>OZ018319.1:29343708-30026208 GCA_963969495.1 Ceratothoa steindachneri
ATCCGGAATTGTGTCAACTGACTTGTAAATTCTTGGACTTTTTGAGAGGGTCTTCAGTAGCTGTATATATCGCTCGATCGTTATGCCCCTCTCTCTCTCTCTCTCTCTCTCTCTCTCTCTCTCTCTCTCTCTCTCTCTCTCTCTCTTTCTCTCTCTTTCTCTCTCTCTCTTCTCTCTCTCTCTCTCTCTCTCTCTCTCTCTCTCTCTCTCTCTCTCTCTCTCTCTCTCTCTCTCTCTCTCTCTCTACTCCCCATCTGTCTCTTTCCAGCGCTCCCTCTCAATCCATGGCTCTCTCCCTCTTTCTACCTCCTCTTCTCAAATTCTCTCTCGCTCGATCGCTGTCTCCCACTCTTTATCCTCCCCCCTCTCTCTCTCTCGCTCACTCTCTCACTCACTTTCGTTCTATTTTAATATCTGCCCCCACCTATCTCTCTCCCTCTTCTCCTTATCTTTCTTCCTCCCTCTACCCCCACTCTTTCTCCCGCTCTCTCTCTCGCCCCCCTCTCTCTCACTCAATCGTTCTCTCTCTTATATACCTCTCTCCCTCTCTCACCTGCTTTTTATTCTCCCCCCCCTCTCGCTCTCTCACTTGTTCTATCTTTCTCCTACTCTCGCTTGAACGTTCTCTTACTCTCTCTCTCTCTCTCTCTCTCTCTCTATCTCTATCAACTCATGCTCGAAGGCTCTCGGTCTCTCTTTCGCTCTATTATCTTGCTTGCTCTTTCAATCTCTCTCTATCTCGCAGGACCGCTTTGTCTCTCTATCTCGTTCTATCGTTCTGTCTCCCCCCTCTCTCCCTTGATTGCTATTTCACTGTCTCTACCAACTTCTCTCTTTCTCTCTCTATCCTCATCTGTCTCCGCCTCTCTACCAATCCTCTCTTTTATCTCGATCTATCGTTCTGTCTTCCACACCCTTCCCCTCTCTCTCAATTGATTGCTATTTCACTCTCTCTACCAACTTATATCTCTCTATCCTCCTCTATCTCCACCTCTTTACCAATCCTCTTTCTATCCCGGGCGTCGTGGAGCGGACCCAAAGAAGTGTCAGGCCCAGAGTGAAGGCAGAGGTGCGCCAGTACGCCCGTGTCACTCCTGGAACGACCTACTCGGAGGTCGCTAGAAAGGGTGCCACCACGCCAACAACAGGAAATAGAGATACGAATAAGACGGAAAACTGAAGAGCGCACGGAGTCCTACATTCGGGGACTCCCCGAAAGTTCTTGTGTTTAATGCGAGGTCAATCAGGAACAAGTTTCTTGAACTTCGTGGCCTCGTAGCGACGAAAGAGCCTGGGATGATGGCCATAACATAGTCGTGGGAAAAAACCTCAAACCGAGATTTTGAGGGTGAATTCACGATTCTCGGTTACCAACTCTTCCTAAAAGATAGGCTAGACAGAGAGGATGGCGGTGTGATGTTGTATGTTAAGGATACATTCAAAACCACGAACTGCAACATTGTATCCGACAATGAGCTACTAGGTGTAGACCTAGAGATAGGTCCTGCCAGATACAGGACCCTGCTGTTTTATACACCCCCTGCTCTACTCGTTGAGGAGGAGAGGGTTATGTACCGGCTGCTGGGGGAACTTGATGAGGACAGAGTGTGTATAATCATGGGAGACTTCAACACCCAAGTTGACTGGGAAACCAGAGAACCCTGTGGCGAAAGCGCACTGCTCCTAGAGTTCTCGAACAACGAATTCCTTTCTCAATGGGTGAGAGAGCCGACGAGAGGCAATAATATTCTCCACTTGGTTTTTACCTCGGAGGATGACATCGTTGAGTGGCTCTCTGTAGACGAGGAGCTCGGTGTTAGTGACCACCAACTAGTTAGATTTGTAGTCAAGGTCCCCAAGGTAGAGTCTGCGACTCGTGAATCGAAGAAACTTGATTTGAGAAGAGCAGACTTTGCAGGTCTTTGTGCTGGATTGGCTGATGTAAGGTTCTAAGGGTGTGCGAATGTTGAAGATTTGTGAAATAGTTTCAGAAGTACGTTCATGAGTCTTCAATCATGATTTATCCCTGTGAAAAGCTTGCGTCAATATTCTGTTCAACCAAAGTGGTTTAATCGAGAAATTGGTCAACTGCTGAGGGAGAAGAGAACTGTCTACCGGCAGTCAAAGATTTCTGGTGACTTCGATGAGTACCGTAGGCTAGCTAGGAGAGTGAAGTCCAGCATAAGGGCGGCAAAGCGTGCCGAGGAGCTCCGAGTGGCGATAATTTGCAAAGAGAACTTCAAGGAGTTCTTTGGTTATATAAACAGCCGTAAACCAATCCGCCGCAAGATTGGCCCTTTGGTGAATGAGGAGGGGGCATTAAAACACTCAGATGCAGAAAATGCAAACCTCCTGAACGACTACTTCTCTTCAGTGTTCACTGAAGAGTGTAGTCACATCCCTCAACCCATGGACTCTTACTTGGGTGAAAAGATGGAGAAAATGGACTTCACTCAAAGCAAAGTAAAAAAAAGAATCAATGACCTAAATACGAATAGTCCCCTGGCCCGGACGGATTTCTACCTAAAGTGTTGAAAGAAGTACGTGATGATGTGTCACGACATATGGGCACAATCTTCAACATGTCAATCCGGACTGGATGCGTTACTAGAGACTTGCATGGGGCGGAGGTGACTCCTTCTTTAAGGAAGGAGACTCTAGCCAACGGTCGAACTATCGAACTATTAGTTTAACTTCGATAGTTGGTAAACTCATGGAAAGCATCATGGTGGACAAAGTAACGTCATATTCAGAGTCCAACTTGCTATTGAGGAGTTCTCAGCACGGGTTCTGAAGGCAACGGTCATGCCTAACGAATTTTGTGGAATTCTTTTACTTCGTTTTCAGTAAGCACGATCGGGATAAGGCGGTGGCTGTTATCTACTTAGACTTTCAGAAAGCCTTTGATAAGGTACCACACCGCCGCCTTCTCCGGAAAGTGCGTGCGCTGGGCATAGATGGGAACGTAGCAAGTTGAAATAAAGAACTGGCTAAGCGGCAGACGGCAACGAGTAGTGTTAAATGGACAGGCTTCTGAGTGGGTGCCCGTTCATACCGGTGTTCCTCAAGGTTCTGTCCTGGGACCACTACTGTTCATCATCTATGTTAAAGATATGGATGGTGACATGGTTGTGAAGATTTCAAAATTTGGCGATCATACCAAGTTTGGTATAAACGCTGCAAAGGAAAGAAATACTGACCGCCTACAAGAAGATCTTCGGAAGATTAGGGAGTGGTCGGACACGTGGCAAATGCCTTTTAACGTGAACAAATGCAAAGTGATGCATATCGGCCACCAAAGTCCTTAATCGCAGTATATCCTTAAGGGCACTGCTCTTGAATGCGCTGATACTGAGAAGGACTTGGGTGTTACTATCACGAGTGACCTCAAGTTCTCGAAGCAGTGTATTAAGGCGGAGAAGAAAGCCCAAAGGATGTTAGGCTACATAAAGTGACAGTTTGGATATCAGAACAAGGAGATTATACTCTGTTTGCACAACTCCCTTGTCCGGTCGCACTTGGAGTATGCCGTACAATTTGAGAGTCCTTCGTTTCAAAAGGACATTACGAGATTGGAAGGTGTGCAAGCCAGGGCAACCAAACTGATTCCCTCTATCAGACACAAGAGTTATGAAGATAGGTTACAGGAATTAGATTTGTTCTCATTGGAGATCCGGTGGCTGCGTGGTCAGCTTATCGAAGTGTTTAAAATGCTTCGAGGCTTCGACAATGTAGACTACAGGGATATTTTCCAGCTTAGCGAGAACAGAACCAGAAATCACGGCTACAAACTTGAGCTAAAGCGTTACCACCGTGAACTGTTTAGTAAATTTTTCACATACAGCATCTGTAGTACATGGAACCCACTTCCAGTGGTAGTTGTCAACAGCAATTCTGTTGAGTAGTTCAAGTCGCGTCTAGACAAAGTCATGAAAGGTAGTCGTTTGGGCACATAACCGATGTGCAAGTGTTCTTCGAGGCCGTCAATTGACACTTTCGAGGATTGCGCCTGCTCAACTGTTACGCCAAAGGTACTCTCTTCGAATGGACTGTAAGGTCTACTAGGGTACTTATTTTCCTTGTAGCTCCTTGTAGCTCTCCTACTCTTTAGCCACAGTCTCTCTCCATCTCTCTATCCCACCTCTCTCTAGCCCAAACGCTCCCCCCCTCTCTCTCTCGTTCGTTTTTTCTCTCTCTCTTGTTTATCTCCAAATCTCTCCCTTGATATCTCTCTCTCTCTCTCTCTCTCTCTCTCTCTCTCTCTCTCTCTCTCTCTCTCTCTCTCTCCTTCGCTAGCTTGTTCGATCCCATTTTTTTTCTCTCTCTCTCAATCTCTTTCTCACTAGATCACCCTATCTCCTCTCCCTCCCTCTCTCACTCGATCATTCTTTCTCCCTTTTTCTATAGCTAGATCGTTCTCTATCGCTCGATCGTTATCTCCGTCTCTCTCTCTCTCGAGCCCTCTCCCTCTTTCTTTTTCGCTCGATCTTATTTCTTCTCTTTCTCGTTATATCTCCTCCCCCCTCTCTCTCACTCGATCGTTCTTTCTCCCTTTCTCTATCGCTAGATCGTTCTCTCTCGCTCGATCGTTATCTCTCTCTCCCTCTCTCTATTTCCCTCGATCGTTATATATTCTCTTTTTCTTTTTATCTCTCTATCTCAGTTACTCCTTCTGTCTGTCTGTCTGTCTGTCTCCCTCGCCCGGTTATCCTGTGTCTTTCGCAATCTATCTGTCTCTTTCGCAATCTCTCTATCAAACTATCTATCTCTTAATCTTTCTCTCCTTCTCAATCTTCCCCCCCTTTTTATATCTCCACCTATCTCTTCATCTCTAACTCGATCTTTTTCTTCCTTTCTAACTCTTTTACACTGTCATCTCACTCAATCCCTCTCCTTCTCTGTTTGTATGTGTGTATCTACGTGCTCGCAATGCCCTCTCTTAAATTAACGAGATTAGCAATCATTAGATCTCTTCTTATTTAATTACGATAATTGCGGTGTCTCTTACTCTCCCTGGGCACGTGGCTAAACATTATACTGTTTTTAATTATACTTGTACATTCATATTATTCCAAATATTTAACATAATTAAAACTAATAGATTTACCAATTGTTTTAATTAACCTAAGTGTATTTTATTTTGATCAAAATGAATTATCAGTGAATTTTTTTTCATATTCGAACACTGGCATTTAATTTGAAACAATTTATATTCATTGAATTTTAACATAAATGTTAAAATCCTTTCTGTTGGAAATGCAATTATGGCTCTTGTCTCTTAGATTCAAATATCACACTTCCTTTTATTCACCAGGGCCTCTTAGGTCAGTCATCTATTTCCTATTAAGGTATCACGTAACAATTTCTGATTTCATCTCCAAAGGAGAAATACGTGTAAAATTAATTTGTTATTGAAAGGAAGTATCATTCGTTTTTCCACTTTCTGGGTAGGTCAGGTGGTTCACAATATTTTTTTGGCCAATTATTTTCAATATGAGGATGGGATATAAATAAGCGACGAAAGACCGTAAAAGTTAAACAAACCTACCGTAGAACCTATCGTATGAACTTATGTCAAAGGAAAAATGAGGACTCTAGTTTTATCTGATAACTTTCCGTTTCGGATATTTTTGATTCACACTGTACCTCACAGTAATTTAGAAACACAAAAAATATGTGTTACTCATTGATTTCGTGTTCGGAAGCCTTGCGACGAAAGCAAGTAAATTTGTCTTTTAAAACGCAGATAAAATAAGTGAAATTTGCTCTTACAAACGTAAGTCTGTAAAAGGAGATCTTAAACGAAGCGCGACTGGAATTACAATATTTGGTCACATGGCATCTTAAGAACAAATATTCTTAGAAAATGTCAATGATATTTCAAGAGTGGTGCACTGCTTGAACTGCAAGTGATATTACTAGTGGTTACAGGGGTAAGAGTTTGATTTGCATCTCAAGTATCTGATGTTACACTTCACAAATGTAAAGATGTCGCAGTTTATTGTAGGGAATTAAATCTTTGTTAGTTGGATTCTTATTTGACTACATTGTTTCCTATATGACACTTTTAATAAGAGTAACTTATAGAAGCCTAGTTGAGTCTAATTCTTCTTTTGCACGACCTTTGCTAAATGACAACGTATGAATTCAAAACCATAATGTAGTTACTAACCCAAGGAAACGAAAACTAGTATCACAACCCGGTAAAACTCTGTGGAATAGATTACGTGAACCATAGAAAGCTTGAGAAAGAAAATGGGATTTTTAGAAACGGAGAAAATAGAGAAACTATTTTAACCGCTAAATGAAAGTGAAAAACACTGCAAATTAGGATTATATAATGAGCCGAGTTTTTATTAGAAAATCAAATGATCTCGACATTAAGATAACTTATTTAACTAAACTTTCATCTTACTTTTAAATGTTCGGTTGGCAAGTTTGCTCGCAATTCGTATACCACTGCGTCCCAGAGCTGAAACACTGATAGATCGAGGGTTCTTTGCCTGCAGCACCATCTCCTCCTCGTATAGATCTCGAACGGCTTGGGCGTACAGAATGACAGCATCGTAGAGATGGGAGGCGGGCAAGAAGGGCACGTGCTGTAATGAGGCAGAAAGGGAGTCATCTCGCCCAAGTACATCATACCTGCGGTTTCTGAGAGCTCAAACGAAAAATTACTCCATACGGCGTGATCAAAATAAGTATATTTCATGATATGTCAAAAAAATTGGTTAATCAAGACATTTTATGTATTCAATGGATTCAAAATAAGCTTTAGTGGTTAGGAAGTTATTTTTTATCTAAATTTATAAAATGCATAGCACAAACAAATGCAAAAAAGGCAGATGTGCAGGTAAAAATAATTTCAAATAGAAAGGAAAGAGAATGGAAGAAATATATTAACTACAAGTGAAAACATGCGGTGGTTCTGTCTCCAAACAAGTCAAGCTTCTTTTGAAAATAAGTGCAAGGTCCAAAATGATTAAAAAAATTGGATGATTCATAGCTAAAATCAGAATACCACGAGAATTATTCACTCACCCAGTATTTCTACATTTCTACATAAAAACAAAAACAACAAAAAAACAAAAAAAAGGATAGAAAACAATCCCAACATGAAAATCCATACAGCACGAAAGTTGTCAATTTTTGTTAACGTAAAACTCATAGATTCACTTACAACTCCGGCTGAAGCATCTTTAATCGACTCACTCTATTGTAGGAAGGTATAAATAATTTAATATATTTATTTTGAGCTTTTAGAACTATTGTTACTATATTAACTTCAAAGTTAGAAGTTCAATTTGTCCTATTTCTCCAATCCCTACCAACAAATGCAGATTTATACAGAAAAGTATAGGGAGGTCATTAATAGCAAAGAATTGAAAAGAAGGATGTGAAAATAAGATATATGAGTATTGATACTCAGCCGGGAAAACAATGAAAATCTCTTTGATATACCTGAAATTAGAGGTAAAGTCAACTATGAAATCATAGCTTATGTTTCAGTAACGAAACATTGCAATGCAAATATAATTAAAAAAAAATTGTACTTAAAATTTTTCTTGACAGTATTATTTTCCAATGAATCACATGCCTCATTTGGGCCTACATTTATTAATAAACGAAAACAAAAGATTTTGTTAGAGTGCTAGAAAGTCTTCGTACACCAGTCAATGCGGTGTAATGTCGTATACTTGTCTAAACGAAAGAGAGACGAAAACTGGACGAATATGTACATTTACGCCTGTTTTCGGAGTGGGTTTTAAAAGCCAGAGTAAAAAAGTTGGCAGACCATTTGATTAAATGACAAACAAAGCAAAGACTTAATGGATACTTATATCTACGGGAAATTCAATTGACACCCTAATTAATAATTAATTCATTGAATATCAGTACATAATTTTTTAAAAATGAAGGTGCATTTGTTTTTTTAATTATAATCTGATTTATATTCGTGCTTCAAATTATACATGTGGAGGAATGCGCGTCGACACGGAACGAATGCCCGGTGGTGTATCTGCGGTGCGGTATCTTCCACACAATTTCATTTCCTTTATCCTCACTACTTCTTTTCAGATCTTTATTTATAAACTGTATGAAGCTTTCGCTTTAAATAAAATAAATATAAGTGCTTTTAATAATTTTATCCTTTATAAATAAAGCACAATCAATTGAAACCTCACGGTAACATTTGAATATATATATATATATATATATATATATATATATATATATATATATATATATATATATATATATATATATATATATATAGTTCTTTTCAAATTTTCGTGCCTTTCAAATTTCTTTTAACATTTAGCTTGAACTCCATACTTTGGCGAGTTCTGAAGTTAGAACTGAGGTACAAAATCGCAGCAATGGCAAGAAGTTCTTCGATCGATATCGAATGTGCAGCGGAAGTAGAGCAAGGCTTATGGACCACGATATTGGTTCCTACTTGATAAACAAAAGGAGGACCACCCCAAATCTGCTCAAACTGAAGACAATTTGAATGGACTTCAAGATGTTTATAGCCTGAGCCAAATAAAATGTATTCGTTGAGTATCTTTGAAACTCGACGTCAGCTGAGTTTCAATTAAAATGATACTAAAAAAGGATATAAAATGGTTCCATATAAAATTCAAATAAAATTCATGTTATTCACCGAATTAAGAATCAAGATGGAAGTGAAATGCGACTTCATTGGTACAAAATTAATTCACAAAATTTTAACACTTGGTTCAGTGATGAAGCTCTTTTGCATATTTAATGGTCGAGTTAACCATCGTAACACATGAATTTGAGGAAAAGAGAATCTCGTGGTAATTTATGAACGTGAAAGACATCCCGAAGCTTGTTGTGTGTTGTGCTATTACAACAAGTAGAAGGCTTAGTCTAGTCCTTATTCCTTCTGCGACGCCAATGTACGATAGTGAATGTTAATGGGGATACATACATAATGTTGATACAAGATTATACTTTTCTATAGTTAGCAGCAGTTGTTAACATTACCAAGGAGCTTTTCATCAAGACGGAGATGTGAGATACTTTCCCAGGGCCAAAATAGGTCGCTGGAGTCCTGTCGAGTGGACGTCGCGACCCACATATGAGACTCTGTCATTTTTTTGTGAAAGGGGAAGGGGGCTCTATCAAATGCAAGTCTATGCATCAGGGGAGCTTAGTTTTATGAACTTGAGGTAAGAATAAGAAAAGGGTGCACATGTAGAAGTGGACCATTGAAAAGGTTTTTCCAAATTTTGTTCAATTTCATAAAAAAAATAAAACCATTTAGTTCAAATTTACCTAATTTTAAACTAAATGATTTTTGTTTAAGGAAATATATAAAATGTAGAGTGTATAGTGACGTTTTATAACAATATGTATCTTGACCTATAAAATACACACACACACACACACACACATATATATATATATATATATATATATATATATATATATATATATATATATATATATATATATATATATCTATATATCAGCTTAATTAGTAATTTAAGGTAATTCGTTTTTTAACAAGTCTTTGTAAACTGTGTAAACAGTTAAAGGGCTCAGAAGTTGCTGAATAGGCCACGTGAAGCAATATTTTCCCCTTCCAATTGGGGCAAAATGTAATCCATTTTAGTCTAGCTACAAATTACGGCTGATCCAAAACACTGCAATTGGTTCCCAGAATGAAGTGGTTTTTTGTTCAAGGTACCATAGTCTAAATATCAACATGACCGAGTGTTTATTTTATTTTCGTTAATTAATATATCAATATTAGAGAGAAAGAAAAAGGTGCAAGGTAGTTTAGAGAGAAAATAATGATTAACGCAAAAATTAAGTTAAAAGTTCAAAAGAGTATCGTCATGCATAACCTTTGCATTTGAAACCAATTGGGATAGTTGTTACAATTCATCATTAAATCTAGGGTAGATACACAAGATCCTCTTCCAGAAGGTCAGGAAGCATTCCTTAAAGTCTGTCAACGTTGCATTCACTCAAGAGTCATCCATTAATCCAAGCCTAGAACACTAGAATCTTTTTCCAGATAACCACGACCAAACATTTCCACTAATTAAACTTGAGGCGACTACGAGAAGAAAGAGTCTTTAAGGGTATTTTTGTTATGGTAGAATGTTGGGCAAATATTTTCTTCGTGTCTATGATGACCTGTTCAGGATTAGACAAGCAGATTAGTAAATTATGCTTTACATGACTTCTGTAGTTGACACCTAAGAGGAAAGAATGAAAAGATGTAAGAAAAACAAAGAAACGAAGAGAAAAGGAAATAAAGAAACAGGATCAACGATGAAAAAAAGGAAATAAATAAATAAGATCAACGAAGACAAAGGAAACAAGAACAACGAAGGAAAAAGAAATAAATAAATATGAGCAACGAAGCAAAGGAAATAAATTAATAAGAGCAATGAAGAAAAGGAAATAAAGAAACATGAGAAAAGAAGAAAAGGGGAAGTAAAGAAACAAGAGCAACGAAGAAAAAAGAAATAAAGAAACCAGAGCAATGAAGAAAAGAAAAAATAAATAAGAGCAACGAAGAAAAAGGAAATAAAAAATTAAGAGCAATGAAGAAAAAGGAAATAAAGAAAAACAGAGCAATGAAGATAAAAGGAAATATAAAAACCACAGCAACGAAGAAAAAAGAAATAAAGAAACAAGAGAGACGCAAAAAATAAAGAAATAAGGCCAACTAAGAAAGGAGGAAATGAAGAAACAAGAGCAGGGAAGAAAAAAGGAAATAAAGAAACAAGAGCAACGAATAAAAAGATAAAGAAACAAAAACAACGAAGAAAAAGGAAATAAAGAAACAAGAACGACTAAAAAAATAAATAAAGAAATCAGAGCAACGAAGAAAAAAGAAAATATAGAAACCAGAGCATCGAAGAAAAAGGAAATAAAGAAACCAGAGCAACGAAGAAAAAGGAAATAGAGAAACAAAAGCAACGATGAAAAAGGAAGTAAATAGAATGAAGAAATAAAAGGAAAAAGGTAAAGAAATAAAGATAGACAAAGAGAAAAAAGAAAACGAAAAATAAATAAAGAGATAACAAGAGAAAAGGAAAGAGACGGAGAACGGATAACAAAAAACGGAGAAGAAGAAAGACAAAGAAAAAGAGAAAGAGAAGGCGTCGAGCAGAACGAGAGAACTCGCGAAAGAGAGAGAAGCGGAGATGCAGAGATCCAGGGAACTCATTTCGATCTCATATTTATTCTTAGGCATTCGTCCTTTTCATGATCTTGAATAAACAATGGAGAAACACTGAATTGACATATCAAGGATTTTTTTTTTATTGACAATTTTATAAATATATTCTCTCTCCAAATTTAGACTGAACTTTATATTTTAAAAATAAAATATAAACTTATGATACCCAACAATATTAAGGCACCTAGTGCAGACAATTTACAGACAATCATGTTATATATGATCGTTAAGTCACAAAAACTTTAATATTAGCGAAAAAAAATGTATCTAAAAAAAATTCGACAAACAAGCCTCCCTCCACCTCCTATCGACCTTCTTCTCTGATGTTAAAAAACAAAGATGAGGATATCACTTAGTGTTCAGCCATCTTTGCTAGTACAATTTTCCCTTAGAGATAAAAAAAACATGAACAAATCATTGGCACGAATGGACTTCACAACCCACATGGCAGCGGTAATGTCAAAGAAGTCAGAATACAGACGTCACTTTGTGGTTAGATCCAAATTAGATCATGCTTAGTTTCTTCAAAACGTTAGCCAACACATACCATTCATAGTAGTCTAAAAAAAACGTTTCCTTCTGAGTTGATTCTGTGTTTGGGAACAACTCAGTGAACATTTATTTCCTTTGGAACGTAAATGTTTTCTCCAAAGGGGGCGGGGGGGTTCTCTACCACTGTTTGAAGGAGAATTAGATCCAGATATAATTAATACAGAAAGGAATGAGAGGCTTGTAGAACAACAGGTCGTTATATCCCACAGCTATGTAGTTATTATTTGTCTGAATGAAAATAACCTCGTTATTAAGAGATTAGAGTTCGTTAAATTTGCTCGCTCGATTTTAATCCATGTTTTATATAGAAAACCGACTCTTGCGAAGATTGATTAGTTCCTATGAGTGAAATGCCGCAATAATAAAAAAAAGAGTTATAAAAGGAAGTGATATAATCCAAGTAAATCCGTGATGTGGTTTAGTACATTTTAATAACGTTATAGCGTCTTGCTCATGACTATTATTTGTTGAAGGGAAGCTAATGACCACATCCTTCAAGACCAGCCATTGCCACAAATTTTTTCCAGTTCATAGGTTATCTCTCAACTAGAGTTAAAGCTGTTATATTCCAAACTTTTGCTGTATCTGTCGAACAAATTAAATTACTCCTCCTCTCGATTCCCTTTAAAGAGAATCAACAGTGGAAGAAAACCCTTTGAGGAAACAGTTACGCCATTTTAAACATAAAAAAACTGATTAACAAGCTTTAATGGGACCGCGTCCAATTGGCCAATTAATTCAAACAAATACAAGAAAAGAGATGGAGGCAACCGGGACCAAACGATGAAACTCTCAGCTTATGCCAGACAACCAAAGCTCACACGCGCAAACCATTCATGGCTCTATATAAGCTACATTTGAGACCTCCATCTCAACAGCCCACCTTCGAACTGAGTCATGGTCTTCGTACCTGGTTTGTGTTCGAGTAGTGACGACTACTGTCCTTGTTCTGTTCAGTATACTTATTAAAAAGAAGAAGAAGCTTATAAATACCTTTGTAGTAGTTAAAACATAAAAAAATGCTAAGATAATAAGCCTCACAGTTTCCCTTAACTGGTGTTGGACAACGTGGATAAATCAGCAAAGTCCAACTCGAGGCTAAACTTATGTTGAGCTGAATGGACCAAACAACATATCTCAGTTAGATTTAATCTAAATCTACTTTTATAAAAATATCTAAAAATAAAAATAATGTTAATGAACCCTTGTCAAACTGTACGAATACGATTGAAGCCAAAGTTTTAAAATTATTATTATTATATGCAAGTTATAGCTTATTACTATGAAATGATATTAGAATTAATAATTACCAAAGCATTGCCGTGATTTTATCACACCAATTAAACACTTACAGTTTTAGGGGGTATTGTGAACTTAATGTTCATTAGAGTGCCTTATGTCAAACCATTAACTGTACATATATACAGTTTTCAAAATTTTCATACATCTCATATTTATCCATTCCTAAATTAGAAACTGATCAGGTAAAAGAGAAAGAAGTGGAATGATAGATTTGGAAGAGACAGAATGATTTAAACACAATTTTTCCCAACATTAGGCCCGAAAGCCACAACTTTTCCTCATATTAAATCACCAAACATGTTGGTGTTATTATCGCGTAGCTCTCCGCGCACACAACGATCACTTAATTTTGTATAAGCGGGGCATGCTGTGCATGCATTTACATATGTAAATATTTGCTGTCTGAGGAGTGCAGAGAACAGAAAACAATCAGTATTGGATCACTGACTCGGCTATCTAGAAGAGGATAAGTTAGGTCAGGTGGCAAAATTGGAAATATAAGAAAATTTCCTTTTCTCGATTCATATACAAAGTTGTATCACATAAGTATTTAGCTTAAAACCAAATTAAAAATATTGAAATGAAAGGAAAAATTAGAGATCTCACACAAAAAATAATTACCTCATAAAAATAATCATTTGGAACAACCCTTTGATTTGAAATTGACGGCATTATTTAGGATAATACCACTAATGTTAACCATGTTAAGATGTTTCCGAGAAACCACCGATATGAGCTTCACCTCGAACTATGGAATTTTTTATAACATTATTTATAAAAATAGTCAAACCCATCATCAGGATGATCATCATCACCTCCCTCGATACTCTCACACAAAATAAAATCGGTGTAAACCAACTCCTCAGAAATTAAACACCCTATTCTAACTCTTTTTGTGGTATTAAGTTCGAGGTTACTTTTTAAAGCGTCACTTCTTTTATAATGTGTGTGGGTGGAAGGGTATTATTTGTTGTAGCATCTCAAAGTTATTCTCCTGTGAGAGGTTCATGTGCCCCCCTCTCAAAATCCCTTCAATTTAACTGCTATCTACACAATATCATTCACGGGACACTCCCTCAGTTCTCTTCCTCTTAAACACCTGCATCCTAAATTAATCAATAGTCAGCCAAAGGCTCGCCTTACTTCCAAGTTCAACAATTTTCACGTCATTCAATAGTTTACCACCAATTCCATAAGCTCTTAGAAATTTCCACAATGAGTCCCAATCTAAACACTCGTCCGCTTTGTCCAGATTAATACACCCAGTATAAACAATGTATATCTTCTCATCCCTTGTTTTTTCAACTAGTTCTCCATTGTAAATACTTGATCAATATCCCTATTTCCAGTTCTCAACCTACCTTGCTCATCCTCTATCATTACATACCATTAGTGTTTTTATTACACTTTCATTCAGAATTTTACCAACGTATTGAGTGCAACAGTCAGTAAACATATTCATTTTTAGTTCTCACTTTCACCTTTCTCCCTCACCACCTTCTACAAAAGCAATATTGGAGTTTTCTAGTCGCCAGTCACTATTTTACTTTCAAATGCATTTCAACCCAACTACCAAATCCATTCCATGGCACATTCCCCACCGTTCTTAGCATTTCGGCTACTATATCATCTACTCCAGCTGCCTTCCCATTTTCAGACCCCTTTTGCATATTTATCAGTATCATGTCCTCGAAGGTTATCTCCTTCACGTTAACTTCCTTCATCTACTTTTAACCCCTCATTACTCAGAAATATCTACGCTTTCTTATTCTCAATGTTCAAACAACTATTATTTTCGCTTCTAAAATAACTTCCCGTTCCCATCTGAATCATCCTTCAACTTCCGTCGAATGGTTTATTTTCTGTTTTCTTATTCTGGTAATAACTTACTTCTCTTTTTGGCTCATTATATGAATTTATGGAATATCCCTGACATCTTCACCTACACTATTCATCATCTTTAAGTATGTCTCTCTTTCCTCACCATTTCACGTTTCACATATTGCGTCCTCGTTCCAGTTTTAGCTCGTCTTCATACAGCTATTGCACCATTACTATCACTTCTTTAAAATTGTTTCACACTCGCTCATTTCTCATGTTTGTATTTATTTCCGCTCCCACTTTACTATCAAACATTCTAACATACTCTGTGAATAATCCAGTGAATGTTAAAAAGTTTCATGAGAAACGCTCACAAGGCCATTTTAAGAAATTCCTTAAAAGTTTGAAGTTAAAACACTGTTTTGGCTCCATTAAAGAAGATCTTCCCAGAAGAAACAAAACTGAAAATTATATTTCATTAAATGTATCATTATAAAGTTTTAATTACCACTGTTCAGCGTAGAACCTACTTTGTGGGGAAGCGAATAAAGATGATACGAGACCTTTAGACTATTCGAAGTACGAGATCGTATTAACGTAAGTAAAATGACACTTGTAACGGCCGTATGCTAAGAAAAATGTGAAATACACTTTTATCAGATTTAGTGTAGCTTCACAATTATTTCTAAATTTATTATATGCAAAAGGCTAAAAGGTAAAATATATAAAAAAAAAATATGTTTTTTGCTCAAATGTGCATTTCACATTTGTTTTAGCATACGATCATTATTTATTGGTAACATATTTCTTCGTTGAAAAGTTTACACAATTTAATCGTTGAACGAGAATACGAAAATTTAGTGGAGTGAGAGCTATTATTCATTTATGAGTAGGAGTGAGGGCTATTATTCGTGTATGAGAAGGATAATTTTTTGCCTGATAAGGTAAATAACTCTGAAAAGTATTAACAAATAATTGTGTCTACAATATAGAGTGTCAAATCATGTGTTCGACTCTTTGTGAATGCTAAATTTTATATCTATTGTTGAATGATCTGCTTCTGCTACGAAGGTATCCATATACCCAGGCAGGGTTATGATTTAAATCATCTGATTTTAATCATAATAACTATAATTTAATTCACGGTGATATTTTTACTAAAAACTACCAAATTTCTTATTCCAGTGAAGTAAATATACATATTTATACCTACATAATGTAGGTAAGTAATTCCCTTCATAAGTATGTAGTTCATCATGCATTTTTCTATGATAATGGGGATATTCCATGCCTCTTATATGATTTACACCCAATTAGTACCTTCATAGTTATATGCTACAGGTTAATTCAGTTCTATATTATTATTATTTTTAAGGTATGAGTAATTTAAGAAATAATATGGATTGTATAGAATCCATATCAAGGTCAATGCATGAATTTTTTGTAACATGATTTTAACTCCACTTTTACCCCTTTGCGGGTGTATCCGAGCTCAGGATTATGTGTTTCAGTTTATTAAAGATGTTGCTGGTCTTTGAATAATTAATAAGCGTTTCTATGTGTTGTTATCTGCGGGGATTGAGTTTATTATTGGGTTTGTTTTTAGGTAACGGTTACTGTAGCTATGTCAGGGGCAGTTCATTACCACATATTTAATTGTTAGTCTTTTATTGCAATTATCCCATTGAGGAAGAAGAAAATGTGAGAAACGGAAGCTATGAGTCATATCTGTACGTCCTAGTGGTAATTCCGTGATTATTACCAACTCTTTGCTGTTTTCCTTGTTGACGACGGCTATTTATGAAACATTGATCATAACAGGTTTATACAAGAGCAGCATTTCTTTCTCCTGTCCTGCTGACAAGATCTATCTACTTCGATCTTGTGTAGTATCTCCATCATCTTTTCTGTAATCACTTGTCGGCACATTTTGTTTTTTGACGTTTAAAAGAGTTTTCTTTTATATGAAGGTATTACTATTAATGATTATGAAGATTTCCCACTTACATACAACACCAGGATGCTCTCTAGGGTTTGTTCGTCGCATCTAGATGTCACAAATTGCCATTTAAATGTTGGATGTAAATTTAAATGTTTTATCTCAGGTTTATATTTTTTAAGAGCATTCTGTTTTCCTTTCTCAAACGTGTTCTAAGATTTAGCACCTCGTCACTAAGAGACGACAGAGGGCGCGTTCTGGTAATTTCCGTTGTTACAACTTTGTAACTTGTCTTTTTTTTATCCTCTAAACTTCCCTGTCAATTTTTTTCTTTAGTCATCAATTAGCTCGTGTAGTGGATGTTTTAATAATCTTTCAACTTTGGCAACCCTGACCAAAGAGATATTACTAGCTTTGTAGTACTAAATAACTACAGTTGACAAGGCTGATCTAGATTAGCAAGTTGCTAATTATATTTATGCAGCAAATATATAATTTTAAACAATGGAACATGAGCCGTTTACAGAACTGCTAAAAATTCGACGACCAAGATATGTTTCACCCATCAGGCATCAAATTGGAGGATTCCTTCTCGATCAAACCGATGACTCTGTGATGCCAAACATATTCGGAGCAGCTTTTTAAATAAAATAGTTCGTATGGCTATTGATGGATGGAGAATTAATGTTTACACTGACCCTATAGTTCGCAGAAATTATCCAGAAGTGATAATATTTATCTCATTGATTCCATTAATAAAGAATTAATTCGAAGATCTGATTATTTGTTGGAATTATCTGAAAGTCTCATAAAGAAGTTTCGTTACAGTCAATGTTGCTAACAAGGCAAAAATGAGAAGGCCGTTGGAAAATAAAGATAGATCCATTATAGCATATAGATGTTCAGCATATTTATCGAATCTTCCTTCACAAGACATGAAAGTGAAAAATGTCAAGGAGCACATTATAATAATAGAAGTTTATACAAACAACAAGGAGGTACAATGTTGGTGATACAAGATGGAAATCTATGGTATATTCAATTGAATCTTATTTTTTTAAATATTGGAAGATGCTAATGTATGAAAGGAAAATTGTAAAGATGTTTATGATAAAATTGAAAGGAAAGTCAATGACAAAGCAATGAAGTGGATTGCGGAGGATTATCTGAAAAGACTCCAATCGATTGCTGCGGCACCAGAATGTGTACAGAGAGAACATACTATGTTAAGTGATGCTGTAGAAATATAGCTAAAACTGAAGAGAGATATTGAGCATTATTTAACAATAACCAAAGACTATATTGGAGAAGGAATAAAAGAGCCATTATCACCTACACAGTAGAGCCAATCTGATAAATCCAAGGTATCAGGGCCGATCTCCATGAATTACTTTAGCCTTAGATAGCAATAGTCAGGACGTACATAAATTTTGACACACCCAGGAACGAGACATTAGATAACAGCCTGTTTGTGACTATCTTGTAACATTCATGTCATTGCATCGGCAAAATGAACCAGTTAATGAAAATTATTTTTAGCAAAAAGTGTTGTTGAATCCCTCATCCATTGTATGGTGGCAGTATTTTACTAATGATTCGAAATAAAATGAAATGAATGTTCCTAAGCACAAAATATTGTGCAGTAAAAGATAAGAAACTGCTTAGGGGAGGAAAAAGCTTCTATGTTGCTGACTGTTCACAGACATTTCAAGTAAATTATAGTTTCATATTTTTTTCTACAACATGCGATGTGTGTTTAATTTTAATATTGATTTTCAAATTTCGTGATCAAAGAAAAACAAGATTTTACTTATTTTTACTTATATCTTTTCTTGTTTTCATATATATATATATACCTATGTAGTGGACTTATTTATCTTTTATTTATGTTGTTTACCTTTAGAGGTTGTATTGTGATCGATAAAGTTTAAAAAATAACATAGTTGATTGAAATGAATAAATGAACCGATTTTTAGAAATAAGTCCCCACCCATGCCCTCATGTGAGTAATATTAAAACAAAAATCAGATCGAAACTAAAAACAAAAATATTTAAGAAAATATAAATGGAAAACATGGCAGACTTAAAATAAGACATCAAAATAAAAAAGGTGCAGAATTTACATGAGGAACCAGAAGGCGTGGCTAAAGGGCCAAAATTGACCATGTTGGTACATTTTTCAAAAATATAATAGCTCAATTCTATCTGCTATGAAGTGAAGATGTTTAATGACAAAGTTTAGCACCCTCTTTCACGCTTTCTCGTCCACTGCTGTGGGCTTTGCTCACTTCATCCTTAAGGGAGGTTTGTCTCTTCCTTACTCGTAAGTTTTAAGTCCTAAACCTATATAGAAGAGCCCTGGTCGCCTCGATCACCATACCTCAAAATTGGTTTACAGTTCTCATCCCTAAAAAAGCCAACTTGACCAAGCCTTGGTTTCGGAGGGGGTTTAGATTCAGGGGGATCTCAGTTGGTTTTCACTATTTTTAATAAATAATATCCCATATCGTTTTGTAATAAAGAGAACAACAGGTATGTAAAATTAGCGAATCACTATCCTTCTTTTGAGTACAAATTTATCTGTGGGATGCAGCTACAAATACTTAAAATTGTGGCTACATGAAGAAAGTAGAGAAAGAAAAGCAAATTGCAAGCAGTCAAGAAGTGCGGTTTCTGGGATTAACAAACCGTTGATTTGGATCCCGAGATTTGCATGCACTTTAATGGGAAAGTCATTAGCAGCCTAAGTTACAACTGGTCTACTGAGAGCATGTGGAATAAATTAAATCAATCTAGAATATCAGATTTAGTGACAAAAAGAATCTTACTAACGACCAGTGAAATACAATGAAATGAAGTTTCATGTGCTCTATATGGAATGCTGGAGACAACTGAACGTAGATGCATGAAATATTTCTCGTCAGTAACTCCGAAGAATTGCCGAGGATTAATCCCCAAATGAATGATTTGGCGTTATTGTATGACTAGTCTCTCCAATGATAATGATCTAATGGTTTCGCGACTCTTGTTTATGAATCAGATGGAAAAATTGTTTCTTTTTCATTTTAGGTTTAGGAAGAAATGCCAACATTCCATGCCCTCTTGTAGGATGAATCACGAATTGACCGTACAACGCTAGAAGAAGGGAAGGCGGATGATAGTAAAGAGACAATATACTCAAAAGAGTAAAAAATGCTATAAACCAGAGTGAAATAGCAGATCTTCGTAGAAGGCTGCTTCAAAAGGCCTCTCTTGCGCGTTCCTTGATTACTTAATGCTATGGAGACTTGTTCGGATTTGACTGGCTGAATATCTCATGCAATGGACGCTCAGCGCAATTCAAAGCAAGATCATAACTATATGTTAGCAACAAAGGCGTGGGAAAAGGAATAAGTGAAACGATAATTACCAGACTAAACATTGATAAGGGCAATGAAATATATACTTCTTAATTTCTAAGAAAAAGAAAATAATGTGGAAAAAAAGAGTGCCCCTTGCTTGGTCAGTGTGAAACGAGCTGAACCTAAAAGAACCGCTACCATAAAAAATGGAGCGAAAACACGTACGACATACATACCACATTTTCCCGTAGTGTTGGCGGGTTGTTAGGCTTCGTTCAGGACAAGGAAAAAACAAAAATATCTAAATAACGTTTGATAGTAACGATTTGTTGACTTTCCGTTCACACTATAACTAATCACCACGAATCCTTGCTGGTGACGATGACTATCATCTTTTGAACAGTGCGGACGCACATCTTTGACTGAATGAAGCACTCGTAAATTATAGATTACTTCGTCACCTTCACCAAAGTTTACTAAAAGCACAAAAAAACTAACAAAAGGTACTTTTTCTGCCCTGAAAGTTTGACGGGTGAAACAATCAGTCCAAACATGACTTTATATGGAAAGTCAGTAAAGCACTAGACAGTGACATTACTAAGACTGGGTGATTATTAGCTTATAAATTGAGAAAAAATAATTTCGTGCAAGATTTTTATATTAAGAAAAAACTCAAGCACAACAATACTAACATTTAAAACTTTCACTACATACGCATAAATACGTAAAATGTAACTATGGTTATATAGCCACGGGCTTCAATCACGATTTGTTCTGTAATGAGGTGTCGCCCCATATGTAACATCGACTTACTGACTTACTAATATTAGAAACAAGGAAAAGCCCAAAGCTACCAGTAACTAGATGTGTACTGTCCTTTCTAAATGTTATTTTGATGCTTTTCGTAGACCTTAACATCTTTTGTAACTTTACATATAATAAACATTACTTCCTCCAAGGCAGTCAATTTATATTTTGAGCGTCTGTGCTGTTTGTAATTGTTATTTCTGGGCATCTTTGAATGGCCACGATAGACTCACCATTCAAGACATCAGATCTGCCACTCATTTACATCCTTAATATTTTTCTCTAATTCCTTCTGTTCATTCCCATTTCTTTTCTGCTAGACACCCTCCTCATTCGTTTTCCCACGTTGATAGACATTATAAAATTATACAGCACACTAGAGTTGAGCTGTGTGAAAGCAAGAGTTTAAACGAATGATTCTCTTTAGAGAGTTGGATAGATCTAAAAAGGAAAATGTCTATTGATAACTAAATCTAAGAAGGAGTTTTACTGCGAGATCAAGTTACAAATTAATCTTTTCCTTCGCCAGTACATTTCACCCGGTGAAGTCGATATGAAGTCGTAAGGTAAGAAGCCTGGGCAAAAATTGCAGCAGAGTTTGCCATCTAACGGTTCTTGAGCCAATGCGCACATTTGATAGAATCTAAGAATGATTTGAAAACCTTTACCAATCCCCCCATTTTGAGTCTAAATAGACATAGAAGTTAAGAATGGGAAGAGAAGTTAGAAAAAGATTAATCAAGGAACGGGGAAAAAAACTAGTTAAATAAACTCACCGGAGATCCCAAGAATTGTTAGAATAAATCACTTTAACTTTACATGTTGACGTCAGAAGAGGGCTTGCAAAGATTCCAGCACCAAATTGGTACTAAAACACAGGTACTCAAAAGTAAAACTCAGTAACTCAAGGTTTCCCCAAGAATCCAGAGCACTAAATGGTGGAGCTCCAGAGCGTGAACTAACCTATCCTTTTGCAGGCATTTAGAAGCCAATAGTACTAAGTATCCAAGTGACTGCTTCACGTAATCTATCACTAGTCACAAATGAACGGTTCCCTCACGTCTTAACACTTATTTAACCAATATACTACAATATATTTAAAATGATGCTGTGAAGGCTTTAAAACATTATTAGAATCATTATTCCAGAGTAGTTAAGAAATAGGCTCTAGTTTAGGTGTTATGGAAATTGTAGACATAGTATCTAACGACTTCATTATAAATTAGTCATTTAGAATTAAACTTTCATCGTGGAGAATTCTCCCAAGCATTTAACGCACGCCACAATTTCGATCGAATCTGCAACTGCTTTGCAATAATATTTCTCGAAACTTCAATGATTGTGGATATTAATAAGGGGGGCGGTAACCGAACCCCTTAGTTTCCCTAATGCTAAACTGAATTGACGGTATATTCGTAGATGTGTATACATACTCTGTTAAACGTGGCAGTGACGTCCGAAGCGAGACAAAATGGATCCATGCTGTTGTATGTGCGTGCGATTTTTTCAATGCTGTCGCCAGTGGTTGGCAGACTGTTTGCGACCACCATGAAGCTGTCCTCGTATGCCTGCAGGTCTGAGAGTTGGCACTTCTCCATCGACCCAAATTTAAAAAGCGTCTGCGGGTCTGAAATATATAATCACCCATGAGTTCGTCCAATTGTGCTGCTCCGACTTGTTGAATTGTAGTAACCCATCGAAAAGAATTTCCCCCTTCCCCAAATCACTAGTCCCTCATTAGGGACGAAGGAAATAAAACGTGACTCTTGTATATACGAGGGGCGGTCAATAAGTTTTGAAATTCGGATATAAGGAAACGAGATATGAGGAAAAGTGTTTTATTATTTTTCAATATAACTACCCTCGACTTCAATGCACTTGCGCCACTTGTCCCTGAGGCTTCGAATTCCCGACAACCAGAAATCTCACGACTGCTGTTCAATCCACTCCTGGACGGCGAGCTGGACATCTTCATCGACCCCAAACCGCCTTCCACCACGCAGTGCAGCCTTGAGCTGGTGGAATAAAAAGTAGTCGCTGGGGGCCAGATCTGGACTGTAGGGGGAATGGTTGAGCTCCTCGAATCCGCACTCGGGCAGGGCAACTTGTGCAACTCTGGCCTTGTGGACAGGGGCATTGTAGTGGAGGAGCAGGACACCGCATGTCAACTTGCCACGCCGCTTCTGACGGATGCACTTCTTCAACCCAGCCAGTTCTTCGGGGTAATATTGGCCTGTGATGGTCCTTCCACAAGGCGCATAGTCCACCATCAACACTCCCTCAGAATCCCAGAAGATGGTGGCTATGATTTTCTCGGCTGAGGGTTGGGTCCGGAACTTGATGGGGGTCGGAGAGCTCCTGTGCTTCCAGGCCATGCTTTCGAGCTTGGTCTCGGGATCCCAGTGATGGACCCATGTTTCATCACCTGTCACTATGAGTGACTCGAATCCCGCCGGGTCTTGGTTGTACAGAAGCAACAGCTCCTCCGAACTTTGACGACGTTGAAGTCGATTATGGGGCATGACGTTTCTAGGGACCCAACGGGCACAGACCTTGGTCATGGCAAAGTTGTCGTGGATGATGTTCATAACACTTCCATGTGATATTCAAGTTCTCACTCGATTTCTTCGACCTTCACCTGTCGATTTTCGAAGATCCTCCTCTCCACACGGGCCACATTGTCCTCGTTGGTCACGTCTGACGGGCGTCCTGGATGGGGGTCATCTTCAAGGGACTCACGACCATGGCAGAACTCCCTATTCCAGCGAGCAATGGTTGCAAAGGAAGGGGCGGTGTCGGTGTACACAACAATCATGCGTTCATAAATCTCATTTGCATTCTTGCCTTCCTTGGTCAAAAAATTTGATCAGTGCGCGGTGCTCAACCTTCTCCATTGTTGAAAAATTTGTGACTGACGATCTGTGATCAGCTACTGCTTCTTAAATAGACGAGGCAGGAGCGTGCGGCTGCAGGTCCTGACTTGTCATAGCTTGGCCTAACCCCCCCACAAACAGCCATCTTCCTTCCTCTGTTTTGCCCTACCGATTCGCAAAACTTATTGACCGCCCGTCGTATCTATTACAATAGATGGGTTATAGTTGGCAAAAGGAAAGAACAGAATAGGATTGTGCAGGTCGCATGTATAATACAATCAATAAGCACATACTTATATATTAATTTGATATGCGATTCATTATAAATGGAAAATAAGAGAATGAACAAAATTTCAATTCTGGAGAAATGAAATTCAAACGCACTCGAAAATATTCCACTCCAGGTCATCTTTCACACTCTAAAATGACGCTATTTAAATAATTGATTTATTATACTTAAAACTAGAGCACATAATCCTACCCAAAGGTAACCATTTCAAGTTTCCTGTTACTATTATCAATAGTGAATGGTAATATGACCCAACACCAGGGTTGGAAAAAAATCAGATTTTTTTATTAAAATCCTTAACATTAATTATTATTATATTTATAATAATTCTTAGCAATATTTTCTTTAATTTCTAGGATTTAATTTAGACTTATAAGTTCTAATTTCAGTAGCTGAAAGGTTCTCATTTAACTTGTTTATGACAGTGTCACCAACAGTTATATTAACTAATAATTTTGTTTTAATCAAAGATTAAACTCTGAAACTTGTATTGGTCGGGTTTGGTATAATCTGATTAATGTCTCAGTCTCTGGTATCTGTAGCGTTGAAATCACTTATTACCCCTACTTGCCTTTTGCCATAATGTAAAAAAAAAATAGTTAAAGACAACCACACGTTTTAAGATCACAATGAAATTAGTTTTGCCAAATTTGGTAAAACATCATGCGGTCTCTGACCATTTTTGAATCCATTCAAGAAAAAGTGTCTAAATTGTTTTCATTTTTAGTCACGTGCGCGACACTCTAAGTTACTATGTCGGTCCGTCAGATGATAACCATTTTACTTTTTAATGAGATTTGTTAATTGATAATACGTTTGATATTTTTCCCTGAAATTATTCAAATCATTGAGAGTACTCGACTTAGATATGCTGACATTGAAATAGCAATTCAACGATTTCGATAATGGAATTCTCCCTTATGATTAAAACGTCAATCGGTCGGTATTCTTTGTAAAGCTAAACCATTTGAAGCAAAGCTTTGGCGTGTGTCAATAGAAAACATACCTTATATTGACTACAGAAGAGGTCTGTTACCTTATATTGACTACAGAAGAGGTCTGTTACCTTATATTGACTACAGAAGAGGTCTGTTACCTTATATTGACTACAGAAGAGGTCTGTTACCTTGTATTAACTACAGAAGAGGTCTGTTAACTTATATTGACTACAGAAGAGGTCTATTACCTTATATTGACTACATAAGAGGTCTGTTACCTTATATTGACTAAAGAAGAGGTCTGTTACCTTATATTGACTATAAAAGAGGTCTGTTACCTTATATTGACTATATAAAAGGTATGTTAACTTATATTGACAGTAGAAAAGAGGTCTATTGCCTTAGAGTAGATACAAACTATATAATATATTCTTTACTAGAGTAATGAGGCAAGCGAAGGTAAAGAAGACGCATCGTAGATTACAATCTAGGCAGGATAGAGATACATGGGAAATTCCAAAATTTCTCTTAGGGGTAGAAGCAAGTGATTACAGATGAATAAATTGCCCATGGATAATAATACAGTCAACAATCTTGTGGGAATAATTCAATCAGCACTACTAACATAACTAGATCCTCATATTACACCACCAGCTCAGTCGTTCCTACTTCACATGGACGCACCTTTTATTAATATTATGTACATTGCCCTTTTCAAAATCTAGTTCGTGCACACTGACTGGTGGACTTTTTGACTTTTTGGAGGAGGCTGCCCTTCTCCACTTTATTTAACTGTTGTTGTTTTTTGTTGCTGTTGTTTTTGTAAGTTGCACGTTCATACGCCGGGGGGAGGCGGGCCTCTCCCCGACGCCGGAGCGTGATTCCTGCTTGTTGCCCTTTTCTTTTTTTTATTGTTATTGTTGTTGTTTTTGTTTTGCATATTGTTCTTTTACTGTAGCTTAGTACTAGACTGTCGTGAGTACGGCGACTTACGCCCAAGTAGGCAGTCCCCAGATGGGCTGATAGAAAAAATAAACAACAAATGTTATTTCTACAATTCAAATGGCAAAAACAAGAAAAGGGACTTAAAGCAATTTCTATGGGTTTTTTATCTCCACTATTTCTGAGTTACATCTTTCTCGATGGAACAAAGGGCAAAATCGATGAACAATTCTATACATATGTAGATCTTCCCTCCAAGTATTATTTAAAATCGTCGAGAATTTGATGCAACGGAGGATGTTACTATTTCTCAAATATAATGATATACTGGCAGCACTCAGTTTGGTTTAGGCAAGATCCCTGTACTTTTAACACGCTACAGCCATTTCTTGGTCATATATATATACAATAATTCATAGTAATGATTTTATAAAGAGAAATATCCTGGAATCATTTTTAATCTCCCACACAAAGGAGAGTAATCTCAATATTAGCCCAGGGCTGTTTTCGCTAGATCCAATTTTATCACTTTTTCTAAAATCCGACTTATCTGATAGCATTAAAATGTTGATGTCATAGGGAAACGTGCTTTGTATAAATACTGGGTGTCTTAATTTTTCTTAGCACTGTGAGTTTGAAAATGTCAAATAGACGAAAGTACTAACTCCAATCCGTCTTTTATTCAGTTTCCTTCCGTAGTATATATATATATATATATATATATATATATATATATATATATATATATATATATATATATATATATATATATATATATATATATATATATATTGGGAGGGAACCTCACGTGGACTCTCTTGAGCAGAACGGAATTTCCATGCGCTGCCGAAGGCCTGGTTAGGCCTAAATTGGTAAGCCTACCCCCATCCCCTTCCACAAGCGGTAGCATCGAACCGTGGCGACCACGATTCACTTTTACACGGGCAGAATAGCCTCTGCAAAAAGATTCGAGGCCATTCGAGAGTAGAGCTGTTTCCCGCTTACCGCCCCCAACCCCGGGGAGAGCCTCGGACATAAATAGCGCTCGACACCCATGAAGAGACACAGAGTTGAGAAGTCTCGCCAGGACCCTAGAAGATTCCCCATAGTTCCAAGTCAGGTGGTAACAACAAAGCAAAGTGACAGCTGTACTATTTTGTGTATTTGGAATTAACCCCAGCCAGTGAGGTAATTCCACTTAACGATCGCCACCGAGTGATTTTCCAGACTTCTCTCATCAACTCCTGTCGAAGCCCTCCTTCGTTTGCCCCTCATTTCGGGTGACCGAAATATTCTCCCCTGGACCGGAAGTTACCTCCCCCCCTTGTTCTTAAAGAACCGTCATCACTTCAAGTTCCCGCTCAGAAGTTCCAAGCGGTCTCACCTCACGTGCAGAAGACATCCGTAAGCCAACTCCTCTCCCCCCTTCAGTAACCCAATTGAGTTAATTCCCCCCCCCTCCCATTGGAATAGTCTCCTCCTGTAATACCTTAAGTTCTAACTTCATAGTCTGATTTATAACTACAATTTTCCCCTTCTTTTACTGATGTGATTTTGTCCGTTAATTTTCTGAGGTAATTTTACCTATCCATTTTCTCGTTATTTTTGTGTAAATAAAATTATATTTTTGTACATGCCTCTTTAAATAACTTGAGCTTTGCTATTGCCCATTTGTTACCTGACCTCGTTGCACTCTCATCTCGCATTTCAGCCCGTCTAAACTAGCGGTGTTCCGTCCCTCCGTTGGTTCACCTGGAAGTTATCGGTCCCTTCCCCATAGGTATAATATGGTATTGATGTAATATAATGTCATACCATGACATATATATATATATATATATATATATATATATATATATATATATATATATATATATATATATATGATGAAAATTAATGCAATATCGCTCGAAAAGATAAGGGAATTAAACCACATTCTCCGAAGACAATTTAATTCAGAACAGTTTCGGTGTATCTCACACCCTTTTTCGGAGAATGTG
Organism: Ceratothoa steindachneri; assembly: GCA_963969495.1. Lineage (NCBI taxonomy): Eukaryota > Metazoa > Arthropoda > Malacostraca > Isopoda > Cymothoidae > Ceratothoa > Ceratothoa steindachneri. Next base: position 29,371,743 of record OZ018319.1, read on the forward strand.
GTTTAATTCCTCATATATATATATATATATATATATATATATATATATATATATATATATATATAAATATATATATATATATATATATATATATATATATATATATATAGGGGTTGGACAAAATAATTGGAACAGTAGAAATTTAACGCCAATATTTCAATGAGCCATTGTATTACGAATATCCATCCAAATTTCATTGTGAGTGTTTCGTTTTTATTGTAGATACATAGTTTTATTTATTAACTTTAATGATTATTTGTATTTCTTTTTCAGATGCATGACCTCACTGAGTTTGAAAAAGGGCAAATTGTTTGAGCTTGAAATGCAAGAGCTTCCCTCACCAGAAGCATTCCAGTTGAAGTATTCCTTCAAGTTGTCTCTTGTTTCCTTGCGAAATCTGTTAGGAGTTCAACGAATACTTTGGCAATTCATTGAATCTTTTTAAGGGATTTTCCCAGTAGCAGAAAAAGCTTCATTTAAGATGCATACAGCATCGTAGTCTCTCGTCTTGGTTCGAAATAAAAGCTGAGCAGAGACCTCTTCTAGTTAGCGATGTGGCATAGGACGTTTCTGTTTTACAAGTCTATTGATATTAGAAGAACTCGGGATTTCACAATCTCTCTCGTTTATTCATTTTCTGGATCAATATCAGAAAGATCCTAGGTTTACAGTTTCTATAACCTGATGACACTTCTGAATGCATCATTCTCGAAATTATGATTCAGCAGTGGATCATTTTAACTTTTGTAATTCTTTTACAGCTAGCTTCTAGTGGCCCCCATCATGCAACCACATCTTTCTTGATCCCACTGTATTTTTAAAAACGCAATAAATTTTGAAATTTTCACTTACTTTTCATGATTTCGCCACTTTCTACAAACCTTCCATTTTAGGAATAACGTTTCGACGTTCCTTCATATGAATTCTAGCTTTTTCACATAATTCCGTAACTTCAGGGTAGAAAGTTGTCACTGCGCCACAAATACATAAATTCTTATTATTTAGGATATGAAACAAACGCCGAAGTACTCTTGAAGAGGGAAGTCGCCTACGTAAGGCCTTTCATATGCCTTACGTATATATATGTATATATATATATATATATATATATATATATATATATATATATATATATATATATATATCAGGCAGGTGCCGTCAATAATTACTCAGGGTAGGCAGTTGATAACCTTTATGTAGTAAAACTATCATCAATAGAATTGTCAGCATATAAAAGGATATAAATATAAAAAAAAAGTTTACTTACTAAATATATTCGCTTATTTGTAGAGGAAATCCAATCTTCTCTCTTTCTTTGTAGCAAAAATGTCACTTTTCATAGAAATCAAAAGTATAGTTTTGCTTTATTTTGTTAAGTCTTTCATTTTCAATGGATATTAAAGCAAGTAACGAAAGTCTTTGATTTGTCATTCTGTTCCTGGTGTAGTTCTTAATTCTGTTTAAAGCAGAAAACGACCTCTCCAGAGAAAGTTGAGCCGGTATTGTCAAAATTGATTTCATCAACTTCAGGGGACTTTTGGGTCAGTTCATTTTCAAATATAAAATAAAGTAAAGTTTTAACGCATTTATTTCGAAACACATGTGCATTGTAAGTTCCAGGTTAATCCGCCTTCATTCTTATGATGTCAAAAAAAAGTTTCCATAGTTTTTTCTAAACTTTCAAATGCCTCTTTATCAACTTAGCAAATAAGATTTTGAAATTTATTTCCATGAATTAATGAAATGAACCTTTTTTTTAAATCACAAATCTTGCTTTCATGTTCTTCAGTATCTCATCCCAAATTACACCAAATATTCTCATTCTTTCTTTTTTAACTGAGACTTTCGTACGAGATTTTAATTCAATTAACTTATTCACTCTGCAACATTCTTCATACTTTAGGTACAAATCCTGGAAATCTTTGTGCAGATCCTCAAGCAAAAGTATGTTGAGTCTTTTGTTAGCCACTCATAAAATCCATTGCTTCTCACTAAAGTTTCTGGATCCCACAACATAGGATTATTGTTCATACTGTTGAAGAGTTTGCAAAGGTAATGATGGTATTGTAAAATAGTCTGGATTAGTTTTCAATTCGAACTCCATCTCGTTGGTGATGACTTTGGAATGCGTTTTCTCACTATCTCATCAAGAAATTGAGTTTGTTTTGTAGATGATGAAAAAATGAGGAAAGTGTCTCACTGGTCTTGAAAAAAGATTGCACATTCAGGTATGAATTTTACTGAGTAAGATAAAACAAGCTTTAACTTTGAGCATAGCAGTGAGTAAATTAAGCTGCTGGTGCCTTTTCTCTTACTTTAAACTGAACACCATTTAAATCGGATGCCATCGCCATTGCCCAATAGTACGTCTGTGCTACAAGCTTCTCAACACAGCCATATTTATCCAAATTATTAAATATACACTCTGTTACTTCTCCAACAGCTTTGTCCTTAAGAATGTCAAATCTTATAAAGACTTCTTTGATATCAGAGTCCAACACGTACCACAATACTGTAGAACACTGAGCCGTACATGAAATATCTGTCGTTTCATTCACTTCTATAGCAATGAATGAGACTTGTGAGATTTCTTCTATAATATTATTTTATACAATCTTGCTTACTGCTTAAATCAAATCATTTTGTATCCTATCAGAAAGGTAAAAAAAAACTGATGAATTCTGTAAATGTTGTGTCAATTTTTCATCAAATTTGGAAGTATGGTTCAGCAACTCAGCATAGTTTCCACGATTTAACGATGATTTCTGTTCTTTATCTTTGCGAAAAGCAAGTTCTTGTTTAATCAAGAAACGAGTAGCACAAATCAATTCTTCTTTTAAATATCTCTGTTTTCTTTCATTTTTTTAGTGTGAATTTCAATGCTGACGTAAGAGCTGATTTAAGAGCAAGTCGACTCGTGTAGATCCAAATGTTTTCAATGATAACACTGGTCTGCGTCAAAAATGTACCATAGGTTTTCTATAGTGTTTCTTAATAAAATTGACCTCCTAAATCCAAATCTGTCATCCGTTTTTCTCTATCAGGTCCAGTTTTTGCGATACAGGGGGTGATAATAATTTTATAGTTTATACATCTCCTATATTACATCAAATTTCAATAGTTTTTGCACTGCTCTATTCGCAGTAAATTTTGTGTACATTTTAAGTAATTATGCAAATAGGTTTATATTTTGCAGGTTAAAAATTGCTTAGCATTATAATAATAAGAATAATAATAATAATAGTGGTTGAGTTAAAAATGAACAGAAAATGTAAGAATAGCTCCGACAGATTTTGCTATGTTTGCGGCAAAGTGACTTTTCCCGAGCAGCAAAGTACAATCCCTCCTGTAATTAAATCTTTGTATCATGCATATTTTGGAGTAAGGCTAAGAGATCAAGATAAAAGTTTTGCACCACATATCTGCTGCAAGGGATGCTACATAAGTTTAAGACGCTGGAGTCAGGGCGAACAGAAGTCCCTCTCTTTTGGTGTTCCCATGGTGTGGAGAGATGGCAAGGACCACACTACGGACTGCTATTTTTGCATGACAAATCTTAAAGGTGAGCATTGTATCAAGTATTTAAGCTTTCTGTATTATACTGGCTCCTGAAAATGTCATTATTATGCAAAGACTTAGCATAAAATTGAAAACTAACATAATTCACTTCAGCATGAACATATCCTTTACTAAACATTTATGTACTATCTGCAACTCCAAATCAATTCCTTTATGTAATAGGTAATTATACTTTCCATAGGTATAAATAAGAAAAATAAACATAGTGTGGCATATCCGGGTATTCCTTCTGCCATCAAACCCCTGCCCCATGGCCCAGGAATCCCTATACCTTCTCCCCCTGAACATATAGAGGTACATGAAGAGATTACTATGGAAGTTGACCAAGATTATGACACATCTGAGTCTTATCAGGTTTCCACACATGATATGGTCGCAAGACCATTCACTCAAGTTCAGTTAAATGACCTGACCAGGGATCTGGGGGTTTCAAAGGCGAATACACAACTTCTTGGCTCTCGACTTTGTGAAAGTAATCTTCTCGCTTAAGAAACAACATTTAGGGGGGTACAGAAATAGAGAACAAGAGTTTTGAAGCTATTTTTTACAGCATTCTTCCAGCTCTTTAGTATACTGCGCCAATATTAAAGGACTTGTTGAGGCCCTTGGAATTCCCTACAACCCATTAGAATGGAGACTGTTCATAGATTCCTCCAGTACAAGTTTAAAAGCTGTGTTACTGAATATTGGTAACAAGATAGCTTCCGTTCCTATAGGCCATTCAATCCAACTTACTGAAAGTTATGAAAATATGAAAAAAATGCTGGATGCAATAAGTTACTCTAGCTATAAGTGGAGGATATGTGGTGACTTAAAGGTAAGATCATTTTACACTTGGCATTTCTAAGCTTTTTGATATTGACATTTTCATTTTTAATTGTTAATACTTGTATACACCTTTTGGTCAACTTACATTTTGCAAGAATGCAAATCTGGAAATCATGAGTCATTTTTGAGTTATATTTTTTGTTGAAGTGTGCCCCTATAGGTTAATGCATCCTATTGGGTTAATGGGGAACTTATTCTAATTGAGAAGGTATACAACACAACTCAATAAACTCAAAATAAGATGTACATATATCCAATTAGTTCTAATACGATAATTTAATGCATCGGCATACAGGATTTTTCAGTACATATTCTTATTGTTTTAAGAAATATTACTTTGAATTTGTTTTTAGAAATATTACACTGAATTTACATACCGTGCTAAATTTTTTTCAGGTAGTGTCTCTTACGCTTGGGGCGCAAACAGGCTACACGAAGCATCCCTGTTTCCTATGTTTATGGGACAGTCGTGCAGATAGTATGCACTATGAGAAGAAGGTTTGGCCTCCACGAGAAGCATTTAGAATTAGATCAAACAATGTGATAGCTAAACCTTTAGTGCCTTCTCAAAAAATACTCCTCCCTTCACTGCATATGAAGCTTGGCATAATGAAAAATTATGTCAAAACCCTTAATAAAGTAGGCCAAGCTTTTAAATTGCTTCTTCAAAAATTTACACAAATCAGTGACGCTAAGCTCCATGGGGGAATTTTTGATGGACTCCAAATCAGGAACTTGATCAGCAATTTGATGCATCAATGAAGGACATAGAAAAAGATGCCTGGAAAGCTTTCAAAGTTTTAGTTAACAATTTTCTATCCAATAAAAGAAGCCTAGAAGAATATGTTGCCCTGGTCAATCAGCTCTTAACAAGTCTCAAACATTTGGGAGCTCGAATGTCTATAAAGATACACTTTTTACAGTCCCATCTGGATTATTTTCCCGACAACTGCGGGGATTACAGTAAAAAACAGGGGCAAAGATTCCACCAGGACATAAAAACAATGGAATCCAGGTACCAGTGTAAATGGAACGGAAACATGCTTGCTGACTACTGTTGGTGTTTGAAGCGTGATGCACCAGATGACAGGCACAAAAGAAAATCGTCAAGGGCGTCTGTTCTTCGAAATTATAATTATTTTCTTTATTATGTTGCATTCTTTTATTTTTTGTTTATTAAAAGAATTATAGTTTACATACGTGTATTCCTGTTTATATGATATAACAGTAATAATGCATTATTAGATAAAGTTTTTTTTTTTTTTTTTAAATTCAGAAAAAATGAGGTGATCTCAATGAAAATGGTGTATGCTGTACTGAGAAAATATGATCTGATTGAAAAAAAATACATTAATTTTTAAGCTCAGGAGGTTGGATTCATTAAGAAACCACAAAGAAATCCTCAGGAACATAAAAGACTTTTTCAAACGCAGGCCTGTGTAATTGGCTTTCATAATGTGCTAGTGATCGTTTGTGTTTACTTAAAGCATTGGGCACATTATGTAATCACAATATCCTTCTTTTACCCACACATTTTTACTAGATACAGAAAATAGCAAACATGGGAAACAAAAGAGCCTTTTTGTTGTAGTACAGCCGCACAACATTTCAAACTGCTTGGTATAGCAAGAAAGAGTGGTTACTCTTTCTTGCTATACCAAGCAGTTTGAAATGTTCTAATAATTTATGTCCCTTTCTGTTATTTTAGGTCCTTAAGTTCTTGTTTTGGTCTACCATTTTTTATAAGTTCTTTTTTCTTATTTTTTTATAAGTTCTCTTTCCTTCATAAGCTATGTAGTTTAAAAATGCATTAAGATATTCACTATCCATTGCTGGAAAGGGTAAAAATGTAAATTAATGTAAGTCAGTTAAAACTGAAAAAAAATACAAGAAAATGAGCAAAACACAGGCAGGCAACCTGACTAAACGGTAGATGTTAAGCGACTGAGATGAACGGATAAAGCAATAGTCTAAAGAGGGAGATTAGGAGAGACACGAGAAGTAAATTCAAACAAGGAAATAGGGACAAAGAGAGAGGAAGAGAAATAAAATAATGTTAATACAAAATCAATGCAATAATTAAATTGACAAATCGGGTTCCCATAAAAATGAAAATTGCAAAAATAAAATTAGGAACATAAATCAAAGCTAATTTCTTTAAGAATGAGTTTTTCCATAACAACATCAATTTTAAAAAGGCCAGGAGAAATGTTAAAGTGTCTCTCCTAATCTTCCTCTTTAGACTATCGTTTTATCCGTTATTCGTTTTAACCCTTTTGGTCATGTTCCTGACTCTTTCTTTGCCTCTCGGTTTGACCTTGTTATCTGTTATAGCTAAATTTTAATGTGAATTTACGCTTCCTTCTCCTACTTCCTCATTGGTGATTTCTTGTCTTAGAGGCGGTCCTCTTATCTTTTACGAGCTTATATATACCCTCATTATATTATTTTCTCTTGTAGTTATCTTTGAGAATGAACTGAAATAAGTTCGAAAGTACTTGGAAGCACCTTTTCATTTTTCCTGCGGGACATTGTATTGATATATATATATATATATATATATATATTAAAATATTTTCAAAAATATAATGGGTAGGTAGACGAAATTTCTATAGTACATAAAGGCATGCATTTAATAGATTTTATGAAGAGTTCATATTCTACAATCGTATATTCAAGAAATTATACTAAATAAACTAACAAAATAAAATTTTGACTCCTGCAAAATAAAAGAACGATCATTTACAGAATTGCTAAGCAAGCGAATACACTAGAAACAAAGGAAGATTCGACAACGATGAAACTTAAAACAATTAATCTGAGGTGTTGAAACCTTTGCTCATCTATCACTTTGGCGCATCGACGACCATAGGACTTCACCAGCTTCCTGCAAAATTATTGTGTTATTTTGTTCCATCCTTGTTCAATGTTCGTCCATAAATCCGTCACAGTTGAAGGTTGCTTGTCTAGAACTTTATCTCCAATTATCTTCTGATTCGAAAAAATATATTACTCGCTTTGCAATGTGGCATTATGGCTGGTTCAGAGGTGATCGGAGTGAAGGCATAATATGTTGTAGTACGAGGTTTAGGTACACATTGGCCTTTACTGTTCCAATTATTTGCACTAGCGGACCAAATCCTTCAGACAAAAACATCCTGCATACCATGAAGCTGCATCATCCATGCTTGGCAGACTTTTTAATACATTTAGGGTTAAGTCTGCCACCTGCAGCGCGTCTACCAAAACGTCTGCCATCAGATCGAACTAAATTAAATTTACTTTTGTCTTTGAAGAAAATTCTCTCTCAATTTTCATTCTTCCAAACTAAATGAGTTTCAGCTTACTCGAGTCTTGCCTTTGGGGTCATTTTACTCATGAGTGATTTGGTTGCAGGAGGACGAGCTTTTAAACAGAGGCATAAAGCGGATGGGACACTGTGAAATGGCTCACTTCTTTGCCACTATTGGTCTTAATTTTTCGAGAAATCCGGACTGCAGTCTGGAAGGGATCCTTCATAGAGAAGCGCCTAATAGCTCTGTTTTGGAAATGGTGTGTGGGGGGGGGGGAGGGGGTCGGACAGTGGTTATGCGGGATCGCCCGAGTTTTCATTGTATAACTTGAGAACGCGCGAAATCACACTCTTGGGCTTTCCTACCTATCTTGAAATCGCAGAAAGAGTCTTCTCCGTAGTCTTCAAGCGAACAATTCTCTGATGAAGTTAGGAGTCAAGTTCACGTATGGTGGCATCTCTGCAGAGTGAGTCCGACAACAATGGCTATTTTTTTTAGTTCTTACTTACTGAGCAAAATGTCTCCAGATGATTTCAAGAGAATTCTAGTGTTTTTGAAAAATCGCTCTCTTATTTTGGACGTGTCAATATTTTATTTTGTTAGTTTATTTAGTATAATTGAGAATCTAAGAACGTATCAAATGAAATATTCATAAAATATATTAAATGCATACCTTTATATAAGATGGAAATTTCATTTACCTGCCCCTAATATATGTTTATAAAATATTTTAATAAAGGAAAATCGTTCTCTTATTTTGCTCGGTAGTATATATATATATATATATATATATATATATATATATATATATATATATATATATAGGGAAATCGTCACTCCTCTGTTCTCTCTCAGTGGAGACACGGGACGGTAACCGAAAAAAACATCCGGGCCAGGCAACGTGGGTCAAGCTCGTAACCCCAGCCCCTCGCCACTCGCCTCTATGAAAAGCCGTACGGGTTTAAACGGCCAGATCTCCCCTACGAGTGTATATTCAATTTCACCTCAAGTAAGAAATTGGAGACGCATTTCTCTCAAGCTCGAAGGACAACGGGAGTCGAGGTAAGACTTGGTGAGAAAAAACGTTAGAATAAGAACCCTCCTGGGCCCGTTCACAAGCCGCCCCCCCCTCCTACCCCTACCCCAGTGGGGTGACGAGGTATAAATAACAAACACTTGGGAAAAACAAGGTAAAATACGTGAGTCTCCAGACTACGAAGTCCCCTGCAAGAGAGGCGGGGCTACCAAGGGGGCTAAGAAGCAGCTCATCCTCGAGCTAGTCCCTGCTTATCAAACCGAACGTTAAGTTAACTTGTTCAAGTTCAAGTTATTCTCGTCAGAGAGACTCCTCCTATCCTGGTGCATCCTAAAGCCCAGGGATAGTCCTTGCCCTTGAGGAATTACGAAAAGAAGAGGAAAAAAGGTCCCCCTTGAGCCCGTTACCCGGTGACCACACCAAACTCATAAGTTAACTTGGTTGAGGAACCAAGTTTAACTTATTCTCGTCAGAGAAACCCTCCTTGTATCCTAGTGTATCCCAAAACACCGAGATAGGCCTCGCCCTTCAGAAAGGCTGGAACTAAGAAGAAGCTCATCCTCGAGCTAGTTCATGGTTACCAAACCGACCTTTAAGTTAACTTGTTCAAGTTCAACTTATTTTCGTCAGAGAAACCCCCCTTCTCTATCCTCGCCCTTGAAGAAGACCCCCCCCCCCCAGAGTACACTCCCTCTAGCACTCTCAGGAGTCAAGGTATTCACGCCTTAGCGCATCGCTAGACAGTGCGAATTACTCCTCAGAGTAATCCGAAGAGGAGAAAGGAACCTTCTTCCACTATCCCGTGGTGATATCCCTTCCTGCCGAAAGCGTGTGGATCCCAGCTACCACACTCTCCAAAGTCAGTTGTGGCTTTCAAGTTATTCGTCCGCAATCTCCATCTAGCCAGTCGACACGGGTCTTGGAGACAATAACATTCCCGAGGTAAAGTGCTCAGTGAGTTCAAGGTCAGACGCAAACCCGTTCCAAGGGTTATCCACAAAGGTAGTTGCGGCCAGTAAAGGCCGTTAGCATTTTTTTTTGTTTAAATTGAAGTGAGCATCGAATTAGCCAATATTAGAGGGTCAAGTTAACTGAAGTAATTTTGTGTATTTTAAAATCGGAGTATTTCTGTGGTTCATGTTTTGTGTGTGGATAGTAAATTGTTAAATTTAAAATATAAGTTTAATTTGGGAATTCCTGTGTGTTTCCTTCTTATCCTTACGTGTTGAAGCGGCTCTTCCTTAAAAACAACAAAAATTAGCACTTTTAGATCAAAGCCTACTTCATCAAAGAAGTACTTCACGTTCCACAAGGTATACCACGACAAAAGTGGTATCAGGTGTGGAGTGATCAAAAGGGGCATTCTGTTACAATATATATATATATATATATATATATATATATATATATATATATATATATATATATATATATTAGGTTTACAACGGCATCAATATACGGAAAATCTATCAGCATTAAGTTAAATAATTATTAATTACGATAGGCAAGTCAGCATAGTAATGGGATTCCCAAGGAGGAAATAATAGGCATTACTTTTGTAAAAAAGGGAAGTGTTGATCAATTTTGAAGAAGAATTAAGTAGGGATTAATTTTTCAGATTAATGCAATGAATAATTTTGGAGAAGATGGAAGTGATGCTTAATTTGGGAGGGAGAGAGAAGTCATGATTAGCTTTGGGGAAGATGGAAGTGATGATTTTGGGAGTAAGACGTGATGAATAACTTTGGAGAAGATGGAAATGACAATTTATTTTAGAGAGAAAAGTGATGATTAATTTTTAAGGACTAAGTGAATATCAATTTTGGAGAACATGAAAGTAATGATTAATTATAGAGAAGATGGAACTGAAGATTAATTTTGGAATAAGGAAGTGATGATCAATATTGGAGAAAATAGAAGTGATGACTGATTTGGGGGAAGATGGAAGTAATGATAAATTTGGGTGAAGATGGAAGCAATGATGAATTTAGGAGACCATAGAAGGGATGAGTAATTGTAGAGATTATAGTTTTGGAGATTAATTTTGGAAAAGATGGAATTGAACTTTACAAAAAAAAAAATCGCAAATAGTGTCCGTAAAATTTAATAACATGCCATATTAAAAGTAGACCAACAAAATGGTTCACACGCACACGCACACGCACACACACAAGACCATTGTGTATTTTGCGTTAATTAATTTCCTTTGGCAACTTTCTCCTCTTCTAAATATCTTTTTTTTCCATCTTGTAGATGGTGGATTACTTGTCCAGTATTCATCTCTTTTTTAAATGAATGTGCTTGGTAAAAAACAAACTAAAATTGCTAAGCTTTCGATCTTATTCGATCACTTCGGAGCGTTTTGAAATGTTCTTGCCTCCTTTACCGATGTAATGAGTGGAGTGAGGATCTGACAGAGTGAAAGAAAACGATTTTTAGGGGGTATTTATTCCGCCTTGGCTAAACGTCACGGTGGAGGAAATGAGACACTCCTGTGAGTGGAATTTTTAAAATAGTTTTAATGTGCGATTCCAGCTTATCGCTTGACTGTTGATGGCCGGCTTATCTTCATTTATTAATATGGCTTCAAAGATGTTAATCCTCGCTTTATTAACATCTTTTCCTTTAATAATGGTGTTATCAACGAGCATATCTCTCGTTAGGTTAATATTATGGACACTCTCCATATGGTTCTTAGGCCCTCCGTTTTGTAGATGCATCTTTAACAGTTTCGAAAGTGTGGTAGTTGTCATGCTAATATATTTAGAGTTTCTATAAAGCTTAGAGTCTTTATTGGGGCAGATGAACTCCTAAGCTATGTTGGTTGACTTGAAATTCGAGGAGTTTAGGCAGATGTTATTTTTCATCGGAAGATCGCTGGCTTTTGTTGTTTTATAATAGATGATGAGTTGAATTTTATCCGTTTGATTTTTAACCTTGAGATTACGGTTAATAATCTCCTTGATGTTTTTTTCATCTATTTTATAGGCTGTGGACATCTGGTTTCTGTAATACACTTTGATGTTGTTGACTTCTCCATGATTACTTTCAGTTTTATTCGCATGTTTGTAATGTTTATTTGAAAATGATTAGAGTTGTTTGTCAATGATGCTGTTTGAGAACAATTATTCACGAGTATTTGCTTTACTTGTGCAATCTCTGGGTGGAAAATTTCCCACGAAGAGCAGCATTTATAAGCTCGGCGGATGTATGAACCGATTACGCTTATTTTGTACCTTCCAGGGCATTCACTCTCCGCATTGAGGCATCTTCCCATGTCCGTACTTTCCCTATGTACTTTAGTGATGTAGCTGTCATTGATGTTATGAACCTTAACGTCCAAGAAATGGAGTTTATTGCCCGTGCTCGATTCATAAATGAATTTTAGCAGGGAGTTCTCCTCAAAATGTTGCTTGATGTTAACGAGATGTTCTTCGTTTTTGACGTTGATGTAGATATGATCTACGTATCGTTAATATGTGTGTGGCTTATTTTCCATGATGTCCAATAATCTCTCCTCGAGTTGACCCATGTAATAGTTGGCGAAAGTCGGCCCTAAGTGAGACCCCATAGCCACTCCATCCACTTGCGTGTATAGATTACCCTCCGGTGTCCTGAACGGCGCCTCTGATGTGCATGAACATAACATGCTCCTTAAGATGTTTTGGTCAAGGGACGATATTAGTCCTACCGGTCTTGTAGCGTGGAGTATGTCGATGAATTCCTCCGTGGCTTTTATGCTATATTTCGAAGGGATGTACGGTTTTATTAATGCATTTAGGGTTTTAGCTAAACAGTACGTAGGAGTCGTGACTTGAGAGATGATGGGCCTCAATGGGCTGTGCAGCTTATGAATTTTTGCATTGCCATACAGATAACCTGCTGTGTAATCACCGATTATCTTTTGTAAGTGAAGTCCCCCGATGAGTGAATTAGCTTTAGTTATTTGTCCATTTATTTTCTTTTTTAAGTCATCTGTTGGATCTATTTTCAAGCTATTAAATTTAGTGGTGTCACTTAAGATGGTTTTCAATTTAGTGTTATATTCTTCTTTGTTTAGAATGACGTATATGTTGGATTTGTCAGCTTTTCTTAAGACTATTTCTTTGTTGTTTTTAAGAGAGCTGATGGCCTTACGTATTTCTGGTGTTATAAGTTTGCTGCCAGTAAAACATCTTCGTTTGGTGACTTCTGCGCGTAGTTGGTCGTTTGGTGGCAGAAGCCACCAAAGAAGATGTAGGAGAAGTGTATATCAAGTCTCTAACAAAAGCCTTATGCTCAGTCACAGCCTGTTCAAAAACTTCATGAGTCGATCGATGCAACCCAAAGCAATTTAACAGAAAAGTCAATTTGTCCGAACTGATCCCTCGAAAAGATTCTCTGGTTTAACTTATTTTAATTTCTTCTGGAACCACCTATACTGTTTAACTTTTTTGACGACATTAGGCCCGCACACACACACACACACATACACACATATATATATATATATATATATATATATATATATATATATATATATATATATATATATATATATATATATATATTGCCACTTTCCTAGTTAACCTAAGCACAAAAGGTTGATTTTTTTTTTAAATAAACCAATATTACAATTTTATTAACTTTCGATAGCTCAAAATTGCTGCCGCGCTTTTAAACAAGCATGATTAATATGTGGCTGGTGGTGCAAGGCCCTTTGGTCGTAATAACCTGCTGTAACGGTAATTTTATCCATTCATAAGCTTTTATCAGCGTTCTTTGGGGATTTTTCACAATCCTCGGTTGACATATTTTTTTATAATTTAAAGAGCTTATCAGGCGGCTGCCTACTAGGGCAAAAGTCACCGTAATTGACGCAAATCCTAATTCTAGGCTATATTAAAAAATAAGAAAATAAGATATAAAAATTATAGAAAAATAGGAACAAAGACAAGACACAAGCTAAAAAAAAAGAAGCAAAAATGCAACAAGAAGGAAACGTACCCCGGGGTCGGGGATAGGCCCGCCACCCCTCGGCGCAGGAATATGCGATCTACACAAAGATTAAAAAAAAAATAGAGAAGTCGTATAGTCCGAAAGTCTGTGTGCACGAACCAGTACGGAGTACAAGGAAAAACACTGCAAGTGCAGGTACCGGGACAGGTAACGTACGCGAGGATCAGCCAGACTGGAACATTTAACAAGAATGTGCCAAACAGTCTGGGGGATAACGAATTCGTCACAATTAGTTGCAGTGTGGTCCAAGAAGGCCGAACGCAATACTTCTGGCGCTGTAGAAGCTTTAGGCCTAGAGGCGTGGCCAGAAATAGTCAAAGGTAGTACCCTCCAGGGTGGCATCTTGGGCAAAACCAGGGGCGCGTCTCTCGGCGGCATAGGCACCGTCGAGATCAGCTGCGGATGCACTGAGAACTGTTGGCGACTGAGGGGGGCACCGGGCTCGCGCCTACAGGCGAATAATGCACTATGCACGGCACAAAGTGAGTGGTATCTAACCAGCATCGACAAGTAAGCTCTCGATGGGGGACATGCGGAAGTTACCGTTTGCCAGGCGAAGGCTAGTGTGGTAGATCGAGTCCACCGTCCGCAATGCACGATCGGCTGTGGATGCATAAACTCGCATCCGTAGTCGATCTTCGAACGAAAAATGAATCGCTCAAGGAACGAAGAATATCCATGGCGCGGGTACAAGAGGCTCTAATGATGCGAATATGATCCTCCTAGATGAGCCGTCGGTCAAATATAAGAGCAAGGAAACGCTGCGAATCCACCACTTTCATGCGAACCCCATTTAGAAGTCCGGTCGGGAGTGAGCCGTGGATGGCGGCACAAGTGCACCACCTTAGTCTTGAGAAAAGAACCCGAAACTTGTGCGCTTCGGCATATCAAGAGACAAGGTTCAATGCCTGTTGGAGTCGGCGGTCCAGAGTTGGCATCTGGGCCGCGATAAAACTTACAGTAGCACCGATGTGATGCCGTTTATGCTCAGGGCAAAGAGTGTGACACTGAATACACTTCCCTGCGGGACACCCTCTTTCTGCACATTGGGCCGAAGAGGGCTCCTCACGTCCGTACATGGAATCGACGATCTCGCAAAAATTCGGATATAAAGATAGGGAGACATTCCATCGCCTTCATCTTGTGGAAAGTCTCCATGATACCGTATCGCCATACAGTATCATAGGTCTTCTTTAGATAGAAAAACACAATCGTGTTGTGCTATCTACAAAGGAAAGCCTCACAGAAGGGATTTTCCAGTCGGAGCAGAGCATCCGGAGTTGAGTGGAAATTACAGGGGCCACACTGTGCAGAAGACATGTGGCCTCCCGCTGTCTGGGAATATCTAACATCTACAATTTCTTGATCAACTTACACACGCAGGAGGTTAGAGACATTGGGAGGAAATCGGCTGGGGTAGAGTGATCGCTCCACCGTTTGAGAAAGGCGAGCGCAATAGCAATTCACCAGGAGTCTGGTTGGATACCTTCTACCTAGATCCTGTTGAAGAAATCTAATAAAAAGGCTATGCCTCGCTCACCCAGGTATCAAGCATGGCGTACGGGACATTGTCCGCACCAGGGGCAGTGTCCGCGCACCAAGCGAGAGCGGAACCAACTCACTCAATGTAAACCTGTCGTTGAAGGGTTATCCACCTCTGGAATTGAAGTCTAGTTAGTTGGCGACCTTCTGCGAAATCACGATGCGCATTGAGTGGTAGAGCAGCAGCAGCTCGGCTAGAGAATGAAAGTGTTCGCGAGTGACTATCGCGCGGTCCGACATTGTGGTTCAATTCTCCTGGAGAACGAGAGGGATGTCCTGCAAGAACTTGCTCCGAATCCTTTTGACTCTCTTCCACACCTCTGCTAGTGGGGTTTTCCTGGTAACTGAATACATGCATGCCCTCCATAAAGGGGGGCGGGCGTGCTCTGAAACATACTGGAACCTATTCTAGCTTGACGAAATTCATCGACAGTGAAATCGTTCGGGCGGCGCTTATAACGTATGTAGGCATAACGCTTCGGTTTGAGGGTCGTTTCACCCTCGGCTGACCACCACGAAAGCAGTCGGCATGCAAAATTGCAGCGCAATCTATGAATATTACTCAATTTCTGGCAATGAGGTTTCCGGAGAAAACTCAACGGCCTCACTCCCCGACCCAAAGTCCTTGACTGAGACAGATAAATCAGTCATTTCCTGAAATGCAGACCACCGCATTTCAGGAGCGGGTTCTCAGGCGGTAGCGGTCCCCAAAATTATATTTAAATGGGAAAGTGATCACCACCATGGAGGCATCGACTAGCCTCCATTCAAAATCAGGCTGTTTATCCGGAGAGCACAAAGATAGATCGAAACGGGAAAATGAAGCGGTTCTAGGGCAGTGATGCGTAAACTCATCAATATTTAGGACATCCATCTCCAGCTGATGATCAGGTCGGCAAGGACCTTTACCCTGCACTCGTCAGGGGGTTTGGCTCGCAAAGCACTTGCTGTGGGCGCAGGAGCCGAAGCTTTTAGGCTGCTGACCTCGTTTCGAGGGGCAGCTTTAGTAACCCCGTAAGACGGCCTCACCATCAACTCGTTAGAGGCGCCCGAACGTTTCACCTTACGGGAAACGTTCACGCTGGGGGAGGGTGGGGGAACTCTGGTTTTAGCTTGGGCTGGACGTGAACCCTCTGTGTCACCAGCTGTACAAGGGTAGCGCAGAGGGTGAGTAAAACCCTTGCGCCTGGGGTGAGCAAAACCTTTCCAAATGGACGCAGAAAATAACTTGCTCGTGGGCCTAGAAGAGCCAGGAGCAGAGAGTGTCTTTTTAACATTGAGGCATAAGACGTCGCAGGCATCGCCGGGTGAGCTCAACCAAGTCCTTAGCCTCGCGAAATGAGAGATGATCCTGGGCCTGAACGGCTAGGATTTCCTTCTCAAGGAGATACGTACCACACTGCTTCAAAGAAGCGGGGTGCGGCTCTCCGAAATTGACACACTTGGACACACACGATTTGGACTCATCGTGTGCGACCTTATAACCTACACAGACTTTGGGTAGCTATACCAACCGGCAGGCACTGACTCAGGGTGTTTGTCACAGTCGAACGTGCCGAAGAGTGTGGGGCTGGGTCTCTATGCCCTTCTTTTCTCATCACACGTTCCACCTTGAGCTCTCCATAGTCGGCCAGCTGTAAGGTGATGTCATCTATGTAGTAGTCCATGAGTTCCATCGTATAAACCACTCTTTTCACGAAGTTCATGATAGAGTACGGGTCACACCTTCGGCTCTCTACCAATCAAGCTAGCCAGTGCTGTCATTTAATCGATCATGTCGCCTCTGCCCAACATGTTGTGATCAGTGGAGCGAATAAGCAAAATGAGTTTGAAGCCAGCGGGCTTGAAAACGCAGGTAGGCTCTCATTGAGTGGTACCGACGTAATCGAGGTTTCGCTCTTTGTAATTGCGTCTCTGGTCTTGGCCCGGGCAAGCACCAGGGCCGGACATGCCGATCTTGACCTGGTCACTTGCCGAAAGGGAAGTGAACTCGTCCACTCCCAGAGCTCCCGCGGAGGGAGAGGGACCCTTAGGCCAGATGGACCGGCCTTAGCAAGATCCTCCTCTGAAATGCAGAAAGTCTTGGCTGTCAAAGAGCCACCAGCCGGAGAAGGAGATCATTCTTCTCCTTGTGAGGCCTCGGGGGCCTAAAAAAGGTCTGAGAATATGCTTGCACAGGAGTGGATTCGGGTTCTGTTTTTGCACTGATTCTGGGTTCGATCCCATGGATGATCTTACTGTCTGGTGATGGGTCACCTAAGGGACCATGTCCATCTCAGGAAGGGGGTCTCCATGTGGTCCTCCCCAAGGCATTACGTATCACATTCGAGGTACCTTTCGTCTCCTCTTGGGCCGGCTACCTGGCATCAATCGGGAAAGAGACGGGGGCAGGTACGCCGGCTCCTTGTATACTCAGAATCCACGGGTGCAGGACGTTATGGGGCACCGACCAACGGGCCCTGCTATTCCCCCCCCCCCTCTAAGAATGTTGGCCCTATCAAGCTGCTCCAACCGGGAGAGGTCAATATTGGGTGGCCTGCATGCTTTCTTGGCAGTCCCCTGTGAAAGCAAAGGAGGGACTCCTGCTGGAAAGAGGGAGGGATGAGCCCAAGTGCACCTCCAGAGAAGGGGGTGCCTTGGTTGACAGGTTTCTAATTCGGTTATGTTTTGGGGCTTGCGTAGATGAAAGGATATTTGTTTCAAATCCAATCATAGATTTTGAATGGGATTTACACCAAGTAACTGTGATAGATAGCACTTTCAACATGTTCCATGCCTTCATCTGCAGTCACTCCATTGTTAATTTTTACGCGTGTTTGGGATCGTTATCTAGCTAGTCTCCACTTGCCTCTGAGCTTAATTTTTTTCAATGAGGATCAACGTCTTTTTCCAGTATTTCCAGGTACTGGAGTGAATCTATCGTTCCATCTAGGCGGTGAAGTTTAGCAGTTCCCGGTGCATCACTCCCATATCACAATCGATCCACCACCATGCTTCACAGTGGGGCGAGTGTACGTTTTCTTCTACGCTTCGTTCTTCCGCCTCTAAACATATTGATGGTCCATTGCATTGAAAAATTCCAATTTCATTTTAGTTCCAGACAACTTTCTCCCATTAGTTGACGGGCAGGGGCTGATCCAAGGGGGGAGGGGGGAAGGGCCCATGACCAAGGAGAAATTTCACACAGTGGATCTGGCTTGCATCACTTTTCGAGTCGGCACCTCGTGTCTTGAGTCATGGCGGGCACACGACACGTGCGCGCTTGACTCGCTGACCAGTCGGATCGCGCATCGTGACCCACACGTCGTGGCATCTTTCCATTTCGGAACTAATTCCAGCATTCTCTCTCTCCTCGCAACTACACCAGCATCATCTCTGCGTCATCCTCTCTTTGAAACACAGCAGTACAAATAGATTTTTTTATTATATATTGTTACGGACATGGGGTGATGTGAGCGGCTGGGCTTTCCATGTGATGTATTAATTCCTTCTCATTCACAGGGCATGTAGCATGAAGCGAGCCGGCGATATCATCACCTCGTTTTTCATGACCAAAGTGGCCAAGACGAGTGGTGATTGCGAGCGTGATGTCAATGAGCTGGAGCAACAGCCAAGCACTTCGACATTGACAGCCTGTAGATCCGACAGCGAAGCCGAATCTCACCATGAGGAGCAGGAGGGCAAGAAACTCACTTCTCTTTTCTTGCATGGCACACTCACACTTCTCGCAGATCCAGTGGACGTTGGCAACTTCATTGGGAACAAGGCTGCCACAGATTCCGAGAATCTGTGACAGACTGACCCGTCTGTCAAATCGCTACCCTTCATTGAAGAAGGTGGTCATATGAGCGATTCCAACCAAGCTGGTGCATTACATACCCCTGGCGAAGTACTCGTTGCTGAATGAGGGTGGATACTGCGTTGCATGTGTGCTGTTGGACGGAAATACGGGCGGAGTTGGAGACCATAGGCTGGACACCTTGGTGTTAGAGCTACCGAACTGCTCAGCAGTCACAATAATCAAAGATATCACGCGAAAGCTATGACGAAAATGGAGGGGTTTGTTGACGCTTTGCGAAATCTGACGAGGGCTGTCGACACCATGCTACAGGCGAAGAAGAAGGAGCAAATCGAGACCAATCAGCGCCTGTTGGTTCCGATCATTGAGAGCATCCGCTTCTGCAAGGGAAAATATGCTGCCGCTCTGTGGGCATCGAGATGACGGTCCATTGGACCTCTCTATTCTGAGCAAAACGGGACAAGGAGTCTTCAGAGCACTTCTGCGTTATCGAGCCAGGGAAGAGAGATGCTGACATCAACCACCTCCTCACCCGTTTGGCCAGCTGAGCCAACTCCACCCTCAAATTTCGCTTCGGTCTTCGGGACTGTCAAGAATGTGAAGGAGTACGCCTAGACCCGTATGTTCCTGAACATTGCGACGCTCCTGACCATCTTAATGACTCTGCCGGTCTCAAATGCAGAGGTCGAACGCTCATTCTCAGCCTTAAAACGGCTAAAGACGTACATGAGGAGTACCATTGGCCAGGATTGCCTCAACGGCCTCGCTTTACTCGCCGTCCACAATGACATTCAAGTTTCAAATGATCAAGTGATTGACAAGTTTACGGAGAAAAACAGCCGTCTCCTCTTTACTTAGGCAAATGAAGGGGGACATTGGGCATGGGCCTACGATTTTGAGAGAGCCTACTCCTGGAAAATAAAAATATTTTTTTCATTATGTGCCTTTTTTACTTAAATGAGCGAAATCACTTGCAAGTAACCTACATCATTATAGTCTACACTACATGTACATATTCATCATTTATGCCTATAACTTATTTGTATGTATTCATCACTAATTATTTGTACTATCAGAGGTGGACACTAAATACATTTAAAGTATTTAAATATTAAATACATGAGAAAAATGTATTTAGTATTTAAATACTAAATACATTAAATGTATTTAGATAAATTTTTAAATACATTTCAAATACATGATATATAATGACAATCGATAAAGACCATTGGTATCACAACAAGAAAATATCCATTAAAATGAAATTGTATATTATAATTACTAATGTAGCATTTGATGACAATTGGACTTAGGTACTACAAAAAAATAGAAAGTTCCATAGAATGAAATTTCAGTTAGTTATTTATATCAGCATTACATTTATGTAATATCAGTTGCTGAAAGGTTTCGTTAAATAAAGAACTCCGTTTTGGAGGTAAGGTTAATCCTCCTAAAGAGAAGAGCCGTTCCACAGGAGCTGACAACAGAAGGTTGGTGTTGTATTTAATAAATAACTTTTTTAGGAATGGATATCTATCTAAACTCTGAAGTGTTTTATTTAAATCCTGAAGGTAAGCGAAAAATTCTAAATCTGCGGTTGATCGTATTTGAGAGAGTTTTGTAAATCCAAAATAATCGTCACTGTCCGATACACCACTGGATGATTCAGCTTCGGGACCATCTGCTAAATTCTCAATCACTTGAATCATAATATTTTTAACAGAGTCTTGGTGGCTTGAACTGTCCCATGAAGTACTGATATCTAACCAGCGTAGTTTGAAGAATTTATGGCTTGTTGATGCAATAATGGCATCTGTAACGTTGGCTTCATTTGCCAAGGTCAAATAAGATTGCTAGCGCTTTCCAAATCCATTAGTGACTGCACTTAGAAGAGGTTGGCAAAATTTCAGAGAACGTGACCGAAGGCTCTTCGGCTTTTTCTCCACAGTGAGCAAGGTAGGGAGCAATTCGCCATTAAACAGTTTTGTTCTCCCTGTAGGCGATCAATTGCCACTGCAATAGAAGCCAAAACGAAGCCATACTCCCCAAGAAATTCAATTTTGTGACTTCTGAACAGTGGCAGTTCAAAGGACGTCATGAGTTGGTGTAATTTGTCCTTGTGTTTTAAAAGTAATGACAATGCATCAAACAGAGAGTTACACCTTGTAATGAAAGGCACCTTTAATGAGCACTTGATAATAGTTTTGATAATTTCCGCTGAATTTGGACGACTGCTTTTGTTTCATCGCAGCATGATTGATAATTGCAAAAGAAGATATTTTCAGTGCCTGTTTTGCATCAGTTGTGGCGACGAGACTGATTGTGTGTGTGTGTGAAGCACAGCACACATGCTTAGGTAGGCTGAAGCTGCATGGCACTTCTCATTAAGAAACTATCCTCCAGCTCGTGCTCACCCTGATCTTCTTTACCAACCTAGATTCCATCTTCTGAATCTGTGAACACATTTTCAGCAGTGACTGCAAATTCCTTAAACGCTCTAACAAAATTAGAGCCGTTACCAGTGACGGTGCTCGTGATTTTCTGCAGAGGGATATCGTATTCATTGATGATATTCTTCATATGTTCAGAAATTTGATGTAGTTATGTTCTCCTTTGAATCGACAGCATGCCAATACTCCACTGTGACCGACAAGAGCAGTATCCTCAAGCTGAAAAAAAATGAAATAACAGTCCAATATTTGTCTCATAAATGTTTCCATAAATGTTACATATTAATATAATCGAGATAAATTCCACTGACAAATAGGTCTGCTTTCCACCAAGAGCTGATAACTCAATACCTGTAAAGACATTTTCAATTTCATATTTCATAAAGAGCAAAGTCTTAACATACCCAATGAACTGTAACGCCCAAAAAACTACGGTGACGAGTTGACCAAATATCTGCAGTAAGACAAGTAAGAGGTGCTGTCTAGTTTATTCTTCAGTAGAGCTCTTGCCACTTTCTCTTCTTCTATAAGATTTCAGCCTAGCGTCCGCCTTGAAATGACGTCAACTGAAGAATTTAGACCTGCGGTAGTGGAATGTCTGATTATTGTGAGTGGAATTGATTTTTACAGTGAAATGAGAATATACGGTATGCATATAAAATTTTATTTATAAAATGTAGCTATATAAATATCCTATAGCTATATAGGACTGGTACATTAATTCATAAATATATATTAGTAGTCCTTCATATTCAGAATTACATAGTAAAATATTGACTCTCCTACATTTTTGACGGGCGGGCATACTAGTTTTGACATAATGATATACAGGTATTGCTACTATAACGAAATTCATCGTTATAATAACTACATATAATCGATCAATAATTGTACTAATTATTCCTGAAAAAAATTATTCAATAATATCTTCAAGTAAATGATAATGCGCTTTAAGAATATATGTATGTGGATTCTCATGAAATTATTGCAATATATTAACCTCTGTTGTTTGTATATGTCTTCCTTTATTTAACTTCATTATATAGCCTACCTAGTAACCAATGATCCAAACGCATTAGTATTTGGTCGTTATAAGAGCTTACTTAACTTGTACTACTAATACTATAATTGTAAACAACATTTGTAACTCAGAATTCACGTTTAATTAATCTCATAAAAGCTGGTTGCTGCATGGTTGATAGAGTATGCACAACATGTATGATAAAATCTGCAATCAACTTATCAAAAACAGATTGTTTGAACTTTTTAGTATTCACCGCAAAACACTCCGGTAATGTCTTTATTTTAACACCGCTGCATGAAGGACCATCGTCTAATACTGAACATTTACTTTTTGAATCTTTTCTTTAAGCTGTCACGAGGTTATCTGCTTTTTTCACAAAAGCAGGATGCTTTTTCTGTTGATAAATGTACATGATCAGATAATTGAACGACATTTGTTTCACGTTGCCATAATTCAGATTAAATTCAATCAGCATATACTATAAATAAAGGTGTTGCAAAAGGAAGCAGGTAGGTTCGTGCATGATAAACCTAAGCTACTAGCAATTTTGCTATTTTTAAAATTAGTGGAATTTGCCAAATCAATTAAGTATCATATAATTAGCTTTAATAAATTCTTACCTTCAAATAAATGCCTAGATTGGAAGTAGCACTGCTTGCCGCAGAGGTTTCACCATTGCATGATATACATACACACTTCACTTTTTTTCCTTCGGAAGACTTCACTCTATAAAAAATTTACCACCTAGTAAAGGATGATTATAATTACATGATTCTTTATCTTCCTTGTCTTTATTAGTGTCTAATCTCTCCATTTCACACTCTTTCGAAGAAGCTGAAGTTGCCACGCAGCAGTTGAAATAACGCTGAGCGCTCTCACTATACAACCAAACATAACTGTGACCATCTGTTAACTGAATTTGAACTGATGCAAGCAATCTTCCCTCACCGGCTCACGCAGTCAACCGTTTATGTCATACAAGTTGCGACAAGCTAAAACATGCATTATACGTTCTTAACAGCTATATAAACCTATTATCAGTAAAGTATTTGCAAAAAATATTTAAATGCATTGTATTTAAATACATGATTTCAAATGTATTAACAAATACAATTTTAAATACTGCCCACCTCTGTGTATGATCATACATGTATTACTCGTAAAAATATGTACCATAATAAGCAGCTTTATTCAACAAATTCCCACTCATCAAAATCCTGGCATTGCCCCCTCCATTCGCTTTTTCTGGACCCGCCACTGTTCACGGGATTGTATTAATGGTGTATGGCGTGCCGTAAACCATTCTGCTTGTGTTTAACGGTCTGAGTGGAGTGCGCCACCGAGTTCTTGAGGCCCTTTGCGGTTTGCATACCCGATATCGAAGCAAGCGAAACTTCATTACTTACAGCTAAAAAGTTCATACGGTAGCTCTTTGGGCAGTCAGGTGGGGGGTTTTTCTTCACGTGTCTACTTCTGAAGGTTATGGACACTGGGAAGAGCACCATCTTTCTCCCCCGTAGATGTAACGATTGTCATGTACCTGTACCTGTATATTCTGCACAATGCTTGCAATATTTTTTTTTAGAAGTATTTAACTTGTTGGCTATTTTTTGTGTCCATTCCCTTGCTTATATATGCGAAATATTTTTAATAAATTCCTCTCGGGCAATACTGTTCTCTTTGCCACCTTTACTGACATGTTTGTCAGTGTGATAAGTAGCGAATGCGCATTTGGAAAACATATGGCCTTAAATGAAATTACCCATATACCAGTTGACCTTAAATTATTAACCTTGGACAATGGTGTCAGTCATCTGAGGGATTTCCCACAGGGGTTTTAATAATCTTTGTTATTAGGAACTTAATAAAATAGGTATGTTAGGATTACATCCCCTCATATGATCAAACTCCAACTGCACTGTTATACTACTACTAATAATGCTAATAGTAATAATAATGGTAAAAATAATGATGATAATAATCGTAATTAAAATAGTAATGAAAATGATAATTTTAATGATAATAATACTAATAATAATTTAAGTAATAATAGTAATAATTAAAATATTATCAGATAAGCATAGAATAAGAGCTTATAAATTCGCACAAATGTACATTATCATCCGAAGTTAAAAGTGCAGAGGATGACGCAAGCATTCCATTTTCCCAACCCCCTTCTCCCTGACCCAGCCTCCCTGCTTCAGCTACCCCCTATGGCACCAACAAGCAATCTTCCCTCTTAATTATCTAAATTCTTTAATACCGCCAACTAATTTCATGTGGTTTCACTTTCTTTTTTTTTGCAAAAGACCTTATTAGGTAAACCCTGTCGGGCTCCACCTCTAAACACCTTGAATATACTGTTGGTTAATACTAATAAGGTAGGAGTATCTTCTTTCTCCAAAATGTATTCACATTGGCTGTTGAAAGAAATTTCAGCTCCATTAACCTTATGATAAAGTTAACTAGATAGTTGTTGTACAAACCATCCGACTGTGTTCAATGCTCTATATAACCATTGCCTCAATTATAAAAATCTAAAAAACTTAGTAACTAAATCAAATATAACTGGACCATTATTATAAACCCCTCCTACTATGTTTAATATTTTATGTAACCACACCCACTGAAATGAACATGTAAAAAATTATAAAACTTCTTGAGAGAGAGAAGAGACTGGGAGACAGACATAAAAGCCACCACCTTGAAGTTGTCTCATTACGTCCTTCTGTCCCGTGTAATTCGACATAACCGATTCATATCTTCAAGCGACTGGTAGTCTCCTCCTCCGTCGAGCTCCGTGCCTCCTAGAGTCATATAAGACGACGCTACCAGCCGTAAACTGGCGTAATCTTCCTCACCAGTCGTATCAGGCGACGTTCCGAGCATCGTGCTTCCTCCAGTCGTAACAGGTATATGGACTTCAGTCCAAATATACTCAAACTTTAATTTGTCTTAATAAACTATTAATATCATCATTTGTGTTTAGGTTATCTAAAAAAAAGGTGAAAGTATATATATATATATATATATATATATATATATATATATATATATATATATATATATATATATATATATATATATATATATATATATATCCTACTAATTTATTAAGCTATGAGGGTATGTGAGCAATTGCAGGAGTTTGTTAGTAGACTAGAAAAGTTTAGAGTTATTGTACCTAACGCTACAATAGATACATGAAAATAAAATGACTTTACTCCAAATGTAATTTGCCCACTGATCGGCCTTGAATTCCTCGCGGTCCACGTATAAGAGAAAATACTCTTTGGTCCTCGCCTTCAGCAGTCCGGAGCGAGCCATAGCGACGAGAGCTCTTGGTACAAGCTGACGGTGGCTTATGAGAACATAGACTGAAATAAGAGAAAAAGCAATTAGGCTCCTGGTGTTTACTGACCTAATACATTAAGGACCTAGTGTAAATGATTTTCCAAATAATTACATAGTGTTCTGCCATTAACACGAGTGGAATTTAATTAATTACATGCTACCCATTGCAGGAAAGAAATTTGATTCTATCTCTTATCAAAGTTTTCCCCTAATAATCTCGTAAGGAGAGAAAAGAACAAAAGAGCATCAAAATATAAGGTGTAGAGGCGGCATCGAAACAGAAAGAGTAGATGGCTATGAGAATTTAGTACAGACTTTTTATAATTATTTAGGTATAAAGGCGTTATAAATTTATACAGGGTGTCCCTTCCCCCTCAAAAAAATAAAGCCCTCCAACTTGATTTATTTTCTAAATTTTTAACCAATGATTTATTTGCAGATCGTTAGATACAGTGGGCGTAATGTTTATTAAGAAGATAAACTTAAAAAACTTGGAAGCAAGAACTGCCTGAGAGAATTTCCTACCGAAGGATGGACAAAAAGAGGAGTAGACATTTTATTTAGTAAAATTGGTACAATTCAGTTAATCTAAAGAAAATTTGGCAGTGGGAAAGCAGAATTGGCCGTAAAGAAGAAAATATACAAGAATTAGATGAATTAATTTTAAACCAGAGAGATAGAACAAGAATTTAGAAAAGCATTAGCCAAATAGCCAGATTAAGACTATCTTGGTAAAAAATGAACGTTTATTGCATTGTTCATAATGATTTGAATCTTAAACCTTTAAGAAAGTTAAAGGAAAAAACTTAGAGAAAGTGATAATAAACGACAAGAACCTTGTGAAAAATGCAAAGACATCTGTTTCAAAGGTCCAAGTAACATTTTTCAAAGATAAATAAATATTCACAATTGAGCCGCCAATAAACAAACAAAACGATATAGTTTATGGGTCCTCTACATGAAAAGGGCAAAATTCGAGATGAAAACTGTTCGATACAAAATTACTAACTACTGCAATGATGTGTGCAGGGATCTCAAAATCGGTAAAACCTTCTATACATTTCGTCGAAGCGAATGTCAAAGTCAACGGCGGATATTACTAGAATAACCTATTCAGTAAAATGATACCCGAAATGGGCACACTGGGGAAAAAAAATGGACATTATCTATTTAAACAGGACAGTACTAAGGCTTACACTGCTTCTGCTTCAGTGGCTTCCTGAAAGTCAGATCTTGAGTTGTCAGAACCTAAAATTTGGCCCCCAAACAGCTTTGACCTTAATCCTTTGATCTATAAGATATGGCCAATTTCTTTAAAAAGGTATACCAAAATCGAATCATTTATAAAGTTGATAAACTGAAAGAAGGGATCCTTTTGGAATAGAACAATTTAAACTCATTTCTAAAATGATATTTAATATTTAATGAATTTCCAGAAGGCGTTAAGAAATGCAATGAAGTAAAAAAATCATATTTAATAATTCTTCAAAGAGTTAATCATTTTGTAATAGATGTTTTTTAATTATTGCATACCATTTTAGTTTGAATTTTTCTATGTATACTTTATATGCGTTAAAATATTGTGGATATTATAGCTACATATACAAATATTAGCTTAAATATTCTGGATATATTCTAAGGCAATCTTGAAATATAATAGAAATAAAAACGCTCAGTATTTTGTGCGCCCCCTTCCCCAAATTACATGAAAATGCGTCATAAAAAGGTTAGGTAATCGTCCCGTAGCAAGTGCAGAAGGTTAGAGTGAATTATTTTTTATTCATCTGCAATTTTATCATTTTGTGATTAATTAGAACGTTCAGTGAAAAAAACAGGGAAATAAGTTTTTTTTCACCTCACTCATTGATATGGTCTGTGAGATTAACTCTGACACCAGTAAATGGAAATAGTCGTGCGCGTTAATGATATATAGAACCCCCAATCTGAAATATTCACGAGATGAGAGATGAAAGAAATAATATGGATAAACTTTTCTTCTGCACAAATAGAACAAGGTTAATACATATTGCTGCGCATGCATACAAAATAAATTCATTTGGCCCACAGTGAATATATAATTAAAATCGCCAGTTGCCTGCTGTCGTCAAAAAACCCGACGGCTATACAAGGATACTGCAAAAACAGCATGTAAAAGAAGGCAGCAGATTACCGAGTAATAAACTCAAATTTAAATTATAAAGCTACAATTTAGTTATGGATTAAATCGTATTAAAAAAGGCGACTGGGTCTCCCGCTATTATCCTTTTGGATATTTAGGTATTACTGAAATAAAAATGCTATCTTTTCATTAATTAATGAAATATTAAGATAATTTTAATCTTGCCTATCATATCATAACGCCAAAGCTATAAACTCATTATGATTTTTTTCCAGGTTTATTAAAAGCCTTTTAGTGCAAGATTAATACTTAGAGACCTGGATAATATTGCTAATATACCTAAACCAACAAATCTCTTCGACGTTGAGTAAAAGGTTATTATACTGAAGGGTTAAAGATTGAGTAACTGCGAAATTTCCAAAAGAATTGAACGAATCAAAACTTCAGGGGATAATATTTTGAAGGGTCTTGATAGTTGCATTAAAGTTCATGTTGGTTGCCGGCCAAACACCACTTTAAAAAAAAAATGAAATAGCAATTGTCAGAGCTGTTAAAAAATCACAAATTTCTTCAGTTCCAAAAATCAAAGTATAAGGAAAGGTAAAAGCCTTGGTATCCACCGTGCGACGAATAAAACCTTTGTATCCACCGTGCGACGAATAAAACCTTTGTATCCGCCGTGCGAAGAATGATCTTGAAGCACCTTTTTCATCTAAAGAAGCGACTGGGCCGCCCGCTATTTTCCTTTTCCCACAAATCCGCAAGAAATGTCGAAAGCTTTGTTCTCTGAAGAGGAACAAATGGAACTTAAATGGTCCAGAAAGTTACAAGTACTGGATAGATAAAAGTGTGCAAAATACTACTGATTCCAGCTGTCAGTACAGCGTAGGAGGCGTTATGGTGTGGGGAGAAGCAATCTGTCAAATGGGAAGTTACCACTTGTTTTCATGGATGGACGCTTCATTGTCGAAGGAAAGCAATATTTAACTGTTGGAGATCTGAAAAGGGCAATTTTGAAGGCATGGGAGGAGCTTTCAATTGAACTGCTGCAGAGGTTTGTTGCGAGCATGAAGTCCCGTATGTTTTAAGTTATTCAAGAATGGGAGGGGGAAACACTATTGTTGAAAGAATATTTTTAGAATACTATAACAATTTATTATTTTTTTACAGTTATAATTTTGAACAGTGATCTTTTTTATTTAATTTTTTTTTATGACATTAGCAAATATTTGAGGGATTTCAATACATCTGAATATTGCAAGGCCTTTTTTCAACTTTTCTCCTTTCTTATAGAAACCTTTCTTCAAATTTGTAAAAATATTTTCCACAAAAACTAGTTTGAACTCAAGTTTATTTGTCGTGGGAGAAGTCATTTTGGCAAGAAAGGAAATGTCGATCAACTTGGCCATCAATCTCGAGAAGAAATAACGCGCAAACGACACATGGAAAATTATCGGTTCGTAACTTTTTTGTAAGTGGTCGATCCCACAGTATCAGCTTTAAAGCAGAGGGAGGAAGCTTTTTACATGATTGCTCCCGGCCAATAAAGAGATAACAGTCAAATATAATTAACCTTGTCTAGCATATCGTCGGCCATGGCATCTTTTCAGTCGTTCTAATTGGTAGTCTTTCTGACTTCTTCATTTGTTGGTATCCTTGTGTCTAGAAAGACAACGGAGATTGCGCCATGGAAGTGCAGGCTTGGGCGAAGTGTATGGAGATCCTGGATTGCTCAGTCGTCAAGATCTCCTCTCTCTGCCGGTGTCATCCCAAAGAATGCAAAGCAGTAGTCAAAATAGAGCAGGAGTTCTCAGAGTCAGGTCACATTCCCCCCTTGTACTCCGTGTTTGCCTTAATTTTCCTTCAGTCGACTCGTCTTACATGATTATATTCTTTCTTTTTAAAATTGTTGGCCATTTGTATTCATCTGGCACCCTTAAATTATTTAAAGATTCATTAAAAAAAAAAAGAATACCGCGACACGATCTAAGGACAAAAACAAATTTGGCAACTCTTTGTTTGAGCTTTGGTAAGGGCGCTATTAGTCACGACCTCATTTTCTTCGTCAACCCGTTATAGTAATAACTGTCTTCGGTGTTCTCCGAAATATTAAAGCTCTGCCGTAATCAAATGACATAATTCAATAAATAAATATTTTAGAAATATAAGTTCGTGTCCAGCAGGCTTCAATTCAATATATATATTTCAACTATACAACTAAATATGGCGTCTTAAGATTTAACCTTGCGCCTGAACAGCAGGAATTTCAATTGTTCCTATTCAATTTTAGTATCTTAATTTTTCATTTTTATTTCAAAACGCTTTTTTTTGTCAGCGCGTTTTATTAACAAGTCTCTTTGGTGCTGCCCGAAATAATAAAACTCTAATTGTTGGTAAATTTAATCAAAATTTAACGGGAAAATTAATATGAAATATAATATAATCAGTGAATTTATTACTTAATTATTCGTCCATTATTTATATCGTCCATTCATTCTTTCGTCCATTCATAAACCCATTTAATTCAATCGTCGGTTGCTATCTAATATTACGTTCAGTTTATTCCTTTTGTTAATTGTTATCTTGTAATTTAAATATCTTTACTTTTCATCTTCTTTAACTGTTTATATTTTATGCCATGGATTCACCCTTTAATTGTTTAGTAAAGTTATCTATTTTTGGCATTCACCCTTTGATTTTAAATTTATAAAACGTATTTTGTTTTTAGGCATAACTGAATCCCTCTATATTCCTCCATTTTGAATTGCTTTCATGTGATTTTTTCACCATTATACTTTTACAGAGGTAATTATGGAAACTGAATTGATTTATTAATTGCAACCAAATGATATATTAAATCTTTATTTCAATGGCTCATAAAACTTTCGTTTTAATGCCGCTCTACGATGTTAGGGAAGCTAAAAGT
Source organism: Ceratothoa steindachneri (assembly GCA_963969495.1). NCBI lineage: Eukaryota > Metazoa > Arthropoda > Malacostraca > Isopoda > Cymothoidae > Ceratothoa > Ceratothoa steindachneri. Next base: position 29,402,691 of record OZ018319.1, read on the forward strand.
GCACTAATAACAAATTCTGGCGACACAAAACTTCCATTTGATGTAGTGTCCACTTTGGCCTGCTGGCGGAGAAACAAAAATAGAAACCAACGATCAAATACAAATGTTTTTTCTCGAAGGCTTCACGATCACAAATATTCATGGCGTCTGTTTTTAGTCAACATATCCATAACAGCACTGAAGGCACATTTTTCCAAGAATGTTTTTGAGTAGGGCAACAACACTTGCTGAGCCTCTGTAGCTAATTCAGTATATGTGCCAACAATCTATACATCTATCTAACAACATGAAGTGTTGTTTTGAATAGGTTAGCCTCGCACTGTCATAATTTTGCACGCGCATTACCTATTCCATCTGATCAGATTCTATTTAGCCAGGTAGTCATTATTTTCCCAGATAAAGAGACAAATGACTAAGTACTCCAAGAAGGGAAGTTTATCCGATTCCGATCAATGAAATCAGTCGCTCTAGTCCTCATCGAGGGTAGACATTTTGATAGATCCCATTTATGGGATGTGTGAAGTAAAAAAGATTATTTCTCAAGACTTAAACTTAAAAGCATCATTTTAGTGGTAAAACCAAGCAGTTTCCAGTTGGAAATTCGTTAAAACTAAATATTTCACAGTTTAGAATTCGTCCCCCGACTACAATTCCTGCTGGAAGTCAAATTCCTTCTATTTGAGAATCACTGTGATACATCGTATTCCGCCCTGACAAAGTAGAACATCGTACCAGCCCGGCAACTTGGTGTTCTCGTAGATCTTTGTAGCTAAATCTGGGTCGGAATAGAGGGAGCTTAGCTAATATAGGATACTCAGGTATTTGAGCATAGAAATTTATAACTGGAAAGAGTGATGAAGGGTAGAGAAGGGTAAGAAATTGAGTTGCGAGATGTCACATGCGCTTAGAATTATTTTTTTTAATTAGACATATTAGAATAAAATGGCAGTTTCAATGATGTTTTGAGTTGTATACTCTCTGTTCTTTAGAATCAGGTAAAACCTTTGTCCGCAAAGTTTCAGGATTGCCACCATAAAAAGAGATTTATAGCATTCAAAACATCATTGAAACTGCCATTTTATTGGAATATGTCTAATTAAAAAAATAATTTTAAGTGCATGTGACGTCTGGTAACTCAATTTCTTACCCTTCCCACCAACGTAAGCCCCAACCTTCATCACTCTAGGTATAATTTAGAGAGATGTGTGATCAGTCACGCTACGTCATTCTCTTAAATTTAGGCGTTTTGTGATTGCCTCTTTTCAAATGTTGAAAGTACAAATCTGGGTGATCTTTGCGCACATTATCTGCGCCAGTTGGCGTGAGCAGGGTCACTACCGAATGTCCATTTTACTCTGGACGGATGGATTCGTGCACACATACTTGTGGAATTTTGACTTTTTGGAGGAGGTCGGCCTCCTCCTTTTTATTTAACTCTCTTTGGAGTGTTTCCTTCGCCTTCTTGCTTTTAGTGGTGTGCGACTCTATATCTCATTATGTTAGTGGGTCCTTGTTTTGCTATTTTTTTGTTTTGTTAATAACATTGTAAATATTCGGTCGATTCAAACAAAATTTGAAACCCTTATGTTGTTTTACATTTTATTTCGATTTAATATAATTGCCATGGTCATCCTAAAGTTACTCCGGGAATTATTGAAAGTTTTGAAGGTCGTAAGTGAGAACGCACGACTTTTTTTGTCAGTAGACCTTGTTTGATTCTTCTTTTTACTTTGCGTTTGCTTTTCTGGTTGTGTGTTTATTTGTTCTGGTTTTAATTTAGCCTAGCATTAAGCTGTAAGGTAATTACAGCAACTTGTCCCCTTGTAGGTAGTGGACAGATGGGCGCAAAAAATTACCTCTCTTCAAAAAATGGCCGAACAAAGCGCTAATACCAAGGGCTGCATTAAACTTGGAAAACTGCATCTGAAACGTATTTTATGATACGGGAGGTTTATGTTAAAAGTTGCATTGACACACTCAAGTGCCTTTGAGTGCCATAAACGTTTTTGCGATGATCGAGAAACAAATAAAGATGCTATTAGATAAGGTAGGTCTGCTAGCCTTCGTAGTGATGACTACAAACGAATGAAGACTCATTTTCAAACTAATCACAAAATCACTTTCAGAATTTAATCTTAAGTAATGGGAATTAGGACGACGTGTTGTCATGAAATTTTGCGAGAAGACATTGGAAAAAGCAAATTGCATGCAAGGTGTGTTCCTCGCATTCTTACACAGGAGGAAATGGAAGTTCGTTCTGCAAGTTGCACTGAACTTATCGGAAATGCAAACAAAGAGGAAACAATCTGCACATCATTACTGGGGATGAAACATAATATCTTCATTATAGTGCTGGAATAAATTTTATCACACGCAATCAATCTTAATGAATTAGTAGTAAATGGGTATACTTACCTTTTTTAGATAACCTATAGAAAAAAGATGACATTTAATAGCACTGTATAGCTATGATTCTATTAGAGAGACGAGATAATGATGTTCTAGGGCAATTATATACGTAGATCACCAAAATGACATTACTTTATCATAAAAGAACCAGTTTTACGTAAATTGCTAATGATAAATTAATAAAATATTGAAAATCACGGTTATATATATATATATAAGGAAATAGAAGTAAAAGAAGAATATCCCCTTAATTTACTCCTTAAATTTCTTCCCTCACTCCGTTCTAAAAATCTAACTCCACGTGTAGTAACGTGAGAGTCCAAAGAAGCGGGGAAAGGAAGAATTAGAATATCTGCCAGCTGCTTCGCAGGTGCAGTTAATTAAGTTGAGCACGCTAAAACCTTTAATTCCATCGTGAAGACGCCAATCTCTCTATTTTGGAGGCTGCTTGCCGAGTCCCCCGCCCACATCGTTGTAGGCCATTAAGACTTTGGTCGGGCGACATATACATACATACATACAGGGTGGGCCCTAAGTTTCCATACCTAGGAAAAAAAAAAATTAGGGACAACCATTTTTATTTATATAATATGCTCTTCATGGTTGCCATTGGTTTGAAAACACATTTTAATACGTGTTTCCCACTGTTGATGAACACGCATTAGCACAGTTGAAGTTATGCTTGTAATGGCGTTGGTGATACGCTTCTTTAGATGATTTATGTCTCGTATTTTTACCTGATACACCATGGCCTTCAAGTGCCCCCAAAGATAGAAATCAAGGGAGGAGAGATCTGGTGATCTGGGAGGCCACTCCACAGGACCAGGTCGACCAATCCAAGCACCCAGAAACTGCTGATCCAAATACCGACGCACGTGAAGACCAGAATAAGGTAGAGCTCCATCTTGCTGGAAGTAAACTGGGAAGTTACCTTCCTCGTTTAGCAGAGATGGGAAAATTTCTTCTTGCAACAAGTTAAGATACCTTTCGGCATTAAGATTTCCACTGACAAAATTGGTCCAATAATTCTGACACCCCATATCCCGGCCCACACCATCACTTTACCGGCACCTTTCATCTTAGTCAGACTCAGCCAGTAAGGGTTAGCATTACTCCAAAAACTTATGTTTTGCCGATTAACCTCTTCATTGACGTAAAAATTTGCTTCATTAGTAAAGAAGATCTTAGTTGAAAGTCTTGCATCCTCGTTCACTTTGGTTAATGCCCATTCACAGAATTCCATCCGGGTCGTCTTCACTCAAATGCTGTGCCATATGCAATTTGTATGGATGCCATTTGTTTGCTTTCAAAATGAGCCTGATACTTGATCTGCTGACACCGCTTTCTGCAGACAACCGTCGTGTACTTTTTCTGGGACTCCGTGGAAGCGCTTTAAGTATCGTAGCTGTTGAGTCTTCATCGGTGGCTGTACTTCTTGGACCACTTCGCGGTTGATCTGCAACATTTCAGGTTTTCTGAAACTTATTAATAAGTTTTGCCACAGTGTCGTGTGTGATGTTCATTCCATGTTTTCTGTTAAAGTTCATTGAAACCATGCGACTGCTTCCCGACCCAGCCATCAGTACGATTTCAATTTCTTTCTCTTTCATCAAACGCATATTCTTGGGTATCTGAAAAAAAATATCCTCTGTATGGAAACACGGCCCACCCTATATATATATATATATATATATATATATATATATATATATATATATATATATATATATATATATATATATATATATATATATTATATATCTCGGTTTTGCAAAAGTTCTGTTACATTCGGGGTTTTTGATTTTTTGACAAGTTTACGTGTGTGATAGAAAAAGTTCTGTCAAACAAACTAAAAGTTCTACTTTTCCGGCACGAGTCATTTAAACGTGTTTTCCAGTGTGTAAGTCTCCCCATTGAATTAACGGTAGCCGGATGACCGTCCACAGAGTCACAGAAAGGCTCAAGAACGGGAAAGACCTTGTTCAGGCAGACCTCAAGTTGTCAGACGTTTGGCTGTGAGAAAAGCCTTCAAAATTAGTCCGAAGCTAAAATGACAACGCTCGCGAAGAAGAAGAACATCTCGCAGGCCATGGTGGTCAGGGCCATCTAGGAGGAGTGTGGCAAGAGTTTGAGGTGCGTGGAAGGCCTCTGTTCACTGACTGTATGCGAGAACAACGTCCGGAGCGCTGTCCTCACCTTCTCAACCACTTGAAGAGTCATGGCAATAAAAAAATTTTCTGATGAAAATCTTCACGGTCGATCCAGTCATTAAGAAGCAAAACGACCGGGTGTTGAGCTTAGGCCAGAATGTCTCCGAGGCCCGCTACGTGTCCACAACCAAGCAACCAGCCTCCGTGATAAATCTCGGCGCCGTGGTTCGAATGGTGAGAAGATGCCACCAGTATGGTTCACCGTCGGTTACAGGCTCACTACAGCCGATCACAGGGACATAATGGCCACGAAAGTCCTGCCTTGGGTGAGAAAGATCATGAAAAAGGCGGACTACGTCTTTCAGCAGGAGAGTGCCCCAGCCTACACGGCCAAGACCATGCAAGAGTGGTTAGGGTCGCACATGAACTTCTGGTCGAAGGAATTTTGGCCCCTGCAGTACCCTGAATTCAATCTCTTCGACTACAACGTGTGGGAGCATGTCGAGGGTAAGGCCTGCGAGGTCCGCCACAGTAACGTCGACGAGCTCAAGTTCTCCGACAACTGCGTGTGGGCCTGCATAAGGAAGCACTTCGTCCGCAACTTGTGCGTGGCCTTCAGGTCTCGTCTGTGCGCGTGCTTGCCGCCGAGGGCGGCTGTATTGATTAATATTACAATTTGAACACATATTTATGTAAAAACAATAAAAACGTGTCTAACTCCATCAAAACTATTATGTGTCCTTAACACAAACTTGTGAAAAAGTATTAAAATGTGTATGCATATCGTAAATAAATGACGATTTATTTGAATATATTTTACAAAATGATATTAGTCATGTTAAAATATGTGTCAAAAATAGGTGAACTTCACATTTTTATGACTATTTGGAAAATCAATATTTGAATTGCTTTACTGAATATTTATACATATTCTTCAGAGTACTGAAGCTTTCTTTTATGTGTATCATATGCCAAAGCTCTCTGGAGAGTCCAGCGGAATTCAACTAACATCTTCGGACTCCATTTTCCTCTGAATCTGTTTTCAATAGTAGCAACATCTTGGTGAAATCCTTGACCATGTTCTTTGCTGACTCCTGCTCTTTAAAGAAGGACAGATGCGAATGAAGGAAATGAAATTTTAGTAACATATTGAGGCCTAAATTCTTATAGGAATTAAGAATTATTTCGACAAGGGTTTTGTAGTAAAGCTCTGTGATTTCCGACCACCTAATTATACACCCATTCATTGGTTACCATAAGTTGACGAATGTGAAGGTGGACAAAGATCTCTTGCTTTACTTTCGCTTCGCTAAGATTTGGAAAATTGCCTTTAAGATATGCGAAAGATAGTCGATCATGTTTCATAGCCTTATCAAATTGTATCATGAGTCCAAATTTGATATGAAGAGGACGGAAAATTATTTTTTCTTTACTAACTAGAGGTTCATGAATGATGTTATGTGAGCCAACTATTGATTCATTCTGAGGTGGCTTGGGAAAGAATCTTGCACATAAAAGAATAAATTTAGTATAACCCGACTGGAGACCTTTATGGAATACGAGTACTATTATTTTTAAGTCTGCGCATATTAACCACTAGTGCTCATTAAACTTTATACTTTTCAAAAAATTCTATATTTTCATAAGTTTCCTTAAAAAAAGCACAGAATGAAAACAGGAATTGATGAAGCGTATTTCCGTAGTGCAAAATAACAGTTTTTGTGCTCTTTTAAAAGAACTGGAATGTCGTTACTAAAACATAAATTGTTTAATATTGAAAATTTATCCTGTAAATCGTCAAAATGACTTCGAAAAATTGATATGTGAACATCGTAAAACATTTTTTCCAATAAGCCGCGAAACTGAAAGCTCACTCTGCTATTTTGTCAAACATAAGTCACGAACCAATTCATTTATCTCAGGTTAAATCATGTATTTTGGATAGGAATCTGACTCTTTGGACTCATATAAGTCATCCTGTGCATATTCATCTGCATAATCTTCTCACTCAGAAAGTAATATTACGGCAGGTGGTTTTGGTATTGATATTTCGGATGAGTGACGTACTGGACGGATGGCAGAGCGAAGATTGGGGATAGATCATAAAACCACCGTGGTGGTTTTACCTGGAATTAAAATAGATATATACATACGTGTGTGAATTGTTTATCACTTATATTTAAATTAAAAGTAATTATTATATATCTACATTATTCCTTTTAATTACATCAAATACTTACTTTTGAATGTCTACTAAACAAAAATAACAGTCAAAGACTTGATCTTGCGCTTCACACCAAACCATCGCCACTCCAAATTTTTAAGTCTTCAATTTTTCTTTAGATAATTTAGAAAGTGCATTAAAACATGTAGAACAACATATATGCGGTGCCAACTCCTTATCTCGGTCGCCAATTTTGCGGGAAAAATACAAATTATAAAATTTTAGATCAAAGGGCCGATTTTTCGTTTTTCTTAACTGTTAACGGGTGGCAAATATAACAAAAAGAATTTGAAGGATTCTTATAATCTTCATGGCATATTTGATTATAAGTCTATTTAAATTTAGAATTTAAGGAAAATGATTTTAAAAAATATAAAATGAAAACATGGATTAACAACCAATTTTAACTATTTACAGTAAATTTATTTCGCAATTTACAAAAAACTGGAGCCATTTCGTAGAAAATAATGTCAATTTCGTGATCGTCACACAAAAATCCCCTAGAGAATCACTTTCACGTCGCTGTAGCATTTTGAAGGCTGAAATGTGTTAGTTTAGTTTATTATGACAAATTACAGTTTGATAAATTTGAAATAAATTTCATATTGTACCGACCCCTTTAAACACATGGTTAATATTCGGTACAACATCATTTAACCATACAACTTATTGCCGGGGTGATTTATAATGTCGGTGAACGGCTTTTTTTTCAAATCGCATAAGTTTGAATGGGGTTCGGGTCAGGTGACTGCGATGGCTATTCCAACACGTTCCATGCCTTCATATTTAGCCCCTCATTTATTGATTTTGACGTGTGTTTTGGATCGTTATCCAACTGGAGTTTCCAATTACGCCCGAGCTTCAATTTTTTTCTCTTAGGGCCAACATCTTTTACCAGTATTTCCTACAACTGGAATGAATCCATCGTTCCATCTAGGCGGTGAAGCTTATCAGTTTCCGTTACATCGCTCCCATAATATAATGGATCCACCTCTATTCTTCACAGTAGGAGGAGTGTACGTTTCCTTCTACGCTTCGTTCTTCTGCCTCCAAACTTGGTCCATTGCCTTGAAAAGTTCCTTTTCGTTTCGTCGGTCCAGAGAACTTTCTCCAATTATCTCACTGGCTTGTCTAGATGGCGCGTGGCGTACTATAGGCGATTTTGCTTTTGGTTATCGGTCAGCAGTGGAGTGCGCCGCGGAGTTCTTGCGTAGAGCACTTCGCGGTGTTGTAGCATGAATGATAAATTTTGGGGGTGAATTTTCTCATTTAGATTTATTGTCAATTTCGGGGGAAATTTATTAGTTTGTTTTTTGTCACTTTCTGTATTTAATATTTGGGTCAGTTTTCATGTTTTTATTTCTTCCTATTTTGACTAACTTCTTAAGCATAATGGTTGCTCCTCGACGCTTTGTAATTACTTATTGCAGCTTGGAAATCATGCATAGGTACCTATTCCACCCTTCTCCAAAAGTTTTTTTCTAGATGCAACCTGGTTTTCCATTATTTTCCATTTCATTTTCTTTTCTTTTTTTGTATTTTTAGCTACTGTTCTAGTTTCGTTTCGTAAATCTTATTGTTTCCACATTTTCCATATTTTTGTTAGAAATATACGCCCTTGTTTTGCATTCTCTGCATATTCAGTTTCTGTGTTTTTGACACACAGAAAAGGGAAGAGGTGGGATAAATCGACGTTTCATTAATCACCCTGAAATAGATTTTCCTTTTGTTATTTTATCGAAGGTTTGTGAATGTGTAAAATAAGTTCTGACTGCCTGTTTCGTCTTTCCAATTCGCACTGTGCTGTTGATGTGATCGCCATTCCGAGCATAGTGACTTCATGGGTGTAGAGATATTTTTCATTTTCTTTCTTTTTTTAAATTTTAGGTTACTGCCTACTAGGGCAGAAGTCGCCGTATTCACATAATAGCCCACTACTAGACCGTATTAAAGAAAAAAAGATAAAAACATGTATAAAAGAACGATGAAAAGTACAAAGGCTAAACAAAACAACAGCAAAATAAGAAAACAAAGCAAAAAAGGCAACAAGAAGGAAGCTCGCTCCAGCGTCGTGGGTAGGCCCACCTCCGCCCGGCATTGGAAGAAGCAACCTACAACCCTTCACCCTCCAAAAACAGTGTTAAAGCCTCTTTCAAAGAGTCATATAGTCCACAAGTCTGTGCACGAGCCAGTCCCGAGTATAAGGGACAAGCGGTAACGACCCTGCTCGTCCCGCTTCCAGGACAAGTAATGTGCGCAAAGTTCACCCAGACTGGGACATTCAGCAAGTAGGGGCGAACAGTCTAGGGACAAGGCAGTCGTCACAATAAGGCGCAGGCGAGCACTCCATCAAATGGTGGTGCGTCCCGCGAGTAGATGGCGGTGTGTCCAATTCGGAGACGAGAGAAAGCAACCAGAAGCCGTCGCAGCATAGTGGGGTAGGTCCATGAGAACACGGGCGGCGCAATGGCAGGTAACTTTAAGTTCCCTTCGACCGTCTCCCATCTTCTCGTATTCCTGCCATTTAATCGGTGTGAGAAAGAGCGAAACGCTGGTCTGGTCGTCCAGTCCTCGCGGACTCTTTGGTTTTCTCTTCGGCGCACTCATTTCCTGGAATTCCTACAAGTAAAGGAACACAGCAGAAGATAATCTTGAAATCTGCCCAGCCCGCCCAAACCGTGACGTGAAGGATATTGCGAACCAGGGGATGCGGAGATTCTAATGTCCCGAAAGCACGCAGGGCCCTTTGCGAGTCACTATAAACCACAATCTGATCTCCGAACTGGGCACGTCGCGTTATCTCCCCTACTGAGCGTTGTATTGCAACCAGCTCGGCCGTGAAGACAGACGGATAGCATGCAAGAGCCCTGCTGACCTAAACAAGAGGAGAAACAGCGTAGAAACCGAACCCTCTTGTGAGTTAGAACCATCTGTATAAACTAGCACGGTTTCAGCGTGACACAAGTGTGCTCCAAAAAGGCAGAACGCAATACTCCAGGTGCTGCAGAAGCTTTGGGAGCAGAGGCCTGGCGAATAATAGTCAAAGATGGTACTCTCCAGGGTAGCGTCCGGGGAAGAACTAGGGGCGCCACTGACCCAAGAGCTATACTTGGCTCTCGAATAAGTTTCCTAGCCCTAAACCCAAAGTTCTTAGGATATGAATGGCGTCTCTCCGTGCCATAAGCACCGTCAAGATCAGCTGCGCATGAAGTGAGAGCTATTGGCCACTGAGGACGGCGCCGGGCTCGTGCGTACAGGCGAATAATGCACTGTGCATGGCGCATAGTAAGTGTCATCTCCCCAGCATCGACAAGTAGGCTCTTAATGGGGGAAGTGCAGAAGCCACCGGTCGCCAGGCGAAGGCTGGTGTGATAGATCGAGTTCACCTTTCGCAATACATGCTCGGCTGAGGATGCATAAAACTTGTATCCGTAGTTGAGCAGTAGCCCTATCAGCGCCCTAGGCGCTGAACGTCACGGAACGAAGAATATCCATGGTGCGGATACAGGAGACCCTAAGGCTGCAAATATGAGCCTCCGAGGTGAGACCTCGCTCAAATACAAGTCCAAGGAAACGGTGCGACTCCACCACTGCCGGGTGCACCCAATTGAAAAACAAGACTGGGTCAGGGTGGAGCTGTGGAGGCCGGCAGAATGCACCACCTTAGTCTTCGCCAACGAAAACCGAAACCTGTGCGCTTCGGCATAGCGAGAGACGCGGTTCAAAGCCTGTTGGAGTCGACGCTCCAGAGTTGGCATCTGGGCCTCACCAAATGAGATCGAAAGTTCGTCCCCGTAAAGCGTAGTGAGGACATCTTCCGGCAGCACCGGAAGGACACTTTCATGCGGGACACCCTCTTCCTGCTCTATGTATATTCTTCGTTCCGTAACGTTCAGCGCCTGGGGCGCTGATAAGGCCTTACTTTTTTACTGATCCTTTGTTTGTTCGAAGCTCGACTACGGATGCGAGTTTTATGTATCTGTAGCCCAGAGGAACCCATTCGAGGAACCCTTTGTTTCGTCTTGTTCCGACGAACTGGTATCCGTAGGGGTCGAGAGGGGGGCACGCGCAGTGACCCCCTGTAAACTTAGAACGCACGAGTTCAGGACGTTATGAGGCACGGCTGGACGTGCCCTGCCATCCCTTGCTTCCCTAAAGGGGTTGTCCCTATCAAGCGTGCTTTCTTTGCAGTCTCCTGTGAAAGAAAAGGAGGGATCTTGCTGGAAAGAGGGGGTCGCCTAAAGTCGACTCCATAGTTGGAGGTGAGGCATTGGAGAGGAGTAAGCATCCTCTCCGTTCGGAGAGGTTTAGAGGACCCCCTCAAAAAGCACAGGGGGTGGACCTTCTTTTATTTAGTTGAGCTGCCTGAGAACGGCTTCGATGCTGGTGAAGGGAGAGACTTTTTTTTCTACTTCATTCATGTGCATGGTGACCCTAGTATTTGCACGGGACGTAAACTCTAATTACTCCACGTAGTAGCCCGCTCTGCGAGGGGTGAATACGGGGCAGGCAAAGCCAGATTCCACGATTTTGAGGCCACTCTTCCCGCCTAATGGCCTAGCAGCCCATTAGAATGGCAGCTCCACTTAGGCTCGGCGTAAAATTTGATAGATTATGAAAGGAAAGAGAAGGGTTATGTGAAGAAGGGAGGAAGGTGGGGGTGGGGGGAGGCAAGTTGTTAAAAACCCACCCCCCCAAACCGGAGCTCCGAGTGAGGGGGCGTTGTCCCCTTCCACCTCAGCCCCAATCCGCAATGGTTGTGCGATGAAGCTGGTTTGCGTTTACCCTGTGAAATTAGAGGCCAACCGGATAAAGTTGCGGGAGAGGCTGTAGCAAAAGTGAGGAAGCAGGGTAAGAAGACAGGCTGTCAAAAAGAAGGAGAAGTGGTTAAGTTGTGCTAGAAGAGGCGATGAGTCCGGTCAGCATGGCGGCCAGGAAAGCAAATCGTCGTGCCCCTTACGGGGTGTCGTTCAAACAGTAAAGCATGCGAACATTCTCTGTGTCTGGATCTGCTTCTCATCTAAGGGAACAGGAGCACTAATAATTTTGCCCTAGAACAAAACGTACCTCATTAGCTCCTTTTAGTAGCATTTCTGGATAAATTGAGGGATGATTACTATTTTTTAGCATCGAGGCACACCTTTCAAAAATCAAAAGCAATAACAAAATTCTTGGCTGAAAATAACATCGAACTTTTGGGGACTCTGGCCCTGGAATTCGCCAGATTTTAACCAAATAGAGAATTTGTGGGCGAAAATCAAACTAACGGTTGATAAGTAGAAACCTCTCAATTGTGAGCATTTGCGAGTGCTTATTAAAATGGAGGAATATTAGTCAAGATATATTCACAAATTTGGTCTTCAGCATGCCCAATGGAATTGAAGCAGTCCTGAAGTACAAGAGACATCATTCTAAATATTTTTTACGTGCATCAATTTACTGTATTTATTAATCAAATTGATTTGGTCCCTAATTTTTTGTATATTTCACCTTCGAATCATATAACAAATATATTAAAGTAAAATGCAACGTTTGATTAGTTCTATCCTTTCTTATATAAAAAATTATATTTAATTGGGCCCCTGGCTCTGTGGTGTCACTTCGAAGGCAGATGCCCAGGTCATTGTTTTCGTTCTCTCAGCTTTTCGATTATTTCTTTCTTTTTTTAAAAATTAACTTTCCTTTTTTTTCTAGCAATATAGGTTATGGCCATATTAGAGTGGCTCCCTGAACTGTTCAGATTCCGGCAGCTTTTCGAAGAATGTCCTTCTAACCGGCATAGGTGGGCGCGATAACGAAAAATGTATCACCATAACCGATAAATCAATAACGATAACCTTATCGGTGATAACCGAGAATCGATAACTGGCGATAAATTTATCGCACGATAAGGTGATAACCGATAAATTATAATACAATATTAATTATTGACTATATATAGAACAGAAGAAGCACGGGAACATAGGGACAAAATCATCAAAGAACGCGTAAAACCTGTAGCGCGCAGGAGCAACACCTCGTTATCTCTCATCCGACAGCTGGTACCCAGCTCGGAACCTACCTATTTCTGCCTCCAAGGCACACCCCGCTCGCCCCTGTGCTAAACTGGAACCTAAAAACTAAAATTATCGATTAATGCTAGTTTGGAACCAAAAGTATCGGCGATACCGATGAATTGATAATGCGGAAAAGAATCGGATAACCGATAACCCGATATCGTTATCGCGATAACGCCCACCTATGCTAATCGGTATTTCAAACATATGGTCGAGTCCTATTTAGAGCAGTTGGCGGTAATATGTTCTTCCATGGTATATCATTTGAAGTACATTTGAATGTTAACGAAGATGACCCTCTGGATATTCCCGGGGGGAATTATCATGCTGTAGGCCAGGAACTCTTTATCGACGATCTTAGTTGTCATTTAGGTAGTTTCCCATACCATTCTGAATACATAAGTTTGCTCTCTGAACGCTACCAATTCATAAACATTTTACCTCGGTCTGATTCAATATTTTTTGCATACAACGCTTCTATTCGCAGTTATTTTGTCGGTGTGTTCTTGCTTACAAATCCAATTTATTCAATGTAATGCTACCTGCTCATGAAAGTAGAATCCCACATCGTTGTTCTCCATTGAGCGCCTCAATGCACCTTTTCACTAGTATTTTCAGGTGAGAGAATATCAGCTGTAAGAGTTGTTTCGGTTTCTCTTTTCCTGTTTTTCGGCATTAGCCGCATGTGGAGTCTTTTAGGTAAATTCCGTGGGTTTTATTTTCTCATTCGTATTTTTCACTCTAAAAGGGGGGAGGAGGGTTCTTGGTGACTTTTAAAGAAAATAATTGCTCTTCTAGTAAGAGAAAACCAGATGTTTAAACCTTAGAAACTTATATACACTTTTGTACGTGTATATAAGTAACGTTTCTTCAAGACAACATATTCTGTCGCTTGGGAACATTATCTTCCGTAATACTTCGACTCTTTTATGTTCTCCTATCGTCAGTCTCCGCTTAATGTTAGCAGTAATTTCGTCGAGTACTTTTTCCCATGTTTTTACTTCTTGATTTTTAGTGTTTTTATATTGTATCTAGTCTGCTTCGTCGGTGGAGTGCTCTTTGTGTTATCCGATCTCATCTCATAGCTTTGTTTATTAAGAACGTGGCTTTGTTCTGGAATCTTTGCATCGCTCTGTGTAAATGCCGCCTTGCGATTTGTGTTAATACTGCCAGGTAGGTTACTTATGCACGTACCTACATGCTGTAATTTTTTTCTATGTTGTAGGGTGCCAGGCATCGAAAACTGTGTAACTTTCGGATCCCTTTCTTCTCCATTTTTATTCTATTTGATATGTGTTGTTTGTAGCCTGTTGTTTTAATATGGAGTCTAGAGCATTAACTTCGTTTGTAATCTATAGCAGTCCTCGTTAACGATTAAGTCAGCAAAATTTCCGATGCAACAGAGAAATAATTTCAAATTTTGCTGTATTTGTAGTTATTTTCCACTTGTTTTTTTCGAATCATTGAATTTATTCCTTTCAGCTGCCGTTTCTCTTGCTTGCGGCCTCTCGTTCCCATAAGAGCTAAGTACAATCCAGGAGATGCTTTCTGCAAACTGCACATACATCGCCTCCTCCTTTATCAGTGCTGATAAGTCGATCGTATAGATCAGGTATAGGAGTGTGCTTAGGCAGCTTTCTTGGGAAAGGCTAGCTTCGAACTTAAATTTGCAACATAATCTGTGCTCTCTTCTCCATTATTTCCAAGAACGAGTCCAGATGAAGGTTGGGGGGTTTATTCTGTAGTCCCTTTAACCAGACCTTGTCACAGACCTTATGAGGCTTATGCGCCCCATTCTCCGCAAAGGTGTTCTGAATCTGTCAGCCAGAAACTTTTCCATCACTTTACCGACGAATTCAAGGAGAGAGATAGACCGGTAGGTAACAAGTTCTGGCAAATTGTTTCCCTTAAGTATGAAGATGACCTAAGCCAGCATGTACCCATCCGGAAAATATCAAGTACTCAGTGTGTAACCCTTGTTAGCAACTGGATTAAAGGGGAGCATGCGTTATGTTTTTCATATTATTCCAGACCACTCTGGTGCTTTCTGTTCAAAATATTTCACTGTACCAATTACTTCTTCCGGTGTGATAAGACAACAATGTCCTGTTATCTTTCTCCTCTCTTCTTCTCTCCTATGTGACGCAATGTTCGGGTTCATCGCGTTCTATAATTCTGTTTAACTGGTCTCTGGTTTAGCCCTCGAATTCCTAGTTGAATCGTTTATTTTTTTTCTCGGGTGTTAACCTGCACACGTTTTTTTCCAGTGGTAATTTGACGTCGGACTTCAATATAAAAGAAAATAACAAAGAAAGTTTATAAAGATATATTTACCAAAGTTACATGTTAAAGACGTGAAGGATTATAATATTCATTTTATTAAATGAAATCACCGTCGGACTCAACCACAGTCTCCGGGCGGCTTCAGAACCAGATGGTGGCCTTCTGGTCGGCTCCACTCTTTAACTGGGTAAAAAATATAGTGATCTTGGACCTAAGTTCCACCTTGGATGTGCATTGGGATTTGTTCCTCTGTAAACCACGCCCCATACATAATACTCCAGGGGATTGGAGTCTGAGGGTTAAAGACTAGATTTTCGGAGTGATGTCGCAAAATAAATTGTCTGACAGCCAAGATTAGTCCTTCTATTCGTGTGGCATGGTGGAAAATCCTGCTGCCAAGCGCAAGGCCTTCCAAAGGTCATCTCTTGGATCAAGGGCAACACTAACTACTCTAGGCACTTGTAGCTATCTGGGAATATAAACGGTAGCATAACATGGCCCTCATTACTGACCAGCAAACTAGCTGTTGATTTGCGAGTTACCACCTGGTCCCGAAGGAAATTATTCTTTGTTGAGTAGAACCAAAGCATGCCAGGTTTCAGTAGATGCTTTACTTTCTTCGCAAGCTTCGGAGCACTTTCCTTCCGCCTGCGAGAGAAGCTGGCCCTTTTTCATCGTGTTTGAGTAGTAGCAGATGTCCTCATGCACTAACTGCGCGAAGAGTGACTCTGACAGTCCTTTGTCCCGCGACAAATTCGGAGGTTCTTTTCGTATCAGAACGCCTAAAATGGGGTTTCCGAGCCCCCGTACCTTCGCAATGCCAGCATGACTCATCCAACTCTTCCTGCCCCTCAGATTGACACCCAATCGCTCGGAGATCTTCGCATTGTAGCTCCCGGCGTGAATACCAAGCAATACACTTGCCTTTTACAATATTTTGGAGGATTGAATTCAGCTATAGGATTGCTTCCTTCAAATACGATGCACAACTGAGTCTACTATGATATGAAGAAGATAAAACCAACGCCAGACAACATACATGCGCGGAATTCAGAGTTGCCAACAGCAACAAATTATCCACCGTCCCCTTTATCCGCATTTTCTTTTATTTTTCAATTTTTGTTTCAATTGTATTTCTTTTTTTCTGACATTCCTCCAAAAAATTTTTGGTGTTTCTCATGATCTAGTTTCTCATTTATGTATATTGTCCCATACCCCCATGCTGTTGTAAAGTTAATTGTGTCATTTCATTCCCCGATTGTCGCATTCGCATGATCTTTAGGCTAGTGCTCAACCACCTTGTCGGAGATTTCTAAACTCATTGATTAGATTTATATCCAGAAATTAGCTACTCGGAGGGAAACAATTTTGTTTATTTCGCTGAATTTCTATAGACTATCTATAAGTTTTTCCCCCAAATTAATAGTTTAGTAGGTAGTGAGCCGCTTGGGCATAGTTTTCCTGTGATCCTGACCTAAAACATAGCCGTCAGACCCAAGAAAGTAGCTAAGGTTTACGTAATGCATATATTTTTTCAGCGTTTTCATCACCCGTATAAAATCTTTCAGCTTTATAACTCTTCGACTTAATCTTGAGAGATATACAAATTTCGTTTGTTTGTGAGAGCTGAATAGTTATAAAATTTCGACCGTTTGATTGACTTTTACTAGCTATTTTTTAAAGGATATCGATATAACTTTATGACAAAATTAAAAGATGTTTGAAAAAATACTAATTGTAAAAATATCATATAAACCCGATTTCTTTTACAAAATCAACTGTGGTAATGTGGGTGAAAGGAACTAAATAGAAAAAGATTCCACAATTCCTTTAAAGACCTTCTTTTACTATTTTAAATTTTTAAGGAAGTAAATAAGGAAAAAGTCAAAAGTTTGCACACACTTGGCCGTATCAAATAAATTGAGTCGCTCCATTTATAAAGGTTAGGTTAGGAGTTAAAATGTAGTTAGATTTTCTATATTTTATTGAAATGGCTCTGGCTTCCCTATTGTATATTTTTTGTCGCGTGCATGCAGCTCTATAAGTTATTATGTCGATCCGTAGGACGGTCGGTCGGATGGTAACCAGTTTACTTTTCAATTAGTTTTTTGGCAATAACACCGTAACTATTTAACCTATTATGAAGAAATTTAAAACCCTTATGTTTTTTTACATTTTCTTTCGAATTATATAATTGCCACGGTCCTCACATGGTTAGACCAGGAATTTCTTAAAGTTTTGAAGGTCATAAGTCACAATAGTTGAGAGAACGCGACTTAGGTCTTTTGATCTTGGTAAGTTTCGCAAAAGTAAAATAAAACCCCAATGGTCTCACCAGCGAGTGCTGGGCCTCGGCTTTCACCTAAATTGGCAAACAAATAAATAACTTATAAATAAACAGTCGAGCTGCGTTTCCGATATTTTAAGAATGCCTTTAAATTTCAAAGGGCATTTCAAAACCGGATTTTTACTGTAGTAGCAGAAGTTTCTATTTATCCCTCATGCTGTGATTTCTACATCCCACAACGTTTTCTTAAAGGTTTTCAGTGCCTTTGTTATCACTTGAGAACAACAACCCTACTTTGACCACGAGATATCTCAAAGAGCTCATTTAGTTTTCCTGTTTATGTAAACCGAAATATTTATGTAAACTTACTTCTTGTTTTGTCCTTCGTTTTCTTGAATACTGTGGGAAATTCCTGCCATGTCTGGAAACGAATGCTGTGATTGATAATCATCTTTTTCTTATGAGCCAACTTTTTGAGAGTGTCAAACATACTATCGTATTGGTTGCCCTCATAAATGATTGAGAACTTGGTCCAATTGAAACTTTCTAAGGTCTTCATCACAGCATTCAAGATCTGTCCGAGGAAAAGAAGTGCGTAAAAGAAGATAAATACAGGAAGTTTTGGAACGGGATCGTATAAAAAGTGGTGAAAAGAGAGAAAACAAAAGTAGCATAAGGTACATAGCCCAAATGGCCTAGGATACGATACATGTATAATAATAAAAATAAGTGACCAGCTTTAACATGTCGAGGAGGGAGTCATTACCTTTAGTGGACAAGGGCTTTAGAAATGCCATCCTTTAACGAAAGCAACGAACTTACATGAATTTCAGATGGGTTGGTCCTAGAAAATGTCTTCCTCTCCGACGCTCTGGAATCTGGGCAAGCCTGGAAAAAGGAAGCTTTGAAATGAGATGAAAACGACGAAGCGTCAATGTCATCATCCCTCTGCTTTTCTTCAATTTGGATTCTGTTAGCTGATGGCTTGTGCAAACAAGACACTCAAAAGATTCAGCGATGAAGGGACATAACTACCAATTAATTGCTCCATACACATGCCTCATCTGAGGTATTTTAATACAGTCTATGGTGTTGTATGTTCCTACAAAGTAGACTATTTTTGGTTATATTTCTTTTAAGAAGTTTTTTGGTTGAATTAAAAATTATTTTGCTATGAAAAGACAGCCATCTGACATTTTTAACCTGCGCTCTCTATTTCAGTTCATACGCACGTTTACTTCCATTCGTTTGATATCACTTGAACATTGATGCAGCTTTTCAAACACCTGCAATACGAATCATATTAACGCACTCAACTACTCTGCTAACAAGAATTTATTCTTGTAAACAAAACGGTTAAAAGTTGAGCGAGGGTTCACAAACGCCAGAAGTTTAAATGCTTAAATTAACAATTTTAGAAACCTTGGGCCCAAAGAACCTACCAAAACAAGAAAAAATTCTGCTCCAACGTTAAATAAATGTACTTACATAAGATATCATCGGGATATCTTTTGCTTCTGCTATGCTCGCCTCGACCCAGCAAGTCGATTCAGGACCGATGATGGCCGCGATATCGCTGCATATCATGTCTGTGACCAGACGCGTGCTAATAATTTCGTCCCCTCTTGTATCATGAACCTAGAAGAAAAAAACACCACAACCATAACTGATGAACATTCCACTAATTGATATGACACATATGCTTTTGTTTTATCTTTCATTGCTATCACTCTTGAAAACAAAAGATGATTAAAGTTTCTGATGGTCCCCAATGAAATTTGAATTCTATATTATCCTCCATCTAATCCTATTTCTATATCTTTCTTGAATCTCAGATATTCTCCATGCATGTTCTAAAGATCTATATCACTCATTAATAGTTGTCTATTCCTTAAGATCCCTGATCAAATGGTCATATGACTACATTGAATCCGTTAGAGAGAACAAATTAGACATAAAAAAACCTAAAATGGATTTCCTAGCACTCGGGAACGTTTTATTAGAATTATAAATTTATTAAGAATATAATTTTAGTACTATTAGAAATAACTATCTATGGAATAGGACTACTACTAATCAGATGGTAGCTTCGTGTCGCAGGAGGCGACTAAATGTGATGGCTAAATGGTGATGCTCAAGTGGAGAGCTTCTCTCTCGTATAGAAATCTCCCCGATCGAGACGTGCAACTCATCCCCCTCCCTCCCGCAAGTCCTGCCTCATCTGCCCTCCACATCTACATTCCTATACACCAATGACGCGTGATGGTGACTATTAGAAGTAATACGGGATACGGTTTAGCCGAGTGGAAACACAGTTTCCAACTTGAAACACTGAAGCCGCATTGGGTATTGTTAGCTACCGAATGGTGTCTCGATTGGGGTAGACGTTACGGCTGCTGTCCTACACTGCAGTGTTCCTAGGTTCAGATTATACATTAAGCAGTCGATTCCCACTGAGAAATAAAAGGCCCCAAAATGAGTTCGTACAGTGGTAAAAAAAACCCTACCTTTTTAAATTGTATGGAATAAACCTCACCTCAAGTTGAAGCGTATAATTTTCTGGCAAAATTTTATTTTCATTGACGTGTTCTACAGCATAGGAAATCATCCCGGGAATTTTCAAGCCCAGTCTTTCTGTCATAGCACTACCCCTCAGTGTCATCAGGTATCCTAAGACAAGCGTGGGCCCTGGGGGGTTCCGCGGCCATCGTAGAGTTAAATTTCTTATACAGTGCGATTCAAGAAACATATTTTCCTCTGAAGAATTTCCCTGCTCGGTAAGTGAGGTATTTGTTAGAGACGCCACCGAGAAATTGTTCATAGGAGCGGGCGAAGTGAGGAGGGGCGCCGACGGTGTAGGACTTCCATTTAATTCTGCTCCTTCTGAGGTCTTCGTAAAAGAAGTACATAGGAAAACGACGAAGAAAAGCGCAAAGATATAAAAATAGGAAGAGTCACTAATTAGGTAGCTTTCTCCCTGACTTCTCTCTTTTCCAGATCGCCTCTCCCCCATCAGGCTGCCGAAAAAAACAAAAACAATAAATTTCCTTCCGAAACTTTCGATATTAGGGGTCAAAAAACCTTGTAAAAGACCTGCGGGACCAGAGAATGATTGGATACCTCTCAAGAATAAATAAATACCGTGGATCTAGTCTACTATTGACCGACAGAGTAAATGAAAAGCAACATTACTGCTTAAATAATGGGAGAATAGTATAGATAGTAAAAAATATGAGCGGAGATGAATGAATACTCTTAGTAAATGCTAAAATTTATATCAGATATTAAAAAGGGAAATAAAACTAATTTGAATGGGTTGCGAATGTATTTATTAATGACGAGTCAAAGAAATAAAAGAAGAAATATAAAATTCTTCCAGTTTTTTTTAGTGGTTTCTTTGCTTAAACGGTGAACTCTGAAAGAATTGAAAACTCACAAAATTGATCCTATTCGTGCGGAGAGAATTAATATGTGTAACTTATACAATCTGAGATTTGACACGAAAGTCAAAATGTGGAGAAGACTAACGGAGTTGACTTGATGAACAAGAGCAGGGTACAGTATATAGACACATTGAAATGCAGAGAGAAGCGTGAAATAAGAGTGGTATATTTGAAGATATGGTAAAGTGAAAAGAAAGAAAGAAAGCAAAAAAAGAAAAGAAAAGAAAGAAAGAAAAAATAAATATAGAGAAAAAGAAAGAAAAACAGAGAGAGAGACAGATAGACGGAAAGAGAAAGAGAGCGGGAGAGGGAGACAGAGTCAGACATAGAGGGAGTGAGAGAAATAGAGATAGGGATAAATAGAGAAATATTGAGATAGAGTAAGAGCGATAGAGAAATTGAGAAAGGAAGAGAGCGAGAAGCAGATAGACACATGGAGAAATAGTAAGAGTGAGAGAGAGGAAAAGTAGAGAGGGGGAGAGAGAAGAAGAGAGATGGGGGAGGAAAGAGGAAGAGAGGGGGGGGATAGAAGAAGATAGAGAGTCACAAGGAATAGTAGTACCTCAAAGGACATTGCTAACCATATCGTGGAGGTACTATTTTGGGAAAGCCCTAATCTATAGCATAAGGTAGAGTATAGCATAGATGAAGGCTCTCCCCGCCCACCTCTCCCACCCGCTTTTGCGGACCAGAAAGCTGAAACGATACCTGAATGTGATGAAAGAAAAAGAACACAAACAGGAAATTTTTATAAAAAAGTTGAAACCTATTTACTTTCCTCAGATCTTTAATCTATACGAAGGTGGTACCATCTAGGTCAGGGTGTGGATTATCTTGTCAAGTCGAGATTTGAACTGTTCGACTGACGAACTGTTCACCACTTCTGGCGGTAGACGGTTCCACGTTCCGGCAGATTTTGAACGAGAAGTTCCCGCAAATGCTACTTATGTAATTGCGGCAATTCGAGTTTGTAACCATGGTTACGTGTAGCATTTGCGCTCAACGTGAACAGCCTCCTGTGATCTAAGTTTTCAACTCCTCGTATTATCTTAAAAGTTTCAATCAGAGAATTTTAGATCACTGCTGATTAGCACGTCTAAATCTTCCTCAAGGTCAGTGGAGGAAAGGGAGATAGTTGGGATAGGACACCGTAACTTTCAGGATGTATTGGATTTCAATCTTAAAGCATATGTTATTTGGATTTCTTCTAACATACCATTTAATTTATAAACTAAATGAATAGACCTCCATTTCCTCCTCAATTTAGTCATACTACATTTTATATCAAATTTAATATGAAATTATAAAGGGTAGTTAACCACAAAGTGAAGAGGATGAATTAAATAAACTTTTATTGCTCTCACTCTCTCAGGGTAACTGCGTGGGAGAATGGTGATCGCTTGAAATATTAGGTTGTCATAAGTAATTTCCGTTTTTATATCCATGTATAGTTGAATAATTCAATAATTTCACTTAGAGGTTTATTCCCCATTTTTGTCAATCAACTCTTGGCAGTGTAATAAAGCACTAGCTAGTTTCCTAACTTAGGGCACTGCGCATAATAACTTTAAATTTATGGCACTCTGTGTCGTTAATCTGCATAGGAACAAGGAAAGGCTCAGGTTATGTGTGGAATCTACGTTACACAGTTGCAATCACAACGTCATAAATAACCTTTATTTTATTGGCAAATGAAATTAAAGCCATGATAAAGCGAATGTTTCGTAAATGTTGAATTAGAATGAGAATGAAAGATGAAAGAAAAGTGATGAAATAGAACGAATTAAAAGATAAAAAAAATTACGGCTGAAAAATAAACAAGAGCTCGATAGCAAATAAACATTGCTATCCATATTATTGGGAAGATAAAGAGGCAACATAATATAAACGTCCATGGTGGATTTCTTATAAGATTATCGTGTAAACTTAAGCCACCTCTCAAACCATAAAATGAAATTATGTAAGTTACAGGTTGCGAGGTTATATGAGATTCCTGATTGTTTCATTATAAGTTTTACTGGCGGGAAGACTTTGCTCCATTCTTTATGAGCGCCAACTTTGCTAACGAGCCTCCGCAAATGGACTTTAGTACGAAACGGGAACATTTTTAGTGCAGTATTTTTCTCCCCTACCCATACCCACCATAAGTATTCTCTTTTGATAACTACTATTACGTACCTGCAACGATTTTTATACATTTTCCGAAATTACTTTGTTTCTAAACAGTTTTTCAGGAACTAACAAAAGTTATTTGGGTAACCTTTATAAATTTCAAGAGCACCTTGCCACTCGCAAAGTGAAAATTAAGAACCAATTCTCTTTAATGATATTGAAACAGCAAACTTAAAACATCTTGAATATTAGGAACAAAGCCAGTTTTCTAAACCACCAGACACATTACTGCATCACTTGCAGAATTACCTCTCTCCTAGCCCCAATACCACAAGTTGGGCAGGTTTGGGAGAGTTTGCTGGCCCCCTCCTAGTCCCGAGATCCTATATCAGTCCGAATACTTAGCCAATGTAAAATCCCTAAGACGTAGAGGAGGGGGAAAGGGTCAAGTTAAGCACAGGTAACCACTCCAAGAAGAAGAACTGACTAAGTGAGTCAACGTTCCACATTTGTGGCTAATAGTTGGACGAATTGGTGCACCCTAAGATCCTTGTAATAAATTCCATATGATAATATGGAATATTATTCGATAAGAGCCATTTAATTATAAATATTAAATGAGAACCTTTACTCCTGCTAATATTATGTATACTTCGTTTTTCCCTATCTTATTTTACCAGTCATATGACATGTATAAATTCTTGGTTACGGTTATACTTTTTTGTATCAATTTATTCAACTCAATGTAGCCAATTTAATTAAAATAAAATAAAAAAACCTAATCAATCCAATTGACTCAATCGATTAAATCTAAGAAACTCAATAAAGTCAAACATTAGACGCATACCTTGTCCTGATAGATTGAATACTGAAACAAATCGTCCGAAGGCAGAAATGGAGTTTAAACACTGGAAACAAAGTGTAAACTTCCTCTTCGAACGTGGGGTTAAAGCTCTTGATAAGCATCGTTGTTTGACTAAGTGTGTACCAGCTAAGATATATGAGTATATTGCTGATTATAAGTTTCTTTTGTTGCAGCCATTGCACTACTTGACAAATTATATCTAAAAAAAAAGAACTCCATATATATGGATATCTGTTTACCACAGGTTTCTGAATATTTATATGAATTTCTTGAAGAATAACAATGATTAAAGAAGAAATGTGATCTTAAATTTGAATCAGCTGAAGAATATAAAATGGATTATTTCCCTGATGCCACAAAGAGCCGTCAGCAGGTCCATCAGATAAAGATGTTAGTGAATCTGTACTTACTGCAGCTACAGAAAAATCTGCACTTTCTGTAGCTACAGAAGAATTTGTACTTGCTACGGCTCCCGAAGAATATGTATTTTTTGTATCTATATAAGAATTTGTACTTTCTACAACTATAGAATGAGCTGAACTTTCTACAGCTACAGAATAATCTCTACTTGCAACAGCTACAGAAGAAACTACTTGCTACAACTACGGAGGAATCTGTACTTACTACAGCTACAGAAGAATAGGTTATTGCTAGAGCTACAGAAGAATCTGGACTTGCAACAACTACAGAAAAATCTCTTCTTGCTACAGCTACAGAAGAAACTGTACTTGCTACAGCACAGAAGAATCTGTACTTGCAACAGCTACAAAAGAATCAACACTTTCTGCAGCTACAAAAGAATCAACACTTTCTGCAGCTACAGAAGAATCTGTACTTATTATAGCTACAAAAGATTCTGTACTATCTCCAGCTACAGAAAATATGTACTTGCTACAACTACAGAAGAATCTGTACTTACTAGAGCTACAAATGGTATTCCAGGAAGCAATGTTGGTTCTGTGATGGGGCGATCCATCTTTAGACGCAAATGCTCTGAATGCTTATCATGTGGAAAGGTTGGCACTGGGCAAATAAATGTTTGCTAATCTAGAGTTCAAGAAGTTTGAACTAAACCACTTACTTTCCCGCGTAGTAAGTTTCGCGCGGTTCAACGCCCCTAAAACTATCCGCCCTCTCCCAACCCCTTTACTCCATTCGATGGGGTGCTAAATGCTGTAGAATCTCGTTCACTCATGAAACATCCATGAATAGGGAACCCCAAGCGCGCCCACTCACTAAGTCCCTTCGATGCGCATCTATCATGCACGATTTCAGCCGCTTCTCTTTACTCAGCCATTTCTCTCTCTCCAAAGTTTCGTGCTTATCCAAGGATAAACGCCACCGCCTCGGATATTACACTTTACCTGTTCAACACCACCATTAATATTACTCTTTTCTGCTCGAACGGTGGAATCGTTAATCTGAAGCATTACATCCAAATATTAGGTCTGTTTTGCTATTTAAATTGCCTATGAGAACATGGTGGGACTAGAGGTTATGTGTGAGATATGTAGTATTGAGGAATACAAGATTTTATGGATGTGTTGTATGCTCGGTAATTAGTGAGAATACATGTTAGTGAGAGAATGAATGAGAGAGAAGCTGGTCAGGATATTTATTAGCTATAGTTTTGATACGAGTGAAGATGATGTGGGGCAGAGTGATAGGCAGTAGAAAGTGGCAATGAATGATGGCGTGAATGTTAAATTAGTTAGGCATTCAAGGGCGGGTAGATAATGGTTGTGCAAGTGAGGCTAGGCCTAAAGTTGCTTCAGTAGAGGGAGTGAAAGATGAAAATGAAGGTGAAATGTGGGTGAATGTTGATAAAATAGAGAGGTCAGGGCAGGTTAGGTGTATGGGAAAGAGGGATACAGAACCTGTTACAGTGAATAATAGATTCAGTGCTTGAGAGAGAAAGTGAATGGAAGCGATTTGACTGATGATTTGGATGGTAGTCTGAATGAAGATGTAGATGGAAGTTTGAAAGAGAATAGGAGAGGGAAGAGAGTTAGGAATGAGGGAGTTAGAAATAAGAATCTGACTGAAGAACTTGTGGTGGGAGATTTTCGTATTGGGTGTTTTGATAGAAAGTTGAGTAAAAGTAGATGGGAGGGTTTGAGTGCATGCTGGCCTGGTGCTGGAAAATCTGATCTGTTTGAGAGGTATGAAGGACTTGTATCTGGTCGTGAGAAGGAAGCAGTCGTTATCATGCATGTAGGAGTGAATGATGCTTAGAAAGTGGGTTCATGTGAGTTACGTGAGAGGTATAAAAGGTCGATTGGAAGTAAGATGAAAGCTGTATGACTATATGTGAGAAAGAAGAGATAATGTTTGTTGATGTGTAAAATAGGTAAAAGGTAGGAAAGAACTCTATGCGAAAGATGAATTGCATTTGATTAGGGATTGTATGGATGTGTTGTGAAAAGGAGCAGGATCCTGTCATTAGGTCTTTCTGGGGGTGAAAACTAGATAAGGCTAGAGGTAAGGGCAATATTAGAAAGGAAGTTAGAAATTCTAGAACAATACTAGAAGGGGAATAGAGATATACCAAGGGAACCTGAAAGAGTCTCAAGGATTAAAGGGTTGAAGTATTTATGCAATGTACGCATTCTTAGAAATGAGAAGGAATAGTTCTTTAGTTATATGATAGATGAAGATATAATGTGAGAAAGAAAGTCATGGAGAGGTGAAGCCAAATTTAATGCAGGTAGAAACGAATATGAAATACATTATGTATGTACATACATTAGCCAGTTGACTTATAGGATTGAATAATGCATAATTATTTATGTTAATATAAACATCCGACCCAATCCAAATCATACAATAAGGGGTGGACAGATAGTGAGGTCGCTATGGAGAGATATAGGATACCTAAAACTCAGGGCGTAGGAATAGAAGTATTTTATAGGCATCGATAGGGGAAAATAACCGGGGATGCAATTGAGAAACTGGTATCTTTGGAGATTTCAATTTATCCTCAACTGGTTGAGAAAATTTGATAAATAGGGATAGAGTTAGTCCCTAACTAGATGGTAAATCAGTCAACTCGTGGAAAAAATATATTGAACCTCGTCTTAAACAATCAGGAATTTTTAATTAGGGATTTACTCTGGGTAGAAGATAAACATTCTTAGGAATATTGGAAAATTTCCATATTTCTACAAGGGCAATTATTGACAGATTACTTAGCTTATTAGACCAAATTGACTGGTACTAGGAATATAGAGATAAAAATGCTTATGAGATGTGGGATACTTTGAAGCAAGTTGTAAATATGGTAGGTACAGGTATAATGTATCGCAAAGAAGTTGCTAAGAAAGAAAACTGGAAACTATTATGGTGAGATAAGGATATAACTATCGTTATCTGGAAAAAGAGAAGGGTTTCAAAAAATTACAAGAAAATATGGTGCTTAACCGAAACTACTCTAGAAAAGTTTGGAATAAGTTCAACAAAATGATCAAAAAGAATTAAAGGCTATCTAGAATTAAGCAAATAATAGTAATAAAGATAAAATAAAGTGTTTTATTTATTACAAAACAAGAGGAAAAAGATGGGCTTGCGCTTCTCAGGCAGACTTTCGGTCTGTAGCCTACAGCCTATCTCGCTCTAGCAACGGGGTTTTGGTTTAATAAAAATTAAAATATTTCCATTACATATTCCTAATAATATTACTTCGAACTATTGTTTTCATATCCATACTTATTCTCTAAGCCTAAATTCAAGATTCTTTTTTAGCTGAATTCTTTTCATATACCGTAAAAAACAATCCTCACCTCTTTTTTTTCATCTAATTTTTTTTTATATACTAAAAAATACAACTCTCCGAAACTGCTATACCTTGATTTTAATTGATTTTATGAACTTCAGGATTTATATATTTTTTCCTTCTTACATTCAGTTAGTAAAAGGTATAGGGTGAGAAAAATTGTAACTCTTAGCAATTACTTGGATAAAAGCTTTAAATATAGAAAAAAAACAGCCCTAAGGTCTATTTTTTCCAACTTTAAATCAACTTTTAGCTATAACTTTAATAAAACCTTTGAATTCCCCCCTCCCTCAAAACAGCCCTGCGCTTTAATTTTTCGATCTATAAATAAACTCTTAGAAATAACTTGAGTCTAATATACGAAAAACCATCTCGTGTCAATAACTCTATATTTTAAGAACGGGTTTTTTTTTTAGCATTTTAATAATAATAATAGATTTTTTTTCTATTAGTTCGGTTAATATCTAAGTATGTATATTTTAAGTTTTCATCCGAATTCTTTCTAAGAGTTCCTTTGAGTTTGAAAAATCAAAATGGTGAAGTTCGGAAAAAATATATATTATTATCGAATGTTTGGCAATTTTTCAAAACAAAATGAATTACAAATGGTAAAGTTAAAAAAATTTATTAAAATCAGGCATGGCTGCTATTTTTTTTTTTATTTTATCGTAAATTCAAGTTTTATCTAACATATTTCTAAAATAGATTTTCAAATTTAATCTTTATCAAGAGGAAATAACTATATTAAAAAATATAGTAGTCTCAAAACATTTGCCCATTAATATAATATAATATATATATATATATATATATATATATATATATATACCAGGCAATGGCTTCGCCACTCCTCCCTACGGGGGAGCTTGCGCTTCGCTACTAAGATTAAAATTTAAAATCTAAAAAAAAGCAGCCATGGTTAAATTTTTATAAATTTTCTGAACTTCGCCAATTATAATAATTTTAAAAAGGAACTCTAAACTAATTTTTTCCCTTTCAAAATATCACGTTGCTAAATTATAGTTATAGAAGAAGATATATAAAAATAAATTTTCTGAACTTCACCATTTGTAATTCTTTGTGTTTTAAAAAATTCGCAAAATTTCGATACTTATATTTATTTCTGAACTTCACCATTTTGTTTTTTGATATTATAAAATGATTATTAGGAATAACTTTGATAAAAAACATAGGTCATAACCAAACTAAGATAAACTTATTATTATGATGATGATAGAAGAAAATATATAAAAATCAATTTTCTGTACTTCACCATTTGTAATTATTTCGGTTTTAACAAAATTTCACAAAATTTTGATACTTATATTTATTTCTGAACTTCACCATTTTGTTTTTTGATATTATAAAGGAATTATTAGAAATAACTTTGCTAAAAAAAATATAAGTCATAACCAAACTTAAAAAAATACTTAAAAAAATCTCCTTCTTATAATTCTATTAAAATTCAAACCCTCTAGAAAATCCCGTTCTTAAAATATAGTATTAGATTATATGGATAAATAATATGGCCAATCGAGATAGGATAACCTTCTATAAGTAGAGAGAAATAAACATTAAAGTAAATTATGAGGAAATGGTCGAGGTGCTCAATGAGCATTTATATCAGTTTTATTAGAGAATTCTGGTCAGTTTTAATCCTACTAATATGATATAACTAAGAGCTTTAGAGAGGCTTAATGTTAGTAGAGAAAGTAATAGGGTACTTATATAGGGATTGATAATATGGGGCCTGATAATATTCCTTCTACGATCCTTAAGAAAGTAGAAGAAAGTTTTTCACTTGCTCTTGAGAAGATATTTATAGATCTCTTAGATTTTAGGAGGTAGCGGATGACTGGAAAAGGGGTAATGCAGGGTTAATCTTCAAAAAGGGAAGGAAGTATGATTCTAATAATATAGGCTAGTAAGATTAACTTAAATAGTATGGTAATTAATTGAAAAGGGAGTTAAAAAAGGGATAGCAGAATTTTTAGAAAGAAATAGCGAGTTGAGTCAGCATGGATTCAGGTCAGGTAAATCGCGCCTGACAAATCTAATAAAATTTCTAGATTATCTCACAGGAAAATATGATAAAGGAAATGAAATAGATGTAGTTTACTATAATTTTAGTAAGGCTTTTGATAAAGTTCCTTAAAGGAGACTACTGCATAAATTGAAAATCAATGGAGTTTATGGTAAACTTTGAAATTGATTGGCAGAGTGGCTGAAGAATAGAAAGGAGAGGGTATTACTAAGTGGTGACAAATTTCAATGGATGGATGTTATTAGTAAGGTATCTCAGGGATCTTTTTTAGCGCCATTATTTTTCTTGGTCTACATTAACGACCTAGACGTTGGTGTTAAAAATAAAATGCCAATGTTTGCTGATCATATTGAGGTAGAAATCAATGTGAGAGAATTACAGGGAAATTTCACAATTCAAAGTGAGTTAAATAGACTAGTTGCATTGGCACACAAGTGGCAGATAACATTTGACCTCTAAATATGCAGTTTCTAACTTGGGTATCGTTAAAAAGGAATTTAGTTATGAAATAGAAAGTTGCTGGTTGGACTATGTTGAAGATGAGAGTGATTTGAAAGTATACTTGATCGGTCTTTGAGGTTTTCCAAGCAGAGTTTAGGTATTAAAAATAAGGCTATTAGGCTTTACAAATTGAAGTGTTAATTATAACTGTAAGGAAATTATTCTCAAGCTAAATAAATCACATGTTAGATCACACTCGGAATTTTATATTAAGGCATGGTCCTTATATCACAGGGACGGTATCAACATGCTGGATGTAGTATAGAAAAGAGCACAAAAAAATGAGACATCTCTATTATATGGAAAGGCCGAGAGCAATCGACATGTTTGCTCCTTAGTCGGCGCTCTAAATTACATCACAAATCATCAATTATATTAACATTTTCAAATTGCGTGAGCAAATCCAAGTATTCAAAGTCATTGTCATGATTTTCAAACGAGGTTTTAACGATATATGTAGAGGTGTGAAGTGGTGTATTAATATAATGAAAGATGGGGGGGTAACAGTGAGAAAGAGTGTTTGCACCAAAGAATGGACGTAGCCAGCGGAAATTGACACGTAATATTGGGAGTTTACCTTGCTATGCATTACTATCAGATTGGAACGAAAGTGACGTCCGATTTTCTAGAATAAAGTTATAGATAGTATTTATACTTTTTCTTTCAGATTACAAAAATAATGTTCATAATCTTCGGTATTCACCCATATGTCCTCCTATCTAATAATAAAATTAGACACGTTTAACTCTATGAATTTACTAAAGCTGTCAATGCAAATACGGCGGCAAAATCCATCCAAATTAATTAAGGGGATTATGCTGTAAATGAAAGGAGTTGCAGGAGGTGGTTTTCCACTTTACAAAGTGAAGACTTCAGTCTAAAAGATGGACCAAAAGAAGGTTGTCCTAAAGAACTTGATTCCGACGAGTTGGAAGCTTTTGTCAATTCAAATCCTGCTACAACTTCTAGGGAACTCGCACAAAAAATAATGTAACCACTACGACCTTCCTACTACAACTGTAAAGGATTGGAAAGGTTCTAGTGATTGGAAAATGGGCCCCGAACGAACTGTCCACGGCAAATCTACAACAGCGTGTTGCTTGCTGGGAGTCAACTTCTTTCATGACACCTTCATGAACCATTTTTCGACAGTCTGGTTACTGGTGGTGAGAAGTGGATCCTTTATCATGGCGTTGAACGCTAATGTTCGTGAATTAGTTGAGGAAGTAAAATTTCCCAACAACCGAGAGGAGGACTTCATCCCAAAGAGATCAATTCGAGTGTATGGTGATATATTGAACCATGTGTCCATTACGAACGGTTAGACAATTAAAAAATAATTTTAATTTCTTTTGCAATTAAGTTCATTGTTCGAAAGCTACTTATGGCCGAAAGCCAGCTTCCTTAGTCTCACAGAGGGTTTGTCATCCTCCATCAAGATAATACCCGTCTTTACACAGCTCCAATTACCAAAGATCTCTCGGAGGGGTTTGGTTGGGAAATATGCTTCATCTTCCATATTCTCCTGACCATGGTCCTTCTGATTATCTCTTGGTTAAGGGATTACAGAACCATTTGGATCGCCTTAGGTTGACATCAAGCAAAGAGATGGAAAATGAACAGGATTCATATTTTGCATCAAAACCTAAAGAAGTATCACATTTATAAGCTTGTTGACAGATGGAATGAGGTTCTAGAACAATGGAGGTTGTTTTATGATTAAATATTTCTATAGTCATAAGGTTTTCATTATTAATATATACCCTGAAATTGGACATTACTTTCGTTCCAACCTGATACTACAGGAGCAAGAGGATTCCATGATTTTGTCTCGCAAAATCAACACTGAGCCAACACATGCCCGAACTGTAGAAATGAGCGAATAATATGATTCCTTAGGCGTCTTCTAGACGTAAACTCGACCATAACACAATTCTTATTCTCCATTAAACCACTTTTTACGTTGAAAGTTGTTGGAAACTGAATAAGATTTAAAGTAACTTTTGACGCTGAGTCCCATGATTCTTAAACTATATGGCTTTTAGACTTCGAAGGTGTTAATGGGTGAGGTTTTGATTTCGTCTGCTCTTGCTTTTCTTGAATCTTGAATTTTTCTGATAATTATCATAAGCAGATATAATTTTCGAAACATCTCCTCTAAAAAAAACTCAAACATTCGCGTGGTGTTTGGTTACCGATGCTCTGAGCATTTGAGCTTCTACAATCTGATCAATTCGAAAGTCTGAAATGTTTTCCATATTAATAAGGTAACATTAACTTCTGAAAAAATAATTAGAGTCATAGCATAAAATACATATATTAATCTGTAACATATTACAAAACGTTTTGGGGTGATTGGAAATTTTGTGATATATTAACGTCGTTAAAAAAACAAGTGAAATTACCAGGTATTTATTTTGTGCAGCAGCCCATATATATATATATATATATATATATATATATATATATATATATATATATATATATATATATATATATATATATATATATATGCAGATTATATTGAAGTCCACAGCTGTGGGCAGCGTTATTAATTTTAACTTGTATTTTCTTAATATTTCTTACAAGTATTTTAACGGGGTCTTCGAGGCGAGAAAAACATCCACGAATGACATGCTTTATTCCTAGACGTCTTTCAACCATGTTAGGTCATCTTCAGGCAATTAACAGAAATGGAATTATTCAAAAATTGCTAAATTATATATATAGTATTTCTACGCGAACATAAGTATTATAAAAATTGGCCAATCATGGCGCGGGAATTTTTTTTAATCACGCAATCTTGAAGGTGAGCTGTCAGTCACCTTGGCAGGGTTGTGGAGGATACGCCGATGTACTTTGAATTGCGATGTTCACAGTCACCGACTTTGCACGAATATTCGTACACGACGAATGGCAAACTACAATATTTGAATCAAGATTTTATTTATAACTATCGGACTAGCTTCGGCAAGATGCCATTTTCAACTAATAATGAAGAAATTAGGCAAGTATATATAAGGTAAGACACATCCTAAACAAAATGAAACCGCAGGAAACAATCTGGGAAAACCTTAAGTGCATCTGGCGCAAACAACAAGCTAAACAAAATGAAATGAAACAGGAAACAATCTGGAAAGTTGCTAATCTCCGAGACTCATTGCTTCTGGGGGTTTATAAATACGATTGGCGACTTTATTCGATATATATTTATTAAATTTGTATTGCCTTTAGGATAAATTGAAATTATCAACTTTTTTGATGATGATGGATTCCACAATTCTCCTCTCAATATAATTGTTTGATTTATAAATGACTTTTGCTTGGTTAAAATCAATTCTATGGTCGTGCTTTTGCATGTGCATAAAGAGACTTGAAGAGTTAGTAAACCTTCTGATATCAGCTAAATGTTCTTTCAACCTCTAATTAAAGTAGCCCGACTCTCCGATGTAGGAAACTAATACATTTTTTAAAATCGTCTCTTCGCGGTGTGGAAATGGCATAGAGGTTTGACCCTGCTTTCGAATGGCATCTATTTATGAGGTGAATTGGATATTTTAGTTCAATGAAATTGTAGATAAGGGGGTTAATTTCATCCTGAAGGAAGATTTGGTCGCACGTTCTATACGCTCGGAGAAAGAGGGAAGAAATAACAGATATCTTAACGGATTTGTCATGTAATGAGAAAAAAATGTATGAAAGCATTTGAATTTGTAGGCTTTCGATAGACTGATAGTTAAACGGTGGATATTTACGCCTAGAAACAGTAGAGAATTGTTCTGTTCCCATTCTACTTTGAATTTTATCGATGGGTGTAACGAATTCATGTTGTTGAAAATTTTATTGAAATTTTTATTGTCTATGGTTCATGTCAACAGGATGTCGTCTACATATCGGAACCAGATAAGAGACTGGGAATGGATCCTAGGGAGGAGGGTCGTTTCATAGTTTTTCATAAATAAATTGCATAGGATGGGGGAAAGGGAACCTTACCCATACTTAGGCCATATTTTTGGCGAAAAAACTTATCTTTAATTGAAAATACATTATTAGTTACACATAGCGCACTAATTTAATAATTTTAGGGATCGGTAAAGGTAGGTTAATATCTAAATTGCGAAGAAATCTCGATAACACGTCAAGCGCTTCAACGACCAGGACTTTTGTAAACAAACTATTTACGTCAAACCTCAACAGTTTTTTTACCACTGAGGTCAACATTTTTAATTTTGTAAATAAGGTCCGATGAGTGGATATGTAAGTGGGTAGGTAACTATATTTAATGGGACAGATAATAAGTTATTATTTAGACTGGGTTGAAGTTTTGTAATATAAATTGACTCTAGCAGGTAAAGGTCCGAGATGTTTCTTACCGCATTAAGTTCTCGAGTGTAGCCCTAGAGCTACATTGTAACAGATGGTTTCGAATTGGGGATGGATCAGGTTTTGAAAGGTGTAGTCCAGTTCCTTCAGATCTACCCATATGCTGCATGAAGCGGAAGTAAAGCGTACACCCCCACTTATGATACAGTGCTACTGCAGGTACAATGAAAAACGCCTATATAAAACCGGACGAAAATTAATGGGGCAATCATCAGGCCAAAGTGTTTCATAATAACACATAAAAACATTTGCCAACGAGTGGCCTAGAAGAAGCCCCATTCCAACCCCATTGAGTTATTCATACAAAATGCCATTTGACAAAAAGAATGAATTACAAACAGTAAGTTCAAAGAGAGTTTTGAATAAGGTATTAGTTAAACCTATTACATTTTGGCTTGATCATTGCCCCATTAATTTTCGTCCGGTTTTATATAGGCTCTATGTAGACAACACTTTTTTATTATTTAGACAGAAGTCACATTGTATACTTTCCCTCAATTATTTAAATTCGAAACACGCAAATATTAAATTATTTTTCTGTGAGCTCGAAAAAAGTAATAGGATATCGTTTCTTGACGTGAAGATTACCCGAGTAGAGAATCAATTCACTTCAAATGTTTACCGAAAATCCCCTTTTTCAAACGTTGGTTTGAGTTTTTTTTAGCTTGTGTGATTTTAAATTCGAAATTAATGCGAAGAGATGAAGAAGAGGTACTTGGTAGGGTAAAAACAGATCCGCATTTTTTCCCGTTTGAAGCTCTACACAACATTCATCTAAATACCCCTGCAGGTGATAGGTTGGTACTCTTCGCTTCTTCTTCAATATATATATATATTGCTTTCCAACCAATTTTTTTTTCGCCGAGTATGAGATCCATCATTGAGGTTTACGTAATTTTCTTGATGGTTCACTGTGTGATCATCAACTCCAAGTTGTGATTCCGACGATAGGCAGGCCATTCATCCAAGTGTAGCGTAGATCCAATGGCTATTTCCTTTTGAATAATTCATAAAGAGTTGCTGCATCTCTTTTCTGTATATAAAAGTACCGTAAATAATTATCTTTTTTTCAAACCAAACACCCAAGGACCATAAATTCTTAGACGATAGTTTCTCTTATTTTGGACATTCTCAGGATAGTTTTTATAAGGAAATACGTCCCTTGCCGAAGTACGCCCTCTGTTACAGTTTTGAAGTCCACTAAATCTAGCTTCATCAATTTGAATTAGGTCTTGTGTGTTCCAACAATCTGGCCTCTACGTTGAACAGATACTATGTTAGAGAAATTCTCGATAGTAATTAAAACCGTCATTCGCAGTGTGACTAGTCATTCCAGTAAGTTTTGTAACCTTTTCCACAGACAATTCAATAGCCCAAATAAAATTAGCGAAAGAATTGAGCAGATACTCAATTTGCAGTTATTTCCCATTTATCCCTTTACGCCGACCACCGAAGCGGGCCTCTGCCGACAACTCCTGTCGCCGCTCATCTTTTGATCAGAGGTGTCTAGCAAAATGCTATTCTCCTATTCCTTCATGGCCATGCACGCCCACAGAAGGCAAGTTAGGATTGGATGTTCCTCCTCATCCTTCATATATCAGTTATTACAGCATCACCTAAAGAAAAAAGTGTCCATGAAAACCCAGAAAAGAGAAGAAAAAAAAGAAACATGTGACGAGTAAGAAGATCACACTGCTCTGTGAGGATAAACTACGCACGGAAAACCCCAGACAAAAGGTTAGGAGAAGGAAAACTCTGAACCCAAACCCCCTGCTCTCTTGTTGAGTAAACCTTTTCAGGTAAAGACTAGAAGAAAAACTCCAGATAATAAACCAAACTCAAGACCCCAAGGGCAAATCCTATCTGATACAGGCGGAGGAGGGCTGCATCTGGCGGGCAGACGCGATAAAGGAAAAGAAGATAGGATAACAGATGACGGAACCAATGCTCGGACACGAGCTGGTGCCGACGACGACGATAACACTATATTTTAAAAACGTAATTTTTTGGGAGGTTTTGAATAATAAGATATTTTTTTCCTCTTAGTTCGGTTATGATCTAGGTATATTTTAAATTTTTTTTATCTAAGTTCATTCTAAGAGCTCCTTGAGAGATGATGAAGAAAAAAAATGGTGATGTTCAGAAAAAATAAATGATTATCGAATGTTTTGGAATTGAAAAAACAAAAACAAATGCTGAAGTTCAGAAAATTGATTAAAATTTAGTCATGTTTGCTTTTTTAATTTATTTTGGGGGGATATTCGAAAGTTTTATCAGTTATTTATAAAATAGATTTTCAATTTTAATTTTTATCAGGAGGAAATAGCTACTGGCCCATAAAAACGAGTATTAGAAAAATGAAATTATGTGAACAAATTTAAATGAAGAGAAAAAAAGAATTATGACGAGTTTTTCCGTATTTAAAAAGAATTCCAATAAAAGTTTTTCCTGATTTTTATTTAAAGACAAAATTATTAATATTAAAATATAGGGAGAGTAAATTATTAGGAAATATATACTCGCAACTTTAAAAAAGAAATTAGACCCAAAGTGTTAGTAAAGTCAGATAAGCTGGAGGGAGGGACGTTTTTGTGTATATAGAAGGGTTTTATCAAAGTTCGTTCTAAGAGGTTTTTAGAGATCGAAAAATTAGAGCGCACTACTCGATTTTCGTATATTCAGGGCTTTTACGGAAGTTATTTCTAAGAGTTGGTTTAGAGTATGAAAAAGGGGTATTAATGATGTTTTTTCTGTATTTGAAACCTTTATCCAAGTATTTTATGAGTTACCATCTTTTCACAACCTATAATATATATATAATCCCTGAATATAAGAATGAAAATGAGAAAGGCTTAAATAAAATCAATTTGAAAACATTGTATACGAAGAGTTTTTTTAAAGACAAAATTATTAATAAAATTTACAAGAAAATAAAGAATACGATGACAAAAGAGAAGATCAAAAGGAAGTTATTCCAAAAGATATTGAAAGTTTTCTACTGGGAGAGGATATACAAAATATAGAAAAAAGAAAGTAATAAATATACGTTTCAGAATAATTTGATACTCCTCCTAGTGGCGAAGCCGCTCCTCTTGTATCAGTATATGTGAAAAAGTTATTGCCTGTTCTTACTGAACGAATAGCCTGGCATCCTTCTCTTTTGCATCACCATAGTGGTAAATTCTTTCCTTGTAACTTCTTTGTCATTAGAATAGTTCGTCCATTACATTTACTGCATGTATCAGGCTGCATCAGATGACCATTATTGAACAAAACCCTTTTCGCAGCTTCTTCGCCTAAAGCAACTTGAGAGTAAAACTCACGGACCAACATCGTTGAAGGAATATGAGGAATGATTTTTTTGTTTTAATCGAACCCTACTTGTTTATAGTCAGCTAAACAGCAGCTTCACCATTCAAAATTTATTTATTTTTTTTTATTAGTTTAAAATAAATAAAATGATTAGGTTCTTACTATATATATATATATATATATATATATATATATATATATATATATATATATATATATATATATATATATATATATATATATATATATATAAAAGCCATACTTCGTATTCTTTCTTACAGAGAGAACTTGGTTCCACAGGCACTCCTTCGGCGCGTGGCCTACGGCCTATTTGCTATTCTAAACTGCTTTTTTTTAATCCCCTTTATAGACTCTTTATTTTAACACCCTAAACACCTTTTTCAACATAGATACCCTGAAACGTTTTTTAAAAGTTATTTCACCTTTTATTATATTGTCTTTATCCCTTGAAGATTTATATATGGTTGAGAATTTTCCAAACACTTTTTTCAACATAGAAACCCTGAAACCTTTTTTTTAAGTTATTTCACCCGGTTTGATATATAGAAAAACCTGCGTCAGATCTCTTTTTTCATCTAAATTTGTTTCATATACGAAATGATAAAAAAAAAGCGCCAAAGCCCTAATTTTAATACATTTTTTGAACTTCACGATTTGTATGTTTTTTCATTCCAAATCATTCGATAATTCTATTTATTTTTTCTGAACTCTTAAAAAGAACTTTGATAAAAGCTCGAAACATACAAAAAACAGCCCTGCGAATAAAAGTTTCAAATAAACCTAAACTCAAAAACATCAAAGGTTACTTGTCCACTAAGCAAAAAAACTATTTTCAAAAATTCACCAAGTTAAATTATAGTTAAGGATATATATATATATATATATATATATATATATATATATATGAAATGAAAAACTCACAAAGTATCACGTGAGGGTAGCAAATGAATGCAATTTCCTGCTTCTTGTAATTCTTAATGTGTTTCTTTACCTTTCCCCTTCAGTCTTCCTCATTGGTGATTTCTTGTTTTTGAAGCGGTCTTTCATACTTTTCTTTCGTATATATACCTCTAATATAATATTATTTTTTGTAGTTATCCTTGATAAGGAACTTAATATAGTTCGAAAGTACTTGGAAACACCTTTTCATTTTTTCCTGCGGGACATTGCATTCATATATATATATATATATATATATATATATATATATATATATATATATATATATATATATATATATATACATAGTGATCCGTGTACACAAAAGTTGTGCACATTCATGTACTCGTTCTTTCTTACACTTAAGGTGTCGCCTAGCAACTATGTGAGCTTCATTAATCTCCTTTTAGACTCCGTTGGCGCAAGACTCCTATAACTATTATTTATTGTCCCTTGACTTGTAACACCAATAATTCTGCTTTTCAACTTTGTTATCTTTCTTCCTCAACCTCTCTGTTATTTCCTTGGATACTCGACCTCACTCTCTCTCTCTCTCTCCTCTCTCTTTCTATCTCCATCTCCTCTCTCTCTCTATCTCTCACCCTCTCTCTCTCCTTGGTCTTGCCCACCTTCTTTACTCATATAAAATAAGAGACATTATGTTCATGAGATCAGATCGACATTAAAACAGTCGAGCACACACTTCTTTATCGTTGTGATCCGTCCATTTCCGTGAATAGGATTCACCAAGCTCCAGCCCTTCATCATTAAAATCTCAAATTCAAAGATAAAGTTATTTTTATCAAGTCGTTTATAAAAATCCAAATACGAACTTATTCATTCGGACATCCTCAAGAACGAACTCGATTCATGTAACAGAGGTGGAATGTTGTTCCAACCCGGAACTGGTCACCCTGCCACAATCAATCAAAGTATCGACCAACCAAGCCATCTCGCTACAAGTGGTGACTCTGGAGTGACATAAAAAAATAAAAAATCATCATCTTCGACCGTAATGCCCTTAAAAAATTAAAAAATCATCATCATCGACCGGAGTGACTTTCATCATAATACGAAACCATCGCATCAAATTTATGGAGTCATCATCGAATTCTTTCAACGGAACTAAGTACAACTGTAGACTCCATCCAACCTATCGTCAAGGAGCCACATTCATCTCACCGAAGCACCAACTCGACTCAAGGGGACGCTCAACGCCACGACACGCAACTCTCCCTCCCCTTCAATCACACCAAATTCAACAATTTAACTTACAGCTGCAGATATGGTTGCAGCATGGACATCTCCATGTAGGTGAACCCTCATGTTTTTATTCAAGGGCATTCTTTGAATGTGACCCCAAAGGTAAGAATTCTTTAAGCAGTGATTGAATTCATCAGCTGCTATTCCTCTCTTAATCACTGGCAAAGTTTGTCTGGTCTCCTGACAAAAGAAAGGTCACTACCCCCATGAACTGGTTGTTTTGCCTAATGTCCTGCAGTGTTTAATTCAAAGCTTTAAAAGCCTTTCTGTGAGCCATAGTGCATTCGTCCCAAACAATAACTGAGGTTTCTTGCAAAAGATTTGCCACAGTGGTTCCTCTCTTGATGCTGCAGATTAGATTTTCATTAACATTCAAATTCAATGGAAGGTTAAATGTAGAATGGGCAGCAGTGCCAGATGAGGGTACTGCCAGTGCAATTTTTCTCTGGGTTCTCACAACTGCTGATAGACTCAAGTTTATAACAAAAGGTTTTCCAGTTCTTCCTGGGGCATCCAAGAAGAATATTTCACCTTTAGCGGAATTTACATTTCTTAGGATCATTTCATATGCTTGTTTTTTATCCCGATTTAAAACTGGCTCATTAGTTTTCACCATGGCAGCAAGTTCCTCAATATTGTAGCTTGTTTCTCTCAAGATTTCTCTGTTCACTGAAAGTGAATATCTGTTTAGTTTCGGAATCCCAAGTGGACTCAACTCTCTTTGAGTTAAGGATATAACTTTGTCTTCTATCTCACAGAGTGAAATATTTGCAATTTTTGTGTTCATTTTCGCTCCAGGTTGTTGTACCTTGAACTGATGAAGAATATCTTCAGTTAGATCTTCCTTATACTTTCCCCAGAGAGCCAATGGTTTAGATAGCTCACAGGTGACAATCATCACAGTAAATAAGTCTCTCATTGTTTTTGGAGCCTGTTTTTGTCCCAATATTCATCATTTTTTGTGAGTCCAAAAACAATGCATGCTTGCCTGTAAATTTCGATTTCATTTCCATTAACCGTTCTAAGAATTTTGAAGTCAGTTGGTTCTTTAACATTGTGCAATCATAATCTTAGAAAGAAACATTCTGGATTTGTTGGGTGAACAGTATATACCCTTACCAAGAACATCACTGCATCTGATTCCTAGAACTGTTGGATATGGTTCTCCTTTCTTCCTCCTACTAGAAAATATTCCTGCTTTGAAGGTTAAATATTTTTTAAGGCCAGTTCAGGGTCACCAGAGTCTGTATCAAGAAAGAGTAAGAAACGTTCTTTTTTTGATTCCAACAATTCTGAAGCAAATGCTCCGAGCGACAGATGATCTGCCTCAATATCAAGTCGTTGCAAAGCTTTGGCAAGGCTATGAAATAAACAATTGCCATCCCCAGGTGCGCGTTCATAAACCAAATCAAACTCGTTGGCAAAAAGAATGAAATTATGCACAATGTTTGTGTGGGCAACTGCATTATAAACCATTCCCACATGACTGACGCAAGAAGGTTTAATGCAACCCGCAGACAGACATCGAACTGATCCCTGAATCCGGTTTTAACTTTTTGGAAGGAACATCATCTACACCTTTGGAAGGGTGCTTCTTTTTAAATTTGGAAAGGTTTTTCGAAACTTTTTCTGATTTTCTTGGCCTCATGTTCTTGGGTATAAAGATTTCTTATCCTCTTGAATTTCAATTTATGTCAAAAATTTACTTATCTAAGATTGGTCAATATTAGACTGATGCACTGAAGAGAAGTTTCTGAACAAGCAGCAAATGACTTTAAAGTAAACTCATTCATTAGAACAAACTTTGGACAAACAATTGCTAGTTTCTAATAATTCCTTTATAATATAAAAAAAATAACATTTTGAAGTTCAGAAATAAATATAAGTATCAAATTTTTGTGAATTGTTTAAAACTAAAAGAATTACAAATGGTGAAGTTCAGAAGATTTATTAAAATTTTGGCCTGGAAAATATTAGAGCAAATTTAGATGGAGAAAAACAAGAGAATCATGATAGGCCGTAGGCAAAAGACCGAAAGTCTGCCAGCGAAGCGCAAGCTCCTTCTATAAGCAGGAGTGGCGAAGCTGCTCCTCTTGTTTCTAATGATAAAATTTCTTTCAGGCTTATGACGTCATCAAAGACTTTCGGTTACATATGGGAAACCCCCTTTTTGTGGGCTCCGCGGGTCCCACAGAGTTTTGTGGGCCCAAATGAGTATATGAATGTACTACTGGCCTGAAACCCCATCTGCATACAAAACTTTTACAAAGATCTGTGGAGCCGTTCTTGAGATGGGCACGCACACACATTCGCTCTTATTTATATAGAAGATATATATATATATATATATATATATATATATATATATATATATATATATATATATATATATACACATATAGTCATAGTCCATAGAAAATATCAATTAAATTACAAAATAGTCCAAAAAATTATCATATAATCTGTCCAAAAATTCTGTCATTGCGTCACTCATTATAATTGAAGCCACAATCTATACTGCAACGGTGCTTTCTGAATCACAGTTGCAGAAATTTCTTGACACGCTGCACAAAGTAAGCTTTGATGTGAGAAATGCTCTGAATTTTGCCCTCATACACTTTGGCTTTCAGATGTCCCCACAGATAAAAATCTAGCGCGGTACGATCTTGGCCCCATAGGTAAAACTCATATTGTCCTCGTCGTCCAGTCCAGAGTTCTGGAATCTCAGTGTTAATGTAATTTCTAACCGCTATGGCGTAACGCGGAGGAGGTGCCATCCTGCTGAAACCAATCCGGATAGGCGCTCACTTAGTTCATCAGGCTTGGAAATGCTTCCTCCTGCAATATCTTGAGATACGTCTTATCAAATACCGTATTGTCAAAGAAGAAGAGACCAAAGATTCTGTTTTCCCATATCCCACACCAAACCATGAGGCGTTGATCACGTTGTTCGTTAGAATAATCAAATTATTGAGTATCGGTTACTGACCAGTATCGAATGTTTTGACGGTTGACTACCACAGAAACATAAAAGTTCGCTTCATCTAAGAAGGAATTTTGATGGGAACGTATCATCACTCACGCATTTTTCTTCTGCACATTCGCAAAACTGTACTCGCCTATTCACTTAAACTCGGATGGAGTTGCGGTTTAAATGGGTGCCAGTAATGAAGTGTCAAGATGCGGTTGATGCTTCTCTTAGTGATCCCGGTTTCATTGGAAAGGCCTCCAAGTGATTTCTTGGAACTGACAGCAAACCTAGACAACACACTCGTACCGGTGTTATTCGTAACCGCTCTTGAAGGTCCGCCTCGAAGCTTGTCAGCTACTGATCCAGTTTCCTTCAATTTGGCTTTCAACTTGCCAACGCATTTGTGTAAGATTGATGCGAGCTCTGGAGGCATGTTGTTGAATTATGTGGTCACTTCGCGATGATTGGAGAATACCAAAATAAGTTGAACTCTCTCCTATCAAATATGTGACATGGTTTATCTGCAACAGAATACAATAAATAGAAATCCCTAGAGATCAAGAATTATAGAAACAGAAAAATGAAATTCTATTTCTGAGTATTTTCGAACTTTATTCAGTTTATGATCGATGAATATAGTAAAAATATTAATAAGAATCAGTATATATAGAGCAAAAGTAAGCAAAGCCCCTCCTATGTAAACCAAAATTGAAGGTTAAAAACACAGAAGGCGTAGGGAATGAGACGAAAAATATATAAAAAGACCAAAAATTATCAAGAAAAATGATTAACAGCAGGTACAGAAAGGGTAAAGTTTGTGATGGGATCAAGTTTAAAGTGAAATATTAAAATTAAGAGAAGTATTAAGGTAGAGACATTCTACAATATTACGCCTTGACATAATCTTCTGAATCATAAATAAATTTAGCAGAATTCCAATTAATAGGAGGATGATTTTCGATAAATTAACAAAGAAAGCATTATTACGTTCACATCCTCTTACATTGTATTTATGTTTGGTTAAACGGACAGTTAATGCTTTTCCAGTTTGCCCAAAGTCGCACTTTGGCAAGACTGAACAATCGATAGTAAAGACCTCCCTCTACATCCTGAAGATTGTTCAGTTTGCTCTAAACGGTTACAATGGACATTTGACTTTGCAAATAAGAAGTTTGAAAAATACCAGATTGTCATAATGTAAGATAATAGTGGGAAATTACAAAATAAATGAGATACGAGACAATTATCCTCGTAGAAAGGGTATATTTGGCTTTTAAATTTTCCTTTATTCTTTAATTTCAATTATCGATAGGCATTTTTTACCGTTTAAGTCATTTTCATCAGTAGAGATTTCCGTTGTTTATTTCCATTGTTGAACTTGAGTCATAGTTAGATAGGAATTTAGTTGAGTATTCGTTATACTAGGCGCTAGATGTGGGTGTTTAGGGGTTTTACACTTCGTATAGTGACTTTGTGGAACACAATTTTTTATCTGCTTAGTTTGGGAGCAGATTCCTCATCTTAATACACATAAAAGCTTAGTGAATAAAAGAAAATGGTGCTTTTTTTGCTGTAAATCATAATAAGCTAGCCGGTGGAGGATATTTGCT
This sequence comes from Ceratothoa steindachneri, assembly GCA_963969495.1. Classification (NCBI taxonomy): domain Eukaryota; kingdom Metazoa; phylum Arthropoda; class Malacostraca; order Isopoda; family Cymothoidae; genus Ceratothoa; species Ceratothoa steindachneri. The sequence goes on from OZ018319.1 coordinate 29,447,336, forward strand.
CAGGAAGGTTTCGTGTCTCGATATAAGTTCTTTTTACTCATATAAGAAGATCAACATTTTAGAATGGCCGAGTTAATTTTCTTATCTCAATAACATTGGGAATCTATGGAATGAGCTGAAGATACGACTCCACGCGAGAAACCCACGAAATTTGAAAGACATACAGAAATTCTGTAAAAAAATGGATTGCCATTACCCCCCGAATTCTGCTAACAAGTTACAATAAAATAAAGGGACGTCTGCAAGCTTTAATTGCCAACGATCGATTTGTAACTAAATGTTAAATATTAAGTGATATGTGTCCAATACTTTTTGCGTCGGGTGTTACAATGTTTTTTTAAACAAATTTGTTGATATCTAATCTTTTTAATTACCAGTTGCTTCCAATATTGTACAAGTATTTACCAAGTTATGTTTTGGTCCATTAAAATGTATATGTTTCTGTATTTTTTATACTTTATCATTTTACCATTTAGCACTTTGAGGTTGTTCATTCAATGTAAAGTGCATTAAAAATCAAATTTGTTTTATTATTATTAGGTGCGATCTCCCAAACAATTTTACAATTTATTTCCTCTCCTTCGTCGATTATTTTTGGGGAAAATCAGAGAAATACCAACCGAATACAGCCTTGATTTAGGAAAGCATTTTGAATCTCCGTAAACATAAAATTTAATTGTTCTTTTCAGCGAGTGTTGCTAATGATCAAAAATGCCTTGTACTGTATCATCTGAATTTGTAGCAGGCGGGTGGTGGAAATAGCCACTAAAAGTATTGGAAGATGTAATAATTTTTTCTTATTACTCCATTGTATATCTTCCCGGATATTGCTTCCTTTAAGGTATTTAAAGCAGAACAGGTCACGGGAGTCATTTTAGTACGTGATATAAGATTAGGGACATGGCTTGAATAAACTTTCGTAGTGATGTAGAGCCTACTAACAGTGCCTCCGTTATTATAGGGGTGAATCTTGTCTTCACTTATCACATCTGATAATATTTATGTTTATAGGGATTATTTTTAATTTACTTCTATTTGTAGAGATCTTTCAATGTTTCAAATTGAGTAATGTTCTCAATCTATAATACAATAATCCGCGCCATCACGTCTTCTCTTTTGTAGGACGGGATGAGAATTTGAGATATATCATATGCATACTGTATATACAGAGCGTCTCCATAGTGGGTTAAGGCAGGTTTATTGTATAAAATAAATAAAGTAATTGGCTTAAGCAGCCACCCTGAGGGACTCCTGCAAAGAGTTCAATTTTAGGTCCGATATGATCTTTGAGAGAAATATACGCGAAGAGTTTCATTTTATTTATTGAAAGCTTTTTGCATATCGGTGAGAACCAAGTTGGCAGATTTTCGCTTCTGTTGAAAATATGCTCAAATTTTTAGTTATAAGATCAGAGTTCTCTCGGTGCCTTTCCTTCTCGTGAAGCTACGTTGTTGTGGGTTGTATAGGGTGATACTGTCAAAGAAATCATTGACAAGGTTAGCTATTAACTTCTCCAGAATCTTCCTGACAAACTCAACAAAGGAGATAGGAAAAGAAAATCATTTTACGCGTCTTCCAGGCGAAAGGCAAATAAATATATAACGTATAACGAACGAGGCATTCAAGATATTTAATATTTCTCGTAGGATATTTCGCTGAAAATTTATAAAGTTGGATATTGTCACTCCTCTTTTTCCTCGGTATCTCTGATAAAAGGTTTTCATTGTTTCAGTGAGTTAGAGTAGCAAGACCTTTCCTCTCCTCCTATTAGTTCTCATTTACACGCACTATTAAATGAGTATGTTCGAGCTAGTTTTTCGTCGTTGTTATTCAATTATTTAATTTTCAAAATCAATGTCAGAACTTTTGTTTTCCTCGTCGGAGATATATTTTTTTGGGGGGGGAGGGGGAAAATTGAGATTTAATTCTTATGATGGTTTGTTCGGAAGGTTTCCGTCTTAAACTATTGATAATTTTCAAAATTTTATGCTCTTTTACTCCAGGTTTACACGTTTTATTACATTACCCCACACCTCCGATTGCTGGTGGATTATCAAACATGGAGGTTGTATCTGAATATATTAATTGCCTGTAACGCTCTTGGAACAGCCTTGGGGAGATATTTGCGTGAAAACATTTCGCTACTCGGTTGGTACGTAGCGCATCTATGGAGCCCAAGCTTGAACAGGACAGTCGCAAACTCTCTTACATACTCGTATATACATAGTTATGCAATATCGTCATTTAAGTTGCACTCGGTAAATGATAAAAAAGTAAGACATAAGGAGGACGATTTTCAGCACTCTGGAGTGGGAACAAAAGTGAACCAGAATTAACCGGAGATATTTAAATCTTATTCACTTTGCTGATGGTATATTTACTTCAACTCCCTAAGTATAATTATTGTGCTCAGAATTATCACAAGTTAGCATCACAGTTGAGCTAAAAACGAACTTTTAGAAGGTGAAAATAATGACAAATAGTGTTTCCGAAGATAAAGAAATATGATTGACAGTCAGATTTCTGAGAAAAAAAAGAATACCTATAAATAGAACAGATTGTAGCACACGAAAAAGTAGTACAGGGTCCATAGCATAGCGCAAATGCAGATGTCAGTATTTCACATCGGGTGTACCTAAACTGATTAGACGTAACATTAGTTGAAGCACGAAGTTTAAAATAAGGATAGAAAGCCGTCTGTCTATAAAATAGTTTTTATCAGACGAATGAAACTAGTCTTGGAACTGTCCTTCTTCCATCATCATGACTGGTGTTAGGAGCAGAATACGTCCGAAACTAGTATCGTTCGTTTAATAAAACCTATCGTAAAAAGAGCGCCATTTCCTCTGTATAATAAGACGTACACAGTTGTGTATAGATGCTCTTAAACACCTTTTGTGATGTTGAGTAATTTCTAGCTCTGTATTTATGCTTGTATTGATCTGTATTTATGCTATGTTGCTGAACAATGGCTACTTTTTCGTGCGCGACCCTATACATGGATGAGAACACAAACACGAGTGATAAATATAGTAAAATGAATACAAGTTCAAAGTAAGGATGGGCAGACACATGTATTCTATTTTATATAGAGAGAAGCATGTTATGATATGGTTATGTTTCTCCTGCGCAACGTGTACGGGAATGAGCGCCATGCTGAAATCTTGGACCTCTATGTTTCACCTTGTTTATTATCTTTACTTCTAGATGAGATCTTGATGTCTTGCTTATAAATAATGGCCTGCATCGTTATTGATCGAGTTAGCTGTTACAGATGACTGTGTAACCACAGGTCTGCTTAGTCAGTTTTTAATGCAGACTTCGAGTTGACAGTAGATTACCCAAGCGGTCTTTTATTTTTTCCGGAGGGAGAGCTAAAGGTTCGGCCGCTCTCCTGTGCCGTTCATCTTACCCCAGATCCATCAGGTTTGGCGTTGGGACTTTTCCTTATCCTTAGTAACTTCTCCTCCCAGAAGCAAATCCGAAACAGCAGCTATCACCAATCAGACACACTTAGTCGTTTTTTACCTAACGAGGTCTACATAGACAGGAAGTGCCACTTCACACATAAATAAAAATCTAGGGGGACGAGGTCAGAGATGGATCTCCTTTACCTTCCTTATAAGCAGAATAGGCACAGTAGGTATTTCGACTCAACCCAGCCGTGCCTTTTGTCGGGCTAGGAGCGCCTAAAAAAGGAGATATCTCAAATCAGTAGGAAACTTCCCTGCAAGTGGAAGAGCAGAAGAGGTTTACTTGGAAGTTGCATTTACACTAGGCTAGATTTTATATCCATCGAATATCGTCCCTTGGTCACTAATGTCCTTCAACAATATCACAGCCAGTAATAGTTGGTGACAGCTAGACGACAAGAGAATAGTGGTAAACAATTTTCAAGGTTATTACGGTGAGTAAGTGGTGGTAACAACTGTGGGAACAGAGAGTGTTCGAGGACATCTTTCTTCACCGACAGGTCGTTTTCTTTCTCGACACTTTGCCTCCTTTACCGCGGACGATAGTGAAGGCTTGTGACGAGTCTTCTCAATAATTTATGATCAATCTACAATGCAGTACAATGGGTTTGGTTTTTATCTTGCTAGTTTCTCAATAAAACATCAGTTATCTAAAGGAAACTGTTATTCTTCTCTTTTTGGACGATAATTAAATCGAAAGTAAGAGGGATATAGGTATCAGCCACAGGTCTCTTATCACCACAGGATAGGTATAAAGTCGTCTCAAAAGGGCTCACCCAAGAACCCGTATCCTACAGGTTCAGGGCCGTAGGCTGTGCCCCTTTTCGGTGGGAGGCGAGAAAAGAAGAGGGGGAGGGGTGAAAATAGGATGACCTTAGAAATAATAGTAAAAGTTAAGAAGCTGATCTAAGTAGATTTTTTCTTTTGTTAGGGGGATAGCAATATAAAATGGAAACTTGCATTAATTTGACCTACTAATGTACGTGGAATCTGAACCACGAGTCTTTGTTTCTTCATGCATTCTATTAATTGTTCTAAGTAGAGTTTGCGCAACTTCTTTATAGATGACAAAAGAACTGTCTAATCTCTGTTCTCCTTTATTCATTCCTGTGTTTATGATAACATTCATACTGTTGCGTGAATATATATTTTAAGCTACTGCCTAGCTGTGTATAGTTGCGTTATGGGCCGTTAGTGGTGAATGTATGGTATATTTGTATCGTATTTAGTTTTATGTCATTGCTAGCACTTTGGTTTGTAGTTTGCTGGGTGTAAGAAAAGGGTCGAAGAAAAAAAAAGAACAAAAGTAGATTAGGCGAGTTACAAACAGCCTACACTGTCGCCGGACCACTGATAGCCAGCAGCGGATCCACTGCGCGAGCCTGTGTCTCAAAAAAGATTCATTTAAACGAAGCATTTAAGCCGGTCGCTTGCACTTATCGGCACGCTACAATCCCTTTAACTGACTTTACGTCATTGGGTTTAACATTTTTACAATTCACTTTCCACTGTTTTGTTCACTTATCACTTCGTTACCCTCTTTTTAGCACTTTGTTGCACTACCGCCTTTGACTTTTCACTTCACAATTTCACTTTAGTAAGAACATCACTTTTGGTGTCTTGATCGGGTATTCCTAATTGTGGTCTATATCTTGAGTCCAATTCGGTGAGTTATCTTTTGGGGGTGAGTAGTCTTTATGCGGGAGATAAATTCATGTTCAGATTTTGGTCTTTAGCTGATTGAGGTTCTTGTAAGCTAGATCTTATTATTGTTGAACCACTGTCTTTTCTCAAGTATACGTTGGCTTGTCCTCTAATCTCAGCTGAGTTCTTCCGCCGGCGAATCGGTAGTTGATGGATGCGTCAGCTCTACTTTCGGGGATTTGCAGGAATTTAGTATTATTTCCCGAGGTTCATAATGCCGAGTTTCGCAAAAGTCCTGTTACACTCGTCACGACCTCTCAATAAATGATACACTGATAGTTTTGATGCAGAAGACATATTTTTATTGTTTTTACATATAAATATGGATTTAACTTGTGATATTAATCAAAGTGGCCGCCTTCGGCAGAAAGCACGCGGTCTAGGCGAGACCTGAAGGCCGCACACACGTTGCTCATGCTGGCTCACACGCGGTTGAGGGAGGACTTCAGCTCGTCGACGTTGCTGTGCCGGACCTTGCGGGCCTCGCCCTCGACATGCTCCTACACGTTGTAGTCAATGGCATTGAGGTCGGGCGACCGAGGGAGGCCAAAAATCCTTCGATCAGAGGTTCATATTTGATCCCAACCACTCTTGCACAGTCTTGGCCTTGTCGGACTAAGTCGTTAGTCCGACTTCTTCTTTCTCACCCAGGGCAGGACTTTCGTGGCCAATATGTCCCTGTAATTGGCCGCAATGAGCTTTTTGCCGGCTCAAGTCACACCGGCGGCATCTTCACTTCATTCGAAGTTACGGCACCAAGCATCATCAGAGAGATCGGAACCTTGGACGTGGAAACGTAGCCAACCTCGTAGTCGTCCTGGCTGAAGCTTACCGCGCAGTCGTTATGCTTGATGATAACCGGATCATACGTAAAGGTTTTTTCATCAGAAAAATGGAGAATTCGATTGCCAAGACACTTCTAGTCGTTGAGAAGGCGACGACATCGCTCCCGACGTTGTTCTCGCATGCAGTTGGTGAGCAGAGGCCTTTCCATGTACCTCAAGATCTTGCTGCTCTCCTCCTTGGCAGCCCTGGACACTGTGGCCACCGATATATTCTTCTTCTTCGTGAGAGCAGAGTCATGTTGAGCTTTGGAGCACTTTTAAAGGCCTTTCTCACAGACAAACGGTTGACAACTTGAGGTCTGCCTGAACGAGGTCGATATTTGAGGTCTTCCCCGTTCTTTCGTCTCTCCGCGACTCTCTGGACGGTCATACGGCTGACGTTGAGCCACTTGGCGATGTCGGAGTTGTTGTGGCCCGCACGCAGGAAAGCAGATATCTCGATGCTACCTACTTCCATCTGGACACACCTCGACAAAATGAAAATGACGTTTTAATGACACGTGCTGGAAAGGTAGAAGTTTAAGTTTGTTTAACAGAATTTTTCTATCACACACATAAACCTCTCGAAAGATAAAAAAAACAACCCATGTAACAAAAATTTTGCAATACGCAGTACTAAAATCTTTTAAGAAAATTTTTATCATATTAGATAACAACATTATGAGCATTATAATATATATATATATATATATATATATATATATATATATATATATATATATAATATATATATATATATATATATATATATATATATATATATATATATATATATATATATATATATATATATATATATATATATATCTCTGTGGGTTATTAAATTCATGATCTTATCTCTATTATTTTTTTTCAGATTAATGTAGTGAAACTTGATGAAGCTTCTTTATGGACACTTCATTTCTATGAAATTATCTATTTTAACTTTTTAAACAGAAAACGGAATACGCCCTTACTCACCCGTTCGGCGTTGGGATTTCAGTGCTGGGGAACCTCTCACTTGGCTCTTCACTGGCATCTGAAACGAAAAACCGATATGAAACTGGAAGTAAACGAAGCTTTTAAGCGAACACCGCCTTGCAGATACAGACTAAAGGACAAAATTTTGGAAAGGAGGAGAAAATATATGGCTTAAACCCAATCATACTTATTTCAATTTCTTCATCCATTGACAAATGGAATTCTTACTCGGCAACATATTAAAATATTGTCAAGTAGTTTAGACATAAAATTTTGTACGCTGTTTCATTTTAAAAAATATGGAGATATTTAAAAATGAATTATTAATGCAAAGAGTTCTCTTTGGTGTATCTTTAGACGGAATAAAATCTTTGATTTTAAAAATGCAGGATTTCAGACATTTTTACTCACTATATTTAAACATTTATATATTTTTTTAAACTATCAAAAATTAATTATGATATGGTTTAGGATATGAAACTACGGTGACAGACCACGAATGAGTTAGGGGAGACTACATAACCTCTATAAAAATTAAATAGCTCAATAATCTCATTAAAATGATTAGGAATTTGTTAATAGATACAACCGTGAGATGAAGAATGTGTTACATAAACATGAAAGAGGGAAGGGAGAAAGGAAAAAAGGAGAAGATAGAAAGAGAATGAAAGAGAAAGAGAGAAAACAGAATAAAGATAAATAGAGAGAACGAGAGAAAGAACAAGAGAGACGTGATGTAGAGAGAGAACATGAGAGAGAACGAGAGATAAATAGCGAGCGATTGTGAGAGAAAGCGATAGAAAATGAGCGCTGTGTGTGTGGTAGAAAGAGGGAGAGAGAGAAAGGAAAGGGAGAAAACAGGAGAAAGAGTGAGATCGGAAGATACATACACACACAACGAGAAAGAGAGATACAAAGAACATGTGCAAAAGAGGGAGAGAGAATAGGAGATATCATGATTCTACTGTAATCATGATTAGTTTAGTTTTGGTCACATTTGGTGACGTGCTGAGTGATGAAATATTTTAAGTTTGATAGATTTTGACTTTCTAGGCATAAAATTATGTAAAATTCTTCAAGGCTTTACAAAATGCTATCATATTGTCGTGTGATTAAATTCCACCTTTTAATTATATCATGGAGATAACCTGCCTACTCAAGAAAGGGCGTATGTTGTATCATGTATAATCCAGGGAATTTTCTCTGATTGCTGACTATTTTAATAAAACTTGTATATTTATTTAATTTCTGGGGTTCAAAATCAAGTATAAAAATAGTTTCAGCGAGAAATTTGAGAAGGCAAGTAAATCTTTGTTAATAAACAAGCGCTCCGTCGTGTAGCCCCCTTTTTGCCTGAGACAGAACTAACTAATACAGATGTTTGCAAAATTTATATGGGACCAGATTACCAATATAAAAGGTAATAATTTCTTGGAGCTGTTTAATCAATTTATTACAAATTCATAAATAATGCAATTATAAGTTCGTGCGTGTTACATTCAAAGGTGGATTATAATTAAGAATTAATTTGGTCTCGTGAATTATGTTTAGGATAAAAACAAATTTCTTCTTAGTTTTATTTACTTTTCTTGGTACGCTGTAAAATAACCATTTGATTTGTAACTCAAGGATGAGTGAGGAGGTAAAATATCATTTAGATTGCGAGGATTAAAAAATGGATGAGTACGTCATACTTGAAGAAATGCTGTGTTCAATTTTCTAAACGCAACATGGACAGTCTTTTGATTCCTGAAATCATGCTTCTTCCCCTCCCGGGAAGTGAAGATATTTCATAAGCCATGAATGTTCTGATACATGGGGATAAAGTCTTGTTATTTGACGTAATGTTATAAATCCATGGAACCAAACACTCATATTTAACTATCGAACTAATTGATGACAAACAAAAGGAAGGTGCCACTAGGAACAAGGACCTTTCATGCACTAGTGAATATTGCGATAAAGGAGTGTGTTTCACGCTCATCACTAAATCATTTATCAGTTATCTTTAGAGTGTATGCAATCTTAATAAATAATACTTTAAATAATAATAAGTGGGGGATCGGATGTCAATTTTTAATATTTACAGATATATTTAACTATCAATCAAGATTCTCACTCACATATAATTTAAACTTTGAGAAACTGAAACGTTTGGGTAAAGATTATATAATTAATATGTTAATAAAAAGAGGAACCCACAATATATAAATTATATTATAATATAATTTCAATTGTGTGTTGCCAGAGACTCAACTTTTATGCACCCACCAATATTTTCTCCCAACTATCCCCTATTTGAAAAAAAAAACATAATTCTTTGTCTATTTCTGCGATTTGCAATTTTTTCTAGGCAATATTTTAATTTCAATAAAATAAAATTCAAATCGTGTTTCCTAAAACTTGCGGCATTTTTCATCATAATTGACGCCTGATCCGCCGAAAAGGACTCCCTAGGTCAGTAAAGCAATGGAAGGCTTCAAAATTGTCACGCCACCAAGCCAAAGGTTTTTCGTGTGCCTCCAAACCTTTGCGATTTTTATCTGGTGGGGGATCTGCCTGGATAAAGTCGGACTAATAGAGCGTCGTCTAGCGGCATAATTGCGGGTTCTATGTGACTCCGAAGAACTAAAAGAATATTCAGTGATTGAGCAATGCTACTAGCTCCAGATGTAGAGTCTGCGCCTGTAATTATTCTTTCTGAAATATTTCACTTTAGTAGCAAAGGTTTTTTTAGCATCTTGTAATAGTTCATCACAGAAGTGTCAAAAATTAATCTTAATTCTTTCTAAATTATAGGGATCAGGAAACGTGCTTTTCTATTTCGTATCTTAAAAGGTTGATGCTGCTGACGAATCGTTGTTTTGAAATTTGCCCCAAATCTGTCAGTGATTACAAACATTAGAATTTCGACCTTTTTTGCAATTTCTTGAAAATCCGTAGCATCGTTTAGCACTATGATGATTGAAACTAGAGGCATTACATCTAACAAACATAAATATGTATGGATAAATAGTATTAGTTATTCCATTAAAGGATTTAAGGCAAGAATATGTACAAATATTAAAAATGTTACTATTGCCAGGTGACAAGTTTCACCTTCGTGTTGCTTGAAGCGTCGAGGCAGATGGCTGAATTAATTTTACTAATTTTTCAAACATATGAAAGCTACTCTTTTAACAAGTTGGAATATCTTGCATAACAAACAGTTGACGTATATTTACCACGGGATTGTATATTTTCATCTCATCTTGATCTATAAACATTATTTTTAAATGCAAAATTATATAGTATATGTATGTATATGCCAAAAATATACCGTTTTCAGACCTATCACGGACTTTGTTAATTAAATTAAATATTAAAAATAGGTCAAATTTCAAACCTTCATAAATTACATTAATGCACTATATTCCTATGATATATTTGAATAAAATATCGTATTTATATTCTTTATGTCTGGTATTTTGCATCAAGGTGACTCATGATATCTGCATTTATGGATGAGGAGATGAAGGCGGAGACTAAACATTATGTAGATATCTGCTGTTGCCGATTCAAATACCCGTTCCACCTCTAATTATAGTAAATATAATAATAATAGAAATAGTAATAATAATAGTTTTATGATAGTATAATTGAGTATGAACAATAATATATTAGCAATTTGTTTCTAGTTTAGACGACCGCGAAGGTTCATTTCACCCCCCAAAAAAAGATTCAACCGGAGACCTGAAATTGAAAGATTTTACGGAAATTGGTCCCTTTTTTTTAAAAAAAATAAAGCGGAAAGAAACAAGGGAATTTCTGAAGAGAGAAAAGTGGCGAAAATAGCGGCAGATCTCCCGCGGGTATTGGGAATGGGATGGAACGTAATACATCATATGTCATCTGCAGCATGCTGGTCCATCTAATAACCCTATTACCATGACACTGGAAGGGCGGGCCATGTGTCAAGTTTTCAGAGAAAGCGCAGCAGGTTTACCACTGCTACAACAAGCACCCTCTTGCGGGCGAAGTCGATCCAAATTCAAAGCAATGAGGAATGACAGAGAATAAAAGGGCGCAGCTCTCCCACGATTAAGAACTTGTTCTTTAATAGTAAAAAAAAAGTTTACCTTTTGTTTCCATCACAACTTTAGACGGACATGGAATTTAGAAGATCTCTGGTCATAATTACAGACACAATTTGTAGCAGGTAAGAAACCGACGTTTACTTGCGCATTCTTAATCCACGAATTTGATAACTAAACTACAATAAAATTCAGTCAATTGCGGGATTTTTCCATCAAGACAAAATAAATGCGAGTCAAGTGTTGGTGTTTGTCAGCAAAACTAAATAAAAGGTAGTCAAATGTTGGATTTGCTCAGCAAGACCCAATAAAAGTGTATCAACTATGGGATTTTCTCAGTAAGATCCGATAAAAGTGAGTCAACTATGGGTTTTTCTCAGTAGGATCAGATAAAAGTGAGTTAACTGTGGGATTTTCTCATCAGGACCTAATAAAAAATCAGTCAAGTATGTGATGTTTTCATCAAGACCCAATAAAAGTGAGTCAACTATGGGATTTTCTAATCGAGGCCCAATAGAAGTGAGTCAAGTGGGTGATTCCATCATTAAGATCCAATAAAGGTGAATCAAGTGTTGTATTTTCTCATCACGAATCAATAAAAGCGAGTCAAGTGTGGAATTTTCTCATTATAACCCAATAAAAGTGAGTCAAGTTTGTTATTTTCCCATTAACACCCAATAAATGTGAGTCATTTGTGAGAGTTTCTCGTCAAGGCACAATAAAAGTGACTAAAATGTCATTTCAACGTGGCATACCCCACAGTATAATACGAATGGAGACTAGATAAAGAGAAGGTAGAGAAAGACTACGTAGACTAGAGTAAAAAAGGAAGGGGATAGAAAAGGCCCCAATATCGGTTCCAAAGTCTACTCAAGTTTAATTTCTAGCGTTGGCCAAATTAAGAGATAAAAGAACCAGTTTGTAATAAAAGAATCTTGATCCTAACAGGGGTATCAAATAAGAGGGGCCTGCTATTGTATATTTTTTCTCAGGTAATTTACGACGCACTCCGTCTGTATAGGACACATTATCAAATACAGTATTTTCACACAAAGAAAGAATATATAATTGGCCTTTCATTACGAATAATCAGCTACCTGAAAAAAATAGGTAGGGCTAAAAAGCTACCCATCAAATATTGAAGAACATAAACTTATGCGCACAAGAGAATTACCGATCATAAGAACATAAGAACATAAGAAAAGAAGGAGACTGCAAAAGACCATTCATATCAAAAAGTATGAGCGTTACGTGTCGTAGTGATGAGAACGACGTGTCCTTTAATCGATTAGTTATTGTTCATTTTAAAGGATTTATGCGCATTTTCACTAAGGTCCATGATTTGTACAAATTCTGAGGGGCGGATCCAAATGGTCGTCTGATGACCGCAAATCCTCCATTTCTCTCGCTCCTCATTGTGGCGAAGATGATGGAATGGAAGGAAAGGATGAAGATCATTTGTTCTTATTAAGCGAAAATGAGTGTGCTAACGGAAAGATATATGGGACCTGAATTATGTTCGGGGATAATTTTCAGCAGGAAATTCATAAAAGGGGGTATTTGAAAATAGTATCGTCTTCGTTTACCCCTCCCCCTGCGATCGATGTAAGATAGGAGGGCGCGATGTATTAACCCAGTGGTTTTCAACCTTTTTATGATAGTGACACCCTAATTGCTATCGAGAAGCCGCGGCGGACCCCAGATATAATTTAAGTTACGTATAAATACTTAATTAGGTGGAAAGCACTTCAAAATTAACCACGATTGACATTTAACATAATTTCATTAAAATAAGACAAAAAATTGAAAATAAATATTATATACGAGGGGTGGTCAATAAGTTTTGCGAATCGGTAGGGCAAAACAGAGGAAGGGGAATGGTTGTTTGTGGGGGTGTTAGGAAAACTTATGACAAGTCAGGACCTGCATCCGCACGCTTCAACCTCGTCTATTTAAGAAGCAGTAGCTGATCGCAGATCGTCAGTCACAAACTTTTCAACATCGGCGAAGGTTGAGCACCGCGCACTGATCAAAGTTTTGACCAAGAAAGGCAAGAATGCAAAAGAGATCCATGAACGCATAGTTGCAGTGTACACCGACACCGCCCCTTCCTATGCAACCATTGCTCGCTGGAATAGGGAGTTCCGCCATGGTCGTGAGTCCCTTGAAGATGACCCCCGTCCAGGACGCCCGTCAAACGTGACCAACGAGGACAATGTGGCCCGTGTGGAGAGGATGATCCTCGAAAATCGACGGGTGAAGGTCGAAGAAATCGAGCGAGAACTTGGAATATCACATGGAAGTGTTAACAACATCATCCACGACAATTTGGCCATGACCAAGGTCTCTGCCCGTTGGGTCCCTATAAACCTCACGCCCTATGATTGACTTCAACGTCGTCAAAGTCCACAAGGCCCAAGTTGCACAAGCTGCCCTGCGCGAGTGCGGATTCGAGGAGCTCAACCATCCCCCCTACAGTCCAGATCTTCCCCCTAGCGACTACTTTTTATTCTGCCAGCTCAAGGCTGCACTGCGTGGACGCCGGGTTGGGGACGATGAAGATGTCCAGCTCGCCGTCCAGGAGTGGATTGAACAGCAGTCGGGAGATTTCTGGTTGTCGAGAATTCGAAGCCTCAGGGACAAGTGGCGCAAGTGCATTGAAGTCGAGGGTAGTTATATTGAAAAATAATAAAACACTTTTCCTCATATCTCGTTTCCTTATATCCGAATTGCAAAACTTATTGACCGCCCCTCGTAGAAAACATTCTCGGTTAACTTTGTAACTGAACATAAAAAGATAGATAATGAATAAGATAGGCACCCAGATCATTTCTCTAATTAAAAACTCTTTCATCTAACGATTCATGGTTGTAATTAAAGATCGAGAGTCCCGAAATAGCTGCCTAAGATCAAAACGACCCCATAAATAAGCTTGATAAAGTTACCCATCCCGAAAGATATTTCATTGTAGGAGATAAAGAAAACGGACTTATTGAATATATTAAACCGAACAAAAGAATAATATAACAATCGGTTAGTACTATTAAAAGACAAATATCTAAATAAAAATGGATTTAATGGATATTGACTAGTAAATGACTCACAGAGAGAATGCAAAGTGTCTAGATTGTTTTTTTCCCTTCTAAGTTAACTAACTTTACTCTACTTTTAAATACAGGCAAGCCTAAAAATAAGCTAGTAAAGATTAGGTAGCCACAGATACCCATAGGTGGGTGTTATCACGATAACTTATCGCGATAACAATATCGGGTTATTGGTTATCCGATATTTTTCCCCCGCGTTATCGATTCATCGGTATCGCCGATACTTTTGGTTCCAAACTAGCGATAATCGATCATTTCAGTTTTTAGTTCCAGTTTAGCACATGGGCGAGTCGCGCGTACCTTGGAGGCAGAAATAGGTAGGTCCGAGCTGAGAGGAGGATCCTCAAAACCTATGACGAGATGAAGGAGAGCCCCACCAGGTAAGAAACAAATAAACAGTATTCAAATATTCTTACTATTGTATTATAAAATAACGCTATATCTAGTCAATAATCAATATTGTATTCTAATTTTGGAATTATCGATTTATCGGTTATCACCTTATCGGCCGATAAATTCTTCGTCAGTTATCGATTATCGGTTATCGCCGATAAGGTTATCGTTATCGATTTATTGGTTATCGTGATACATTTATTCGTTATCGCGCCCACCTATGCAGATACCTTTAAATACTTTCTTTACTTTGTTTTTAAAAGCCTCGAAATTGAATTAAATATACATTCTATCAATGTAATATAATTTTCTTCTTGATTTCAAAACGAGATCTGAGGCTGAGATTTCATCTCTGGCTATTTGGTTAGCACAATAACCTTAACCATTTCTGCTAGCAAAAACAAGGTCTGCTGATCAAAAGTCGCGTGGTCTCACTTATTCTGATTTATGACCTTACGACCTTCAAAACTTTCAATAATTCCCGGACAAACTGTAGGAGGACCTTATCAATTATATCATTCGAAAGGGAATATAAAACAACATAGGTTTTTTGGCAATAACATCATAACTATTCCTTGATTCTAACAAAATTTAAAACCCTCATTTTGTTTTACATTCTCTTTCGAATGATATAATTTCCAAGGTTAGCTGGGAAATAATTTGTCAATAAAATCATAACTATTCGTCTGATTATAACAAAATTTGAAACCCTTATGTTGTTTTACATCCTCTTTCGAATGATATAATTGCCAACGTCCTCCCAAGGTTAGTCCGGGAATTAATGAAAATTTTGAAGGTCGTAAGAGTATATGATCTAAGTCAGAATAATTGAGAGCACGCGGCCTAGGTCTGTTGACCTTGTAAATAAATGCATCTTCGTTGGACGACGTGGATTTCCGCTTTAGGGCAATAAATTGTGCCCTATGTTCAAACTAACATCGATCCCTTCCTCTCCTAGCTGATCGTTCATCTCCCCAGTCACTATTGGGTTGTTTTTAATAGATCTAAAGATCCTCAATCCATGCGGAGTAGAATTTTCAGAGGACGACCCGAACCACGGAGATTTGAAATTGTCCCCATTTGCTTGGGCTTCCTGAACGCTGTTTGGTCTCAAAACATAATACTTCCTGGCACCTCTCCCCAAAGAGGACCGGTCTCTGGTGCCCTCGGGCTCAAAGCTGCTTGCTCATAGTGACCTTTATGTCTATTTCATTACTCAGTCGGGATATGCCTGGATAGGGGCAGGTTGGCGAACCACTACTACTAATACTATTAGGTTTCGATATTACTTGCAGCACTGTAGTGACATTTAGTACTTCAGAAATCATCTTGTAGCTCATCTTAGATTGGAATTTCCTAATTTTTCTCGATTTGATTTCGGAAGACACTTCTCTGCATTTCGCCATAATGATTGCGATGCCGAGAGGCCGAAGAAAGGGTAGTTAGAACGCTTTTGACTATTCCTGACTAGTTCAAATGGTAAATAGGTCACAAAACCTACTCGTGTGACTTCGAAAACTTGTCATAATTTAAATCAAAGCAAAGTCAACAGACTTAAGTCGCGTGCTCCCAATTATTCTGACTCCTGACCTTTAAAACTTTCAATAATTCCAGGACTAACCTTGAGAGGACTTTGGTATTTATATCATTCGAAAGAGAATGTAAAACAGCATAAGGGTTATGATCTTATTGCCAAAGTACTCTGAAAAGTAAAACAGTACCATCTGATTTCCTGACCTACGGACCGACATAGAATTTATAGAATCGCGTCGACGCGACTCAAAATTAAACTTTGGTAAGTGGAAAGATTATGAATATATTTTTAGTTGCGAACTTTCGTCAAAATATTATTTGTGTATCCAAACTTTTGAAATGTTGTGGGTGTGTTTCTGATGTATTCCTCTTAAGACATCAAATTTCCGTACCCTGCAAGAAACGGTTCCTGATCTAGGGCGAAATATTATGATAATTGCGAGGTGTATGAATAATTTCTGAGCTGTTCGTGGATGCTAGTGTTGTGGGAAAGCGGCGGACCGGCGTCCTCCACCGTTCCTTAGAAGCGAGGTGTGTTGTACGTCTCGTTTCCTCAAAAGAGCTTTTAACTTGTCAATACAGAATAATTAGCAGCTACATAGACTTATTCCAAGGTCACTTATGTCTTCTGGTATTTTTTTTATTTTACTGCTCTTGAAATACTTCGACCATGCTTAACTCTATCGCCTTAAAAGTGAACTAAAGCGGGGGGGTAACCTTTTTTGAGCCATGGGCGAAAGTTTCTAATGAAAGAAGTGGGCGGGCGATAAATAAAATTTGACTCTTGTATCTTTGTAAATGTTGTTTAAATTTATTACACGTTACGATAGACTCATGCATTAATATCTAAAAAAAAATAATAAGCAGCATTTTTATTTACTGCCACCGCGGAAATTGGACATACAAATATTATTTAAATTTCAGTATTGAAAATTTGTGCATACAAATATATGACTCAGGGGGCGATGGAAATTGTGCGCGGGCGAGGATTTCCACACCCCTGAACTAAAGGGTAGTCGAACTCGTCACTACAATGCCCTAATAATAACCAGGTGGGGGAACAAATTCCAACCAGATAAACTAAAAGAATTGAATTTGGTTTCTTTAGAAGTCCGGTAAATGGCTTATAGAAGGACATCTAGAAGGATCTCAAGTGTGAGAAATGGAAACTTATTTCATGTGAAAAAGCCAAACGTAGAAGTTCAAGAATCGGGTTCGAATCGCACCGGGATAGGAAGCAGTCGTGGCGAAGTTTTATTTTTTCATACGAAGTTCTGAACTTTAAAATGGCATACCCTAACTAGTTATTACTAGCAACCTAGATAGAGACCGTTTGAAGCATTACTTCGAAAATAGAAGTGAATCCGCATGTCTTTGTTGGTTCTTTAAAAACAAATTGTCATATACAGAATGGCGCAAATGTCACTTTGCTTTGCATTACATATTTATTTTTTAGGACTTCAACATCTACCATTTTTCTACAACGTAGAGTCGCCGGATGTCACTAAAACTACCCGCCATCTACCCCTATCTCATTTTGTCTACATAGACAGTTCTTTATACAGGTTGTGAGAAATGTTACTACTCAGTGGAAAAGGCCTTGAGAACTAGTAGGCCCTCAACTTCGGAAGACAAAGTTGGTGACACTTAGGAAATTATTCCTAAGAGTCCAAAGAAGTGTGCAAGACGGTTACTCCATCGGGTCCATTTAGCTAAGAGTACAGCGCACATTGTGCGGAAGACGTTAAAGTTCTTTTTATATAAAGTATCCGTAGTGCACGAGTTGAAAGAGCATGATCACCAGCCCCGCGTCGATTACTGCAATTAGTTTCGGAACTTTGTTCATGAGAAAGATGAGGACATCCTTGATGCAACATTTTTCACTGATGATGCATAGGTTCATCTGTCAGGATACACGAACAGCTAGAGCCCTTGTCTATAGAGCACTTAAAACCCTCTTCTACACGATCAGAAGGTGGGGGTGTGGTATGCTTTAAATCGTACGCGTATCATTGGCTCCTTTTTCTTCGACACCATAAACACAGAAAATTACCGGAGACACATTTTAGAACCATTCATAGACCAGTTCGATGGTGTAAGGTTGGAGAAGGCTGCTTTCAACAGAGCGAGGCAACTGCACACAGGGCCTCTGCATCACCGCATTTTTTGAAAGACTTCTTCATTGTTTGCATAATCTCCCGCGGAATCTGGTCGGTTAGGTCCCCGGACCTCACACCCATGGATTTATGTCTCTGAGGTACACTGAAGGGACGGATGTACGAGAACAATCCACGCAATGTGGAAGAGTTGAAAACAGCACTTACCCAACAAACCAAAGAGATCACTCCTTCCACCATCCAGAATGTGTTCGATAATATGCAGCGACGTGTGTAGAATTGCCTTCAAACTTTCGGGGACATTTGCAGCATTTACTGCAGGAGAAACCGTAGGAGAAACTGCAAAATCTTAAATATAACTTTACCTAAACCTTTTTCCATTGCACAGTAATCTTTCGGTAACCCTTTATCTAATGGGATGCAATGTATTGTTGAAGCTGGTCCATTCTGATTTCATTCTTGCGAAAAGGCCCCAAGCAATCAAGTCACCCCCTCCCCCTCCATACACACAAACATTCCTTCATGTGTATCTATTATACACAATATCATCTATTTTATCCACGGTTAGCGCCTTCCTCTCCCCAAAACACATACACATAATCAACGCCCGGCCTCGATATATCATTCTCTATACGAAAATTGATGGATATGAGCCAAAGTAGTCAGTCGCTTTTCCTGGGAAAGCCATCAATGAGCGAAACTAATCGCCACAGTTTCAGAGACACCCATTAATTGGCGTTACTAGTCACTCGCATTCATATACATTCATTGATGAGCGGAAATAATCAGTCACAGTTTCGGATACACTTATTAATGAGCGAAAGAAGTCAGTCGCAGTTCCGGAGACACCCATTAATGAGCGAAACTTGTCAGTGGCAATTCCGAGACACCCATTAATCAGTCAACTAGCCAGTCGCAGTTGCATAGACACCCATCAATGAGCGAAACCTTTCAGTCGCAGTTACCGGGGCAGAACACCCAGTAATAAGTGAAACTAGTCAGTCACCGTTGCAGAAACACCAAATAGTGAGGAAAAGTAGTCAGTCGCAGATCCAAGAGACTCCCATTAATGAGGGAAACTAGCCAATCACAGTTCCAGAGACAACCCATTAATGATCGAAACTAATCGCCACAGTTTCAGAGACACCCATTAATTGGCGTTACTAGTCACTCGCATTCATATACATTCATTGATGAGCGGAAATAATCAGTCACAGTTTCGGATACACTTATTAATGAGTGAAAGTAGTCAGCCGCAGTTCCGGGGACACCCATTATTGAGCAAAATTTTTCAATTGAAGTTCCGATACACCCATTAATGAGTGAACTAGCCAGTTTCAGCTGCAAGAAAACCCATTAATGAGCAAAACAACTCAGACTCAGTTCTTGAGGCACACATTAATGAGCGAAAGTAGTCAGTCGGAGTTCCAGAAACAACCATTAATGAGCCTTTTTAGTCAGTTGCAGTTTCTGAGATACCCATTAATGAGTGAAACTAGTCAGTCGCAGTTCTAATGATACCTATTAATAAGTGAAACTAAGTCAGTCGCAGTTCCGTTAACACCCATTAATGAGCAAAACTACTCAGTCGCAGTTCTAAAGATACCCATTAATGAAAATTGAAGAAGAAGAAGAACAGTGTGATGGAAAACCATTAAGGCAGTTTGATAGATCAATTACACGGGTCGGCGTCAAAAATGTACCTTAGGTTTTCTCTTGTGCTTCTTAATAAAATTGACCTCTTAAATCCGAATCTAGCATCCGTTTTTCTCTATCACCTCCAGTTTTTGCGATACAGGGGGTGATAATAATTTTATAGTTTATACATCTCCTATATTACATCAAAATTTCAATAATTTTTAAACTACTGTATTCGCAGTAAATTTTGCGTACATTTTAAGCAATTATGTTAATAAGTTTATATATTTCCAGATTAGAAATTGCTTAGCATTATAATAATAATAATAGTTAAAAATAAACAGAAAATGTAAGAATAGCTCCGACAGATTTTGCTATGTTTGCGGCAAAGTGACTTTTTCCGAGCAGCAATGTCCAATCTTTCCTGTAATTAAATCTTTGTATCATGCATATGTTGGAGTAAAGCTAGGAGATCAAAATAAATGGTTTGCACCACATATCTGCTGAAGGGATACTACATAAGTTTAAGACGCTGGAGTCAGGGTGAACAGAAGTCTCTCTCTTTTGGTGTTCCCATGGTGTGGAGAGAGGGCAAGGACCATACTACGGACTGCTATTTTGGCATGACAGATCTTAAAGGTGAGCATTGTATCAAGTATTTAAGCTTTCTGTATCATACTGGCTCCTGAAAATGTCATTATTATGCAAAGACTTAGCATAAAATTAAAAACTAACATAGTTCACTTCAGCATGAACATATTTTTTACTAAACATTTATGTACTATCTGCAACTCCAAATCAATTTCTTTATGTAATAGGTAATTATACTTTCCATAGGTATAAATAAGAAGAATAAACATAGTGTTGCATATCCGGATGTTCCTTCTGCCATCAAACCCCTGCTCGATGGTCCAGGAATTCCTATACCTTCTCCCCATGAACATATAGAGGTCTATGAAGAGATTTATATGGAAGTTGATCAAGATTATGACACATCTGAGTCTTATCAGGTTTCCACACATAGTATGGTGGCAAGATCATTCACTCAAGTTCAGTTAAATGTCTTGACCAGGGATCTGGGGCTTTCAAAGAAGAATGCACAACTTCTTGACTCTTAACTTCGTGAAAGTAATCCTCTCGCTAAAGAAACAACATTTATTTGGTACAGAAATAGAGAACAAGAGTTTCGAAGCTATTTTTTACAGCATTCTTCCAGCTCTTTAGTATACTGCGCCAATATTAAAGGACTTGTTGAGGCCCTTGTAATTCCCTACAGCCCATTAGAATAAAGACTTTTTATAGATTCCTCCAGTAGAAGTTTAAAAGCTGTGTTACTGAATATTGGTTACAAGATAGCTTCCGTTCCTATAGGCCATTCAATCCAACTTACTGAAAGTTATGAAAATATCAAGAAATTGCTGGATGCAATAAATTACTCTAGCTATAAGTGGAGGATATGTGGTGACTTAAAGGTAAGATCATTTTACACTTGGAATTTCTAAGCTCTTTAATATTGACATTTTCATTTATAATTGTTAATACTTGTATAAACCTTTTGGTCAACTTACATTTTACAAGAATGCAAATCTGGAAATCATGAGTCATTTTTTAGTTATATTCTCTTGTTGAAGTGTGTCCCTATAGGTTGATGCATCATTTTGGGTTAATGGGGAACTTATCCTAATTGAAAAGGTATATAACATAACTCAATAAACTCAAAATAAGATGTACATATACTCAATTAGTTCTAATACAATGATTTAATGCATCGGCATACAGGATTTTTCAGTACACATTCATATTCTTATTGTTTTAAGAAATATTACTTTGAATTTGTTTTTAGAAATATTACACTGAATTTACATACCGTGCTAAATTTCTTTTCAGCTAGTGTCTCTTATACTTGGGATGCAAACAGGCTACACGAAGCATCCCTGTTTCCTATGTTTATGGGACAGTCGTGCAGATAGTATGCACTATGCGAAGAAGGTTTGCCTCCACGAGAAGCATTTAGAATTGGATCAAACAATGTGATAGCTGAACCTTTAGTGCCTCCTCACAAAATACTGCTTCCTCCACTGCATATAAAGCGTGGCATAATGAAAATTATGTCAAAACCATCAATAAAGAAGGCCAAACTTTTAAATTTCTTCTTCAAAATTTCCCTAAATCAGTGACGCTAAGCTCCATGCGGGAATTTTTGATGGACCTCAGATCAGGAACTTGATGAGAGATCAGCAGTTTGAGGCATCAATGACGGACATAAAAAAAGATGCCTGGAAAGCTTTCAAAGCTCTAGTTAACAATTTTCTAGGCAATAAAAGAAGCCCAGAATATGCTGCCCCGGTCAATTAGCTCCGAACAAGTCTCAAACATTTGTGGGAGCTCGAATGTCTATAAAGATACACCTTTTACAGTCCCATGTGGATTATTTTCCCGACAACTGCGGGGATTACAGTGAAGAACAGAGGGAAAGATTCCACCAGGAAATAAAAACAATAGAATCCAGGTACCAGGGTAAATGGGACGTAAACATTCTTGCTGACTAATGTTGGTGTTTGAAGTGTTATGCACCAAATGAGAGGCACAAACGAAAATCGTCAAGGGCGTCTTTTCTTGGAAATTAGAATTATTTTCTTTATTATGCTGCATTCTTTAATTTTTTTTTATTAAAAAGGATTATAGTTTACATACGTTTATTTCTGTTTCTATGATATAACAATAGTAATTAATTATTAGATAGAGAAAGGTTTTTGAAAAAAAAATTCAGGAAAAATGAGGTAATCTCAATGAAAATGGTGTATGCTGTACTGAGAAAATCTGACTTGATTGAACAAATATACATTTATTTTTGATCTCAGGAGGTTTGATTCATTAAGAAACCACAAAGAAATCCTGAGGAACATAAAAAATCTTTTCAAACTAAGGCCTGTGAATTATAATCACTATAATGCAATGTGGATCATCACCAGCGAAATTGGTCAGTTATTTTTGCAGACCTGATTCAGTGCTGTGACCAACCTTGAAGCCAGCCCACGAGACGTCACTAATGTTAAAGGATAACGTGTGATGTAGAATTCAGGCCAACACCAGCCCTTCAAGGACTTTAGAAAGGTAGGGAATTGTTAAGAGACCGGGGGAAAGGGGAGGAGGGGTAGCGAGACGTGTCGCTGACGAAAAGCTAAAATTGTTCCTTACTGCACTAGCGTCCTTCTTAAACTGAAGCAACTCGAGCGTGAAAAGCGGTTACGATAGTTCCGTTGGTGCCATTCTTTATTGATGAAAACTGAATTGAAGTATTAAATAGTGTTTATTTGAGTGGCGATTTTTGGTATCACTTGAGTAGTTGTGCGAATAATCAAAACAGCAAAATTTAGACAAGTGAAAATTGTCGGTTACATGCGACGAGAGATCTCGTGGACGAGCGAAGGACGGCGGATGACGTAACATAGATTAGCTCACGAACGACCATTTCACTCACGAAAAATTGTTGTGCGATCTCCCGCTTCCGTGTGAATGAGTATGTATTCTTAGACAAAACTGTATATGATGAAATTTATCGTGACCTAAGAGTACAATTTATTGGATAGGTAAAGAAAGAACGAGAATTTTGGTTGGAGCGAGATAGACCGAACTGTAACTTTAACATTATTGAGGGAACTTTTCAGTAATTGATCTCACATAAGTTGTGGACTCAAGATCCCTAGATCTTACTGCTCAAGATTTGTGACTTTGAGATTTTTAAAACATGTAGTGTTTCAAAGTAATCCTCATAATATACCTGATGATGTGAAGGGCAACACTGAAAGTCCGATGATAACATACGCGAACAAACGTTACGAAAGGGAGTTGCAAATGTCCCCGAACGAATCAAGGTTAAAGGAAACAGCTTTCAACATCTATTGTTAATTTAGTTCAACTTTATCAAATTATCATTTTTAACCTATTAAAATCACTTATACCATGATATATAGTTTTTAAATATATATATATATATATATATATATATATATATATATATATATATATATATATATATGCAAAAAAGAAAGTTTGTTGCTTTTAGAAACATCGTATGAAGAGAACGAACTTAATTTCTAAGAAAGGTCAACAATTAAAAAAAAGGATTTAATTAACAAACGTATTATTAATTAATAAACATATCATATAAACTTACGGCCTTCAAAATTTTCAAAAAATCATTGAGAAGGAAAATGGTTACCATCCAACCGACATAGTAACTTATAGCATCGCATGCACACGACTAAAAAGAAGTCCTCATACCTATGTCCTTTAGGAAAATCAAATCTACTGGACCAATTTTTATCAAATTTTTACTAGGGGTATAGGGTATAGGGTATTAATATATGGGGTAAAAGGGTATGGTGCACCTCTAGGGGCCGAAAATGGGGTTACCATGTAGTAAAGAAATTTCACATTGATTTATTTTAAAAAATTTCATTAATAAAATTTATAAAGAATCAAAAAGCATTTGAGTTAAGGGTATAAAAGATCCCAAAGTAGCATAGAATAAATTATGTAATAGTCCTCTTGAGTTAACGAGTTCAAACTTGCATCTGACCTGACCTCTACATTACACAATATTGTGCAATACTTTGACTATAACATATAAAAACATAAGCATACTTCAGCCTTCTCATTAGTTAATACTTTGTTGGTGACACATCTGTTATAAATTAGAGGAAGTACTTGATTATTGACATATCTATTGCAAACCATATTATTAGTAATATTAATACAGGAAAATAGTTAAGGAGTAAGATAACATGACTCCCAAGAAAAGATCCTCTCTTTGAATAAAATCTTCTGCATGATTATTATTATTATTATTATTTACACTCAAGTGAGCATTCTCAACGTTACAATACGCCTCATTTCAATGAAGTAGCTGCAATAATCGTGGGAGAACACTCTAGAAAACGTGATATTGTTCTTCAAGGTCGTAATAATAAGCTAAAAAGAATATGTGAGACTTATCGTTTATATGATGCTTTACAATACCCCTTGATTTTTGCCAATGGTGAAGATAAGTATCATTATGGAATCCCTCAAGTTGGAGGAAATTCCAATAAGGTTGTTTCATGCATTGACTTTTATGTTTTCTTCTTTGATTAGAGAAAATTATTTTAACAACCTTCAGAAATCGAAAACCTGTTCCACTAGTTTGTTGTAGATATGTATGCCAAGATGGAGGGATTTAAGAGCATCATCATATATCCATTTATGAGATGGCATTAGCAATGGTGTTGTAATAGGTGAAATTGGTCAACCAGTCATTCTTCCATCAAGTTTTGTTGGAAGTCCAAGATATATGCATGAAAGAACTCAAGGTGCAATGAGATACGGTAGAGATTATCGATTATCACCAAATAGAGGAGAAGATGTCTATATACTAATAATTCCCTTGATCCCTACAGATGGTGCATTCAATTTAAAGACACTACAACTTTCAATCAAACGTACTTTGCAATTTCAATAAACAAATCCCGAAGTCAAACATTGCCAGTGGCTGGATTACACTTAGAAGATCCCTATTTTTCACATGGTCAACTGTATGTTGGATGCTCCAAAGATGGAAGCAAAACAAATCTTTACATCTATGTACACACTAATAATTTAGAATATTGTTTACAAAGAAATCCTTTTGTAAAAGTCTAATACTTTATAATATGCTTTATTTTAATTTCTATTTTATCTTAGATGTTTGTTAATTTTTATTATATAGTTACATTCCTGGAATATATTATTTAGAAACTAAGTTAGAAATCATTTCAATAATTTTGTTCCGGACAACGTCAGGTAGTTATGCTAATAGAAAATATTATGCCATCTCTGATAGATGAACGTGGCAATAAATGATTATTAATGTGCAATACATAATGAAAATTAGTTTTTAAATTAAGTATTAAATATCATTACAAATGAAGTGGCTTAAGTGCAAAATATTTACGCTAATTGCTTTTAAAAATCTAATCATCAAATGCTATGTTACGAAATGAAATTTGCTCAGAAATAAAGGAGAAAATTATTATAGAATAAATGGCGAATTATTTAAAATATGCTCCATTTAAAAAGGAAGTTATAATTAGACTACAGATTCGCCGCAAGGATAACATCTCCTCTCCATGGGAGGAGTAATTGGATGTGATTCAAAAAGTTCATATTCCTGCATCAGTTTTCTCGGAGACGCAAACACCTCACCTCCAAATCTGTGTTGTTTTTTAGGAATTTATATTGGATCGAGATCGGAGATATTTTCTCCTGATTCTCACATTATATCTTAGCATAGGCTATTTATTATAGCCTAGCCTGTAATAGCCTAGCCTATAATAGCCTAGCATAATATAGCCTATTCTAGGCTTGCCTAGCAGATTATAGCATGTTATAGCCTAGTCTAGTCTAGCAGAGTATCGGCCGAATAGTTCTACTGTTTTTGCCAATACAAAATAATTCCCGGCCTAACCTTGGGAGGACTCTAGCAATTATATCATTCAAAAGAGAATGTAAAACAACATAAGAATTTCAAATTTCGTTAGGAATCAGCCGAATAGTTATGATGTTATTACAAATAAAATGCAGAACAAAACGGGGACCGACCGACCGTCCGACATAGAGATGCAGAGTCGATCGCGACTAGACTCACACGCGACTAAAAATGCTGTTATTTACTTGACTTACTTAAGAGTTATTCATAAGACGTCATTTACATAAATGTATTACGAACTGGCCGAATTAAAAAAGACAAAATTGTTGGTAATTTCAATAAAAAGTTTTATAGTAAATCGCTATTTATCGCTTAGTCTCATAATTTCTTTACTTGCGAATTGAAATTGAAAGGGGAAATTGTTTTGCTTTCGCATTCTAGTACCTCTGTGTTTTTCTCTTAGTGTTTTCTCTTAGTTTTATATATGTTAATTTTCTTAAGTAAATCTTTTGTTGTTTTTATTTTCCTATTGCTTGTCTATTCAGGTTAATTATTCGAATCGGTTATGAGTCATAATTAGGTTAGTTCTGTCGTTTGGGGTGTTTGTCGTAGAATGACTCCCGACGATACCATATATTACACTATTCGTTGAGGGAACTTCCTTAATTATCTTTAGAGTGCGTTTACTGTCTGGCGGCCGATATTATGTATCTTCAAAATGCTTAAGAAGTGGAACTGAGCTCAAGGATAATAATATTGCTATCATTAATAAAATAGAGTTTTATTAATAATAACTATCAGCAAACACAAAAACGGAAAATATTGACATAAACAGAATGGAAAGGGTCGTGGAGACTCGGGCTAATCCAAGGATTTAAGGGATCAAAAAAGGTAAAACAAATATGGAGTTAAAGAGATGGGATGGTTCGATAAACCATTTAAAGAACAGGATAGAATTGACAAAAGGGATCAATACTCAAAGGTGAAGTTTGGCTTACGTAACTTTTGGCACTAGTGGTGCAGTGGAAGGTGCTTGAAGGAATATTCGGTCCGCTGGCGAGTTCCAGCCGAAGGGGGGGGGGATAAAAGGATCCTGACGAGGCGTCTTGGGAAGGAGAACCGTTTCTCGACGAACGGCTTGAAGAACAATGGCTGTTCTAGGTTGTTCTCTTCTGAACAAAGGGGAGGATGAGAACCGTCTCTTGTCTACGGGCTCAAGAACAATGGCTGTTCTAATGTTGTTCTCCTTTGAACAACAGGGGAGGTGAGAACCGTTTCTTGGCGAAGGGCTCAAAACGAACAATGGCTGTTCTAATGCTGTTCTCCTTTGAACAACAGGGGAGGTGAGAACCGTTTCTTGGAGAAGGGCTCAAAACGAACAATGGCTGTTCTAATGCTGTTCTCCTTGAACAACAGGGAGGGGGATGAGAACCGTTTCTTGGCGAAGGGCTCAAAACGAACAATGGATGTTCTAATGCTGTTCTCCTTGAACAACAGGGGGGGGGGGATGAGAACCGTTTCTTGGCGAAGGGTTCAAAACGAACAATGGCTGTTCTAATGCTGTTCTCCTTGAACAACAGGGGGGATGAGAACCGTTTCTTGGCGAAGGGCTCAAAACGAACAATGGCTGTTCTAATGCTGTTCTCCTTGAACAACAGGGGGGGGGGGCCTTGGGGACTTGGCGTCGGAAAGGCTCGAACCTTTGGCACTCAAGGAATATTGTCCTCCTTCTGGACAAGTGATGGTGAATCTCGAGGTCGAGGTCCCTTGGCGCACAAAGGGAGAGAGGGTCGTGGTGATGTTTCGCGACGAAAATCTGGATCTCCAATCTGATCTTAGTGGTAAAGTTTCCATATAAATAGCCAGGACATCTCCTTGGCGTGGGGGAAAATGGAGTGGAAGCTTGGAGGGAACGCACAGCCGGGCCGGGGAACAATGCCTTATCTGTTCATAAGCCTAACTCGATCTGGCTAGGTCGGCGTATGGGGGCGAACGGGGGGACGATAACCTCCTTGTTTAAACATTGGCATCCGGTAGCTGAGATAAGACTCCAAGCCTCGAATCGAAGATGCACGTGGGCAGCATCGTGGTTTTTAATAATATGGGATAGGAGTTGAAATTAACTCGTTCTATCACACCCCTCCATTCCAGGGGAAGTTGTCACTTCGAAAAAAAATAAAAAATAGAGAAGGGACAACGATAGAGCTCCGTTGTGGGGAACTCGTTTTCTTGTACCAACCGTACCTTCCTGCACCTAACTAGTATTACCTCAATACATATGATTATTTTGATCTTTAGATTACAGGGGAAAATAACCTTTAATACAACTTAATCAGAGAGAAAAAAAAAGGGCATGGAACAATGAAATGATATAAACTTAGTACATACGGGACAAAATAATTTATACGTAAATTAATAAGAACAAATATATATACATACAAAAATTAGACATTGAGCGTTACAAAATTCAGACATATACATTAATTAATTATATTACAAAAGAATCTTAAATTAAGTCGTACAAGACGGTATATACCTACATGGAGATACTAATCCTATGAATACAATTATTCTACGCTATTCGGTAACGCATTTCTACTGAGGGCGTCAGCGACCTGGTTATCTGAACCTTTTATCTAATTTATTTTAAACTGATACTCTTGCAAGAGTAAACTCCAGCGCATGATGCGGCCGTTCGAGTGTCTCAAATTCCTAATATAGGCTAACGGACGGTGGTCGGTTCCTATTTGAAATTCTTTACATATCAAGTACAGCTTGAATTTGTCTATGACCCAGATAATTGATAGAGCTATCTTTTCTCTAGTGGCATATCTCTTTCCGCGTGGTAATAATTGACGACTAGCATATGCAACTGGATGACTCGTTCTGTCATCCACGTATTGAAGGAGTACACCTCCAATGCCCTCGTTGATCACGTCGGTCTTAACCCCAACGGATTTTTCCGGGTTGGGCAACTTAAAAATGGGGGCAGAAATGAACTTACTTTTGAGCTGATTAAAATGGGAAACAGCGACATCATTCCAACGTAAACGATCGGGGAAATTCTTTTCCTGAAGGGGGCATAGGGGGGCCGAAATTGCAGCGAAATTCGGAACAAATCGCTGATAGGGAGAAGCTGATCCTAGGATCGATCTTAATGGCTTCTTTGTAATCGGGAGGGGCATGTCGGCGATTGCCTTAATCTTGTTCTCGTGGGGACCTAACTTGTTTTGTCCTATTTTGAAACCCAAATATTTGATGGTTTCGTGAGCAAAATGGCATTTGCTGGGGCCAATGGTGAGGCCATTTTCACGCAGTTGCTCGAAAAGAACTAATAGGGCGGGTAAATGGTGACTCCATTTAATTAGTTCTTGTAGCTGACTCTTCTGACGTGGTGTCAGCTGCGCGTCACTATCCAGGTCAGAGGGTTCTAAAGACTCGCCTGGTAGGGAAGGAGGAGGGTAATCGGCATCAGGTTGGATGCAAACTGTCTGGATTACATTAAGGGACTCCGCGGGGCAATCCTCTTCAAGCGCCGATGCTTCGTCCAGTTCTACGAAGGTATCTCCATGGGCGCGTTGGGGGTTCTTTTTTTCTTGGGGTCCAGGGACAGTCTCCGTGTCCTTGTCTGGGGCCTTATCACCTAAGGGTGTTAGTGATTCACACTCCTCTTTTGCCGTCCTAAAGTCCTGGTTAGGGGTCTCCGAGAAATCGGACGGTATCGGGGTTCTGATGGGGACGGGCTCCTGGGCTTCTTTCTTATCTCGGCCTTGAGGAAGGGCGGCCTGAAACACAGGGTCGAAACTTACTTGGGGGCTCTGTCCTATAAGTACGGAACAGAATTTTATGGGTGCTACAATGACTTCAGCCCAGCCATTATAATATTGACACTGCAGGTAACATCTAGCGACGGGGAATCGGTTCGCCCGCCCAAGTTGGTCATGTACCACCGCAAATTTTTCGTGGTTAGAGGCCACTGGGAGGAGTTCGTCGGACACGATGAAGCACGTACATCCTGTGTCCCTGACGAGAGTCAATACTCGGCAGCTGTCCACGCTGCCCTCCTCATATTTCAAAGTTCCCGATGAACTTTTACCAAAAACAAAATTTACCTGGTGGCCTGACGGAGGGGGAGAAGTTTCTGCTTGGGTCTGCACCACCGGGGGAGCCGGGGTTGCATTAATCTGGTGAACTTGGTGGGCTGGTCCGCTTTTAAGCCTAGAATTTTGGGGGCAATTCCAGCTCATGTGGTTTTCTACACCACAGGTGAAGCATATGGTTGGTCGCTTCGGGAAGAGAGATGGAGGAGAAGTCTTAACGGGAGGTTTGGAGTCCCGTTGTAGGTTTTGGGGAAAGAAGTTTTGGGGTTTTACGGGGCTCGGAAACTTTGTCAGCTTTCCTGGGAAGGAGCGCGAATCCTTCCTTCTTTCTTCTCGTTGTATTTCTCTTTCTCGTTCCTCTCGTTGTTTTTCTCTTTCTCTTTCTTCTCGTTGTATTTTTCTTTCTCGTTCTTCTCGTTGTATTTCTCTTTCTCGTTCCTCTCGTTGTTTTTCTCTTTCTCGTTCTTCTCGTTGTATTTTTCTTTCTCGTTCTTCTCGTTGTATTTCTCTTTCTCGTTCCTCTCGTTGTTTTTCTCTTTCTCGTTCTTCTCGTTGTATTTTTCTTTCTCGTTCCTCTTGTTGTATTTCTCTTTCTCGTTCCTCTCGTTGTTTTTCTCTTTCTACCTCTTTTCTTTGATATTTTTCTTCAATCCGAGCTAGTTTAATCTGATGGTGAAGGTACACTTGTCTTATCCATTCCTCTCTTATGTACTTAATTAGTTCTTTTCCGGAAAGTCCCAAGGATTCTCCTTGCGCTTTAAAGATATCGAACTCAGTCATCTTTGCACTTGGGGGCGCAATAGTCAACCAACTAAAATTCCTTGCAACAAGAATTATGCCTCTATAGAATAAGCCTACCTAAATATGGGCACTGACCTATTCGTACTTGGTTTCTCAATCTAAATAACCACTGACTAAAATCACAAAAAAAAACACAAACAAATTATTATAACCGTTCCTTGAGCTACTCCAGCTTCTTAAGTTTTTTAAAAAAAGGGGGATAGCAATCGTTAAAACAAAAGGGAACTACTATATTCTATTATTATAACGAATAACACTATGCTTTAGTCGACTGAGACCAGTGTTTGCAAAGATATAGCGTTAAACCTTACACACCTGATACCAAATTTAAATAGTATAAATATATATGTCGTAGAATGACTCCCGACGATACCATATATTACACTATTCGTTGAGGGAACTTCCTTAATTATCTTTAGAGTGCGTTTACTGTCTGGCGGCCGATATTATGTATCTTCAAAATGCTTAAGAAGTGGAACTGAGCTCAAGGATAATAATATTGCTATCATTAATAAAATAGAGTTTTATTAATAATAACTATCAGCAAACACAAAAACGGAAAATATTGACATAAACAGAATGGAAAGGGTCGTGGAGACTCGGGCTAATCCAAGGATTTAAGGGATCAAAAAAGGTAAAACAAATATGGAGTTAAAGAGATGGGATGGTTCGATAAACCATTTAAAGAACAGGATAGAATTGACAAAAGGGATCAATACTCAAAGGTGAAGTTTGGCTTACGTAACTTTTGGCACTAGTGGTGCAGTGGAAGGTGCTTGAAGGAATATTCGGTCCGCTGGCGAGTTCCAGCCGAAGGGGGGGGGATAAAAGGATCCTGACGAGGCGTCTTGGGAAGGAGAACCGTTTCTCGACGAACGGCTTGAAGAACAATGGCTGTTCTAGGTTGTTCTCTTCTGAACAAAGGGGGGGATGAGAACCGTCTCTTGTCTACGGGCTCAAGAACAATGGCTGTTCTAATGTTGTTCTCCTTTGAACAACAGGGGAGGTGAGAACCGTTTCTTAGCGAAGGGCTCAAAACGAACAATGGCTGTTCTAATGCTGTTCTCCTTGAACAACAGGGGGGGGGTGAGAACCGTTTCTTGGCGAAGGGCTCAAAACGAACAATGGCTGTTCTAATGCTGTTCTCCTTGAACAACAGGGGGGGGGGGATGAGAACCGTTTCTTGGCGAAGGGTTCAAAACGAACAATGGCTGTTCTAATGCTGTTCTCCTTGAACAACAGGGGGGATGAGAACCGTTTCTTGGCGAAGGGCTCAAAACGAACAATGGCTGTTCTAATGCTGTTCTCCTTGAACAACAGGGGGGGGGGCCTTGGGGACTTGGCGTCGGAAAGGCTCGAACCTTTGGCACTCAAGGAATATTGTCCTCCTTCTGGACAAGTGATGGTGAATCTCGAGGTCGAGGTCCCTTGGCGCACAAAGGGAGAGAGGGCCGTGGTGATGTTTCGCGACGAAAATCTGGATCTCCAATCTGATCTTAGTGGTAAAGTTTCCATATAAATAGCCAGGACATATCCTTGGCGTGGGGAAAAATGGAGTGGAAGCTTGGAGGGAACGCACAGCCGGGCCGGGGAACAATGCCTTATCTGTTCATAAGCCTAACTCGATCTGGCGAGGTCGGCGTATGGGGGCGAACGGGGGGACGATAACCTCCTTGTTTAAACATTGGCATCCGGTAGCTGAGATAAGACTCCAAGCCTCGAATCGAAGATGCACGTGGGCAGCATCGTGGTTTTTAAAAATATGGGATAGGAGTTGAAATTAACTCGTTCTATCACAGTGTTATTTTTAATGTTTCGTTCGGGTATTCATAATCGGGTTTTACACGTAGCAATCGGAAAAAGCATGTGTTGTCTCCAACCTACTCCTGGTGCTATTTGGTTGCTGAGTTCTTCTCTTATTTCTTTCTGTGATTTTTTCTATAATTTTCTTAGCCCTTTTCTCAATTATTTTATCTAGTTGCTCGATTTTTGCTTCGTTATGTAAATCTTTGTTTCCATCTTTCTGCACCTCTGGTATTTTTTATTAATAACATAGCTTTGTTTTGTACAAGTTGTAATTTAGTCAGGATGCATCTGAATATTGTGTACTTTGCATTTGTAGGGTACACTAATGTAGGCTGGATAATAGTTTGATATAGCTTTTTCTTGTTTTTCAGCCTGGGGTTTCTTAGTTTGTAAAGTAATCTCAATCTATCTTTTCCTATTTCATTCTCTCGGTTTTGTATCTATTCTAAACATTTGTTATGATTGAATTTATCTCTCGCGGTCTTTACCTTCTATTGCGTGCTGTTTGTATGTATGTCCTTCTTCTATTAAATTCGTGCTGTTTGTATGTATGTCCTTCTTCTATTAAATTCGTCGTCGATCTATTCAAGTGTTGCTTCAGTGAGTCCGTATGGCATGTAAGTTTCTAATTCCTGTTTGTATGTTGCTAACTCGAATCTGTGGTATGCCTACTATTTTGGGGGGGCAGAGATCTCAATTAGTTGCTGATAAATGTTGAGCAGCGTTGCTGTATGATCGTTTCAGATAACATCTACATTTTCCATATGAAAGTTAAATGTTAGCTTGTTATTTGCAAGGCAGATGTATGGTGTTGTTGCTGTTTCATTTCTGACGAATTTGGGAAGTCCGGTCCCAGTCGTCTGACTTTCCCTCTATCTATTAAGGGTCGTACATAGGTCTGTTCCAGCTTGGTTGTTTCTTCTATAGTCGTTATCTGCGTATCTTGTATTAAAATCTCCCGTAAACAAATTTTTTTCTATCATTAACTATTCTTACAAAGATTTTTATTGGAAGATTTGGATGTAGAGACGTTTGATAGCCCGTAGCAATTATTAGGTTACATAGTTCGATTCTTATCTCGATTAAGAGGTAAGATTCGGTTAGTCATTGGTGCGTCCTGTAGTCTAGTCCTCTTTTAATATCTATCGCTAGAGATTAATATTAAACCCTGATTGATATTTTAAAATATGTTTTCAAATATATTTTTCAATGGTTTTTATTTGTAATATTTGTAGCTTTCTTCCTTCCATGATCGTTTTTTGACTTTCAGCAGTTATTGTTTTGGGAGAGTGGAGTTTACTATGATAATTTTAACGATACTCTTTCCTCACCGTCCTTCTAGTTCTTTCCGTTCTTGTCGGAATTTTCATTTTTGCTGATTCAAATTTAGGGTAGATGGAGCAGGCGTTGATTCCAGTGAAGGGTCACTGGTCGGCTTCTTCTTATATTTGGGGTTTTGTGTCTGGTTTCTCGAGCATCTTCTATGTTTCATTCGTCAGAGTTATTTTCCGTTTCACTTTTCTTACTTTCTGTTTCATCTCTTTGTTTGGTTTGTTCTATTTTTCTGTTTTCTTCAATGTTTTCTTTCTTTTTTCTGAGATCTATACGTTGAAGATACCAAATGAATCTACTACCTTCGGAACTTCATCGGTTCTATACCGTTTTCCTTTAGCATGGGGATTTAATGTGGTTGCGGAAGTGACTGGTTGTGATATATTCATAACGTGCGAGTGTAGAATGCACGTTAGGAAGCTTACGTTCAAGGTTCCGTCGATGTTCATCTGTATGGTTTGGCTAGTGTTCCTTGCTGATATTGTTGCGTGGAGGGGGATTTTGTTTGTTTCCTTCTTCAGTTGGCCTTCTTCACTTTTAATTATTTCTCTCCTTTTCGAGTATGTCATAGCCATTAATCTATGGTTACCGATACAGTTGATGCGCTTTTTTGTTACTATTCGTGCAGTTTCTCTCAGTGTGAGCTCCACTGCATTATGAGCAGATTTCTTCATCTTTAGTCGGGCAGCTGATGGTAGTCTGGTCTTCCATTTTTAGCAATGGATGCATATTTGTATATTAATGTATTGGTCTCTGTATGTTCATTGCCAGTATTCTCATGCTATATGCAACCAGTCGTGTTTCAAGGGCTTTGTTCGCGATTTCGGTTGATTTACACACGATTTTAAAGACGTGTGTGTGTTCTCTGAATTTTATAAAGTCATGTATTTCCAGTCATGGTTGTTGTTCGTGTAGTTCCTGCTTTAGTTTTCTGGGGTGTGTTCACCTACCAATGACTAAACCTTCCGGCACACAATACTTAGTTTGGCCACAATCTGGGGAGAACGTTGGCTTTCATGTCAATTTTCTTTAGAGTGACGCTACCAGCTAATGAAGGCAGGAGTTCTACGGCGGTATTATCTGCGAAAATGACTCCCTGACCACCCTACCTAAATTGGCAGAGCCCTATAAGCGATCCTGCAGTCAGGTTTGGGCTCGTTACCTCTAACTGAGCTTACACTGACTTCTTGTGGGACCTTGCTGTTGGTGAGGTTATGTTGGGCTAGATTAAAATACAGTGTGAGAATGCAAAAGAGATCACTGTTTTGGGGTAATAATACCTCGTGAATCGGAAACAGAAGAAATATCAAAATAGTCCGATTAACGCATATATTTCTTCTCTAGTTAGCGTCTCTTCTTTCTTCTCCGTGATGTAGTCAACTAAAAGATGTTTCCGCCTCTCTTAAGTGGTTCCTTGAGAAAAGTGTATTTTCGTGAAAAATCACGTTTTTCGCTTTTCAACAAGTCCTTGGCCTTGCCTGCTTTATTGGTGAATAACTATACCAGCTGTAAGTTGTTAGAGTGACTGAATCGCCTCCAGAAACAATAGTCGGTGACAAGGCAAGGTTGTCTTTTTTAATCTCCAGAAGATGGAATTTGCATTCTCTAAGAGACAAATAAAGACTAGGGGGGTTTTGATCATCCGAAATTAACATCATAAACAGCGGTGGAACTTATATCCCCTGAGCAAAATTACTTCGGAATAAATGCTCTTTGGTAGAAATTACGTTACATTTCAAATATTAAAGATTTTTATTACTGTAAAACAGAACGTGGTTTTAAAATTATAAATTTGGGGAGGCAGTTTTTTTTATTATAATTAGGAACTGAAAAAGAAAAATACTTCACTTCTTTTACTCTTAAGTTTGAAATTTTTTGCTCACTTTGGAACTTTTGTCATATATATATATATATATATATATATATATATATATATATATATATATATATATATATATATATATATACATATATGAAGTCTCTGTGTGTGTGTGTCCATTATTAGGAATCAAAAAATCATGTTCTAACTCTACCCGCCCCCTTATCTAACCCATTCTATCAACCCCTATTACCCCATTTTCTCCTCCATACCCCCATCTCTCCCCCCTCTCACATCCCCGCTCTCCCTCCCTCCTCTAACTCTACCCCCTCTCCCTCCCCATCTCCTTCCCTCATCTATCCCTCCTCTTCTCTCTCCCCCACTATTCCCCCTCTCCTCTTCTCCCCTTATCCCCTTCTCCTCCGTTCCACCTCTCCCCCCTCATCCTCTCTCCCTCTCTATGTCCCCCTCCCCTCCCTCTCCCAATCCCCTTCACCCCTCTTTCCCTATATCTCCCCTCCCCTCTAGCCCTCCCCCTCTCTTCCCTCTTCTCCTCCTTCTTACAAAAGGATATCCAAAACAAGATAAAAAATTATATCCAATCTCTCCCCCCTTCTCCTTTTCTTTAATATCTCCCCCTCTTCCCCAATTTCTCCCCTTTCTCTCTTCCCCCTTTCCACCCCTTAAAAAGGATATCCAAATCAATAAAAAAATCTTAAAATATAGAGTTATAGAAGAAGATAGATTAGAATAGTTAAGACGCTCGATCTGGTTCTGTGGCCAAACGTTGTTCGCTCATAACTAACGCTGTCATGCGTGAGCGTAAACTGCCGAGCACGCGCGTTAAAAGGTTTACTCATTATAAGTATATTATATGATAGGGAGCGTACGCACCTCTCCTGAATCTGCCTTCAATATAAAAATAATAATAATCATCAAGTAAGGATATTTTTGTGCGACAATATAAGAATTTCAAACAATGGTCATATGTATTTATTTACGGCAGGACTTTTTATCCCGGGCAATGGCTTGGATAAAAATCTTACTTAATTTCCCAACTCATATTTTACCCGGGTAATAACGTGTATGTCTGCTAGTATATATATATATATATATATATATATATATATATATATATATATATATATATATATATATATATATATATACATATATATATATAGATAGATAGATAGATAGATAGATAGATAGATAACCATGATATTTTCGTATTTTGATCAAATAGAAAATTTTCATGCTGACATGTGACGAGACGAATATTGAGCCACAAATGCAACATGCATGCAAATCTTCATGCTCCAGCAGGCTTGATGGCCTCCTCAAAGATGCTTTTGATATTTCAACGATTTCAACAGATTCGCTAACTTTCTCTAAGATCACATCAATTCCTCTTTATCCCAAAAGTCATAAAAAGAGCACAACTTTGCAACTCTCATTGTAGCGAAATTTGTTATTTGAATTTTGTTTTCTTTCCTGAAATACTAAATGGTTTCGTGCCATTAAACGAGGTGTTAAAAAACTAGATATTTCTTCTTGAATCCACAGCTCCTTTGTCCATGAGTCTCCCGCCCCATGAATCCCTCACTCGTGTTTGCGCCACATTCTTATTTGCATGCAACCGAATGGATTTAAGGTTGTGTAGTGAAAATGAGATGGACTCACGCAAACTTCCCTCTTTATCGTGTAAGGGGGTTCAAATTCCTACTTCGGAGTCCCTGTCTCCTTTGTATGAATCTCTTCCTGGTGCTTTTGGAGCCCTCTGAGTCCAAGCAATTGGAATAGATGTTCCCTCGAGCCATTGTATTCATGCATGCATCACCATTCTAACTGTCCTTCTTTTACAGGTTTTCTTGTTTGTTTCTTGTCCTACTTTCTCCAACGAAAGGTGAGCGTCAAAAAGAATGTAAAATCCTAATAAAAATAAATGCTCAAGTGTATTCCTGTACAAATATCTACTTAGTAACAGAAATATTGCTTCAAATAAAACAGATTTGAGCCCAAATAAATGTGAGGCGACTGCGTGCTGGCGCATCTTCATTAGAAGAGATCCAAAAGGAAGAAAGCCGAATAAAAGATAGAATTCAGGAATAAATGGACTTATCGATATGTATATTATTATTATATTTTTCACTAAACACGAAATTTGTTGCTCTCACACTAATTATTTCTTATTTGGCCTGGCAGTGCAGAGAAAAGTTAATTTTAATTCTAGTGAACAATTTGTTCCCTTTAAAATAACCCCACTTTCAATGAATCACGTTATGAATTATCTAGTTGATTAGGACAGAAACTTGATTACCATTTGTTTACATTGGAAACCCTTTCATAAAAGCTTCTCTAATAGTATTTTTTTCATAATTATACTAATAAGTAATGTGACAAATTACCATCTTTATTTAGACTGCTTTCATCGTCAATATATTAAAGATTTATCTTTGGAACATGAACAAAATCAACAGTAAATTTCATCGATATTCTTCACTATCCATTAAAAGTATCTTATTTTTAAATAAACAATAAAGCAAATGGTATAACTTAGGCGCATTGGCAAATTAGCAGTTTAGAGGATAAGGCAAATGTACCTGCATAATAAAAAAATCCTTGAGAGAGAAAAACAAGGCGAACTACTCTCCACTTTCACTGAATCACGTTATGAGTTCTCTCATGCCTATAATATCTATAATGGGGAGGAAAGGGGGGGGGGACTCATGGACAAAGAAGCTGTGGATTCAAGAAGAAATATCTAGTTTTTTAACATCTTGTTTAGTGGAATTGCTACAGTCCAAACCAGTTAAATTTGTTTAAAATGCACAACATGACATGTGAAAAAGAACCAAATAGAAGCTGACAGTAGATTGATGGATGTTTTTTTGTTTTTTTTAATATAATACTGTATAATTAAATATAAAGAGCCCCTATCATCGTCGAGCTATTTTAGAGTGTTTAGCAATAGTTATTCCAAGAGATCTGATTGGGATGATGGGTAAAATTCAAGGAAACTGGTTACTTTAGGAAATAAATAAAATAACCTTTTTTTTCCTGTTTAATGAATTGTCTGGTGGAATTTCACACCACAATTTTTACTTCTTTTAATGGACACCCACACTTTATGATATCCCATTAAAATTTTTCACTCTCAAACTATATAACCTTCACTAAAAGAGCAAAGGGAAGATGACATTATAGGATCATGTGGCAGTTGTCCAAGCATAAAAAAATCTTAGGTGAACACAACCATACTCGTATGTAGGTGCGTTTTGTGTGTGCGTATATTTGAGGCTGAAGTGTTTTACTGGCATGAACCTTCATGAGGAGGGATCTGCCCTTATTACGTTCATTAAGGGTGTACGTTATCAAATCGCATGTTGCTAATATCAGCAAATTGTCTCTCTCCTTTCTCCTTAACCTCGGTCGGATCCGGACCCACTTTGACCCATCCTTGATTAATGTAAGTCTCTTATCACTGGCGCCCCAACACTACAATTCGTTCCATTCAACTTGTACAGAACTTTGTGGCTCGAGTTCCGCTCCGCCAAAGACGGTTCTCTCGTGCCAAACCCGCTCAGTGAACTCCACCGACTGCCCATTAAATTTCCAATTATTTTTAAAGTCCTCCGTCTTACATTTAAAATCCTAACCACCGCAACCCACCCTTACCTGTCCTCTACACGGGCTGTGTCCAGACAACAAAGAGTCCTTTGCTAGGGAAGTGCTCTCCTCCTTTCGGTTCCTCGCATTCGTCTCTGGTGCAGTGATGGTCGCGCCTTCTCTGTAGTTGCTCCTAAGCTGTGGAGTGGTCTGCCTCCTGAAATACGCTCCTCTTGCTCGCCTGGCGCTTTCAAGCGGGATTTGAAAACCCACCATTTCTTTAGGCCTTTTCCCAGTCAATGCAAGGGCCGCCATGCGAAGCCATCAAGGTCTTGAAGGGTGCCATCTAAAACCTTTATTATTATCATCAGGATTATCATTATTATTATTATTCATTATCATCAATATTATTATTATTATTATTATTATTATTATTATTATTATTATTATTATTATTATTTGCGTTATACCGTTTCGCGTCGCGTTGTTGCTTGATGAGTGTAGCGTGATCAGACAATAAATGCTGTTCTCCATCGGGCTGTCGTGGGCTGATGACGTGTGAAAATGCCAAAATTTCCATGACTAAATTGGCCCAAAATTTTAATAGGTCTGGAATTTGGTTCAGAATCGTGAAATGAGTCCCTCTTAAAATTGAGTGCTGGGTGATGATCGTCAATTTAAATTTTAAATCGATCCTGTGATGGAAGGGTAAGAATGCCAACCTAATCGTGTTAGATATGCGAGAAATGTAGAGATAGGGCTGGATAGAAACAGGGTTTCCGCTACACTTGGCACATTATTGCAATAAATGAGCTTGGATAGGATCGGATCACTCAACTGACATGCTCAGACGCACCTTAGGTTAGTCTACTTATATGCATCGTTTCGGAATGCAAAATATAAGGAATATGCAGGTGCGGCCATTTTATTTTCTTTCAATAGCGCCCATTTTGCGAATGTACCGAGAGACATTCAAAATAACAAGGTCAACAAACTTAAGCCGCGTGCTCTCAATTATTTCAATAATTTAAAAAAAAAATAACAATCCCTAAGCTTTCACGGCGAGAGCCACCTGCTCGATTGCAAACTGCCCATCTGAAGTTATGGGTCCACTTTGGGAGTCAAGAGACGCCTGTGCGGGGAACTCTTTAGCGTAGTAACTTCCAGCACTCTCAGAGAACCCACGATCTTCATCAGAACAGCGGTTGTTTCAGTGGCCCGAAAGATCGAGACGGCAGAACCATTGATCCGATCGCAACCCTTTCGTGACCGTTGACCTGATCGAGTCGGTTCGTCCGCTCACTCCGCCGTTGGGCATTTTCCGTAGTGGCCATCGAACGAGGCTTGAGGTTCGCCTCCCGTTGGCGCGTCGACGCATCGAGTGCTCGTCTGCAAGCCGAACGCTTCCGAGGCGCATCTGCTGTCATGCCTTTCGTAGGTTTAATTAATAAACGTATTATCAATTAACAAACATATCTGACCTACGACTTTCAAAACTTTCAAAAACTGATCGAAAAGTAAAATGGTTACCATCCGACGGACCGACATAGAAACTTATAGAGTAGCGTGCACGCGACTAAAAACCACAAACTAAAAGAAAAAGGACAAATAGGTGAGTTACAACAACAAAACACACAGGGAGAAAGGCATACTAAGGCGTTGGGTGTAGGCCTAAACATGCAACCAACACCAAACAACTAAATATTGGACGAGCCTACCTCCTCTAAAGATTCAACAATGAACCTATCAGGGTTGTACAACCAGTGCTCATTACAAGG
Organism: Ceratothoa steindachneri; assembly: GCA_963969495.1. NCBI lineage: Eukaryota > Metazoa > Arthropoda > Malacostraca > Isopoda > Cymothoidae > Ceratothoa > Ceratothoa steindachneri. Next base: position 29,488,866 of record OZ018319.1, read on the forward strand.
AAAAAGAGGGATCGATCCCACTCGCCTCATTACTGGGATGGGTAACATGCTCGAAGATTCCTCAGACTCAACAAGAAAGTGTCGGACAGTCTGGAGGAAAACTCAATCGTAGCAGTAAGATGCAGAGGATCGCTGCACCAAATGGTGGTAGGTCCCGCGAGTGTGACCGACTTGAGGACGAATGTGACAGGTTAGGGGAAGGTCCACGGAAAGATATGCGGCACGATAGCGGTTTACTTTAGGTTCTCGGCTGCCGTCTCTTATCTTTGGTGGCAAGGAAAACGCTTGTATGGTTGAGCAATCCTCGCGGGATCTTTGGCACCATCTTCAGCAAGCTCGTTTCCCGCAATCCGTACATGTCCAAGGGCCAATCAGAAGACAATGTCGACATCCATCCTATTTGCAGTAGCCGTGACGTCACGGATACTGCAAAACAACTGATGCTGACATTTCAATGCCCTAAAAGCACTCTGGAAGCTCCGTGAGTCGCGAAATATCACAATTTGGTGTCCAAAAAGGGCATAGCGCGTAATCTTGCGTAGCAAGCGGTGTATTGTAACCAGCTGGGCAGTGGAGACAGGCAAAGTGCCCGGTAACCCCCATCCCCCCTCACCATCATCGACTTCAAATAAGGCCAAAACTGCGTAGAAGTCTACCCCCAATCCGGATTTGGAGCCATCCGTGTACGATCTCACGGCTCCATTGTGATCCAAAGTGTGTTCAAGAGAGGTTTAATGCAATAATTCCGTCACCTTTGAAACTTGGGAAGTAGAGGCATAGCGAGAAAGGGACAAACGTCGTACCGTCCAGGGTGCCGTCCTGTGTCAAACGAGAAGTACCACCGGCCAAAAAGATATCTCGAACTTAAAAAGGAGTTTACTAGCCTTAAAGCAGAAAGAAATATACACGTATAATGATTAGTGTCTCTCGGCGACATAAGCATCAAGAAGTCTGCCACAGATGCGATGAGAGCAGAAGGTGACTAACAAAAGCGCAGGGACCGGCGTGCAATCGCATAAGGCACGGCGCAGAGTGAGTGTCGTCTTGGTATCTTTCCAGGATCAACATTATATATATACTAGTGTACCTGTGCCGTCAAAAATGAGGGCATTATTTTTAAGTTAGAGCTATATTTCATTATATAAATAATACCAAGTCGTTGAAATATAGATTACAAATTTTTTTCAAATGAAGTAGATTTGAGTGTTACTGACAATAAAAAAAAAACAAAAAAACACAACGGGTATTATATATATATATATATATATATATATATATATATATATATATATATATATATATATATATATATATATATATATATATATATATATATATATATATATATATATATCGATGAGGATTGCTTCTAGAGAGCCTAAATTTAATGTTTAACAGATATCCCAAGGCGAGGAAAATAGCTGGCATCATCCTTTTTATTTACCGGCGACGTTTCGACCACAATACGGGCATCTTCTTAGGCCTAAAATACAAATAAACGAACAAAATATTTTGCACTGTTAAGAGAGCACACTGCTAAATGTACATCTAGAACTTTACTAGCTAGTATTAGCTTTGAATTGCAAAGTTAGAGTTAAGGTGAATATTTAGAAATGGGGCTCAAATTTACAATAAAGAGACTAAGGAAGGATTTTAAAATATATAAATTAGTTAGCGAGTGTATAATTGCTAAAATCTATTAAGTTAGGGGTGCTTTGATTTATGAATCTAATGATTATATAAAACTGTTTTAAAATGAATTTTAAACCAATAATTGAAGCAAAAGTGGCAAAAACCTAAAATATACCCGTTTGTTGGCAAGGTTTGTGATTTTGTGTATTTTAGGTTTTTGTCAATTTTGTTTCAATGCCGATTGGAGTCGGCGCTCCAGAATTGGCATCTTGGGCCGCACCAAAAGGGATCGAAATGTCGTCAACATAGAGGGTAGGGGAAACATCCTCCGGCAGCACCGAGTTGATGACGTTGATGCTTAGGGTAAGGAGTGTAATACTAAGGACAATTCCTTGCGGGATACACTCTACATGCTACATTAGGCCGGAATCGATGATCTCGTAAAAATAAAGGTTGAGATTCTTCCCCTCACCTCCCTCATACTGTAGAGAGTTTCCATGATACCGTATTGACATACAGTATCAGAAGCATTATCCAGATCGAAAAATATCGTGGTGTAGTGTTGTTTTCAAAGGGAGGCCTCGCTTACAGCATTTTCCATTCGGAACAGTGCATCCGAGGTGAAGTGCAACTTGTGGAAGCCGCAATGTGCACAACACAGGTGGCCTAAGCTGTCCACGAAGAAGGTCAGCCTAACATTTACCAATTTTTCCATCAACTTGTATATGCAGAAGGTTCGAGAATTTGGGCGGAAACCAGCTGTATTAGAATGATCTCTCACCGGATTACGAAAAGCCAGGAGTCTGCGGCGATTAAAATCAAAGCTAAAAACCACACCACACCTCGCTCACCTAGGAGTCGAAGCAGGGTATACGGAACATGGTTCGGACCAATGGATGTGTTGGCGCATGAAGCGAGAGCGTACCCGGAAAATCAAAATGTAAATCTCTCGTTGAAGGGTCTCTGCCTCTGTAGGTAAAGTTCAGTCAGTGACCTTCAGCGACATCACGACGTGAATTTAATGCTGACTGATCAGCATCTCGGCTAGAGAATGTGAAGTAAGCGGTCGTGATTGACTCCACCACGGACGCGGGGTCCGAGATTGTGGTCCCTTTCTCCTCGATAATGTGAGAGGTGGGGAGGGTCCTGTGAAAATTTGCCCCGAATCCTTTTGACTCGCTCCCACACCTCTCCAAGAGGGATCTTTCCCAATCTTGATTTGGTCGACTTCCGAAACGGCATTGTACCCCTCTATCCCCGTAGCCCCCGATGGGGGGCTATAAACCTGTTTCTCTCCACCGCCGGAAAGAGGCCAGTAGGTATGACGGATCGGGGTCAGAAAGATCATTCTCCGTAATGGACAAGTTCATAGCTGTCAAATGGGCACCACCCGGGGGAGGAGTTCATTTCTCTCCTTGTGACTCATCTGGGGCACGAATCACATGAAGGGAAGCTTGCACAGTGGCGGATGCAAAATCGGTATTTGAAACCGAGCCCAGGTTTATCCCTATGGAACATCCTGCCATCTGCGGCTGGGTCACCTCAGGGATCAGGTCCAACTTTGGGGGAGCCTCCAGTTGACTATCCCCCCGCAAGATATCACGGATCCTATTCGAAATATCTTTTGTCTTGTCATCTCAGGCCTGCTAACTGACCTCAATCGGGGTAGTGCATGGTGCATATACCTGCATGTAAGACCTTAGGGGGCGGGGCCCGGACAGACGAGCCCTGCTATCCTTTGATTCTCAAAGTATGTTGATCTAATTGAACCGCTGCCTTCGATTTTTCCCCTTCTTTTCGCAGTCTTATGTGATAGGAAATGTGGCAAACCACGAATGCTAAGATAAAATCGCTCAAGGGAAGCTACACATAAAAGGTAAGGGTAAAACTATTAAACCCTTCAAAAAAGCAGAGGGAGAAGCGCCCTCTTGCTGAAAAAGGTTTTGAGGGACGCCTGATAAATCACAGGGAGTCATCTCTTATTCATAGGTGGAGCTACCCGCGGGGAGCTTCAAAGATGGCAGCGGGGAAGCCGCTTTGCCACATGTCGATGGTGAGAGGGGAGCTCCTCCACCGACCGAAGTTGTGCCTTGTTTTTATCTCGACCTCCCCAACACCAAGTGAGGACGAGTCTGCGTTTGGGGGCGGATCTACTGCTGTTACTCTCTATCGTAACTATGGTAAGTGAAAAGGAGGGAAAACGGCATGGAAAATTCCAGAATGTGATCATTCGAACATATTCGGCCTACGGGTTCGAGCTAAGATAGGCTTGGCAACCGGGCCCGCAATTCAGACGAATTTAGCTTCGCGCTTTGGCCATAAAAGTAGTACTAGTAGAGGGTGAGCAGAATCGACGGCCCATCGCACTCCCTGCCTAACACTTGTCTAAGCAGATGGGCTTTTAGCCCTCGTAGCAGTTAGGGACCTTACGGTATGCATTGCCACTCAAATAATGACTCATAAGAGGACTAAAGTGCCCCGAGCAGCCAAAAGCTTTGTTGATGGAAGAGCTAATAAAGCGAGGTAGAGATAGGCGAGTCCCAAAACGAGTAGGGTGGGTGATGTCCTATTATTATCATATCCTGGCTCTTGGTGATCCTGGGATGATGGGCAGACTACCCAGACACCATAATTAGCGGACCGAACTCATTTCAGGAGAGAACAAAGTGCGGCTAGACAAAAATAAATCCCTTCAAATATGTGGTAAATTCGTCATGATATAGAACTACTATCCTTTAATTTTATAGCTCCTCCTTATCCGGATCTCATAGTACAAAAATGGCTTAATTTTTTACTGAAATTTTGAGTCGAAGCTAATGGATGTCGACTTATGATGTAAGAGTTTCCTAGTTGAGGTTTTGAGATAAACAACAAAACAAATTACAGACCCAGACAAAACAAATTACTAACTGGGGAGTTAAAATGAGGGGAAAGGTAAAAAAGCTCAATGACCTAACCAATCAGCGAATTTGGATTATTTTGACAAAATGGCGGACTCGGCATTTGTTTTTCAATACTACTGACCAAAGAGTAGTTGAAGATTACAAACATGGCTGAGCTATAATAGCTGTAAGAATGAATTTGACTAAAATTTATTTCTTGAAAAAAGCATTTTGGATTCGAGCTAGAAAGCAAACAAAGATATTTAAAGTGATAACACATTATATTAACCTGTCAGAAGCAATGCATCAGAGGGTAAAGATAATTAGACCTACATTTTAATATAATTCGAGTTTAGGTAGTTTTTTAACAGACCGTCCTTTCACAGTTTGAATACTAAAATTTGTTTTCCAGTAGGTTTGCAGGTTTTATGTGCTATGAATGTACTTTAAAATTAAACAAATATTAAGTTATGTATAATGCAGTGTTTAAACTCTAAGAGTACATTTTTAGGGATACAATCATTGAGCATCCGGAGGTAAATAACTTAAAAAATAAGAAACAGTATGGCTGTTGACGTGGTCGCTTATGCTAATTAACTAATTTGTTCGATTTTTTTTCCACGAGATAATGCCAACGTTTGACTAAGATAAAACTATAGATGTAGTTTATCTCAATTTCAAAAAGTGTTTTGACACCGTAACCCGAATGAGGGTGCGAATAATACAAAGTTCCACAACTACAAAGTGCAGTGTCAGGTTACTGAATTTAGGGCGATGTCTTCAATAAAGGTCCAACGAAAAAAAACCTTCTTCCGGGTTTCCTTAATTCAATTCCTGGTCGTTAAAAAAAGCACAGAGTCGTGTCATGGTGCTGGTCAGTGTCGCCGTGGATTTGAAATTCAACAGTTCTTCCACGGACACCAGTGTCGATCAGGTTTTACTAGGAACTCTATTTGAGAGGACAATGATCATGAAACAATGGGAAGAAAAGACTTGTCACTCTTGGAAACGGATGGCCATTGTTTTTCCGCATGGAACGACACTCCAATAAGTAAAGTTACCCTCCCTCTCTCTTAGAATTAGGGGCTCTTACACTACCAAGGGCAAATAAAAGATTAGAAAAAGGGGGTGCCAGGAAGCTTTAGCAACATAAATCGTAAATTATATATATATATATATATATATATATATATATATATATATATATATATATATATATATATATATATATATATATATATATATATATGAGGAATTAAACCACATTCTCCGAAGACAATTTAATTCAGAACAGTTTCGGTGTATCTTACACCCTTTTTCAACTGACACTGGATAGAAAATATAAGAAAAGTGCATACAAGCACAACACAAGGTCAGGTCGTGAAAGATCCCCTCTTTTTTTCCCAATTCCCTACTTGTGGCTAATCTTGGGGGGGGGGGGGGGGGTTAGGCCTAAACATATTGAAGGGCTGACATTTTACTATTTTGTTTATTTGCTTTCTTATTACAGGATTAAAAGAAAATTGACCCTCAGATAGATTTAAATTAGGAACTGACGATATCAAGCTCGATTCTACGATTGTTCTCTTAACATAGTTAGCCGATTTAAATACCATTTTACTTCCATTGAAATCGATCGTATGATTCAAGTCTCTAACATGGCAAAATATTCCACTGGTTTCGCTGCCCAATCTAATATCTCTTTTGTGTTCATACAATCTCTTGTCTAGATTTCTCCCCGTTTTCCTTATATAAACTTTATGGCAATCGTTGCATGGTATTGCATATACTCCTATGTTATGATGTTCTTTGAGTTTCCTGGCAATCATCAATTGGTTTAAAGGATTATTATATTTAAAGGCTAGATTAATACCCGCTTTTCCAAAGCGGGTATTAAAGGCAAGAGAGAGGGACATTATAAGAATCCAGAATCAAAGGGAGCAGAGGGCGGCACAATGAAGGCGATCCTTTACCGAGAAGACAGAAATAACGCCAGGGGAAAAAAGTTTTGAATTCCTGGCCGGGACTCGAACCCGGGTCTGCCGATTGCCGGTCAGATGCTTTACCACTAAGCTACCAGGCACAGTAACTATATTTCGCCTAAAGCGTTACCCCATCAAACCCAGTATCTCCCTAATCTAGAAACTTCCAAGGAATTTTTTTATACCACATGCTCTTACCTTCACTGTGCCACCCTCTGCTCCCTTTGATTCTGGTTTGTTCTAATGTCCCTTTCTCTTGCCTTCGAAAAACTCCGGTTTCTTGTCTCATTTTGCTCATTCGCATCCAATTCTTATTCCTCTTGGACTCTATGTATTTATAGTCAGCTACACCAGGTTTCTGCATCTTTCTTTCTTTCTTCAAATTTTATTTGAAAGACAGAAAATAAAAACGGCATAGCCCTGTGGTGCTTGTATTATCACCCGCAGATCCTGTAGTTGCTTTCTTTATATATATATATATATATATATATATATATATATATATATATATATATATATATTCATAAGCATACCCTAACATGCAAATTTGTGCCATAGAAAATTCAACGTGACATTTCCATTATGGAAAATTATAACAATGATTTATATTTTAATTTTTTATGTAAAATACAAATCCGTATATATTAAAAATGAGGAAAATGACAAAAACATTCAATGCAAAAGGGTGTATTTTTAAGAATAATATCAACAAGTGATAAAGAATACCTAGCAGTTAAAGATAAAGGTAGGATGAATGAGTTTTTAATATGCAAACACTTGATATATAATTATATATATATATATATATTTATATATATATATATATATATATATATATATATATATATATATATATATATATATATATATATATATACAGGGGTTAAACAAAATAATGGAAACATTAACTAATGCACCCATTCACACCAAAAAAGTTTTTAAAACTTATTTAAAATGCCTGAAAATGGCGTTGAACATATATTGGTCTCCATAATTCACAGATCTTGCCATAATCAAGTTTTTTGTGTGTACATTGGAGCAAAATCTAGGGGATATATTCCCTCTAAAAAACGTCTAAGAAGGAGCTAGAGCAGGTTTCACCCATAACCAGTTAAATTCGTATAGATACAGCACAAAACTGTATGAATCGATTGGTCGGCGTATCGAATCTATTTATCCTGCTAAGGAGGAGGGGACTCAAATTCAGTAATTTAATTAATGTTTCCATCATTTTGTCCAGCCCCTGTATATATATATATATATATATATATATATATATATATATATATATATATATATATATATATATATATATGAGGAATTAAACCACATTCTCCGAAGACAATTTAACTCAGAACAGTTTCAGTGTATCTCACACCCTTTTTCAACTGACACTGGGCAGAAAATATAAGAGAAATGCATAAAAGCATAACACAGGATCCCCTCTTTTTTCCCCTAATCCCCTACTTGGGGCTAATCTGGGGGGGGGAGGGTTAGGCCTAAACATTTAGAAGGGCTGACATTTTACTATTTTATTTATTTGCGATCTTATTACAGGATTAAAAGAAAATTGACCCTCAGATAGATTTAAATTAGGAACTGACGATATCAAGCTCGATTCTACGATTCTTGTCTTAACATAGTTAGCTGATTTAAATACCATTTTACTTCCATTGAAATCGATCGTATGATTCTTGTCTCTAACATGGCAAAATATTCCACTACTTTCGCTGCCCACTCTAATATCTCTTTTGTGTTCGTACAATCTCTTGTCTAGATTTCTCCCCGTTTCCCCTATATAAACTTAATGGCAATCGTTGCATGGTACTGCATATACTCCTATGTTTGTTATGATGTTCTTTGGGTTTCCTGGCAATCATCAATTGGTTTAAGGAATTATTATATTTAAAGGCTAGATTAATACCCACTTTTCCAAATATGTCCTTTAAACTATTTAATTTATTATTAAATGGCAATGTTATACATTTGTTGAAGTCGTTAGTGCGGGAAGGCTTATTACCATAGAATGTTTTCCTAGCTGCAAAATGGGCAGACGATATGAACCAATCAGGGGAATACAAATTAACAAAAATGGTCCTGATAATGACAATTTCTTCATCTAAATAGGAAGGATGACATATTTTGTATGCTCTAAGGAAAAGGTTAGAAATTACCGATTTTTTAACAGTATTATCGTGAAACGAAAAATAATGTATATAGGCATTCGAGTGGGTTGGTTTCCTATACACGTCAAGTTTTAATTCATGGTGATCTTTATTAATGAGGACATCTAAAAAGAGAGAGACAGAGGCAGAATATGAGAAACAAACACAGAGAGTGAGATAGATTGACAGACAGACAGGTAGATAGACAGAAACAGTGACAGAGACAATTTTTCTTGTTTCCCGTCATTCCTTGGAATAGATTTCGAATTACTCCGACATTTCGTATATTCTTCTTTGTGTGCTTCGTTTCATTTATTGCTTACTCACGCGCTACCCTGCGAGTTTTTCCGCATTTAATCGATCTCATCGACTCCTCACCTACTCTGCTGACTTCAGCCAGTTCTTCGTCTATTTCCTGCGTTGAAGCCCTTTCTTAAAGGGTGATACAGCGACTCACTTCTCCGTAGACGCGACAACAGGAATGAGCTCAACTTTCTCAAGCAATGCTTCGCCGAGAAAGTGATTCCTACATACTTAATTTGGCAAATGCTATCTTGAGATTCATGGCGTCTCTTTCGGATAAATTGAGCGAATTCTTCTCTGTAAACGGATCTTACTTTTAAACGTCGAGGCAGCTGCTGCCTTCAAGGACATCATTGCCCGGCTTCGCATTTTTGCCTCCAACATTTCAACGATGCAGTCCAACACTTTTCAATATTCCATCGTTGGCACCTTAAGAATTCGGATTAGGAAACTCGAGCGAAGACTTAGCCATAAACTTCAGCGACTCATCGAGGACAGCTCTTGTTCGCAGAATTCTCGCCCCGATACAGTGCTAACTAAACCTTTCTTTAAAACCACTGGACAAGACTTCAATCTCTCTCTTTGGTTTGGCTTAATCTTTCCCACACCTTCTCGACTGTGCAGTGTTTCTATTGTTAAGAGTTCTATTAATTTTTAAAAAAGTGTTAATATTCTTAATATATTTCTAATGCTGTTTTCGTGTATCATTCTACACCCCGTTCCACGCTCTTAGCTTCACTCATTTCTTTAATGTTTTAGGTGTTCATACTTTTCGAAGTTTATGGAACTTATGTGGTAGACGCCTCTTCATATGGCAACACTTCCACCCTAACTTCATTTGAGTCCTACGCCTCTTTGAAGAGTTATAGCACGTAGCGTAATCTTCAGGTGTGGCACGCTATTAGCTGCTGAACGATTTTTTTGAGAATGGGAAAGCTAAGGGTCTCACTGAGGCTGAATAAACTACGATAGTAAAAGAAATTACTAAAGGAACTCCTCCTAAACTTATAGCCAACTCCATCGGCCACCATGTTGACTCCGCGAAGCGTTTTTAAGCCTACCTATCACCAAGGAAGACGCGGTCGGACTCTGGCGTCCTGAAGACCGTATCTACCCGGTACCTTCGTAATGTTAAGAGGCAGCTGTTGAAGAAACCAGGAAAAATATCGAAAGTAATTTTTGCTGAAGCAAATCTGCCAGAAGAGTCAAAATCCACGAGATGCCGGTTGCTGAGAGACATGGGGAAAAGCATTACGCCTGAAAAACGACCTCCTCTGACGCCCAGACACATGCGGATGAAATGGGCGCAAAAGCACATGAAGATGGTAAGATTCAATGATGAAAGCAGAGCAACTCTGAACAGACTTGACGGATGAGGGAAAGGGTGGGTTGGAAAAGGCCAAGAGCGTCACAACTGTTTTCGTCGCCAACAGGGCGGAGGAGGTGTAATGATATGGGCAGGAATAGTTGGAAATGAACTTATTGGTCCTGTTCGAGTGGATGATGGAGTAAACATAACTTCTGCGTCCTATTGCCAGCTTCTTGAGTCCGCTTTGCTTTAATGGCTGAAAGACGTACCATTGTAGAAGAGTCGAAGGTTGATATTTCAGCCCGACAATGCCTCGTCTCACTCTGCAAAGGCAACACAAGCATGCTTATCATCGATGGGACTCAAAGGTAACCGTTTGATAGTATAGCCGCCTTGCTCTCGCTATTTGAGCCCTATCGAAAACTTATGGGGGATTCTGAAGCAGGCTATTTACAAGGATGGGAAGCAGTACGCTTTGAAGGAAGATTTGTGGAAAGCAATTGAAACATCTGCACGCACAATTCCTCGCTCCGAAATAAAAAAAAAAATGACTGAATTTGTTAACAAGAGAATTGTAAGTGTTTTATAGAAGAAAGGATGTTATGTAAGGTATAAAGTATTTAATTTTAGTTTTGATTTTGTGATAAGACTTTTTTTTTGCATAAGTAAACATTGTATAATCATATTCTATTATTATAAACCTTTTACGATGCTAGAATTTGGTCGGTATGTTGTTTTTCTATAATAAGCTAATACCGTGGCACGCTTGAAAAGTGGTTAAAATCTTTGAACATTGCTGAAGTCAAAGTCATATTACAAAATGTGCTGAAAATATCGGATACGGTTGCACTCATTAACTTAAAGATACCATAGAAGTATAATTTCAATTCTACCGATAATTAATGTTTTATCATTAGCAACGACTTTAAGTTAATAGTGTTGCACGGGATTTATGTCTACATCCTCACATTCAGATTATCCGTTACGTTTCCGTCGGGGATTAAATAATCTCAAGAATTATCCTACCATTAATATCACTAAAGCCGAAAAATCTAGTGCAATAATCAGTTTGGATAAAGAAACATATTTTGAAAAAATGAGCAAATTAACTTCCTAAAAGATCTTCTAGAACAAATTAACAGCAATTTTCATAAAAAGGTTCGTTCTATTCTTAAACAATATCCCGATTTAATTTCCAAATTTAAATCTAGGAATGCTTCTTAACCTTATCTGTATGGCCTTGTAAAAACTTACAAATTCAATAATCCTTTAAACCCGATAGTTAGTTCTGTGAGTTCTATTTCATGTTTTATCTCAGATTTACATATAGTATACATAGTTCTAATCTCATAGAAAATTCTAATGCCATCGCTTACTCTTCAAACTTCGTTCATACTTGATAGTTTCGATTTTGATTCCTTTTTACTAAAATTCCGATCGATAACCAGTTCCAATTTCTTAAAGATAAATTGCGTAATGCCCAATTAACTGTACCACCTAATATATTTTTAGAACTGGTTTCACTCTGTACTAAAGATTATACTTTTTTTTAATGATAAATTCTTTCGCATCCAAAATTTGTCTAGCTGTCGAAAAAGTAATTCCAACATACAGCAAAATTAACAAATATTTCTCTGCAAAATATTATTAATAATTGTTTCTATAGATTGGCAAATCCATCCCTTTTTTATCGCAATATATCTCAAATGTTTCGCGCAAAACGAGTTAATGTCGCCCTTTCATTTGGCGCCGATGTCATTCGCATAATTTGTTCCTGTCAGAAGCACAACCCTATTTTGTTCGCTCGTTTGTTCGACTATAACTCCACTTCGTTTTCTTCTACCTAAACAGGAACTTATTTTCCTCACTTAAAGGTTTGCGGTGAAAATAACGTGTAGCTTATATATTATATAATCTAAGCTTCGTATCACCATTCCTCAGTATTTTCTTAAGTGAAACGCTTGCACTCCGCGCATATTAATTGCCTTCTTAAAAGTTCAAAACTAGCTATGAGTAAGCGCTTATCTCCTGATTTAACTATATGGATTATTTTTTAAACGGTTTACCTTCCCTCTATTGTTGATTTCCTTATTATGTGATTTCGCTACATCAATGATATTCTATACTTATGGCAAAAATCTGAAAATGTATACTTTTAACAAACTTAACTCGTTTGTGCCTTCTATTAAACTCTTGAACTAGAACAGTACCCGACTCCCTCTCCTAGATTTGTTAATACACCTGACTACTTGTTTCAGATTCTCTGACAACCGTAAGCCGACTCCTTTCTCTTCTTATATTCATCCATTTTTTTTTACTCTCAGGACACAAGGTACTACTTTCTTCCTGATCCCCAGATCCTCCCAACGGCTACACATCAGGAGCAAGCGTCACAAATCCTTGTTAGGGGTCCATCGGTGGAAATGCTTATTCCCGGATTTACCCGGGTACAGTTCGCTGCGAGTCAACCTCCTCCTGCCTACCCTCTCGTCCCGGAAACCCCTAGGTCTCTGCCGAGGCCGCCAGCCGCTGCTGCGCCGGACCCCGTCCCGGCACCCCTACCGCCTCCCACCGACCTCGCCACCTACCTTAAGTACCAGGTGGGATATTGTCACTAACAACCTCCGCACTAACCTTCAGGCCTCCTGCTTTAAGACGAGGGACCGGGAGGAGATCCAGTTACTCTTAGCTCTGTTTTCCTTCCGGAACAGCATCAGCGCCCCGGATTACCACCGACCTTTTTATCAAAGGCTCTCTCCTTTAATCTACCAAACGGTTGGAGGGAGCAATGCCACAACATCACAACTCTCGTACTACCCTTTCTCCAATTTTTGCTACTCTTCCTCGTATTTTAAAACCATTTAGCATTTTTATTATCTTTAATTATAAAAATACTATTCATAAACTTTTAATACCGAATGATCCTACCTCTATTCCCTGTGTATATTGTGCAAAATGTATAGATAGTTTCAAAAATTACTTTGGCCAATGTTTTTTACATCTATATTTCAACACAAATATAATGTCCAACGTTGTGAAGAGAGTAGTGCATTTTGTGTCAAATTAATCATAACATCGATTGGAACGCGAGTAAAATTAGGCCATAATAAAGATATTATATGGGGCAAAGTTATTGAATCCTCATTCATCAGTAAATTCCCAGTTTTAAGTTAAGTTTTGGCTTGTATAAACTCTAAGGCTACATTTTGAATTGCATTTAGACAACAATGTCTAAATTTTTATCGTGTAATTAATTATATATTTTTTACTTTTTATTCTTCTTAATTAATCTTCTTACTCGTAATTTTTCGCTCTCTCACATAAATAGGCAAAGATTTTAAGACTAACATATATATTTTTTATTTTCATTCTTGTTTAAAAATTTAAGATATAGAAATATTTATTTTAATATTTAAATTATTGCAGGTTTATTAAAAAATGATCATTTAAAATTATAAGAAAAACAATGGCAAATGATACAAGATAGCAAAGATGTTATGTAATTATAATCTATTTAGTGATATTTTGTTGTAAAAATAAATGTTTGTATCTTTTTCAATGGCAAAAATGGCTCTATCCAAAGAAAAGTGTACAACAATTGTTGCTCTTCACCAAATTAGCTTGAAATGAAAGGAAATAATTGTTAAGGATCATTACTAACTTTAAAAAAACTGGTTACACTCCAGTGAATAATACTTCTGGACGCCCAGGTGCTTCAAATGAACGCCCAGATGGTCTACTAGTAAGATCACAGCTCAACTATCTGGTTGCCTCCAATGCCAAGCTTGCTCACCATTGGCAAGAAGCAGATGTGAACGCTTCAGCGATCACAATGGGGCTGAGACTTTTCGACAAAGGTTCTCAAGTCGAGAATTTCCGAGGAGAGGCCTCATCTCCTCAAGAAGGACATTATAGATAGTCTCCAAATTTGTAGGAAATAAAAAGAATGGACTGTTGAAGACCGGGGCAAAGTGATATTCTCTGATGAAGTTCCCTTCTGCCTTTGAGGGACTTCTGGAAGGTTCCTTGTTAGGATGAGAAAAGGTGAGCTTTCACAATCCCTGTGTCGTGCACACTGTGAAGCATTCCAGGCACTCATTTAAGAGAACTGCAGCACTACCAATTTTGCTCAAGAACACTGCCATGAAGTCAAAATGGTAGCAAAACATGTTTCATCATAATCCTTTCGGACGACCAGGATATATATATATATATATATATATATATATATATATATATATATATATATATATATATATATATATATACCAGGCAATGGCTTCGCCACTCCCCCCCTACGGGGGAGCCTGCGCTTCGCTACTAATATTAAAATTTAAAATCTAAACAAAAAGCAGCCATGGTTATATTTTTATATATTTTCTGAACTTCGCCAATTATAATAATTTTAAAAGGAACTCGAAACTAAATTTCCCCACTTTCAAAATATCACGTTGCTAAAATATAGAGTTATAGAATAGATATAAAAATAAATTTTCTGAACTTCACTATTTTGTTTTTTGATATTATAAAAGAATTATGAGAAATAATTTTGATAAAAAAAATCCCCTTCTTAAATTATAGTTCGTGATGATATATATATATATATATATATATATATATATATATATATATATATATATATATATATATATATATATATAGGTTGGCTGATCATCTATTATTATTATACCCTGGTGCAAGGTGATCCCGAGGTGGCATGCAGTCCACCAAGGCAATAATTCTAGCGGACAGAACTCTGTCCATGTGGGAACACTCTTCCTGGTACAAATTCCCTTAGGAAAAGGTTCAAGGGATAGCCGTGTTAATAATAATTATTTAATGATAAATATAATAATAATAATAAAATAATAAATAATAATATTAAATAAGAAGAATGATAACAATAAAGATGATAATAATAATAATACTAATAAAAAGGTAAAGTAGTGCTAAGTGAGGGAGAGGGGAAATCGCACCCACAACTTTCCCCGTACCCATCTTAGAGTTCAAGACAACCCAGTGACAGGGCCTTCCTAATTTGCACTCAGGTCGGAAGGATGTGCAATTCCTATGGGTACCAAATGCAACACGGGATACACACAGGGTACCACTTGAGGGTATAAAATAGATTAAGGATTCCAAAACTATGCTAACAAACCTCTGAGGTCCTTTATGCTGAGTTGGGTCGGGCAGTCAAAGGCTTCCAGAGAGATTGGTTCTGATGTCTTTTGAAAGACGAAAATTGGTTGATGGCGATGTTATTTGGATTCGAGCTCTGGATGCACTTGTTTGTCCTGGTAGCAACTACAAGGAAGTCATGTTGTGTTTTGGGATCAATGGAAAGGAATATGACGGGAATGAAATGCAGTAGAGACATTAATGCAGTAAGGAAGAAATAGGATAAGCGCAAAGGAGAAGGAAAAAATATATTAAAACAGAACAAAAATAGTGAAAGCAAAGCCAAACATAAAACCGATCATTAAATTCCTGGAATTGCCACTATCGGGGTGATATTCGAACCTTCCGTGCCGCAGGCATGCAATATGTGTTAATATGAAAAATTAATGTTTTTCTCATCATAACTTTTTCCCTTTCAGAGGAGAGATGAACCTCCTTTTATTAAATAAGATTGATGATTAAATATAGGAATAAAAGTATGTTTTGTAAATAGTCTACATTGTTTGTGAGAGAAACAATTATAAGAAAATAAGATAAATAACAATAATAAAGAAATAATAAGAAATAAAAGGATAACATAGAAGGCAACAAATTATTCTAAGGTAAATACCCTTCTGCTGTTTATATCACCCTCAAATAGAATAAATAATTAACATTGTTAGCAGAGCATGGTTACCAAAGGAGTCTAGCACAGGGAGGTAGCCACCTTAGAGAAACGAAGACGATTATTCAGAAAATATGAGTGGAGAAGAGAAAAGATTGAAAGTACCTTCACTCAAAGATAGTCAGTATGAACAATGGAAATGGGAATTCGAATTTTGTAGATACTCATGTAGACTACAGAAAAAAGAACAAGGAATACACATACATATTATTGAGTTCCGATAAAGAAGACAGAATTATTCTTAGAGAATTATCCCCAACTGAAATTAAATGTGATGAAGGAGTAGAGAACATTTTAAGGGTCTTAGACAAACAGTACTTAGCAGATATATTCATAAGAAAGTTTTTCAAGTATAGAGAAGTAAATAAAATGCAAAGAAAAGAAGAAGAATATATGATTGATTTTATAGTAAGATTTGAAACAGGCATAGATAATATGGAGATGTGTAGCATAAAAGATGGTTCTACAAAAGCTTTCAAATTTTCAAATTGTTGGAAGCAGCAAACTTGAATGATGAAGATATAAAGAGTATTGATAACAGCTGATGACGTTAATTACAAAGAAATTGTGAAAATAATAAAAAGAAGATTCTGTTTAGAGAAGAGGGAAATCGAAATAAGAGATGAAGAGAAAGACGTACTGTTTGGAGCTACAAATTATAAACAGAATTTTCTAAATAATAATAATAACACCACCATTAAAGAGTAAACAGGTAGAAAGTATGTAAGCTATAGAGGTAGAGGTAGAAGAAAAGAAGGAGAGAAGAGATGGTGTACAATATACAAAAGTAATTAAAATCCAACTAGAAACTGCCCCAAAGCTTATTGGAATAGAAAAAAACGAGATAATAAAGAAGAATATACAGATTTACATGAATCTGTGTTATTATGTAATAATGATAACATAGTAGATAGAACAAAATGGATGGCAATAATAGACACAGGATGTACAAGTTCTGTGTGTGGCAAGAGATGGGTTGTCTGATTTTAAGAGGATGGGTGGATAAGTGGATTAGAAGAAAGTAGATGAAGAAGTAGACTATAGATTTAGAGATGGTAATATTGTGATAGCAAAGAAGATAGCGATTATTGAAATGAATATAGGAGATAAAAGCTACGGATTAGAAGCTAATGTGGTAAGTAAAGATGTTCCTCTTTTGATGAGCATTGCATCTCTGGGAAGATTAAAAGCAATAATTAATTGTCATGGAAAATACTTACAGGTGGGAGAATATAGGATAAAGATAATAAAACTTTAGATATAATTGATGCCTTAGCCTGGGTAATATATGCACAAAATGCTCTATATAACTAGAAGGGAATTAGCCCAAATAAATTGTTATTTGGAAAAAATACTGCAATTTCAAATCTTAGAGATGATAAATTGCCGGCTCTGAGTAAAAGCATTAATCCCTGTCATTTAGTAGAAGAAAACCTGAGTATAATGAGAAAAGCAAGAGCAGGATTTCTTAGTATGGAGGCTGATGAAAGGATAAAAAGAGCACTAAGAAATAATGTAAGAACTACTAAGATGGAAAGTGTAGAAATCAATGGCAAGGTATACTTCAAAAGAGATGGAAAGGAAATGTGGAGAGAGCCGGGTGAAGTTGAGGGTATACAGGGCAAAATAGTTTGTGTGAGATATGGAGGATACAGATACAGAGTACATATGTGTAAGTTAAAGAGAGCGGGAGAGAAAAGGGTAGAGGATGAAAAAAGGATGGAGGATGTATTCAGGGGGAGAAGGGGTGTGAAATTAAAAAAAACAAACAAGGATTTTGCCACCTATCTACGCGCATAATAATGTAGAGGATCAATCTACATCTTTAAAGGAAGATCTCTGATAGTGAAGAAAATGGAACAAATGAGGAAGTGACTACAGATGAGGATGGTAGCAGTGTTAGGGAGGTGGGGAGTAATACTGATATGAGCAAGGTGATGATAACGATGTAGAGCAGGAGGAACATATGGGCAGAATGACAACACCTATAATTGGTGGAAGATTTGAAGTTATAGAAGAATCTGGGAGGGCTCAGAAATAGCTAAAGCGAAAGAACAAAAGTTTGTAAATTGGAGAAAAAGAGGTGTATTTGAAGAGGTGGAAGACATGGGAGAAAAGGCCATATCGGTAAGATGGATAATAACAGAAAAGGAAAAGGAAGAAAAAGGAAGATAAAAGCGAGACTTGTAGCTAGAGGATTTGAAGAGGAAAATGATCTAGAGACTGAATCCCAACATGTTCAAAAGAAGCATTAAAGACTACAGTAATGATAATGCAATGCAGGAAGTGGAGCTGTAGAAGTATAGACATAAGTATGACATACCTCCAAGGAAAAGAAATGAAAAGAAGGATTCCTACAACCACCTGAAGAGTACAATAAGGAAAACCTATGGAAATTAAAGAAAATGGTGTATGGTTTAAAAGATGCTGCGAGAGAATGGTTTCTGTCTCTTAAAGAAGTACTGAAGAAAATAGGTTTACAACAGAGCGAAGGAGAGCTTTCATTATTTTCCTGGAAGCAAAGTGACAATATGCATACATGTAGATGATATATTGTGGGGAGGTGGTGATAATTTTGAGAAGATAATTAGAAGCCTGAAAATCAATATTGATGTAGGAAAAGAAGAAAATGAAAATTTTAGATTTCTTGGAGTAAACATAAAACGTGAAAGAGGAGAAAGTATCTACATAGAACAAAATAGATAAATTAAGGAATTGGAATACATACCGATATATGATAAGAATAAAGAAAGAGACTGTAACAGAAAGAAAACATTATAGAAGGATTTTTGGACAATTAAATTGGGTGTCAACCCGAACAAGGCCAGACTTCTCATTTGATGTAGGTGAAAGGAGTGTCTGCAAAGAAAGCAGACAAAGTTGTCAAGAAGGTAAAAGAAGGAAATGGAAAAATACAACTTCAGAAAATTGAAGATATCAATAAGAGCGAAATATGGTGTTTCTCTGATGCCTCATTGGGTAACCTCAAAGATGGAGGTTCCCAGGGAGGTCATTATCATATTCAGGATTAACGAGGAGGGTAAAGCTAGCCCATTGAGCTGGCAATACAGAAGACTGAGAAGGGTAGCTTGGTCCATGTTAGCTGCTGAGACATTAGCTATGGTGGATGCTGTGGATGATTTAATATTCTGGAAGGATTTGATCAAGGAACTACATTGCTTAAGTAAGCATAAAAATAAAATGTTTTGCGGATTGTAAATCGCTAGAAAGAACTCTGAAGAGTATGAAGCTGATAAGTAAGAAAAGACTTCGTACTTATATACAAAACATTAAAGGAAAAATAGATAATGGATACCTTCAGAAGATCAACTGGAGAATTGCCTAACCAAAAAAAGAACTAGTACCAGCAAATTTATCTATATGGGATAAAATAAAGAAAGGAAAGAGGAAAGAGGAGAGAAAGAGAAAAAAGGGGTTAATTTGTTGATATGAAAAATTCATGTTTTTCTCATCATAACTCCTTCCCTTTTAGAGGACAGATGAGCCTCCTTTTATTAAATAAGAATGATGATTAAATATAATGATAAAAGTAAGTTCTGTAAGTATTTAAAGATTCTGTAAATAGTCTACATTGTTATTAAGAGAAACAATTATAAGAAAATAAGTTGGAGCCCCATGAAGATAAAGAATAAAATAATAATAAAGAATAAGAAATAAAAGGATAACATAGAAGGTAACATATTAATCTAAGGTGAATACCTTTCTGATGTTTATACCACTTGCCAAAACAAAGCCAGACGTAAAAACGATCATTAAATTCCTGGAATTATCACTGTATGGGTCATACTCGAAACCTCCGTGCCCCAGGCATGCAATACGAAGATTCCTGACCATCGCTATAGGGACCTCATATTCGCGTTCTTTTAATGTGCCCCTCCCTCCCTACTCAAAGGCTTTATAATTTAACGTTGAAAAGCTTTGTTATCGCAATCGTGGATGAGAAGCGTCTCCCAGCCGTGTCTGACGCAGTGTGAATGGGTACAATAGCCGCATAGTACATTGCAGCTTAACAGACAGTTCCAGGAATAGATTAATTTAAAGGGAAGATACATTCAGAGATAAGAATAATTACAGACTCTTTCATGGAGAGTAATGAGAGTTTTGTCCGAGCTAAATGAACAGACACGAGACACGTCCCATTGATGAAACAGTAGCGGCAGGTGCGCTGAGGAGTTCGTGGAACCATGGTTGCCCTCGGTTAGCAACCGAGCCAATTACCAATTAATGTAAGTGTAAGTGTATGTGTTTTTAGGAAGCTAAAAGCATGTGTAGATAGATAGAAAGAAATAAAAGTGGTGAAAAGAGTAGAAGGTAGTGTTAGAGATTTGCAAAGAGATACAAGACGCTTGGTGATCAGGCCTATCGGTTTGGGCCTACAACTTCGATATTCCTTATATTTTGCAATGATGTCCACGTCTTCGATCCTATTTCTTTGCTGATTGGTGTATGGGGATGTTAAGAGAAGTGCCACAAAAATATATTATATTTAAAGTTTAAGGTTTCGCCATGGCGGCAACCAACCAAGGTATCGGCGTCACAGGACATATTATAGACAGATTTGAGGAAGTGAATAAAATCGTCTCATTTTATGAAAAGGACTTTAGTGATGACTCGAGTTCAAAGAAAGGGAATGTGGTCGACAGAGGCCATGATCGCATTCCCTTTGTTGATGTTTGGGGCCTCGAACCAACTCAATAAGAACGTAAACCATGGACATCAAAACAGGAGGCTTAATTTCTAACAGCTCCGAGTAGTTGCTTCGGTTCCTCGTTTGCTCGAGGTATTTAATGGTTTCCTCTTGAACCTTTCTTCGCTAGATTCAGGGTGCAATCCAGTCCCAATCCCCCCATCCCCTACCTGTCCGAAACACACACACTGTCGAATCTACCTTACCGGTTGGTGACGAGGAAAGGAAAAGTGCCGCGCATTACAAACATACACACACGTCAGCCAACAACCAACTAAATGTCAGTGCATAGAATAGGAGACCACAATTTGTGAACTTTTACTTAATGCTCACACCTAAACTTGCACACAACTGCCGTGGGACTTGCTACATGTGTGCTTGGGTGGGCACGCCGATCAGCAGGTGCACACGTGCGCAAATAAAGCGGCAACTTGATAGTTGCCCAGGGTCACCAGAGCTAAAAATAGATTTGGCCTCTACCTTGGATCGGAGCAAGGCTGTCGCCACACCACTGCTGCGAAGTCGATTCGGACGAAGGGAGAAAAGCGACTGTCTGAGCCACGTTGGTGATACTAAGAGCTACATCTGCTTGTCCACTTGCGCACTTCACACTGCACTTAAGATACGAACGGGATCCAGAGAAAGTGCTCGGCACTTAAGGGGAATTTGTTGGGGAGATTGTGAAGACGGAAAATGAAACAGGCGAGAACCAGATAAGGAAGGAATTAACAAAGGTGGGTTCACACCGCTTCCCGGGCTGTTAATACCTCGAGGGAAATTTAAAAATGGTTCCATTTAATTAAAGATCTAATTGCACAAATTTGATTTCTCTGAAGATGGAAAGGAACCCGGTGGAAAGTAATTAAGTCAATGAACTCGTTTGGATGAACCGTCATTAGTCGCTTTATGTCCACCACGGGATTACCCCTTGTTGCGAAAAGTGGAAGCAGATTCAGGATTTTCACGTCTTCCTGGTCCCTAGTACTCCGGTTATGTATCTTCCATTCATTTTATACTTTCTTTATGCCGCAGAAAGGCTAGGGTTGGTGCTCGATCTAATTTTCTAAGTGATTGCTAATATGTATGCCTTTGCTCTCATCGGTTTTACGTTTTTTTAAAAGATACACGTGTCATTAAAGTTCTTTTTAATAATACTAGATTTCATCTGTGTGTACCATGCATGGTAGATGGCAACGCCTCACATACACCTCTTCACCCCCTCAGCCCCACAAATTATGGTAAGTCGCAAACTGAAAGTTTGGTGTCAGCATCTGGACATTTACCACTCGGTCACATTCCACATGATGCTCCTCACAGAAATCCCTGACGTGGCATCTTTTTTTGTCTCCTTTTCACCCCTCCAAACAACCAAACTTCCTGCCATTGCATACACTAATCTTCCATTATCCTTCTTAACCCTTAGCATTACTTCTTTTCTTTCTATTTCTATGCCCATTCCTTCCTCTTTCTGACCATCCTCCATTCGTTTTCTTCGGGTAAACAGGATTTCGTTGGACGCCTCAGTTTCGTTTTTTAATCTCGTAAAAAAAAATAGTTGAATGATTGCAAATAAAAATACGTGCTTTCATTTTGCGCTGTTTTTTATTCATGAAAAGCTTTGATATTAAGAAAGCAAAACTATATTTCATTAAGACACTACAAACAAAACAATGAATGTAAACTACGCTTAAATAAAGTTATAAATTTAGTGGATATTGATAGAAATCCTAAAATGGACGATCACTTTAGTCATTGAATAGATGAGTTCGAATGGAGCTTACAAACAAAGCCAATTGAATATAGATTGCCAGAGACTCATTGTGCCACATTAGGCCCTCGTAACCCTCGCGAATGAGAACCCGGACGAAACTGAGAAATTCATGGGGATGATCGTAATTAGGTTGGAAATGAAGGTGAAATTTAAGTAATCGAACAGAGCCTAGGGTAAAGGAGGAGGCGGAGGGCAGGGTTCGGGAAAATGGAGATGACGGGGCTGACTAAATTTGGAAACTTGAACAAGAGTTAGTCATAAAGTCCGACCTTTAACAGCATTGCGCTGGTTATGCCTTCGTTGATTGACACCAAGACCGGCCTTGAAATAGAAAAAAAAATGCGAGATGAGAACTCGACCTTCTGTGGTTAACGAGAGCATAACGTTAAGATGAGACTTTATTTACATAAAAAAGAAAACTCGAGATTCGTAAAGAAAGTGTAAAAATAGGGGAATGTAAGTAGAGACGGGTTGAAAGTGCGTATCCTGGGCACTGACGGAGGGAGATCTGTCTTATTTACCTTGATCAAGAAGGAGACAAAGACTTGATGGGAAAAGAAAATGATGCACCGACAACAACATCCTCATCATACATAACAAGCCAAAAATCATCTCTCTCTACTCAAGTGTTAGACTTCCAGCGTCGAGGTACGGGTTTGACCCCGACTGCACACACCGTAGGAAAATACCCTGATACCTCCATGTGGGTAAGTAGCTGTACACACACGCATAGTCAATCGCAACACCGCTATCATTTCCCTTCCCACTTTTGGAAGGAAAATATACGCACACTGTCCTTTCTTCCGGATAACTACTGATGGCGTACTACAATTTTCAGGGTGAGGACCAGAAAAGACTTTTGGGAGCAAGCTGCGGGCCGGAGTGACAAACCAAATTCCCAAAGTGACCACATATATATATATATATATATATATATATATATATATATATATATATATATATATATATATAATAGAATACATTACACAAGAATTTTATTGAAAAACATACAAATTAGTGAGACGACTGGTGCTGCTTGCCATGAAAAAGTGTTTCAATATCCGACTCGATGGATGAGGTAGCCAACAGAAGAATGTCGTTGAGGTGGTGGTACGAGAGTTGGGAGCGAAGGTGAGACTTTGTATACTTCATTTTGGAGAAGAGCTGTTCGCAACAGTAGGTGCTGCAAACATGGCCACGATGCGTTGAACATGCGCACTGTATTTTGGAAAATTGCTAGAAGGGAAGTCGAGGTCGCGGAAGAAGGACAGCGAATAAGAGGTGCGGAATTTCGCCTTCAGTTCATCAATGCACTGCAGCTCCACCAACTCCAACTGCAGGGAGGCAGAAGCGTCGTCCACAGGAAAGTCAAAGGGGGAGGTGAAAAGCTTGAAGTCTGCAGCCAGCGTCCTGACTCCTGCGAAACGGGAAGCAAATTCCTCTCGCAGAGAAGCGACGACACTAACGTCGCCAGGGACACAAGCAGAAAGGCGGGGAAAATGCACAAACTGACCAATAGCCAACTGAGCCTCCCACAAGTGTAGCTTAATCTCGAAGGCGGTGATGTGCGCGCGCATGTCTGTCTGTTAGGAGAATGTCTTTGCCCTGCAGCTTCACGTTGAAGGCGTTCAGGTGATGGGGTTTCGCGGGCCGGATGGCAATATTAATGCCGAGCAAGGTGGCGGGCCAGACACTAAGCCTTCGCGGGCCGTATCTGGCCCGCGGGCGGAGGTTGCGCACCCCTGGCATACTAGTATCCATTATCGAGGCCCTCATATCTACATACCTCTGGCGTGAATCGGGCCCTCCCCCTCTTTACCTCGGAGAACGAAGGGTTCCAGGTTCGCTGTTTTTTTTTTATACAAAACACATCAATGTAAGAAAATATTTTTGGCCTCTGAATTCTCCCCTTTCCCTCCTTCGTCTGCCTACCCTAATTTCCTGTATCTGCCCTCTTTCTTTGTCTACTAGATCACTTTATCGTCCCTTGGTATAATTCTCTCGATGACTGATCATTTTTCTAACTGTTTTAATTTTAAAATACAGCGATGGTGGTCGCGCCCCTCTGTGCCCCACTTTTCTTCCCACGATCTTTTAGACTTTTATAGCAATTTGCTAAAACGTTTAAGACAGGCCCTTGTAAGATGAGTTTACAACTCTCCTTCCCTAGTTTGGAGGGAGGCGAAAATGATAAAAATGGGTAGATTCACATTTTGAACAGGAGCAGGGACGGTTGTCTTCTCGATCTTGGGGCTCCCATCTCTGGTGGATGTGTGGAAGTGGGGCTTTTTTAGACGTTACACATTTTCAAAATTACATAGCTAAGGAATTTCATTGGATCAAGGCTCGCTTGTGCAGTACACACTTCCGTAGGGAGAAGACAAGGACTACCACCGCCTTCAAATACCAGCCATCTGATTAAACTTTCTCTATTCACCTTTTCAATTGACCTCCTATCTATTAGGTATTTTTAATATTGTGTGTGTTAACGATAAGCAAATTACAGCTCATATTGTTTGGGGCAAATTGAATTCAAATTTATCGTTCTTTCGTGGGGTATCGATTTATAGTCAAATATTTGGAGGTTGCACAAACTTTGGTTCTCTTTTGCTGCACCGTGCACTCTTTTTAAATTCATTATTTGCATTGAATTATTATCAACAAACTTCTCTTCTTTTACTTTAAAACTTCTAATTAGGGGACTTTGGGACACCTATCTTTCAAACGCAGGAATTTACAATCTGGAGGAAGTTGCCTTTGTAAAATTTTAACATATTTTCTTTAAATATTAAATGAGACAAATACATCACATCCTAAAACTCTCTACCGATTAACGAGAGAACTTGGGACTCAATTCGTTTCAAAGTAGCTCTGAAAAAGGCTTTTACCTTTTTCCAAATCAATCCATCCGAATATTGCCTTTTCTAAAGCCTTTTCAAAAACCAGTAAAGTCTACCCCCTAACATTAGGGGAGTTTGATACTAACACCAAAGAAAAATGGCCTCTTATGTCTTCGGGCTTACCTGTAATTGTCATTCAGATCTTTATGCGCATTTCATTTTCTGGTTCTGGACTCTCGTCCACTATGTGAGGGAAGAAAGTCACAACTTACCTACTTACAATGTAATTAGTGAAAAGGCAATAAACGGTTAAAACATATAAAACTGAAAGGGCACGAAAATTGGGACAAAATAAGTGAATAACATAAGAGAAACAAACGGTACCAAATGTATCTTGTTATTCGAAGCTCACGGTATCCATGGAAACCTCTTGACATGGGTAAAAAGAGAAGAAAATAGACATCACCAGTTAACGGAATTAAATTGGAGTGGTGAGAAATATCTAGTGATATCACAATGATCTATACTTAGATCACTTCTATTTTTAATATATATGTTAATGATATATACGAAGAACTTGTGTGGATAATCCCAAAAATCGTGATGATATAAGACTAAGAGAAAAAATGTTAGTTTCGGACCAATAGAAAATTCAACAAAACCGCAGTGTTCAATAAAATGCGAAATGAGGCATCGGACTAAGAAACAACAAAGTCACCAGAACTAAGTCGCGTGCTCTCAATTATTCTGACTTATGACCTTATGACCCTATGACCTTATGACCCTATGACCTTGAAAATTATATCATTCAAAGGAAAATGTAAAACAACATAAGGGTTTCAAATTTTGTTACAATCGGCCGAATAGTTACGGTTATTGCAAAAAAAACTCATTAAAAGTAAACTGGACTGGTCTACGTACCGACATAGTAATTTATAGAGTCGCGACCACGCGACTAAAATTTATAACAATACAATGTCATGAATATCCTCGCATACGGTGAAAAGGATTTAGGAGTTTCAATAAACAATGACTTAAATATGTCAAAACATTTTGTGAAGGCGTGAAAAAGGCCAACAAACTTTTAGTTCTTTCCATGAAAGTTTTTTTCTACAAGTCGAACAATATCGTTCTTCCACTGTACAAATCCATTGTAAGGTCACACTTGGAATATTGAACGCAACTTGCATGTACTTGATCTTCGAAATGATGTAGAATGCATGTTTGAAAGAATGCATCGCAGCGTAACTAAGAAGGCTCCAGGATTGCAACAGAGATCATATGATGAGAGGTTGCGATGCTTTTTTATGTCACTGGAGACATGTAGGTAGAAGCGAGAAATGACTCATTTTTTAAGCTATTAAACGGTTTTCACACTGTAAAATCTGATTCATTCTTGGAAGTTAATAACTGAACGAGAAGAAACTGGATTCAAGGTACAACTAAGGCATTTTGAAGCAAAACTAGCTAAAATAATCACCAACAACTAATAATCAATATCTCTTGCCTGGATATATAGTGTACAGTGATACATTCGTGTTAAATTCGCTTAGATAAATATTTCCGAGAGATTTGTGAGTTCTAATTTAGGGGTCTAGTCGTGAAGGAACCCTGCAGTGTTTTGGCACTTGAATTTGATCATGCTAGAAGCTAGAGCAAATAAAGTGGGATAGGTGGGTATGATTAATATAAGGCCCCTTTCTCTGATTAAGAGGAAAGAATTTGATCTCTGAGGTTGTCAACTGAAGTAGTGGATCACCAGTAAAGTGGAGATACCTCAGAGGGAAATCAATGGACACGATTGTTCGCCCACTCGCAATCGCCAGTGCAAGGCAAAATGGAAATCCTGTCTACAAAATTGCTGTTTTGTTAACTTATTATATTTAACGTACCCCATATATCTCTTTGGGCTAATCAAAGGCCTACCCGAAGAATTTCTCGCTAATCACTAATAACAATCAAGTTTAGCCTCCTACTCTTGCTATTGATCGCCTTTGATTCCTTTCGATAAATCCGTCACTCGTGTTTGGGTCCATTGTTTTTCCGCATATCGATTCTGAATATTGAGCTCAGGTTTCCTGCTTCCTCTAACTTTCTGTTAATTTCCGCTTTTAAAGCGATGACCAAAGAGAACATCCACTGCATAAAATTTGTAAAAAAATCTGTAAAAAAAAGTGCTAAAGATGAAGTGAAAATATATATCCACATATCTTGTGTACCTTGAGTTCGGGAAGGCACACAATTCTAGAGATGTGGGCTGTAGCATGGTTCTCCATGCTACACCTAACCTCACCTTGCAGGCTCCTGGAGTCATTGCTCAATCCCTTGGAATAGCTGAGAGTAAACTTTAATTGAGCTATTGAGTTTCGTAATTACAAATTCCGATTTTTCCCAGCCTAGATTCAGCCGATGAAGTCGGCAGCTTTAACCTCATCGAGTTTGGTGGTCTTAATCTCGTCAATTACTTCGTATTAGCTAAATGAGAGAGACTTGCAATATGCTGGGAATCTGCCCCGAGTAAAAGGGACAAGTGGTAGCTACCTGGCTCGTCCGATACGTAGAAAGGTAACTTGCATGAGGCTCACCCAGACGGCGACATTCAACAAGAATATGCCGAACAGTTTGGGAGGCAACGCAATCGCCGCAATAAAGTGCGGGCGAACACTCGATTAAATTATGGTGCGTCCATTGAACATGTCTAATTCTATGACGACAGAAAGTGACCTGAAGCCGTCGCGGCATTGGGGCGATAGGTCCATGGGAAGAGTCGCGGCGCAAAGGTGCACAACGTTAAGTTACCCTTGGCCGTTACCCATCTTTTTTGCCAAGCAGGCCAGAAAGCTGCCATGTAGTTGGTGTGAGGAAGAGCTAAACGCTGGTCTGGTCGCCCAGTCGTCGCAAACTATTTGGCCGCCTTATCGGTGTGCTCATCACCTGCAATTCCCACCTATCCAATAAACCAGCAGAGGATAACCTCGACATCCACCCGGCTCGTGGAAACTATGGTGACAAGGATAGCGCAACCAGGGTGTGTGGAGATTCCGATGCCCCGAGAGCACTCAGGGCGCTTTGTGATTCCCTAAAGATAATAATCTGGTCTCCGAGCCGGGCACGAAGCGTTAACTCCCGTCCCGAGTGGTGTATTGCAACCAGCTCGGCCGTGAAGATAGACGCAGTGACCGGTAGAGGGTCTCTGATTTCAAACATATGATATACGGCGTGGAAAACGACCCCTCTACATGAACTTGAAGCCATCCCTATACACTTCTATGGATCCAGCGTGATACGAAGCTTTAGAGACCAAGGCGTGGCGACAAAGAGTCAAAAGTGGTACCCTCCAGGGTAACGTAATGGGCAGAAACAAAGGTGCTACCGACCCGAGAACTACACCAAGCTCTCGAAGGAGTTTCCTCGCTTAAACACAAAGTGCCTAGGATATGACAGGCTTCTCTTGGTGGAATAGGCACCCTTCGAAATTCGAACGAACAATGGATCCGTAGAAATTTAAGGGAGTAAGTAATGTTGAGGGTTACGGAACGAAGAATCTCCATGGTGCGGAGACTAGAGATCCTACGGCTGCGAATATGGTTCTACTACGTGAGGCGTAGGTCGAAAACAAGCTCAAAGAAGCTGTAAAAACCCATCACTTACTGGCAAACCCCGCATAAGAATAAGTCCGGGTCGGGTTGGAGTCGTTAATGGCGGCATAGAGCATTATCTTAGTCTTGGCCAAGAAAAACCGAAACCTGTGCTTTGCGGCGATGCAAGAACTGCGGTTCAATTCCTTTAGAAGTCGATTAACCAGAGTTGGCATCTGGGCTGTACCAAAAGAGATCAAAGGTCGTTTTCGCAGAGCGTAGCAAAAACCTCTTCTGACAGTAGTAAAATGAAACCGTTGAAGCTCAATAAATAGGAAACGGAGGACTCACTCAAGCAGGACTCTCTCTTTTTGCCCTGTTGGGCATCCAAGAGGCCCACTACACCACCGACACCACCGCACCCTTAGACGAAAGCGAAGATTTTGTAGGAATTTAGAGATGAAAATTGGAAGGCGTTCCCTCTCACTTATCCTGTGTAGGGTCTCCATGAGACCATATCGTCATGCGGTATCATATCTATTAGTGGTGTAATGCTTTCTACGGAGAAAGGCCTGGCTGATAGCAATTTCTAACCCGGAACAGAGCATCTTACGTGGAGTGTAACTTGCGGAAGCTGCAATGTACACGTAGGAGGTTAGAGAAATTGCTGTTTGCGAAACCAAGCACAATAGCCATTGGCCATGAATCTGGGAAGATACCCTTAGTCCAGATCCTGTTGAACAAATTTAACAAAAACGTAATGTCACTCACCCAGATGTCGAAGTATAGTATATGGAACATCGTCCGAAACAGATGCGGTGTACCTGAATGAAGCGAGAGCGGATCTCAACTTACCCAACGTGGACCTCTCGTTGAAGAGTTCTACGATATGGAAGTAAAGTCCAGTCAGCGGCCTCCAGCGACATCACGATGTGCATTGTTGGCGGGGTAGCATCTAAACTAGAGAATTTGCGAAATTGGTCGCTAGAGCCTCCGCCATTGCCGTTCTCTTGCAGAACGGGTGTGTGAGGGAAGGGGAGAGGGGCTCCTACGAGAACTTGCCCCGAATCATTTTGATTGACTGGCTTTTGCACTTCTGTCAGAAGGGTCTACGGGTTAAGTTAAGAAATGTTTACCCGCCAAGAAAAGAAGCGGGCCTTCTTCAAAACATACCGGAATCTAGCAATGGTTCGACGAAATTTACAGACGGTGAAATCGTTCGGGCGGCGCTTATGGCCAGACTATGCATATCACTTCTCAGAGGATCGTATCACAATCTGCCGACCAGCAAGGAAGTGGCTAGTGTGCAAAAAGGTCAGACGTTCTAGGAATGGTAGTTAGACCTATGGCGATGAGGTTGGCGGAGAAGAACTCAACGGCCTCATTAACCGACTGGGACATAAAAATCAGTCATATTCAGAATTGCAGAGCCCCGCTCCTGCTGCAAGCATCACCGATGTGGTTTCTCCGGTGGCAGCGGCACATAAAATGATATTTAAATGGGAAAGTGCTTACTACGATTAAGGTCATCGACCACCTCCCTCTCAAAATCAGGCTGTACATCTTGAGAGCAGAGGGACAGATCAGGGCAAGAAAATGAAGCAGTTCTCAGGCAGTGATGCGTAAACTCATCTACTATCAGTCCTCCTTTATACAACTTTTCGCCTTCGATCAGGTTGGTAACTACCTGCTCCCTGGGATTGAGTGTTAAGTCCTTACAGAGGGAGTGCTTACCTTTCAAATTCGCCTCGGGCTAATGATTAAAATATAAAATCTATCACAGAAAGAACTTTTATAAAATCTTCGAATATACGAAAAACACAAAACAAACAACTAGGCCTTAATTTTAATACTTTTTTCTGAACGTCACCATTTGAAATTCTTTTTGTTTGAAAAAGTTCAGAAGTTAAAATATCCTCCTATCGGTATACCAATGTCAAAACCTTTGGCCAGGAACATTGGAAAGAAAATTGCCTTCCAGAATAATAGTGTAATGAATATTTACCAAAGTGTATATGTTAAAAACGTGAAAGATTTTGTCATATTCATTTTATTAAATAAAATCGTATTTCGCCGCAACTAAGGACTCCAGGCGGCATCGGAACCTGTTACAGGCGTGCTCGATGGTCCTACCCTTTAACTGGCAAACAATGTGGTGATACTAGACCTAAACTCCACCTTGGTGGTGAAAAGTGACTTGTTGGCTCTCTCTCTCTCAACCACGCCGCACACAAAATAGTCCAGGAGGTTGCAGTCTGGGGAGTTAGGAGGCTAGATATTCAGAGTGGTGTGGTCACAGAAATCGTCTGACAGACAAGACTGGATACTTCTGCTTATGCGGCATAGTGCAAATTCCTATTTCTACACCTACCGCCTTCCAAAGGCCATCTCCTGGATCTAGACCAACTTCACCTCATCTAGGCTTTTAATTTAGCCTTCTGGGAAAATAAAAGGGGGAATAACGTGACCCTCGCTACTGACCACCCCAAATATCATGATGTTAACAGGAACTTAGTCTTCTTAAATCTCTGTACATCTTTGGGAGAGACGGGGAGGCAGTAGTTGTTTTGCGAGTTTACCACTTTGTCATGGCGGAAATTCTTCTTCTCTGAGAAGAATCAAAGCAAGCTTTGCAGCACGTTCCTTCCGCTTGTCCTTTATTTTCTACAACAGAAGCTGACCCTTTCCCATCTTGTACGCGTAGTAGCTGATGTCCTCATTCACTAACTGCCCTATGATAGACTAACACTCCCTTCTCCCTTGCTATAGGCCTAATTGACTTGCTAGGTTCGTTCTCAATGACGGCCTGGATCTCCGCGACAGAGTCAGGGTTTTTTTTTTTGTATCAGAATGCTTAGAGTGAGACTTCCGAGTCACCATACCTTCGTAATCACAGTCTGACTCATCCAACTTTTTTTTATCCTCTGCAGCGTCCTCAGATTGACACCCAATAACTCGGAGATCTTCGCAATGGACCTCCCTACGTGAATTGCAAACAGCACAGCTTGCCTTTTCCAGTTATTTTAAGGTTTGAATTCAGCCATGGTATTGTTTCTTTAAATTCAATTTTCTAACAGGGACAAATTACACACTGCCCCTGTATAGCTAACATGAACGGGACGAGATGAGGTTCAGCAATTCATCGCATTTGGCCGGAAGTCTACGGCAATTCCATCGATGGAATATGCCCTTAATGCCTACCAAGGAGGACATGCGGGGCCTCTCTTCGAGGTTTAAGCCCTAAAGGGAATGACCTTAACCTTCTTGTAGGCAGAACTTAGGTAGTTGCAGGCCATTGAAGGTTCTGTCACCTTCGATGACTTACTAGGGGAGGTTGAGTTCGTTATGCGAAGGTTTTCCTCCCTTCGTCTCGTTCTCTTTCGGTGGCAGAGCAATTTTGGAGGATGTAATCCTAGTTTTGGAAGCTCTTAGGTCTCCGATATGCCCAGTCCAGACTCGATATGGGAGGTAGGAGGCGATTATCCTTTGGTGCTGTCATTTTTTAGGGAGACAGCCTTAGAAACCACCGAAGATGGTCTCACGATCACCTTCTGAGGGTTTGCTTCCTGCGAGTCTAATGACTATGTGGAGGCGCATGGCCATTTCTCCCTATTGGAAACTGTTACAACCGGGGATGAGAGCCTTGAATTTAGCCGATTTTGTGCGTGATGTTGTAAAGCCGCCAGTTCTATATGGGGGTCGCCCCGGGGAGTTATGACCCACAGAAGGCTTCTGAATGGGTGCAGAAGTGACCGTGCTCGTAGGCCTGAAGTGGCCAGGAGCAGAGGGAGCCTTTTAATTTTGGATTTTTATTTTTTAGAAGGCTATCTGGCGACTGCCCACTTAGGCATAAGTCGCCGCAATCACACAGCCTAGCTCTAGGCTACTTTAAAATAAAAATATGAAAACAAAACAACGATAAAAAGGGAAGATAACAATTAGGAAGCAAGCTCCGGCATCAGGGGGAGGTCCCCCTCCCGCAGCGCAGGAGCATGCGACCTACAAAGAAAACAACAATAACAAAAAAACAAAAAAACAACAAAACCTAGTTAAATAAAAGGGAGAAGGCCGGCCTCCCCCCAAAAGTCTACTAGTCCAACAGTCAATGAGCACACACTCGTCCGGAGTACAAGGGACAGGCGGTAGTGACCCCACCCATCCAGGTAGCGGGATAAATAACGTGCGCAGAGATCGCCCATACTGAGACATTCAACAAGAATGTTCTGAATAGTCTGGGGGGCAAAGCAGTCTTAACAGTAGGGCAATGGCGAGCGCTCCATCAAATGGCGGTGCGTCCCGCGAGTGTGTCCAATTAGGAGACGACAGAAAGCAAGCCTTCGCGGCATTTGGGAGTAGGTTCATTGAAACAGTCGAGGCGCAATGGCACGCAACTTTAAGTTCCCTTCGACCGTCTCCCATCTTTTTTTGCCAAGCAGCCCGAAGAGCTGCCCGTATTCCTGCCATGTAGTCGGTGTGAGGAAGAGCCAAACGCTGGTCCGGTCGCAGAGTCCTCGCGAACTTTTTGGCGCCCTCATCGGTGCTCTCATTCCCCGCATTTTCAACATGTAAAGAAACCCAGCAGAAGATAATCTCGACATCTGCCCGGCTCGCCAAAACCGTGGCGTCACGGATATCGCGAACCAGAAAAATAGCTTACGGAGAACGGTACGAGACGAGCCTTCGCAGCTCCTCCCAGTTGGCTCGGAGTCCACGGCAATTCTATTGAAGGAATATGCCCTCCAGGCCTAGCTCAGAGGAGACGCGGGGGCCCTCTTCGAACAGAAGACCCTCATGGGAATGGCCGTACGATTCCCGGAGGCAGAACCCCGGGCGCTGTTGGCCGGACAAAGCGCTGAAGGCGCTGTCGCCTTCGAGGACTTATTGGGGGAGGTTGGGCTCACCATGCGAGTCTTTTCCTCCCTCTGCCTCGAAACCTTAGGCGGGCGTTGCGGCTTCGGGGGCGGGGGTCCCTCTTTTCGAGGATCCACCGTTTCCGAGCCACTCAGCCAACCACTAGGCGGGGGCGAAGGAGCCCAAGCTCCTTTGTTTCTGGCCTCCTTTCGGCAGGCAGCCTTAGGAACCCCAGAAGATGGCCTGGCGACCTACTTCAGGGATGATGCCTCCTGTGAGTCAACCGACTCGGTGGAGGCGTGTGGCTGTTTCGCCTTACGAGAAACGGTCACGCTGGGGGAAGGGTGGGGGCTTTGGTTTTAGCCGGGGCTGGGTGTGAACTCTTTGTGCCACCAGCTTTACCAGGGCAGCGCCCGGGTTGAGTAGAACCCGCAGAAGGGCTCCGAATGGGCACATAAACAACCATGCTCGTTGGCCTGGATAGGCAAGGAGCAGAGGGTGTCTTTCTAACCATTGAGGCATATGACGTCCCAGGCAGAGCCGGGCGCGCCAGGACCAAGTCCTTAGCCTCGCGAAATGAGAGTCGATCCTGGGCCTGAATGGCCAGGATTTCTTTCTCAAGGAGATATGCAACACATTGCTTCGAAGAAGCGAGGTTCGGCTCTCCGCAATTAACACACTTGGCCACACACGATTTGGACTTATCGTTGCGGCCTTGGAGCATTCTACACATACTTCGGGTGACCCCGACTTTGCACGTCTACATGAGCGATTTGTATGGCCAAAGCGGTTACAGTAATAGCACCACCACGGCAGTGGCACGAATGTCTTCACGCGGTAGCGGTACCAACCGGTACGCACCGTCTCGGGGAGCTTGTCACAGTCGAATGTGACGAAGAGTGTAGGGGTGGGTCTCGAGGCCCCTTCCTGTTTTCTCATCACGCGTTCGACCTTGACCGCCCCATGGTCGGACAGCTCTAAGGTGATGTCCTCTATAGAGTAGTCAACGGGTTCCCTCCCATAAACTACTCATTTCACAACGTTCATGGTAGAGTGCGGCGTCACACTCACCGGGGTGCCATAAAGTGTCCGAAGAGCACTTATCTTGGCCGTCTCGGAGGGATCCGCCGCATTCGCCAGAAGGCTCCCGTGCGAGAAACGGGTTACCTTCGGCTCTCTACCAATTACACTAGCTAATGCTCTCATCTGATGTATCATGTTGCCCTTGGCCAACATGCTGCCATCAGTGGAGCGAATAACGAGGAAGCGTTTGAAGCCAGCGGGCTCGAAAACGCCAGGAAACCTCTGAATCAGAGGCCCCGATGTTATCGAGGCTCCGCCTTGCGCTCTTTTTGCCTTAGTCATAGTCAGAGGCTCCACACCCAGGCGAGGGGGGGGAGGCAGAGGGACCGGATGTGCCGATCTTGGCTTGGTCGCTTACCGAAATGGCAGCAGACCCATTCGTCCCCACAGCCCTCGCAGATGGAGAAGAGCTTGGGTCTTCTTCGTCTTTTTTCTTTTAAGGAGAGGAGGGCGGGGAATGAACCCGCTTCTCTCTCCCCCAGGCCAGATGGACCGGCCTCAGCCAGGTCCTTCTTCGAGATGGAGAAGGTCCTGGTAGTCGCAGGGGCACCGATTGGAGAAGATTCCTCCCCTCCTTGTACTGCCTTGGAAACCCGGGCCGTTTGAGGAGGTCCTTGCATAGGGGCGGATTCGGGTTCGGTGCTTGGCCCTAACATCTGAGGCTTGGTTGCCCCAAGGACCATTTCTATCTCAGATGAGCCTCCTGTTGGTCATCACTCCAAGACATCGCAGGTCCTGTTGGCAGCATTGTCACAAGTCACGTGTGGGGAGGCACAGGACTTGACCCCGACAAGGTTCAATATTCTTGCCAGCAGGTCTTTTGAGGGAAGCGACTGAATGGTCCTGGCTTCCCTCTCCCCCCCCCTAAGGAGCTTTGCCCTATCAAGCTGCTTCAATGGGGAGCGGTCGTCTATGGGCTGCCTGCTGGCTTTCTTGGCAGTCCCCTTGGAAAGAAAAGGGGGTACTGCGGCTGGAAAGAGGGAGGTGCCCGAAAGAATCTCCAGAGAAGGAGGTGAGGGGGAGTCCCCTACACCAGTAAGCGAAGCAGAGTAGTAAGCCTCCTCTCCGCTTAGAGAAATTTGGAGGGTCTCCTGCACAAACACAGGGCAGGGGACCTCCATTTTTTCTGTGAAGCTGCCCGAGGGCGTTTCCGTCGATGCACAATGGAAAATTGAGGTGAGATTTTTAATTTTCACATGATTGGGCATGGTGACCCTAAATTTTTCACGGGATGCAATAGCTCATCACCCCTCGCAGTAGCCTGCCCTGAAAGGGGTGCGTACAGGCCTGGCAAAGCCAGGTGCCGCCATGCAGGACCACCTCTCCCGCCTGGTGGCCTGGCAGTCCCTCGGCATGGAAGCTCCACCTTGGACACGGCGTAAAAAAATAGATTGTGAAGTGAGAAGGATAGGGGATGTGAGGAAGGTTTGGGTGGAGATGAAGCAGGTTGTTAAAAACCTACCATACCGAACCGGAGCTCAGAAGTTAGGGAACATTGTCCCCTCTCCCCTCAGCCCTGATCCGAGACGGTTGGTTGAGAAGAAGGTCAGCATCTACCCTGTGAAATTAGAGGCTGACAAGAGAAAGTTGTGGGAGAGTTTGTATAAAAAGCGACGAAGTAGGGGAAAAATACAGGCTGTCTGAAAGAAGGAGAAGTGTCTAAGCTGGGGTCGGACGGGGTGCTGAGTTCCGTCAGCACGGCGGCCAGGATGGCAAATCGCCACGCCCCTTACGGGGTTTTAATTTGGGAGGTATAAGATATCCCAGGTCGCATAGAGCGCACCAGAACCAATTTATATCCTCGCAAAAAAGGGGTCGGCCCGAAGAAGCCTGAACAGCTAGGACATCTTTCTCGAAAAGATTCGACTTCCATTGATTCTAGAAAACCGGTTACGGAACGCCATAATTTGCAGACTTAGTGCAGATTTATGCTTGACCCAACTTAGCACGTCTGTAGGTTTGATTTTTATTGCGGCAGTGGCACGATTGCCTTGACGCTGTAGCGATAACAACCCGCACGCGCCGACTCTGAGATCCTGCCATTATCGAAAGTGACGAAGAGTGTAGGAGTGGGGTTCTGGTTCCTCTCTTGTTTTCACATCGCATTTTCGACCTTGAACGCCCCTTGGCCAACAAGCATTTTTGTGGTGTCTATTAAGGATTAATCTACAAGTACATTGGCGTGAATTACCACTTTCACAAAATTCATGCGTTTGTAATCTCTCACAGGCAAGCCATCGAATTTCGGAAGAGAACTTACCATGGCTTCCTGAACAGGGTCCGAGGCTTTCACCAAAATAGCTTCATCCGAGAAACGGTGTACCTTTGATTCTCTATCTAGAACCCTAGGTACTGCCTGGTGTTGGTGGAAGACATGTATTTTGGACAATGTGTTCCCATCTGTTGAATGAACAATCAAGAAATGCTTGAAGCCGGCGGGCTTGAAGATGCCTGGCAGCCTCTCGATGAGGGCTCCTGACGTCACCGAGGCTCCACTCACATTAGTTACATTAATAGTTTTTATTAATATTTTCTTCTAATATCTCTGCGATAATTGTGATGTTTTCTAGTTAGGACAGCATTTTTAACGATCATTTTTTAGTTTGGGGACTGATGCCTGCTTTGAATATACATCTCTTTCCTCATAAAATTTTTAATCTGTTGCTCTCTTAAATGAAACTTGGACACTCTTAGAGAGGATTTTCAAAGAATATTCTGTGCAATATTCATGGAAAAAACAAGTGCATATTTTTAAGAAATTATGGATTTATGTCATTTTGTTTTCTAGTTTTAGAAGCTACTATATATTCAGTAAAATAAGGTCATTTTGCAATAAAAAAGCACATTAAGCCAATACATATAAATAAAAAAGACAGCGCTGTGGAAAATTATATAGTTCGATACCCTACCCGTATTCGCACTCCAAATGATTCCAAAAAACGAACAATAATTATTAGTTCTAGAAATCATTGCATCTCCTATTCTCTAGTGCAGAACTCGATATTTGGTAAGCTACGCATACAATGAGAGATAAAATTGAGAAGTGTAGATAGAGCCTCAATAACAAGGCGTGAAGTAATTTCTACTACATCTTTGCGATTCGTTGGATGACAAAGCCACGTATATTCGATGCTCGATTCTGAATAAAGTTTCCAATAAACTTAGTAGAGAGTTTCTTCCCATATATAAATGCCGCCTATAAGTTCTATTTCACGCAAAGTTTTAAAAACCTGCGATTCTTTATTTACAAAAGTGTTCTCCAATGGTTCGTCGTTCTTGGCATTCGGCCACGGCATTAGTGACCCTTCCCCGATAATAATCGTTTCGTCGAAAATTGGCTTACATGACATAAATTTGAATCAATTGATTCTTTTCTGATTTGAATACAATTTTAAAATTTAAATTGAATTTTTCAATCCGGATTCACCCTCGGCTTACACTCTTTGATATCCTTGCTAATGATCCAAGTTGGGTCGCGAAATTTTCCATTTGTAAGATTTAAGGTATAGAATTGTGGAATGAATGGATGGATGGTACAAGTTAGTGAGAGCTGTATATGATAGTATGAGTAATGACTGGAGGAAGGAATCTGTTGAAGAAAAATATTGATTGGCAGCGTTTCGTCATCTGAGGAGAGCATCCGACAGCCATTTGACTCCGAGCACCCACCAACTGTAGATAAATCGCCTTTCATACAACACCTATCATACATGATTCTCTCAGGCTTGATTAAATGTCACTTTTTTTTAACAAGAGTTCCATCTCACAGATTCAATCCATCGTTTTCTAGAAAGATTCACCTTCTGCTATTACGACTGCTACAATAAACAGCTGACTATTTTTTAAATGCTTTCGTTCCACTGGCAACAACAATTTTCTACCTTTCGTTCGATTGGTTCATTGACTCTTCCTAATCTAAAATTTCCTTGCTATGGATATTCAACCCATTAGTTATTCTACCCACTCTCAATAAATATCCAGCCACAATCAACAGGCTAATTTATTGACAGTGTCGAATTCGCAGTACTTTACTGTAGATTTTTACAACAAACTATTGTTGCGCTTTTTTACTGTACGTTATTGTTAAGTGCGTGGTTCCTGGATGTTTTGTGTGCAAAGATTGTATGCTGGAATTTGCTCTTGTTGGTAGAGTTTATGTGTGTAACTCAAAAAGGTTTAATGTTTACAAAGTTTGTTATTAGTTTGTATTAAATAACTACCTTCCATTCGAAATCTCTAATTTAAGTAAATAAATGAAAGCAAGAGGTTAAAATTGACTAATTTACAACCAAAGCTTTGATCGATAGTTCATAAGCGAAATATGCAGCCTAACATTTCTGGTGACGACAAATGTTTAAGGTCTTGTTTTTGATTAAAAGGAAGGAACATGGATTAATGGGGAAGATTTCTTTTTTTAATATGAGCTGAAATTATGTATTATTTAGCAAACGAAAATCAGGGGCTAAATAATACCATCTTTGGTAGCCCTGGAACATACGTGGCCCGAGTCACCCCCTGTGATCTACGTTGACTTGCATGACGACTAGGTCTTAAGACAGCTGCCCGAGGCTACATTGCTTGTCACTTCATTCTTGATGGCGTTTCTTTGCGTTTCAGTTTTATGCTAAATTGATTTTGTAGATTGCATAAAAAAACGCTAGAACTAGATTATTGAGTACCATTACTAGAATGAGGGTTTTAATTGATCTACATATAATATAATAAATTGTTGAGTCACCATGTACAGGGAGTGTACATGTGCCTAAGTTTGTTTTATTTTATGTTACCTAAAAACTATAATTATGCCTAGATTCTACGATTTGTACACGGTATATCAACCTATTGTTTTCCGAAGCGTAAATTTTAGTTTTATTTGGAGCAGAATATACGCGACTAAAATCTAATAAAGACTATGGAGCGAAATGGCATAAAATGTACGAGGCCCTAAAATGCAAAGAGTGATAAGGTTAAAATAAAAGCCATAAACATGAAAGACACGCACACATACCAACACTTACATTTCTAATTAATTAAAAAGGTACAATAACAAGCTATAAAAGAGATAAAAAAACAGACCCTATTAAAAATCAGAAGAGGGAATTAGTTCTGAAAATGGGGACCGTCAGCTAAGAGGAAACGCAGTCGATCGTTACATTGGACGCGTAAAATAGATGGGGAGCATTCCAGACGGAGGGCAGACAAGGGCTCGTACTCTACCAAAAAATGACGACCTGATATAGGAGATGTACAGAGGGAGCATAGGGTGGCGTTGTGGAGCCCAACGCTACTCATTAAATGCCCATGTGTGAGGCGTGTGTGGCCGATTCACAGACGAGAAAGGATCAACTCAGAACTCTACCGAGGATGCTAACTTCTAGCCCACGTTAAAACCCAGGGCTTAACGGAATGCAACTTATTATCCATGCAGCCATCCCATTCTGACTGTCATAGTGACCTAATTTAGTCCTTAACTAGAAAATAAAAGTCACAATAAGGCAAACTGCAGCAAGTCGGTGTCCGGGTAGCGGCAATTCGAGCCGCCTCATCGGCCCGCTCGTAACCTGGACTCTGACATGACTAGGAACGAAGGCTGGGAACTGAAATGAATATCGATTCGAGTTTCGATTTGAGTTTGGCATTTTTAAAAATATTAATTCGAATTCGATTCAAGTTCTCTGTATTTTTTTTTCGGTTTAAATTTTTCGGCTTTTCGATTTTTTAATATGATTTGGATTCGAATTCGATTCGAGTTAAAGTTCAGCTTGCATTTCAAATGCTTAAATCTATTATTTCAGAGTTCTATCTGCTTTTTTCTCGTAAAATATAATTTATAACAAAGTAACTTATAAAACTTTTCCCCTTTCATTACACATTTTCCTTGAAGTAAGGTAAATTCGTTATTTACTGTGTTAGTTCTTGTTTACTATAGCTATCGATATGTACCAGATGCCCAAATTCACTGTGTACTTTTCTATTGAAATTAATTGTTAAAATATTCACAAAGTCCCAATGCACGGGAACCGCAGTCAAAAAAGCGCAGTCAAATGGAAGTTTTTAATAGGATACAACATTTTTTCCTCTATTGAAATATTATGCAATAAAAATACAGAATAAAAATGCAGAACCTACGAAGCATTATTATATTAAAATATTATGCAATAAACATACAAATAATATCTTATAAAAACAATTTAAGCTCTTTTACAAACAAACCTGACAGTCATATGGTGAATATATTTGACATAAATTTAAATTCAAAATCTCTTAGGGATTTCAAAACTCGGAACAGAAGAAAGGTTTAGCTTTGGGCCATTCTGGGATTAGCAAAACAAGATTAGAACTAGGATTAGGACGAAAGATTAAAATATACATTTACCTACTATTCTTGGAATTCCTAAATTATTTTATTAATGATACTCGACGTTTTCGCTTCAAACTTATATTTATAATTGATTCAAGTTCGAAATCGAGTTTTTTAATTCTTTTCGGTTCGAGTTTAAATTTCGATTCGAGTTTTCAAACATTTTTCAGTTCGAATTTTTTTTTTCGTTTTGAGTTTGAAGATATATAGATTTTAAAGGTTTATCGATTCGAATTCAATTCGATTTCCCAGCACTGCTAGGAATCAAGCAAAACTCCATTCTATATCTGGAAGAATTCTTGACCAACCAGAAATATATTTGGAGAAAAGAGGATGGTCAGATGTTAAAGAGCGAATAGCGTGTAATACGTCCATCGAGTCAATAAAAACCGTAAAGGCAGTAAAATGCAAGGTGGATAAAAGGTGTAAAGCTAATATAACTGCATAAAGCTCGGCGGTAAAAATGGAAGTTGCCTGTGCTAACGATTCGGAGACTATAGACCACGGTGAGACCATAGCATCCTCCCACACCATCGTCAGGTTTTGACTCGTCTGTGAAGAGATGACATAATGAAGTGTGTGATGTCGCATGTTCAATAATACCGCCCGCGAGTCAGCCAGTGACATCTAGATATCAAAGAGAGCTATGAAAATATTTGACAAGGGAATGTCAACCGGGAGATAGGTGGGAACTAGAAGGGTAGGAATGAGTTGCGAGAACCTAAACGGAAAATGTGTTCTGCTACACGAAGCTGTAAGGACCAGTGTACGGATGGAGACCTACCATAGGCGGCGACAGACATTGGGGATAAAGCGCTCTTGTAGACTGTTGACCAAGAGAGCTTCTGAATACGGAAAATATAATGTAGAGAGACCTGGATGCGGTGGTGAATGCTCGATATATGGGGAAAAACGGAATGCGCCACTGGATAGACGGAGGGCTAGGTTGCGGATATAATCCAACATACAGAGAGATGAGGAAGAGACCGAAAAATACACCTCACGATCATTACCAACTTGGACTAGTTGAGGGAGGTGTTTAACCTCCACGGAGATAAGGACAGCAAGTAAGTTCAGGATCCAGGATCATCCGAGGAACCGTATCTCAGAGTTTTAATTTGCTGACCTAGCTTCCGGTGAAAGTGCATCGCTTTTGTCTTTGAGGAGGAGAAGCGGAACCCTTTAGGAACGTCAGGCGGTGCATGGTATCATCTGTCAACTGGAGGCAACGGGCTGCAGATGCCGGGCATGAGGCGGAGAATTAAAGAGGGAGGGCATCTAAATACAAGGTCGCAGGCATCCCTTCGGGCAGAGAGTAGACCAGGCTATTTATTGCAATTGTAAATAAAGTAACACTTAATACACTGCCATAGAGAATACCCTCATCCTGAACATAGATATGAGAATAAGTGTTACTAATCTTAACCGGGAAATTGCGAGTAGCTAAAAAACTCTGGATAAAAACTCTTAAAAGTCCCCTGAATCCCCATTCATACAACTGGCATAGAACTCCATAGCGCCACGTAGTCTCATAGGCATTCTCAATATCGAAGAAGATAGCCATAATGTGGCTGCTACGAGCAAAGGCCTCACAAGAGTACATTTAATAAGGACAAGAAGATCCCTTGTACTCTACTTCTTACCGAAGCCACACTGGTATGGAGTCAGGCGTTCATGGTATTTCAGAAACCACTGCAAGCGAGCATTCACTATTTTGTTCAACAACTTACTAAGACAGTTGGTGAGGGCTATCGGTCTATAATGGGAAGAAGACAAGCCGTCTCTACCTTGTTTCAGAAATAGCAGGAGCA
This sequence comes from Ceratothoa steindachneri, assembly GCA_963969495.1. Lineage (NCBI taxonomy): Eukaryota > Metazoa > Arthropoda > Malacostraca > Isopoda > Cymothoidae > Ceratothoa > Ceratothoa steindachneri. Next base: position 29,531,984 of record OZ018319.1, read on the forward strand.
ACGCCATTCTTCCCACAGTAGGATCCAGTTCCAGTTAAAAATATCTAGTAGTAGTGATTCCGTATGGAGATGCCCGAAAAATTCGTATCGGATATTCTCTAAGCTCAGGGACGTGGGAGCGCACAGATAGAGCACTGAACACATTTTTGCGGTAGTAAACAGGCAGTTGTAGGGCTCCTGTTACCGACCAAGAAACGCAGGGCTTCGCCTTCCATTCCGTGTTTGATACATCTAAACTCTGCCAGGTAGCGCTCAACGCTGCTAACATCGGCAAAAAAGGAGGCCAATGTATCGTTGACGCTGAGGGGATCGGAGACGATAGAACCATTCATATAAATGCCACGGGTGGAGTGACCAGCATACTGGCCTCTGATTTTGTTAATTCTCTTCCACACCCGAGCTGAAGAGGTAGTGGAAGACAAAGAAAACACACATGCCCTAAAAGAATCAATGCGTGCCTGACGTAAAGCTCGGTTTGATTTCGGTCAATACGGTTCGGAGGGGTTCCGCGCATGAGCCTTTCTTTATAGACCACCACTACACGAATGCAATCATCATTCCACCATAGGGCTGATTTTCTGTCCCGGCGGGACCGCATACGAGGAATTGTGAACTCTGCAGCCTCGATCACTAAACAGAAAATGTAATGGATAGCCGTATCATAATCTCTAAAATCTCCAATTTGTTTACTAGTGAATGACACTTCATGGAACTTCGAATAGTCGGCCCTTGCAACATTTCATCTGGGGGATATGAAGAGGGATGAAAAAAAGTCGAGTGTTTCAAGACAATAGAGACTTGGTCGCTGCCATCTAAAACAGACCACTTAAAATCTGGGATACAGCCTGCGAAGTCAATAGAAAGATAAATCCACATAACTGAAAAAATTAGTTTGAATATGGTAGGACGAAACATGAGCGGAGTTAAGAATGCTAAGATGGTTGGTAGATAAAAGAGATTCAAGGAGGCGGCCTTGATGGTTGCTCAATCTATCAACCCATACGGCAGGGGCGGGCAACCTTTTCAGAGTGGTGACATATGAGACTTTTGGGAGCAGGCCGCGGGCTGGAGTGACAAACGAAATCCCCAAAGTGACAATATATATATTATACTAGAATACATTATACAAGAATTTTATTGAAAAACATACAAATCAGTGGGACGGCTGGTGCTGCATGCCATGAAGATGTGTTTCAATGTCTGGCTCGATAGATGAGGTAGACAACAGGAGAATGTCATTGAGGTGGCGATCTGAGAGTTGGGAGCGAAGGTGAGACTTCATGTACTTCATTTTGGAGAAGAGCTGTTTGCCTCATTAGGTGCTGCCAAACATGACCACGGTGCGTTGAACATGTGCGATGTATTTTGGAAAATTGCTAGAAGGGAGGACGAGGTCGCGGAAGAAGGACAGCGGAGAAGAGGTGCGGAACTTCGCCATCAGTTCATCATTGCACTGCAGCTCCACCAACTCCATCTGCAGGGGAACAGAGACGTCGTCCACGGGAAAGTTAAAGGGGGCGGTAAGTCTGCAGCCAGCAGCCTGAGTCCTGCGAAACGGGAGGCAAATTCCTCCCGCAGAGAGGCTGGATTGCAATATTAATAGTGAGCAAGATGGCGGGCCAGACGATAGGCCTTCGCGGGCCGGAGGTTGCCAGCCCCTGTCATACGGGATGTCTGGTATTAAAGTCACTGAAAACTATAAATGGGGTAGGAAGCTGAAATAAAAGATCTAAAAACTGAGCGATGGGGAATATAAATGGAATAAAAAGTATAAGTTTTATCCGTAAGATAAACAAGGGCTGCGAATGCTTGAAGGGTAGTCCGCAGAGCTGATGGCCTGCAAAAGTGGTTAGTGCTCACCAAAAGCGAAACACCAACATGGGCCATCCCGCCAGTGGGTAGTAGATAGGTAAAAATGCTGAGATGAAATAACTAAACGGGGAAAGGACGGTTCTCAAGTTTAGTTTCTTTCAAGTAAATAACAGGTGGTGTTATTTTAGATAATAAAGAGGAGAATTCCTCCTATTTGGGAAAAATTCCCTGACAGTTCCATTGAAGAATAACTGTCTTTATCCAGACTGGTGAGGGACCACAGTCAAAATAGTAAGGGGCCGGTTGGAGCACTCACGAAGAGGTAACCCCGATTTAGATGGAAGGGAGCTTAGTATTGCGAGAGCCAAGTTTGTTTCGACACACCAAAGTCAGTTGGTCGTGATCCGCAGAAAAGGGTAAAGATATAAGAGACTTGGTTGCTTCGTTACATGTTCATCTAAACTTACCATTATAAAAAAAATTCTATGATAAAAAGCCTTTAGGTGTTAGTTTTTTGAAACACAAAAGATAACTTGTAAAAAAACAAAACAAAAAACAAGCCTTGATCTGAGTGGTCAATTTATATTGGGAGAGAACAGTAATTAGTCGTTAGGTATGTAGAAAAGCGCCACAAATATCTGAATATAGCTAATATTTTGTGCAGAAAATCGCACAAAAAACGTGTGCCCGCTTTCTTAGAAATTACCCCAAATAGTACAAAATATATTAAAAAATGTGACCCCTCCCCCATGTCTCCAAAACAAATCTAAAAATAGAGTAAATAATACATTACAATTTAAAAAACACTCAAATTTACAATGCAACCATTAATTACAAAGCAAGGCAATAGTTAATTGATACTAACCAATAATTAAAAAGAGGAAGAAATTCTAATCCAAACAAAGTAGTCCTCATCTATTGGTGTAATATAATAATAGTTACTTCAAATCAGCTAAAATAAAAAATATATATATAACCCCTAAAATTTAACGAATGCAAAAATATTAAATAAAGAAATATAATTAAAAAAAAATGCTAAAAATAAATCCAAATTAAGTAGTTTTCACTATTACTGTAACAACCAGTTACATAATTATAACAAATGCACTTAAAAACTATAAAAAATACAACCTATTAGATAACTTTATTAACAAATATTAATCCATTAAACTATATTTTAACTATATTTTTACGTTTTAAAAAAGGTTTGGAGGTAAAAATTGACCAAGAGCAAATTTAGGGATATGGATATAGGATTGGCCAAAGGTTTTGACATTATTTTACAGTATTTAAAAGTATGTTTTAATTTTGGAATTAAACAAAAATGAAGTTCAGAAAAAAAAAAATGTTTACTGAATGTTATGGATTTTTTTTAAAAGAAAAATAATAACAAATCGTAAAGTTCAGAAAAATTATTAAAATTTAGGCATGCCTGTTTAGGTTGTTTTTTTTTCAATATATTCGAAGGTTTTATCGAAGTCATTTCTAAAATAAACTTTCAATTTTAATCTTTAGCAGGAAGAAATAACTACTTACCTACCGAAGTGTCATATCTACCTTGACTTCGGCAGCCATGGAGCCCCACCTTTTTCTTTGGTTTTCTTCCATGGTTATACTTGTATAGCACGTAATAAGGGATACAATCCTTTTCTACAGTGACTGGCCGCTTACCTTTTACTGTATGTGCCAGGCTCGCTCTAGATATGTCTCCCATCTTGCTCTCACATTAAACTCACCAAGGGCCTAAAGTTTATGCCCATAGGTTCAGCTTGGTGCTTGAGATGTCATCTAGTAAAGTTGTCAAGACTCCATGTCATAGGAGCAATAGACTCTATGGCTCCTTTCACTTGGTTCAGCCCATCAGCCAAGATGGTTGCCCGGGGTGTGGCCGCTGCCCTAGACTAGCAGCTACTTGGAGCCACAAGTGAGAGTTGGGTGAAGGGTGCTGCCCAGGTGCATGAAGCCATCACGCACGTCTTGAAATAATGAAACGAATCCAATCCCATACAAGTGGGGAAGTAAGTGTATGGGAAGGAAACACAGGTCAAGTAGGAAAGCTTAAGGAAAAATCTTGGCGAAATGAGGAGAAAGCAATTAGTGTTCACAAAGATTTTATGTTGTTTTTGGTGTGGTTATATTATTGTTTTGCTTTGTTGGCACTCAATTCTTTGTGATATATTGTTGTGTTCTTGTATGGTTATATATGTTTTCTTCCTGTTTTCGTTTTTCTTCTATGCTTAGTATTTTTTAATGTATTTTTTGGTTTTAATGATATTCTGGTTTTAATTGCGTTTAATTAATATTTTTTTTGTTCGGGATGTAGTCGTTTGTCGATTTCAGGGGCTTGATCCAGACATAATCAAGTATTTGGTTGTTGTAGTCGTTTATTTTAGTCACATTCGAGATTTCCCTTATATTTTATTCTTGTCCCGTTATTTTTTTTTTGTAGTTTTTCGTGGTTTTCACCTTTTTCATGCAAAAAATGGCACTTCACCTCCATAGTCAAATAGATTTATGGAGCTTTTGAATCTTGCATGGCTTCACTCTACTCCGGTTGTTATGAAGCAGGTGTCTGAGGCTTATGAGTCGCAGATGCTCCGTTGAGCTCTCTCAGCGGTCCAGAGACGAGCGAATTGGAGGATTTGGGAGGATTTAAGCTCTATATATCACGTTGCTAAAATATAGTTATAGAAGGAGATCTATAAAAATAAATTTTCTGAACTTCACCATTTTTAATTCTTTGTGTTTTAAAAAATTCACCAAATTTCGATACTTATATTTATTTCTGAACTTCACCATTTTGCTTTTTAATATTATAAAAGAGTTATTAGAAATAACTTTGATAAAAAACATAAGTCATAACCAAACTAAGATGAAATTATTATTCAAATACTCAAAAAATTCCCCTTCTTAAATTATAGACTTAGTGATGATGATGATAATAATAACAATCAGCAAGTAAAGATATATTTATCCCACAATATAAGAATTTCAAACACTATCCATTTGTATTTATTTCCGACAGGACTTTTTATCCCGGGCAACGTCGCGTACCTATGTTAGTATCGTCTAAACGTAAAAGTTGCTTTCTCTGATATTCTGAGCGAGAACAAATATATTATCTTACGAAAGATCCTCCGTCAATTATCCATAATGAAACCAGCTTTGCAATGAAACAAATGGTGATAAAAGAATAATGGAAAATAAAGTGCGTAGAAAATAGAATGAAAAAAGAGTGGCGAAACTAGAAAAAATTGTTAGGTTTACACATCCACCACGAGATCTGGAAAATCTCTATATTTTGATTTATTTCTCTTTCTTCTTTTATTTCTTCTTTTGTTTCATTTCTAAATACAATTTTCGATTTTGCCAAGAAGTTTCTCTTTATCCCATTATTTGGGGAATTGTTTTGGCTCTTAGTGTGAATTTTGGTGCCGATTCCTTCGACAGTGGGTTCCGATTGATCTTCCTTGATCTATTTTTGTCTTTCTTTTGGGATGTCCATTCTTGTTCTTTTACTTGTACACTTTCGGCCATTTTCAGTGTTGTTTGTACTATATCGTTTATTTCCTGGTTTAATTTATCCGGGTCTTCGTATCTTGGTCTTCTTCTTCCTCCTCTCTCTTTTCTTCTTTGGGTGCTTCTTCCTTTTCTTGGGGTTCTTATTCAGTTCTTTTCATCATCGGTGATTCTTCGCAGGTATCTTCGATTCCCACGCTTCTTGCGACGATTTCCGACATTCATCTGTTAGACGAACCACAACCTTTGTTCAACTTCTACATGAAACTACAGGAAATTTCATATAGTAACTAAACATGTACCAACCATACCAACGATCAACCACAATCTATCAAATTGATAAAAATCTGAACAAAAATGAACAAGATATCGACATGACTCTCGACTCGGGGGAAAAGATAACAACAAACCTCTCAAAAGAAGCAGATAAAGGCGAGATTTCAAGTAATAGCTTCTAAATTAGATCCCACTCCACTCTGAATAAAGAAATGAAACCAAAACAAAGATAAGTAAGACATATTTACAAATAAGAATTGAAGGAGGAACAATAGCACAAGTTACGAACTTTAGAAACAAGAAAAGACAACTTATACAATCTACCATAAATAAATAAGAAAAATTGGATGAAGGAATAGATCAAATAATGAAAAATCTCCCTGAATATTTTTGGAAAAAAGTAAAACAATTAAAAATAAAATCACGAAGATAGAAAATAAAAAGAAATCCATCTACAAACCATCCAAAGGACTAGAATAAATAACAAGAAATCTCGAAGTATATTTAAGCCGAATATTTAGCGGAGAAGATAATTAGAATTAGTTATCGATGCCCTAAGAAAGAAGCTTCCGTCACTCATGTGCCAATTGAGAAGCCAAGGCAGGAAGTGACGTCATTATGCCAGCGACAAAGAGATGCAGGACGCCATTCGGAGCTTTTAGCAGAGGGACCAAGTTATTGTGGTCTAACAAAGAAAAACACATTGAAGCCCCTCCATCCCACTCGACAAGGGATAGCAGGTGTAGCTTGGGTAGCCATGCTGCGGCTGACATCTAGAGGATCACATGCCCTCCGGGCTAGACCACCCGTAGGTAAAGCCTCAGGGTTATTTATATTCCACTAATTTTTACTTCCTCCTTCTTCACCACCTTCTAGAAAGAGGTGGTGGGGAAAAGTGTGGGAAAAGGGGGGGGGGGGAGAGAAAGGGTGCGGGACGTAAAGGGTTTGTTTAGGCTAAAGATCTCTTCCTAGATGTATACTTTCTGGCAGAGTCCCTCGTTTTTTTCGCACTAGTTCTAGTTAAGTACCAACAACTATCAGGCGACGATATTATTAAAAACCTGCTCATCACACTCCTCGAGTAAGGGTAAAATGGGTGAAGTAAAAACAAGGTCAATGAACATAAGTCGCGTGCTCTCAATTATTCTGACATTATCATATGACATTCAAAACTTACGACTTACAAAACTGTCAATAATTTCCGGACTAACCTTAGAAGGACCTTGACAATTATATCTTTCGAAAGAAAATGTAAAACAACATAAGGGTTTCAACTTTCGTTAGAATCGGCCGAATAGTTATGATGTTTTGCCAGAAAAATCATTGGGAAGTAAAATGGTTACTATCCGACAGACCGACCTACCAACCGGCATAGCAACTTTTAGAGTTGCCTGCACACGCGACTAATGACAAATGGCAAAAATGACATTTGTTCACAAAGCTGAAAGAACATCTTCCCAGATTGACAAGTATCACCCTATTTCAATGTTAGATTTTAGTGAAAGGGTAGGGGGAAAAAACCCTCAACCATAGACTGACCAAGCACATACAGCAAACACGTACATAAAAATAATCTTCGGATTCCGCAAGAAATGAAGTAGAGAAATTGCACGGCGTCAGCTTGACAAAAAGTCGGATTAGCCAAAAGGGATGAAGCGAGTGTAAAAGTAATAGATAACTGTCTTGGCGATAAATTTAAAGTAAAGATCGGTCTCATCCAAAGGGCTCGACTAAGTTTCACACTATATGCATAATCATTTCTTCTACCGGTCTACCGAGCCTCTTTCAACTGGAGTTTCACAATTGCCAGACTCTGGGTTCCAAGCTCGAACCATGGCTACAGGAAGTGTAATCATAAACAAAAGTTTGGGGGGAAGCAAATTTATCGGTTCGTTATCTTCAGATAATTTAAATACGCTAGTTGTATGTCTCTTTTGGTAACTTACAGTGTATTAAAATGATTCCCAATAAGTGTGAATGACCTCTGGGATTCGTTCTGGCTGAGTATTAACCTAGGAGTAAATCCTTACTGATGGATCTCCATCAATGATCGGGTGAGAATGGGGGGTTGTTATCACAATTTGCGAACCTCCCCTTCTCAACCCATTCTTTCGACGATCACCGACCAAGTTCTAGATAAGATGAAAATTAAGGGAATTTTCATTCCATGGACTAGGTATTATGTGATGCCAGAGCCACTTCTTTACCTCTTTCTGGTGATATGAGGGTCTGAATCATACTAGTAATACTAGAAAAAGCATTAGAGAACCGTCAAAATGCTTATGGCTCGTAAGTGTGAATTATCTTGACGACATTTACCTAAGCCCTGGCTTTTGGCCATGACTCTATATATAAGCGAATATGAAAGGAAATTAAAAAATAGCATAATCGCTAACAAATTTATAGTTATTCTGATCAGGAGAAAAAATCATTAGCAAACGTAGTTACCAGCGAGTGATATTCATACTGCACCTAGAGCAAAAGGTTTAGAATGCCAATTACGACCAGAGGATATGAGAAACACCACAAAAATAGAAAGAAAGGCAGATTACAAACGTTATATCGATTCGTTTCATTATGCTAAAAAAAATAAGAAATATATAAATAAATTGATCCAGTCAGCGCTAATATATTCGGCCTTAGCAATGAATTTACATTCCAGGGCAAATTTATGAAAACTTCAAACAATAAAAATAAAGGCTAAATATGGAATTCACAGTCACGTTGTCAATTTACGTCGCATCATATTGTATTTTATATCTTCTTGAAAAGAATTTCTTTATGAATTAAAATATGATACGGATATTTTACATTACTATTTATTAATGAATATATGATTGATTTAATTAGCATACAGAGGTGGATTTTATGGCTGAAGTCAAGAAACTCTGCATAAAAAACAATCAAGATTAGAGCGCCTAACGACGTCTGGCAATCACAATTTAATTCGAACCTTATGCTAGGCTTTCTAATTGTGTATATTACTAGATGATTATAAATATCGGGTGTGTGCTGGGTGCATCCTCCACCATTAAAAGTGGATATGGGTGGTGAAGGCCCGACATTTCGAAATAATCACCTTAAGGTTCGAATTCGAATGCGGTTGCCAGAAGTTGTTAGGCGTTCAGATGTCCATTGTTTTTTTTATGCAGTGTTCCGACCCTTTGGGCAGGAGCTAGAAATGGACTCATAAATTCCTTTCAAGTGGGTGACTGTCTATTCCAAATTTACAAAATAAACCAATGAACACTACGTCACGACGGGAATAAGAAGAGCTGTCAGGCAAAAAACAAGAGGAACTTTTCAGTTCAGCAAAATTAAAACCTATGGAAGAAATAATGACGAAATTTGAAACCCTTATGTTGTTTTACATTCTCTTTCGAATGATATAATTGCCACGGTCCTCCCAAGGTTAGCTGGGGAATTATTTTGTTTTGGTAATAACATTGTAACTATTCGGCCGATTCTCACGAAATTTGAAATCCGTATGTTGTTTTACACTCTCTTTCTAATGATATACTCGTAATTTCCATGGTCCTCCCAAGGTTAGCCCGGGAATTATTAAAAAAAAACTAGCTATGGGTTGAATCGCCCCACTTCTTGAAAGTTTTGAAAGTCGTAAGGTCATAAGTCAGAATAATTGAGATCACGCGACTTAGGTCTGTTGACTCTGTTGTTTTCTGAGTCAAGTGTTAATTTGACTACGAGATTTAAGTGTTATCCCTTCTTTTCTAATATGCACATACTTCTCCTTTCAGACTTCAAAATAGAAAATTGAAATGTCCCGAAAATTTAGCGTAAGTACAGGGTGTTCCTAAAAGACATTATACATGCTCTTTATAGCCCTATGTAATTCAATAAAAATACAATAACAACAATTGTAATCAAACGTAAAATATTAATTTAAGTGATCAAAATGTTTCTCCTTGAAGGGACTTCGCAAAGTGGCGTCAGGTTTAGTATGGGTAACCACGCTGCAACTGGCATCTGGAGGATTGCATGCTACAATGTATGTGGCGGTGGTATGCATTTACTATAGCAATGATAAGTCACGATAACTGTACTAGGCGTGCCTAGGGGACGCTCCTTATCCACACTAAGCAAGTGCCTGTATCCAGGTGACCAATCTATAACAGCCCTAAAAACAACTGCTTGAATTGTCTATTTTAACCTTTAATTTTTCCCTCGCCGAACACAGAGGTTTTGCCCACTCTTAGGGGTACGCTACATGTTGCGATTCTCAGTTACAGTGACAATTACAACATATAGTGTACCCCAGCAGGTAGGTGTTAGCGTAGCCCCAATAGTGGGCAAAATCTCCCTCTTCGGCGAGGGAAAAATTGAAGGTTAAAATAGCCAATTGAAGCAACATAGAGTCTGCCCCAGCAGGTAGGTGAGGCTGTTAAAATGATCTATTGGATTCAGTCTACTTCTTGGGGGAAGGAGGGATATGTAGCGTTCCCTAAGTATACTTAATGTAATATGATGGTAGCTAAATATTGTTACAGTAACCACAGATCTCACCTTGTAAACTCTCTGAGGGAAAAAACCTCGGGGTTTTTTTTTAATCTAATTGAAAAAAGTCCTTAGAGTGAACACACTTTTTATCGAATCATAAAAAAAATTAGAGTTAATTGGCCGAACTTTACATGGTACGGAGTACAAAACAAACCACACATTTATCTTAAGACTGCCAATTTACCCGGCTAAATAGTGGGCGACTTATTATCAGAGAGAAGTTTTATTGGGCAGCTTTTCTTTAATGGGCCACTTACTGGCAGCGCATATTTTGACATGCTACAGACAACCATCGTACTTGCACTTCTGGAATTCGGATTAACCCTTTGAGGACCTATGTTGCCATGAGGAACCGCAATTGCAAGCCACTTTTACTCTTATTATATACTGATTTAAAGGTAATTATATATATCATCATCATCACTAACTCTATAATTTAAGAAGGGGATTTTTTTGAGTATTTGAATAATAATTTCATCTTAGTTTGGTTATGACTTTTTTTATCAAAGTTATTTTTAATAATTCTTTCATAATATCCAAAAACAAAATGGTGAAGTTCAGAAATAAATAAAAGTATGGAAATTTTGTGAATTTTTTAAAACCCAAAATATTACAAATGGTGAAGTTCAGAAAATTGATTTTTATATATCTTCTTTTATAACTATATTTTAGCAACGTGATATTTTGAAATGGGGGAAATTTAGTTTAGAGTTCCTTTTTTAAATTATTATAATTGGCGAAGTTCAGAAAATTTATAAAAATTTAACTATGGCTGCTTTTTTTTAGATTTTAAATTTTAATCTTAGTAGCGAAGCGCAAGCTTCTCCCGTATGGGAGGAGTGGCGAAGCCATTGCCTGGTGTATATATATATATATATATATATATATATATATATATATATATATATATATATATATATATATATATATATATATATATATATATACAAAGAAGGAGCAAATGCAAGTTCTGCGGGTGATAACAACCACCACAGGGTTTTCGCCATATTTATTTTCTGCCTTTCAAAACAATTTTGAAGACAGAAAGAAAGGTGCAGAAACCTTGCATTGCAGATTATATAACAATACAGTACAAAAAGAGAAATTGTATGTGAATGAGCAACGAGACAAGAAACAGGAATTTTTTAGAGGCAAGAGAAAGGGACATTAGAAGAAGACTAGAATCAAAGAGAGCAGAGGGCGGCACAATGAAGGCAATCCTTTACCGAGAAAACAGAGATAACGCCAGGGGAAAAAAGTTTGAAATTCCTCGTTGCTCATTGACGTCCAATTTCTCTTTCTTATATATATATATATATATATATATATATATATATATATATATATATATATATATATAAATATATATAACTGCCAAAAAGTTTAACAACAGTATTTTAATTATTATCAACTCTAAGAGCCTCTCTTTATCGATGTGACATTTTTTCATATAATAGTATTAATAAGTAATATGATTTCCCCCAGCTCTTATCACTAGTCTCCATATTTCTGCTACCAATCCAATCCCATCTTCGTAAAGATCATTTGACTTTGATTTTAAAACGTTCTTTAAGTTTGTATCGACCTCTTCTGTTGTTGGTATCTTCATTCTCTTCAGGTAATTCGCTAAAGTTCTAAAAAGATGGAGCTAAGGCGGATGGGTATGGAGGATGATGCATTAGTTCCCAATCGAAATTTTTAAGCTTATGTTGTTTTTGTTGTAGTAGTACTAGCGGTGGTGATGGTTCGCCAACCTACCTTTATCCAGGAGGATCCCCGGCCGGATAAGGAAATAGACATAAAGGTCAGTATGACAATCGCTGGTGATACCGAGGGCACCAGGGACCGGTCCTCTATGGGGAGAGCTTTTGTAAGAGCACTTTTCTTGTATTGATTAATGCTGACCTTTTTTCGAGTGTTCCACGTAAACGGTGCAACTGAGTACAGTTAGCCTTTTTTGGTGATAGTCTGATTTGGGTTCAAAAAGTTCAAGATGGATCATACCGTTCATATCCCGCCCAAACAGACAAGAGAATCTTCCGCGGATGAGGCCCCTGTTTCGGTTGAGGTTATTGTTTTTCCCTAGGACTAATACATTGTCTAGAACGTTTACTATTATTATGCTTTTCAACTTTTGTAATAATCATACTAAAAATGTTTCCACTTTTCATTTGAGAAAGAAGAGATGAACGAATTTTGATTCTTTGTTGCAAGCGTACCTCTGCCATGTGGTGAGGAGTTCATCGTTCCAATCGTGACACGGTGTCTATCTCCTTTTAATGACGACGATGCACAGAGGAATGAGCTGAATGCACTCGTATTTCACCCAATTGCTCTACAGTTACAATCTGATTTTCAACAACTGTAATTTTAAAAGATCTAAATCTAATTCCAGTCGTCGTCATGAACGGGGGTTGATCTTTGAGACGAACGTTTCTCGAGCGGAAATTCTGAAACAACTTCACACTAATTGTTCCTTCAACCTATACTTGACACAAATTTTCTGCTCTTAAGAGCGTTGATGTCTTTTTTTAAAACTCTTAAAGCATGCATAACATTGCGAATGTGCTCTTTTGACACTGCTATAATATTCATCATTTAGCGACCAGGAACATTAAATTAACAATAATAAAAATATAATTGCCCATAAAATGAGGACGAAGGCATGTCAAAATATAAGCATTGGGTTAGGCTAAGCCATTCAGGTACCTAGGCTTCGAGTTTAGCAGACGTGGCTAATATAAAAACAAACCTACTTTCGATTATTTCTATCCATTAAATAATGTTAAAGATGATAATAAATACAGCATTTCTTATGGGATGACCTAATATTTACATCAAAAGAAATTATATAGATATTATTAGGAAGAGAAATAAGGTGTAGTCATTGTCAGGAAAATTGAACTTGATAAAGCAATGTAGATAAGTGATTAAATACATTCGGTGCTGGAACAAAATTAGGTTAATTACCTTATAAGTTTGGGAATCGATTTTAAATAATAATAAAAAAATGAGCGAATCTTCACTTCGGCAAAATTGACGTGCCCATTCTTCAGTTGGTTTTCTTAAGGTGCGGAATCTTCAGTTGACTTGTGAATTGTTCGGAAACAAAGGACTTTTATTTCCTCAAAATTCTCCCCCTCCCTTATCTGCCCGTCTCTCTTATTATGATTGACAATGGAACATTACCTGAGCGTTGGATAGAACGCAGGGAAGGAATCGCGCATCCAACCCGCTCCACCTCACTTAAGAATAAGATTAGGTATACGTGCAAGACCATCACAACATCCACATTATTCGATGTCTGTGAATCAGCTAGGCGTCGCGTACACAAGTGCATTCATCTTGCCAGAGAACATTTTGAGTACTTTGCATAGTTAATTAAATTTTATATGCAAACAACTCGGTACAATATTTTGATCGCTGAGATTACTAATTTACCATTTACTGACAAATGTTTGAACAAGGCCTCGTGTTTTATTTAATTATAAAATATCTAATGCTATCAATAAAAGAGTATATAGTTTTTGTATAGGATACCCTGTATATTTTCATGTGATTGCTTACAAATGGCTATCGGGTGTTATTTTTATACAAAAACTTATCTTAAACCATTTATCGATATACCTTTAACTTGGTTTAGATATGTGGATGACATTCATTGTTTTTGGGCGAATAATCGTGATTTCAATTCATTTACGACAAAAATTAGTAGTTTAGTCCATAAAATTTGAATTAGAAATGGATAATAATGACACCCTCCTCTTTCTGAAAACACTTATTCACACGACTCCTCAATCTTTCAAATACGAGGCTTATCCCAAGCCTAATAGGTTTCTCGCGAGCGTACTAGTTCGAGTTCATTCATTTATTAGTAATCTAGACACCATCAAAGTATTAAAAAAAAGATTATTTTCTTCCATGTTCCTTCGTGCCCTATGAATTTTCTCTCGGGAATATTTTGAAAATGAAATTGATTTTATATACAAAACTAGTATTTGAATTATGTTGCCCTCTTCACTTTTTAGATATGGAGTGGCCTCTAGAAACACGGGCTTGCACACACTTTTTGTGATATATCTTTCATTCATTCACTAATCACCCTTACTCTGCAGGACATGACAGAAGCAACGCCTGTGAACACAACTAGATTTCAATGGGAGCTCCAGAAAAAAAATATACTGCGTCAAACATTACTACAAGACAGACTCGTTCAAAAAAGTGCAGGAAACTTTCGTTCATCAGTTTGAATGTGAAAAAGCCCCCTCCAAGAGCAGAATTCAGGACTGGGTGGACCAATTCGAGAACTATGGGACAGTGGAGAAGATCATTGCAACCAGTGACAAACGTCCAAGCCATTCAGGGCACCCCAGGAAGCGTACAGCTGAGCTGGTCGAGAGCGTGAGAGAGTCAGTTCAGCAGAGTCCAAAACGCTCTGTGTGCAAGCGAAGTCAGTCCCTCGGTATATCCCGTGAAACTTTCAGGAGAGTGCTAGTAATGCATGTAAAGGGTTACCCATACAGAATACAGACGAAGCAGACCCTTACAGCTTCAGACAAAGATCAGAGAAAGGCTATGGCAGTCAAAATACTGGAGAAAATTCAGGAGACCCCAACTTTCCTTAACTTCCTTTGGACTTCAGATGAAGCCCACTTCTATCTTGAAAGAAAGGTAAACTTGATGAAAAATGTCTTCTGGGGGACGTCCAATACCAAATGAGGTAGCTATCAAGCCCCTACACTGCCCTAAGTGCAGGGTATGGACTGCAATCTCAGCCAGAGGCATCATCGGACCATCTGGCGCGACAGTGAAAGTCACCAAGGAGCGGTATGTTGAGGTGCTCAAAACCTTCAAGAGGGAGCTGCAGACCCTGTTTCCGTCGCTTACGAGGAAGTTCTAGTTCCAGCAAGATGGAGCAAGCTCTCAGACCTCAAACCTGTCCCGAGATTGGCTGAAAGAGAACTTTGGTGGCCGTGTGATCAGTCTCAAGACTGATTTTGAGTGGCACTTCACACCCCAGACCTTAACCCTCCCCCCGATTTCTTTCTCTGGGGCTACCTTAAAGACAGAGTGTACGCAAGGAGACCCAAGACCATCACGGAACTCAAGGAAGCCATCAGGGAAGAGATTAGAGCCATTGGTCGGTCGGTTTGTAAGGACGTCATGGACAACTTTGTGCTGCGCCTCAAGAAATGCACAGAGCTAAATGGAGGTCATCTCGAACACGTGCTCTAGAATGAAGAAGAAAATTCTAAAGACTCGTGTTTTGATATGATGTTTTTAAATACAATAACTAGTTATCACCAAAGTTTCATTCAATCCTTGCATAAAATTAAGAAATGAGGCCTATCGAAAATTGAGGCCCGTTTTTAGGGGGTCACCCTGTATTTGTAGAAAATCAGCCGAAAACCCGTTTTTGCATAATAATAACACCTGACAGCTATTTGTAAACATAAATGCTCTGTTTTTATAATTGAGTCATTTCTTTTTAGCCCTCCTCGCCTTCTTAAACGATTTAAACTATTATTTGAATGGATTCTATTTTGTAGCAAATATTTCTAAGAAACTCCTCTTTCCCCAAACCAAGTGTTATTTATAAAATCAAATGTAGAGATTGCCAAGAAAATCATATTGGACAGACATGAAAGAACTTAGTGTTTGGATAAAACAACATCAACCCATTCATCTATCGTTGAGACTAAAAAAGTGTTTTATTAGTCGCGAGGGACTCTACATCTCACTATGTCGGTCGGTCGGTCCCCATTTTCTTTTTTTTTGTAATAACATCATAACTATTTGGCCGATTCTAACGATATTTGAAACCCTCATGTTGTTTCACATTCTGTTTCCAATGATATAATTGCTAAAGTCCTGCCAAGTTAAGCCCATAAATTACCTTGTTTCTAACAAAATTTTAAACCCTTATGTTACTTTACATTCTCTTTCAAATAATATAATTACCAAGGTCATCCTAAGGTTAGTCTTTGAATTATTGAAAGTTTTGAAGGTCGTAAGGTCATAAATCAGAATAAGTGAGAGGACTTGACTTTTTGGTCAGCAGACTTTGTTTATACACGCGTCTCTTTCTCATCGTTTGAATAACTGAAACAGAGCCAAACACTCTTACATTCAAGCGAATGTGTCACCAGCCACCTCCTTGAAGCTTATTTGCATAGCATCCGTCCAGAATTTTTCGATTAATCCCTCTCCAATAAACTTTCCTTTTCACTCTTTTTCATCTTCTCCTGCGTGGACGCCGGTTTGGGGATGATGAAGATGTTCAGCTGGCCGTCGAGGAGTGGATTGAACAGCAGTCGGAATATTTCTGGTTGTCAAGAATTCGAAGCCTCAGGGACAAGTGGCGCAAGTGCATTGAAGTCGAGGGTAGTTATATTGAAAAATAATAAAACACTTTTCCTCATATCTCGTTTCCTTATATCCGAATTGCTAAACTTATTGATAGCCCCTCGTATCTAAGGCTAAATTGAATCCTGGAGATTTTGTTTGACCTCAAATTCAAACTTTGATGAAGGATACCCAGTTCGAAAATGCAATGACTCCAATTGAGAAGAATAACCGGCTGGCAGTCAAATCGGTTTTCACTGATATTCTTCGACACCGAAGACGTCCAGAATACGAGTCAGTTGTCGACAAGTTGATGGAAGCTTTCATGGCTCACGGGTCGTGTTGGTCCATAAAAATGCAGTTTTTGTGGTAACAATTGAACAATTTCATAAAAGTTGGGTGGTAATAGTGAAGAACAGGGAAAACGATTTCACCAACATTTAAAAATAATGAAATAAGTACCAGAGAAAATAGGATATCAATATGTTGGCGGACTATTCTTGGTATTTGAAGCAAGACGTGCCTGAAGAAAAACAGACGGAAAACCAAAAAAACTTTATTCATCCCCCCTCTCCCCGCAAAAAATTATATCCATTGAATGGATAAAATTATTTAGTCATATTTTTATTTTTCTAGTGTTCTTATATTTACTTGTATCTAATTTGCTTAAGCTAATAAAATAATAATTTGGGGGATAAAATTGGACTTAAATATCTAATACACAAAAAAACTTGACCTGATTGAGAAAAACCAATGTTATTTTCAAATTCAACATCATCGAATTATATAATATCATTTGAAAAGTCATTACAACAAACAAACAAAAAAAAACATATTCATACTAGTGTAATCAGTGGAAACCACTTTTACAAAGAAAAAAGTATCCGATGGAAACACTTTCTTTTGAAAAAATGTTCGCGTCTTTCGACTGATATCCATACTTCAACGTCGGCCTCTGATGCCATATGTGGCAAATGGATTCAAATGACGCGAAACATCTCGCCTTGGGATGGATTCTCTTCTTAAAATGTCAGTCTTAATTCTGCTTCTTTTGTGTTGCACACCTATGGCATTGCATAAGTTTAAGACACTTAGTGAACAGCCAAGCTACCTGATCTATAATCGCGTCTCCGGCATTCTTGAGTAGGTCTGTGATAGTATCCGGCCCTGGTGTTTTGTTATTTTTTTAATCGGTTTCATTTTCTGATTTGAGAACAGGTGGACCTTAATAGTCCTTGGCGAATAATTATGATTTTATGGATTCAACTGCTATTGTTTAATGCGTTGCGAAAATGCATGTATATTTCCCATCCTAGTGATGTATTCATGACGCAACCAGCTTTCAATTACACTGCATTGGATGGGTAATCTTCACCTCTTTTATCGCCATTAAAAATCTTAAGCAATTTGTGGCAAGTTTTATTCGACTGCGATTTCATTTGCCGTTATTTTGCTAGTGAGAAAAAGATCATTGACATTTTATTACTCAGTTATTTAATACTTTACACCAATATCATGATAAAGCAACATCAAAATATGCGTTTCTGTAAAAAAAAATATATAACTTGATCTGTTACCGCTAATCATTCGAAAGAGAATGTAAAACAACATAAGGGTTTCAAATTTTGTTAGAATCGACCGAATAGTTACAATGTTATTACAAAAAGCAAAAAAAGCAAAACGGTGGCCGCCCGATCGACATAGTGAGATGTAGAAGTGGCCTGCGACTAAAAAGAAGCGCGCGAAGTTGTCAACTAACGAATTTATATCGAAAACATTTGATGGCGTAAAATACGACTCTTGAAACTTGCGGCTAATCTCATGTTGACCTATTCTACCACTCTTTTCCAAGAATGGGGAAATGAACGTTCTATCTCTCGTGATTAAATTGTCTTGTTGAGAGGCGAATGAAGGCACACAACATGGTAAGACATGAGATGTAATGGAAGTGACACAAGAGGACTTGAAATTAATCCGAAAAGCAAGAATGCATCCAGCCTTACCGAGCCTTACCCAGTCTTTTAAAATCCCAACCCAGTGTAGTTCTTACTGGCTCAGTCTCAGACAATTTAATGGCAATTGGAAACGTCTAGGGCAAATAAATTCGTCCATCCCAGAGTTTGCCAAGAGTATGCCGGTCTTATGCTTGGAATCAGGCATGGAAATGGTTGCGAGAGAAGAGAAAGGGGGCGTCATCTGGTATGATTGGGGTGGAGCTCATTCCCCAAAATACACAAGAAAAAATAGAGGACATAGGAGACTATTTTCGTCTGAAAAGGATATCTTCGTCAAGCTGCAGCAGTTTGAATTATTAAAACACAAAACAACAGAGAGGGAAAAATGAATCTCTTGATCGTAGTACCGAATTCGCCCCCCCGCTTCAAAGGTGGCTTAATGCTGTATTGTGAACGAGAACGGCACCAAAAGTCGGAATAGGATTGTACTGAAGGTGTCATTTTCTGTATATCCCGCAACAGAAAACCATAAATAATGCATTAAGAAAACTCTTCTTTTGTGAAACAAAGGGAGGTTTGGAAGAATAGAGCGCCTTAGTGCCCATATAGCTTTGATTTATGTACTTGAAGTATGCATCCTCCTCGCATTTTCCTTTACTCAGTACATTCTATTGGAAGCTCGCTGTGAAACACTGTCCTTCTGTAGGTTTCGGTTTATTTCTGATAAAAAAAATACCAGTTGTTATTAAAGTATCATTCCCCCCCTCCCTATTCTGGTATAAGAGAACCCAGACGAGCTTAATGCTGACGGTTCTTGTGGTGAGCCACAATAAGGAAAGTAGCTGGACTTGCCATGATTTGAGGACAAGATGTTTTTTACAATAGATATATCAAAGTCAAAAATCTGTTAATCAGTAAGCGAAATGTCATTTATATAAAATGCTGCACAACTTCATATCCAAAATTCTCTAACCTTGGACATAGTGAGTCGAGAAGTGTGGGTCCTGGTATAATCATAAAGCTCTATTTGTCATTGTTTATTGAGCGATGCAGCATGTTTGTCGCCAATCTTGAATGCATTTCAGCAAGCTGTGAACAATAGAATTGAACTGATATTCTTTTCAATTGGTTACAAAATGAAAAATCAATAACTCTTTCATTATTCCACCAAACTATAACCTATTTTGGATAGAAGAATGTTTAGCAATTCACCAAATATCTTCCTCTTTTTTCATTAAAGATCGCATTTCTCTTCCAAAACGAACCCTTATTCTTTCTCACGACATGCGATGAACAGACTGCAAGACATCGCAATTTCTGAGTCTCACTCATTTCATGCAAACCCCACTTTTTTCAAGTGTTTTCCGTGAATTTATTGGCCATTGCAAACAATAAATCTTCATCATTAAGAAGAGTTTTGGGCGCCCCTTGAGCTTCAAAATTTTAATTCCATGTTTCGAGACATAAACTTATAGAGCCATAGCTGGGCAGTTCTCACTGTAATGGTGTTCACCTCAAATGCTTTGTGGATGTTATCTGCAGCTAGAACAGCAACATGTCCCAATTTGAATTGTACTTGAAAACTACTCTAATTTCTTTGCTGGGAGGTAGTTAAGAGCTAAAAACATACGATTGCACTCTATTTACATCTGAATAAAAGGCAATTTCATGAGTCAATCATCCGTTTTAGCGTTTTCCTCCAGGATGTAAAATAAATATTTTCATATGATACGACCTCTGTACAAGCGATCACAGTCGTCATGGAATTAAAATCATGAGGAAGATTATTATTAACCGTGTGGTGATTGCAATTCACGGTAACGAACGGACGATAAAATAAGATTAATTGTGACCTGTCGTGGGGAGCTAGACTATTAGAGACACGACTTCAGTTCGAAATACTGACAATGGTAGAACTTTAAGGAGTCAGAACCATTTGTCTGCAAGCGGGGTGATGCAGACAAACCGGGATCACCAGTCAAGATAGGAGAGCAGCAAATGACAGTTGTAGAAGATTAAATTGTCGAAACGACGCCTAGATTAATTGTACGTTTGTTTTACAGAATTACGAACAAGCAAATACCATAAGATCCACTGAAGGCTTGTTCAAGGAAAAGGTAGAACTGAAAGTCAGTGTGAAGGATTGGTAAAAGGAAGAGAGGATAAGTAAACGGAATTAGTTAGATACTTTTTTGTAATATTTTCAAGTAAAATTTATCTATTCTATTCTTGAACATTTTTTACTGACGTGCTTTCAACTACATGGCTTCGCAAACTGTTCCAGGTTTGTGATATTTATAGGAAAATAAATTTGTGCAATCGTTTTATAAATTTTAGTTTTGTTCTCTAGCTTAAAACCATTATTTCTAGTGACCGTTCGGTTATGTAACTCAAATATTGATTCATAAATTATGTTAGTGAAACTGTTTTATTATTTTAAAAGTTCCAATAAGTTAGCCGCCTAGCTGCCGCTCCTCCAATGAAAGTAAATTTAGATTCGTGTCATTCTTCATATGATTTAAAAGTTAATTTCGCTGCTCGACGTTGGACACGTTCGAATTTTATATCATTTCCCATATCTGAAGACCAGAATTGTTCGGCATACGCTGAATGAGGTCTTACAAGTGCTTTATATTAGGAAAGAATAATATATCTTGATTTAAACGCAAAATATCTAGATATGTATCCTAGAACCCTGTTTGTCTTTTAAGAAGTTACAGTGCATTGTTTTGAAAATTTTAGATCACTCGAGATTAAGACACCTAAATCCCTATCCATGTAAACTGTATATAAAGTTTTACTTCCCATAGTGTAAGCTATTTGGGTGTTATCATGATCTTATGGGCTTTACTATGTGGGTGAAATTGCATCTGTCATTTTTTCGACCATTCGACTACTCTATCCAAGTACTTTTGCAAATTTTCACAGTCACTATTGTATTTTGACCTCTTATCTAATTTCGTGTCATCAGCAAATTTGAAAATTTTAAATAATTAGACTTGTCAAGAGCTTATATATATATATATATATATATATATATATATATATATATATATATATATATATATATATATATATATATATATATATGCAAATTTTGTTGAAGACCATTGTGTATTTTGCCTTAATTAATTTCCTTTGGAAACTTTCTCTTCTTCTATCTTTTTTATTCCATCTTGTAGATGGTGGATTATTTGTCCTGTATTCATTTCTTTTTACCAAACCCATTCATTTAAAAGAGAGATGGATACAGGACAAGTGATCCAACATCTATACAATGGAATAAAAAAGATAGAAGAAGAGAAAGTTGTCAAAGGAAATTAATTAAGACAAAATACACAATGGTCATCAACAAAATTTGGATTGTCTTCACGTTTGATTGGGGGCCCGCGCTTAAGGACGCGCGGGAACAATCCTCCGGCCTAACCAGCATCCAACTCTCCGAGGCGGCAATCTATGGCCCGCGTGGCCAATCGTCTCGCTCACAGACCTTCACCTCAGCTCCCAGGATGGGCCCAAGACCTCGAGGCCCACAACGCGGCCGCGCTTCGACGAGCGCGACTCGTCCTCGACGACGTGCTCGTTAACTGGCGCGAGAGCTTCGCCAGCTACGATATCCCACTTCTTCGAGCGAGCGCCGCGGCAGCCGCCCCCAGTGAATCTTCATCTGGGGATTCCTCCTTCCCGGAGAACAATTCTATTCCTCCTTCTTATCCAGGTTCCATCAGTCAGGAGCCTGAACTCGTCAACTTGGCGTCATCATCATCGTCTTCTTCGGCATCTTCTGGATCCATCTACGACCCGGACGACCCGGTAGCTGAGGCCTTGCGTCAGCTCTGGGTACGACGACCCGTGAGCCCTTTTTCGTCTCGAAGTTTGTCTCCTCCGGGAGGCTTAACTCCGCCGAGAGACCCTATCTCTCCTATTGCTACCATACACCTTTCGCCCCCATTGCCCCAGCTTCCTCCTATACACCCTTCTATGGTGTCCCCTATCCCTTCGCCCATTTCTCTGCTCACAGGTTCCGATTCCGAAAGTAATGACCGCCTCGACAATCTTTGCGACTCCTTTGAAACTGCGGCCGCCGACCTAGGTGCCCTCCACATCACGGCCGATCACGCGATTCCTCAATCGATCACGGCAATTCCGGAGCAGGGTCTCGCTGTCCCGACAGTTCTTCACATCGATGCCCCGTCCTCCGTCGCCTCATCCGCTGCCTCAGATTCTACTGACCACGACTTCCTCATCGGGGATATCCTCAGCGCGCCCCCGGACGTTCTTCTGGACCGCAACAACGGCAACAATGACCGGGATGACCAGCGCAACCAGGATGACAACGCCGATCGCCGCAACAACGACCAGAGAGGCGAAGACCCCGAAATCGAGGAAGACGGCAGCCCTTTTGGCGACCCACTGGCGCCTGAGCACCGCCAGTGCAACCCAGCCACTACTCTGGATGTGGCCCCTCCGGTTTCTCTTATTGACCTACCCCCCGTGAATAACATTATTAGGTCTTGTCAGAAGGACGGTATCAGGTTCTTCTTTAAGAGGTGGTACCATTGCTGGCGCTCGTCTAACGCTTCTCCACTTAGTGAAACACGGAATTTTGGAAGAATCCCAGGAGGTGACACGCTGTCACCAGGTCTTCCTCGTGCCCAAACCCAACGGCGCGGGTCGCCTTATCTACGATATGGCGCCAGCAAGGGAGTTCTACGATCCACCTCCCTTCCGCCTGCCTAACCTGGACAAGGTCTTGGGCAATTCCCCTAAGGGTACTCATGCGATTCAGCTGGACCTCAAAGACGCCTTTTACCACGTGCCTTTGCACGCCAAGGTTCGTCACTTCTTTGGGGTCAGGTGCGGGCTACGCACCTTCCGATTCACCCGCATCCCTATGGGCTTTGGCGGAAGCCCGTACATACTCCAGGCATCGTTGGGGGGCTGGCCTCCGTGCGTGGGCGGCCAATTACAATTGTACCGCCTACACCTATTTGGATGACATCCTTCTGCTTGGCCTTCCCGACGACCTCCGGCGACTTCGGAACGCAATCGTTGACAGCTCGCTAAACGTCAACATACCCAAGAGCGTCCTTAACCCCTGCCTTCGCCTCACCTATTTGGGCGTGCAGATTGATCTGGGACAACACCGTGTTGCCATCACTGATAGTATGGCCGTCAAGATCAAGGCAGCGCTCCTCTTCGCCACCGAAAAGCTCATCTTATCAAAGGGATGGTCCCGCTTCGCGGGATTTCTGAATTTCCTAGTTCCTCTTCTCCGACTCCCATTCTTGTGGGTCCAGAAGTGCTACCTCCAGGACCCTCGGGTTCCGGGGGGCGTCTGGTGCCGCGCTCTGGCCTCCCTTATCCACACTAGATGGACTCATTGGAGGCGCCCACGTGCTTCTGAAACTATCATCTATTTCGACGCTAGCCCCTCTGGACTGGGCTGGCACTGCGCTAAAGGCATCCGTGGTGATAACATCCCCGCTCTCTACAATCTCAAGCGGGGAAAAATACCCCGGATATACTTCACTTCCTGTCTACACCGGCGCTGCTGGGGTTCTCGAGAACGTTCAGATCATCCAGCCTCAACCTGTACTATGTGCGATCAGCCAACAACCTCACGGACCATGCCTCGAGGGCCTTCCAGGCCCAAGAAACCTCTTGCCATGGTGGCGGCTCCTATACCCATTTGGGTATATAAGGAGCAGCCACCAGGGCGAGGCATGGTTGTTTAACATCGTGTTCCTCGAGGTTCAGACGCGCACCCTCCCTGCCCGTTGAGCTGCTCTCGCCCATGTGCTTTTAGGTCTCCGTGTTATTTTGTCTTTGAACCTTTTTTATGACTCATTATTATTAAAGCCTTTCTTGGCCCTTTAGGACTACGTCTTTAATATTTTCCTCACCTTTGACCTCCTCCTGGTCCATGTACTTCACCTCTTTTTGTGCGTCGGTAACTCTTTTTGACTATTAGGATTTTTATTGGAGTTCCTAATTATTTATGTGTCTATTATATCCTACTTACATGTGTACGTTTTTTATGTATACTCTTTTGTTTACATGTCAGTTTATTTCATGTATATTTATGTATAATTTTGTACTTTTATAAAATAAAGGAAGGGTTGTCTTCTCCAACTACACTAATATATATATATATATATATATATATATATATATATATATATATATATATATATATATATATATAAGGAAAGGGCCCAAAACAGATGTCTATTTGCGAAAAAAAATCGAGCAAATTGCTTAACCATGACCGTCCGCCTGTGGCAGATCCAGGATAAAAATTGGGGGGGGCGGAGGGGGCTAACCTAAATTCGTCCCTCTGAGTTGTCTGAGACAAGAAGTATTGATCACTAATAATGGTTATCTTACACAGCATCGATAATTAATAACAATAACTCACACAGGAGTGATCACTAACTCTCTCAGGTGCATTTTTCTGAACATCATAAAATTATGAATTGTAGTTGTGGGACGTCAGTTAAGAAGGTCTAAAACTGAATTTAATAATTATTTTTTGAGATTTACCTCTATTTTAGACATGTATCGTATAAGATACATTCTCTGAATAGCAGAATACAAGTATGGCTTAAAAATTAAATACCCCTTCCCTCACCTAAAGATCCTTGCGTGCCGTCCGCGTCGAAAGCCGTGCTGAGTGTTGTTTATTAAGATATTTATCCCCAGATGCTCCAAAAATCTATAAATTATAAGCGACTCGAAGAGTTTAGCAACCACAGAAATAAGGGAAATTGATTGAAAGTTTCGGGGATCAGTCTCAATGTCGTTTTTTTATAAATTGCTGTAATATTTGTTTCTTTGAACTCCTTATCAACTATTCCCTTATAGATTTATCGAAAATTATACAAAGAGTTTTAACAGGTTGTTTCCTAATTCCTTGAAATGTATTGAATAGATTTTACAGGGACCAGACACTTGGAATTTTTCTTTATGTAATTATTTACTTCAATTTTGGTTATTTCATTATTTAACACTGGAGTATTTTCATCAAATTTTATTATGTCTTGTAAAGTTCGTAAGTTATTTATATCTAGTGTAAAAACATTTGAAAAATGTTGATTTAATGTGTTCACAACGTAGTTTTGATCCATAGT
The DNA here is from genome assembly GCA_963969495.1 of Ceratothoa steindachneri. NCBI lineage: Eukaryota > Metazoa > Arthropoda > Malacostraca > Isopoda > Cymothoidae > Ceratothoa > Ceratothoa steindachneri. The sequence goes on from OZ018319.1 coordinate 29,557,542, forward strand.
AAGGCCACCTTCGGCATTGTATAGTGGCCCAATGAGCTGCCTAATAGGCTTACGATTATTTACATATCTATACAATCGTGCTCTGGCAATGATGATTGTTCTTTTTCATCGTTCCGTTTGACTGTTCTTGTATTGCATTTGAAGAGACGAAGATAATAAAGGGATCGGTTTTGATTCTCAACAGTGGCTCTTGCGTACCCTACAGGGGAAGGGCTGTTATTCCATGTCGATCGAGTTGGGGGATCGGGTATCAGCACAACAGGAAACAACAATGTGTTCTCCGTATTTTTTGTATCTACGTCTGTAGGCAGATTAACGAGGGGTGAATTAAATATACGAGATGGAGCTCTATTTATCGACGGTGATGTTTAAATAGTACTCTTCTATTGGAAAGTGAGAAGCAATGGCTGGTTTGTGTATAACGCCGCTATTTTCGCATCTGACAGCCTCTGTTTATGCAAGGATGCCTTATTCGTGTGAACCTACTGCGAGATGGTGAAGCCTGTGACCATATAATGATCCACTACCTCCCTGTTCCCCTGAAGGTGATCCGTTTAAAGAATAGGTCACCGTAATGAGAAGAATTCAGATGGGGTTCATTGAGTGTTCTGGAAGAAATAGAGAGGAGTCCATGAGAAGGGAGGTGAACCCACTCCTGATTTACAGATTATCTGGAAGAACAAATTTCAATGACAAATTCGTCACTTAGAACTTCTCGTTCAAGAACACTTACTATTTGTAACACACACACACACACACATATATATATATATATATATATATATATATATATATATATATATATATATATATATATATATATATATATATATATATATATATATATATATATACATATATACGAGATAAAATGAAAATTTTGTTGAAGATCATGGCGTATTTCGCCTTAGTTAATTTCCTTTGGCAACTTTCTATTCTTTTAACTGTCTTCTTTATTTCATCTTGTAGATGGTAGGTCACTTGTCCTGTATTTATCTCTCTTTTAAATGAATGGGTTTGGTAAAAACCAAACTAAAAAGCTGAACTTCCGATCTTATTCGATCATCTTCGGAGCGTCTTGATATATTCTTTCCTCCTTTACCGATGAAATGTGGAGTCAGAATTGGGCTGAATGAAAGAAGAAGATGATGTACTCAATTTTAGAAGATGTTGAGATAGTCGAAGATATAGTGGGTGCATAATTAAAGCAGAGAGGAGTATTTGCCCTAGTAGGAAGGGCATCTCTTTACTTTTATTTATTTTTATTTTTGCTTTTATTATTTGTTTGAACTTTTGTCCTATGTTTTTGTACTTTCATGAGCTTTAGTGTTCTTCTTGTTGTTTGTTTTCAAATGGTTTGGTGTACTTATTTTTTTTTAGCTCTATTTGCCAACAATTTACTAGGTGTTAAAAGTTTTAATGTAATGTAGTTACTTACTCATTGATTCTTATATGCTGTATTAGTTGTAATGTTTCCTGTTTCGTTTATGTATGTATTGATGAAATTTTGTTTGAAATAAAACGGGTTTTAGGGGATATTTATCCCGCCTGGTTGATCGTTACGTTAGAGGAAACGAGCCAATCCCGTGAGTGGAATTTTGAAACAACTTTAATGTTCGATTCCAGCTTAACGCTTGACTATTGATGGTCGGCTTTTCCTTGTTTATTAAAATGGCTTCTAAGATGTTCAGCTTAGCTTTATTTCCCTCTTCTCTTTTAATTACGGTGTTGTCAACTAGAATATCTCTCGTTAGGTTGATGTTATGCGCGCTCTCCATATGATTTTTAAGTCCTCCGCTTTGCAGATACATAGTTAAACGTCTTGAAAGTGTGGGACTTGTCATGCCCATATATTTAAAGATATTATAAAGCTTGCCGTCTTTATTGGGGCAGATGAACTCGTAAACTATGTTGGTTAACTTGAGATTCGAGGAGTTTTGGCAGCTGTTGTTTTTCATAAGGAGATCGTTGGCTTTTGTTGTTTTATAGTAAATAATAAGTTGAATTTTATCCACTTGATGTTACGGTTAATAATATCCTCGATTTTTTTTTCATCTATTTTCTAGGCCGTGGACAACTGATTTCTGTAGTACAGTTTGATGTTGTTTACTGCACCCTGATTACTATTCGTTGTGTCCGTATCTTTGAAGAGATTATTTAAAAATGATTGGAGTTGTTTTTGTTTGTCAATCATGCTGTTCGAGAAACCGTTGTTCACGAGTGTTTGTTTTACGCGTGAGATCTCTTGGTGGAAAAGTTCCCACGTAGAGCAACATTTATATGCACAACCCACCCAAACCACACGCACAAGAGCATTTCCAGGAAGTCCAGGAGTAGTGTCGGGCCCCTGCTCACGAGCTAAGGCCCGCCCTCCTGATACGAATGGAGCTGCTTGACAATACATCTACACTGACCGCTCCCATCACCGTCGAGGAAACAAAACACTACATTAAAACAACACCAAAACGCGCACCCGGCCCCTCCGAACTACCAGCCGCATTAATACGCAACCTCCCCGGAAATATATACTCTACACTTACACACCTATTCAAACGCCTCACTAGCCTCAGGCCACTTCCCCAAAATATTCAAAGTCTCTCACAACATACTTGTACACAAAATGAACAAAGACCCCAAACACCCAAACAACTACAGTCCTATTGCTCTATTAGAGCACCTAGGCATAATACTCGAACGTATGATTAACTGCCGCCTACGGGACTACCTGGAAGAGAGGGACTGGTTCTCCCCCCACCAATATGGGTTCAGGAGGGGCCGGTCCAACCAGGCGGCTGTGACCATCGTTCACGAAAGAATACAAAAAAAATGCCAGGTACGAAAAAAGACACTCTCCATCAGCAAGGACGTGGAGAAGGCCTTTGATAAGGTGTAACACGAGGGACTCCGTTGGAAACTCGCTGTTGTGGTATGACATTATATTACATCAATACCATATCATATATATGGGACCGATAACTTACAGGTGAACCGACGAAGGGACGGAACACCACTAGTTTAGACGGGCTGAAATGCGAGATGAGAGTGCAACGAGGTCAGGTAACAAGTGGGCAGTGGCAAAGCTCAAGGTTAATTAAAGAGGCTCATATACAAAAATATAATTTTATTTACATCAAAATAATGAGAGAATTGATGGGTAAAATTACCTCAGAGAATTAACGGACAAAATCACATCAGTAAACGAAGGGGGGAATGGTAGTTATAAATCAGACTATGAAGTTAGAACTTAAGGTATTACAGGAGGAGACTATTCAAATGGGGGGGGGGGAATTAACTCAATTGGGTTACTGAAGGGGGGAGAGGGGCTGGCTTACGGATGTCTTCTGCACGTGAGGTGAGGCCGCTCGGAACTTCTGAGCTCGAGGTTAAAGTGATGACGGTTCTCCCAAAACAGGGGGGGGGCGGTAACTTCCGGTCCAGGGGAGAGTATTTCGGCCACCCGAAACGAGGAGGGCTTCGACGGGAGTTGACGAGAGAAGCCGAAAAAATCACTCGGTGACGATCGTTAAGTGGAATTACCTCACTGGCTGGGGCTAATTCCAAATACTCAAAATAGTTCAGCTGTCACTTTGCTTTGTTGTTAGCACCTGACTTGGAACTATGGGGAATCTTCTGGGGTCCGGGCAAGACTTCTCAACTCTGTGCCTCTTCATGGGAGTCGAGCGCTATTGGGGGGCGGTAAGCGGGAAACAGCTCTACTCTCGAATCGCCTCGAATCTTCTTGCAGAGGCTATTCTGCCCGTGTAAAAGTGAATCGTGGTGGACACGGTTCGAGGCTACCGCTTGGGGAAGGATGGGGGGTGTTAGGCTTAACAATTTAGGCCTAACAGGGCCTTCGGCAGCGATTGAAGTTCCGTTCTGCTCAAGAGAGTCCACGTGGGGTTCCCTCACACTCGCCAACAATACGGAGTTACCTCTCTGCACCAGAAGGCTCCTCTCGCACTACCTCACTGAACGGAGATGCCACATAAAATACAACAATACCCTATCATAACCTTTCACACCACGCCAAGGCGTTCCCCAAGGAAGCGTACTGGCACCCACACTTTACATCATGTGCACCCTCGACACCCCACGCTCACTCGAAAACTGCCGTCACACCTACACAGTGTCCTACGCCGATGACGAGACCATTCTCGTCAGCGGCCGCGGACCAGACGAAATCGCGCACCACGCACAAATAATACTAGACGAAAAGACAGAATACCAGGATAAATGGCTGATTGCCATGAATTCTCAGAAAACACAGATGGTACTCTTCGGCTCAAGAGATGACTACATGCACAACCTACAAATTTTCTCACGCACACCAAACAGGAACCACCTAAATCCAACAAGGCTCGACTACACACAACAGACACAAAATCCTAGGGGTAACCTTTGACAAGTCCCTTAGGTTCAATATACACCAGCACATAATACAAGCAAGAGCCGCGCGCACAAAGTGCTGGGCAGGAAACTAGAGTTACACCTATATAACACACTCGTACGACCTCTTCTCACGTATGCTCCACTGTCACTCGTAGCTGCGAGTGTCACGTAGCAGAAGAAGGCTCAGCGCATTCAGAACTCTGCTCTGAAGCGCGCTTGCCGCTCTCCCATGTACGCGAGAATATCCACACTACACGACAACAACAAATTAGCACCCCTCAACACATACGCTCACACTAGACTTACAAAGCAACTCGGGGAAACTCGCCAGAGATCCCATATACACCACACTAAACGCAAGACTGTATGTTGCGATGGCACTGCGATATCCCGCTCTCCATGAACACCCGCAACCCATACCGCTCAACGCATAAGTTAAGAGCATCATGAATAACGCGTTTCCGATTATGCAGACACGATCTCTTTCCTGACCATCCCGCAACCGTCGTCCACTCACGAACACCCCGAGGCATACCCAACTACATCATGCATCGGTGTCTAGCCACCGACCTATCAACTCTTCCAATCCCCTTTCAAGTTATTCCCGTACCCTTTTCCTCTATGACTACCTGATCGCCTGTGTTACACAGTGATCCCTCTCTGTTCTTTCTATATACATCGATTCGATTCGATTCGTTTTCTTTCATTCAGTTCGATTCTGAGTCCACATTTCATTGGTAAAGGAGGAAAGAATATATCAAGACGCTCCGAAGATGATCGAATAAGATCGAAAGCTCAGCAATTTAGTTTGGTTTTTACCAAACCCATTAATTTAAAAGAAAGATGAATACAGGACAAGTGACCTACCATCTACAAGATGGAATAAAAATGACAGTTAAAAGAATAGAAAGTTGCCAAAGGAAATTAACTAAGGCCAAATACACCATGGGCTTCAACAAAATTTGCATCCAAGAAAGATTGCTACCTATCTACACTAATATATATATATATATATATATATATATATATATATATATATATATATATATATATATATATATATATATATATATATATATATATATGTAATTGATTTGTTCCTTGGGAATCTGATATGAAGCAGGAATATGAAGACCCAGGTGATTACACTAATCATTTATTGGGCGGACGTTTCGGACCTTCACTAGGACCATCTTCAGCGACTGTTTTGAATAATGAGAAAGGGAAGAAATATTAACAATAACAATTAAAAGAATGCATTAAATAATGGCTAAAAAAGCGGAAGAACGCAAGTTAAAATAATAAAATTGACAAGTATTGAGATTAAAGTAAAAACACAAATAAAAATCTCAATAATTGTCAATTTTTATTATTTTAACTTGTCTTCATCCGCTTTTTTAGCCATTATTTAATGCATTCTTTTAACTGTTATCGTTAATATTTCTTCCTCTTCTCATTAGTCGACACAGTCGCTGAAGATGGTCTTAGTGAAGGTCCGAAACGTCCGGCCAATAAATGATTAGTGTAATCACCTGGGTCTTCATATTCCTACTATATATATATATATATATATATATATATATATATATATATATATATATATATATATATATATATATATATAATATATATATATATACTATCTTCTTACCTGCTCACAATTTAAAGTCTCGTCACTGGTCTGCGTTTCAAAATTGATTTAAAGGTCCGGTTTTCCAACTGATTTAGAATCATTTTTGGATGCTGAATTTAAGAATATAATTAGTTTTCCTTGATCAGGTCTGGTTTCTAAGATATGCTTGATTTATATTAGAACGTATATTAAAAAAATAGCGCTATCATCCAACCGTATATTACTTATGTTTTGTCACACCTTGTGATGAGTAACCATACATAACCAATTTTATTCATCTTTTCAGGTCTATATTTTAATTGTAATGGATCTTACGTGTAAGAATCATCCAAATAGGTTTTGTTACATCTGCGGACATGTTACTCTTCCAGACCATCAAGCAAAAATCCTCGATTTAATAAAAAAGGCATATCATGCTTACTTTGGAGTGAAACTAGGGGACCAGGATAAGCCATTGCTCCCTATATTTGCTCTATGTAAAACATGTGTATAAAATTTATAGGATTGGATTAATAAGAAAAGGATGAGTATACCATTTGGTGTCCCAATGGTGGGGAGGGAAGGCAAAGATCATGTCACCGGCTTCTAATTCTGCATGATAAATTTGAAAGGCATCAATCGCAAGAACAAGCACCATGTTCAATGCCCAATGTTCCTTCTGCTATAAAACAGGTCACAAATGGCCCCAATCTTCATGTTCCTCAGCTTGATTTTATCATGAGTTCTAGCTCTGAATCCGAGGCTAGTATCACTACCGAGACAGCTGAGTTTGATGCATACAAGCCAGGAGAAGGCGACCAACTGGTGCCACTTACGCAAGCCGAACTCAACGACCTGACACGAGACCTTACCCTTTCCAAAATATATGCTCAGCTATTGGCTTCACGTCTTCGAGCGAAATGTATGCTGGGACCAGGGACAACATTCTATTGGTATCGGTACCGAGGGAAAGAATTTAGGAATTTTTTCTCGTTTGATGAAGCGTCTTTATTGGTCTACTGCAACAAAATTGCTTATCTGATACACTTAATGGGCCTGAAGTATGATGCTATGGAATGGAGACTTTTCATTGACTTATCTAACAGAAATCTTGAGGCAGTTCTTAATAACGGCAATAAGTTTTCATCGATCCCTGTTGGACACTCAGTGGCAATGAAAGAAACCTGCAACAGCATGGACTGTCTATTGTCTGCTTTCAACTAATCTAATCTATGGAGAGCTTAAAGTTGTTAGACTCATCCTAGGCCTTCAAGGTGCGTCCATAAAGTATCCATGCTTTATGTGTTTGTGGGACAGTCGGGCTGACCACCAGCATTATGTCAGACAAGACTGGCCTTCAAGACAAGGATTAGAACCCGGTTCATACAACGTTCTGTCCCACCCTCTGGTTGAACCGAGCAAGATATTGCTTTCACCCCTGTACATCAAACTCGGTTTTATAAAAATTTTGTCAAGACAATTGACAGGGAAGGTAGAGGATTTGCTTTCCTTCGTCAGAAGTTTCCGTGACTCAGCAGGGAAAAACTGAATGCAGGTGTATTTGATGGTCCTCAAATAAGGAAACTTATCAAGGACGCCAGTTTTGATGAAGCACTGAATCCTGCTGAACACTCTGCTTGGTTGTCCCTTAAATCAGTCAGTGCAAACTTCCTTGGCAACCACAAAAGTCATCAGTATGAGAAGGCAGTTGATGAGTTAATGGAGAATGTTGGCAAATTTAGTGCGCGCATGTCAGCGAAAATGCACTTCCTTAGGGTTCCCACCAGGACTATTTTCCCGATCATTGTGGAGACTTCAGGGAAGAACAGGGTGAGTGCTTTCACCAAAATATTTGTGTGATGGAGGAACGCTATAGGAAGGTTGAGATGTCAACTTTCTGTCTGACTACTGCTGGTGCCTGAAAAGGGATTTGGTGTCTACTAAGAACGATCAGAATTCCCTGAAGAAACCATTCATCCATGAGTAGCTTTCTTTTGTATATTGTACTCTTCTTGGTATCAATTAGAACATTCTGTAAACCTTCTGTGTATAAATCAGTTCAAAATTTACTATTGTGTGTACATTCGCCTACAAATAGATCGGAATGTAGGAATTTCTAGCATGTGCTTATATCTCAAAAACCTGATCTGATTAGATAAAATGAGCATGATTTTCGGATTCAACGTGAAAAACTGGCCTAAAATCAAGTATTATGTGTTAGACCTTGAAAAAAGGGCAGACTAGTGTCATAGCATGTCACATACAAAGAAAGAGCAAATAGAAGTTCTGCAAGTGGTAACAACCACCACAGGCCTTTTGTCAAATTTAATTTCTGCCTTTCATAAACCTTTTGAGGACAGAAATAAAGCTGCAGAAACCTTGCATTGCAGACCATATAACATTACAATAACAGAACGATTTTTCGTTATTAAAATATTTTCAAAACTATGAGGAGTAGGTAAATGAAATTTCTATGTTACATAAAGGCATGATCTGGAAGAGCAGTAATGGAAAAAAGAATAAATAGAATTTCGTAAAAGTGCTGTCTAACGCCATGTTTGATGTTTTAATATGCAGGCGACTACTTGAATGTTATAAATTGTATTTCACCGCGATAAAGTTGCGAGTTTAAAAAAAGGGATGGTTATTTTTGAGGCTTATGTGTTCAATTAAAGGGAGATAGTTTTTATTTTCGCAAAACTTGGAATTATAATAAAGGGTCTCACGAACCCTTAAAATAAAAAAAAATATATATATTTACTCCTTAACCTTCAAAACTATCATCGTTTTCTTAAACCCTTAACCTTCTCCTGGTGTAATGCTGTTTAAAATATTGAAGTTGAAGTAACCTGTATAAGAGAACACCAATCATGTTGGTTAACCTCACAAATGAACGTCACCCCTATCGAAAAAGTGCATGGAAATGACGAGTGTTGCAACAGATTCCTGATAAACAAAAATCTAATTTCCCATTTCTTTCCATTTGACAACGGATACCATAAGACGAGCACGGAAGGAGCTTTCGGGAAAAGCTAACAATCGAAATAGGTCGGGAATTCGATCACGGGACACGAAACCCTGAATGATCATGTGTAAATAAATTTTATGGTCGTTAGAAATAGTACATTAATTGCGAGATGATGGAGTGGTGAGAATAAAGGTTTATTATGTTTTTTGTTTCTTTTACTAGTATATACAGGGGAGCCCATAAGTCCCAGGACACTACATGTACAACTTCTGTATAAATAATAAATATGTTATTAATTGTACTAAAGTTGTATGTGGAGTATCATGGGATTTATGGCTCACCCTGTAGAAGAGCGGGAGGATAAGACCCAAATAGTCGCCCATTAGAGCGGACTCGCTACTCGAGAGGAGAAAGGACGAACCGGTTTCCATTCTTTGTTTTCATCCAGAAAAAAATAGGATGACAAGTTTGATATTAAAAAAAATTTAATCATATAAAGAGAAACATCGAGAATCCCACAAAAGGTATTCAATGAGTCCTGGTTTTTATTGCTGGTTACTCATTCAAAGTGTTATCCAACTTTACCTTCTACTGCAAGTTTTTCTCATTTCTATACAGGCTCACTGTTTCTTCATAACTGCTTCCACTCCGAACGAACATCACCTCTTTCGATAATTCGCTCTCGCGCAGGGTAGCACAGACCTTAGCTACCTTACTCACCTTAATCATGGCCTTCCTCTCCTTCTCCCATCCTCATCCATATTCATCATTCTTCTTCTAACGTAGTAATCATCTCTTCCCATAGTATAATGATAGTAGTACAATACCTTCTGTAATTTCTTTGAAACCTCTACTCCTTTTACTGTCCCTCTTATTCTCTCGTTCTGAAATTTATCCATCTTTGTCACTCATTACATCCATCGCAACATTGTCATTTCAGTCACCTTAATTTATTTTTCCTGTTTCCTCTTCATAGGGCACGCCTCTGCCTATTAGGTCATTGCTGGCCTAACAACAGTTTTCTACACTTTACCTTGTACTCTCTTCTTATCGCAGTCATCTATCCCTAGTAATCAAAACTTTAGTATCGTCCACTTAACTCTAAATCAAATAAATCTACAGCAATAATATTCTATTGGGTAAAGCGATACATCTGTAGAAGTAAATGTCCCGATAATTTTTACTAGATTACACCTTCAACGGCGCATGCATTCGCCGCTATTAACCCACCATCCTTTTTACCGTCTGTGGCAATGATAAAACTAGCGCAATGACAATTTTCGCTACTCTAATGAGACAGTAACATGACAACAGGAACAGCGCAAAAACGCCATATCAATAGAGACCAACAGCCATCTTGAATCGATCTAATTTCTCTCGACCACACTTACAGAAACATGGCCCTACGAGAAAAAAGCAAAACAACCGCAATCACACCGGCAAATAATTGAGCAAATCAAAGGGATAAAATATCCACATTTATTAATAAACAGGAATGACATTTATGCAGCAATCGCGAGAGAAAATTAAATCCAAACACTCCCTGGCAGCCAGCCTGGCGTCTCCCCACGGAGCGTTCGATAGAGGAAACATTGACATGGCCGGCCATTTCCCATCGCCATTAATTCGACCTCGCTGTTAAGAGCGCGAAATCGGGAAATCTTGATTCGGTTTTACTTCCTTTGGCAGTGACGCAGCTTTGCCTCCTTTACCTTCAATACAGTTTAAGATGTGCGTGTATTTGTGCAGCGCCAACGTGTGAAAAATTACGTTTTTTACTTCTAATTTCCTTAAAACTTTGAAAAAAAACAAACTGTGGCATCTTCCCAAAACGAATGTGAGGAGTTTCTTAAATAAATTGGTGAGGTAAGGAAAGAGGAAAGTGTGTAATCAGTTGTAGCATGAACACCCAAACTCCATCTCAGAAATAACCTCCAAATAAGTCCCGTCACTAATCCATCACACACACACACACACACACAAGCAACATTCTAGAAGCGTGTTTGAAAGAATACCCCCTTCCCCAAACATACGTAGACATGTATCATATTTAGCACTACTTCAACATCCAACTAAATAAAGCCAGATAAACTTTGAATAGAAAATCTGTAGTGATTTAAAGGATAATACGCTTAAGGGCGTCTCTCCCACAGCAACACCGGCAAAGTAGACATGATTCTCACAGGTTGAGTTCGACACATTCAATATATCGGCTATTTTCCTCCCGCATAAGATTGCAATTGACAAATTTGATAAGGTCATTCAACGCTGGCCCAATTTCGGTCTCAGCTTAGGCTAAAAGGGCGTATACCTCAGGCGCAACAAGCTGGAATTGGTTTCGCGGTCGATATTATTCATGGTGGATCCCAAGTCGTCTTCTCGGTGTGTTGAGTGAATGGACAATACTACTGACCGGAATGGGAATTCGGTCACCGGACAGGGGACTTGGAATGATCATGTGTAGATAATTTGTTTTTCAATGGCGGGTAGAAATACTTAATAGCCCGAAAGAACTGACTACTTTACATGATGTGATGCAACGAAAACATTCTTACTAAGGGAATTGTAATTGTGTGGTAGAGGTGGGGTAGAGGATGGGGGAGAAGAAAACAAGAAAGAAAATGATCTGCAGTAGAGTACAAGGATGATAAAAATTGTTTAGTCGAATATTTTAAATCCTCAATAATTGGTATGGATGTGAAAATTCCATTCCACCAGACATAAGTTTTAAAAGTCCTTGGGATGATTTTACAAGGTCAAAAATCACTTGCCTCCCAAATATTGAAAATATAGTTTTTGCTTTGGTGAGAGAGGGCTGTTCGTGTTTATTTTCTCTAGACTGCCAATCCCATTGTTATTTTGGGGGGCAGCAGGGTTTTAAGCACTTACTCCATCTCACTTTATTGTTGCACAGTTATGATAACATTTCTGGTTCATTCAAACAATACGATAAAAATCCAACTTTTTAAATTTGTGCTTGGATCCAACAAAAATATTATAGCTAAACAAAGTAGTCTTCAAGATGTGGGAAAGAGAGGCAAAATAACCTCACAACCTGACCGAGTAGTGGAGCAGAAGAGCCAAACGTAATCACTTTGACAAATTTGCTGATAATACAAATCAAGACGCGTAAGAGAATCAGGGGCATAATGAGCATTGGGATCTTCATAATCCATTTGGACTGTTTGGAGAATTTGTTCTTCTTTTTTTTTTTAAATGATATAAGAATATTATTTAGAAAGGGCAGAAAATTTTCAGTGTGTCTATCAAACGATTAATTTGGTGCTGCGTGTGTGAGGGGGGGGGGATGAATCAACTTCTTTTTGTCGGGCAGATGAAAGTTTGGCACTTATGAAAAAGGTGAAGGAATTTGTAGCTGATGGTTGAAGGGCGAGGGCTGATTTATTGTTACTCTGATCATCAAGTTCTACCTCTTTTCTTTGCACAACATCTCCAAATATTATCTAGCTGATGTCTTCTCCACGAGTTTCAATACTGCTGCAAAGCCGACTGCTTAAATATGCTGTTGTACCGATGCATGGATATTACGGCCACAGGTCAGTTCCGAGTTAAAAAAATTGTCCATCGGTTACAACGAGGGTGTTTTAGACGAGGTTTAATACGTCTCTTCTTTATAGTAGGGGCCATTCAGACTTATGATAAGTGAAAGGAAGAAGAAAACGACGAGAAAATAAAGCAACAAAGGACAAGAAAAAATAAGTGCCTCTTTGTAAGGTTCTTGGAACAAAAATGAGATTTAATTTACATTCGGTGATCACAAGTGAAGTAAACGAGATTTACCTATAACTAAATTTTCTACGCTTCAGGACTTCTAGACCATTATGACTATAATTTCCCCACTTTTATCCTGTCAATGATTTATGAACCACCTGCTTGGGATTAGGCTCATGGATGGAAGGGGACTTCTAGGTAAGTCTAAATCTCACCCTCAGATGTGCGTGTGTATGAATAATTTATGGTAAGTTTGCGCAGCCCTTCTCTATCGTGGATGGTTTCTTGGCCCACAGCGCCTTGTCATCAAGCAATATTATTGGTTTTTACTTCCACAAACAAAAAAAAACAAACAAACTCCACAGACAAGAGCTCTTGCTAGCCGAGTAGATACGGCCTTGGTCTCCTAACGTCGTGGTACCGGGTTCGATTCCGGGAAGAGCGGTATACAAACGTCAGCGCGGGTAGAGATCTGGCTACCAATTTGTTGACGCGCTGCGCTCAGCCCTGTACTAGGGTGGGTATGTTGACGTTGGTTGCGCCCTTTTCTTCTGGCCTTGTAACTATGGCTATGACGCCAATGACCCTCTGTCGGTAGATAGGGCACAACGTCAAGGTAATCAGGCAGTCGGCGCAACGGAATCCTTCTTGGTGAGAAAAGATTGCCTGTAATTTGATACACGGTGCAATCTGAAGTTAAATGATGATTCTTTTAAGGGGTTCGATCGTGGAAGAGAGCGTGTGATCCTAAGTGATTCACAGCACTTCAACGTAATTTGCGTTCCCGTCTTCGAAACGCGGTACGACGCTTTGACGGAGAGCAAATGGATCTGTATGGTTTTAGCTTTATTTAAGGTACAAGATTTTCTCAGAATGCTTTAATCTAAAGCTTACAAGGGTTTTTATATGGGAAAGGAGGGGGCTCGCCTCCAAAGGGATTTCCCAATGGGATATTACTTAAGGAGAAGCTATGGGCTAATCTGGCGGAATTTAATGAAGTTTTGTGGAATGGTGGACCTTAGGACAGAGAAGAGTTGATTAAATTTTGGGTTGGATGCAGATCCGGATACGGATTCTGAAGAAGTTATTCGCTTTCTTTAACATTGCGAGATAGGACATTTTCTGACATTTTTGCCAAAATGATAAAAATAATGGTCAAGTCAAATTGAAAATATCCAGAGATGGACAACTTATGATGTTTTGTCGGCATATGTGCACATTTTTATCCATATCTGTGAGTTTAAAATATATATTTAGAGGGGCAATATCTACCGATTCACAGTACAATAATGAAATACAGGATCCCAGCAATCTGTAGTTGAGATTATGGAGATTTAGTATGCTTCTAACATATTTTTTGTCTATCAAAGGTGAAAAGTTATACCTGAACGAATATGTGATCAGGATCTGCCACTATGGGAAATCAGCTTTCTGTTCATATTTCACTAACTACTGAAGATAAACACCTAATTCCTAATGCGACGGTGGTTTGGGAGTCCAGGATGAAGGAATTATAAAATGTTACTTAATTTTTCCTGCGGCTGATCCGAAATAGGAATGTGGATTCACTCTATCATTAAGGAAAATCACAATGTTGTTGATAACTCACAAACACCTGAAGTTAATTCCATATGCTCGGGATACATTTCCAGGGGGGATGAATTAGGTGGTATCACATGAGTTCTACCTGAGGCAGAACGGGAATATGTTAGGCACATATTAGAGCACTGTAATATTTTGAGATCCTTTGACAGCGAATAAATATTTAACAGTATTAAAGTTGTTTTCGAAGTTACTGATCATGCGACTGTTGAAAACTTAAGCTTTTGTCATGGCTTGACATGGACAAAATTTAAGGAGTGTTAGTTTTAATGACAATGGCGTTGGCATAGAAATGCGCTTTGTAATTGCTTTTCAGCTTCTTTTTGTAACGAATCGACTCACCTTTTCATTTTTTTTTTATCTTCATATATTGTTTTTGGCCGATTTCCAAAGTTGGATTGAATTGCAGTTCTCCTGAAACTGGTTCTGTTTAGAAATGAAATCAGGGTTTATGGGGCACCATGCGCTTATCAAATGAAAGACCAAACTGGAGGGAAGATTTTCAGCCGCAAATCAGCAAGATCCGAAATAATAAAAGCCCCAAGACAGATTTCTGCGCAACAGCAAAATTGGAAGAAGCCACGTCCAAAGTCTTGATTGTCGCAAGGGCAAATCGAGCGCGAGATGCGAATGGAACCACTTTTGTGCGCCGCCTGGAACCCCAACACAATTTAAATCCTGAGCCAAATGTCCCTGTTTTCGTTGTGAAATGGGAGCACATTTACGAACTAGTTCACCCTTCCGTTTTCAAATGCCCCAAGCAGACTACTTTTATCGCTACTCAGACTCTGTAACTCCCATATATATTCAGTTCCCCATTTTCACCTTTAGAGTGGTCGGGACAAAAGCTTGAGAAATGGCTGTATTCAAGGGTTAAAGATGTGTAACTAAAGCCTAGAGATGGCAAATTTTAGGATGAGAAGTTCTCAATTTCCAAACACTCATAATATGTTTTTTTTTTAAGGTGGAGGATAAGATAACTGATCGGGATTAGGTTAGTGGTAGAACAGCTGGACGACCATTTAAATGTACGAACAGATCATGCCCTAGATGGCAATTCCATTTCGTTCTAATAATAATAATGTTATTATTATTGTACTGTGCTCTTCAAGACAATGTCATTCACTAAGACTTGTTCGCCGTCATGCATCTCACCGGCTTACACCACGGAGGAAGCACGTCGCAGATAGAATCTGCAACGTGCAGTCAGGACTCCGTGAAAGCAACAAGAAAAAGATCTACAATGCATTTGTAAGATCTACGTTGCTGTACCTCGTCCCCTTCCCTATCTTGTGTCTCAAGGATACAGAAGAGGAAACTACAAGTGGCGCAGAACAAGTGTACCTAATCACAGGTACACGCAGGCGAGATAGAAGAGCTGCGCCGTGAGGCGGTGTTAAGTCCCATTAACGTTGTCATCGAAGAACGGACAAGGAATATGGAGGAGCCGTTAATCGAGAATTGAATGATGAAATCATTCAACTGATTAACTAGAACAGAAGAGCTACGAGTGGCGCCAGATTTCCGAGTTCCGCTGGCCTATTGGCTGGCGGAAATGAAGTACCATTTTACGCATGAAAAGGATTGTATTTTACCAAAGATATTGACACAAACTTATTAAGAGAACAATACCCCGAACAATGGAAAATTACCGATCAAGACTTCAAGAAAGAAGAAACAAAAAACACAAAAATACACTCACTACAAAATAAATAAAAACAACGAAACTAAGCACAAAACATAAAGTAATTTATTACAACAACAGCAAATGCGCATAACATACCCAAGAAGAAGAATTTTATTAAAGACAAATGGCTTGAACGCTAAAATAATAAAAACTCTAACGAAAGCAACAAAAGAAACACACAACAAAATAATATATTGAAAGCGATAGGCCTGATCACTAGGCTCACGCATCTCTTTGCAAATCTCCCACACTACTTTCTCTTTTTATCACTTGTCTATTTTCGTCTATCAAGCCACATACTCTTTTGTCCCCTACACACACAAACTTATATCAATTCGCAATTCGACGCGGAGCCAGAGATCCGAATCTGGCCCCTTACACTTCGATGCTTTTTTCTTTTCTCAGCGGCCGTTTTCTTTCCGATTTATTTCCGCTTTTGAGGAGGTGGGTCTTCAAACCACGCTTGAAGGTACAACGGGAGGGGAAGGTTCGCATAGCATGTCAGATCATCCCACATCCTCGGGGCGAAATTTAAGAAAGCTTCATCATCCACCTATACTGCACAGACGCCTACCGGGTACAAGCACACAGAAAAACCTGAACGTACAACTCGCTTTTTCTTCTATTTTTTAAGAGCGCATCTGGCAACTGCCTATTAGGGCAAGGTTGCCGTAATCACGCTACAGCCTAACACTAAGCTAGATTAAAAACAGGTAGAAACATGCAAAAAACAAATAACAAAGATAAAAACAAACACACAGAGGAACATGCGACCTACAACAGAGTAGAGAAAATAGAAGAGGCCAACCTCCTTTAAAAAGTCATAAGAGGGGCAGGGGGTAAGAAGTGCCGTTTATTTAAGGTCGCGAAGGCGATGCGGAAACGGGTGAGGAGCCAGGGCAGTTCAGGGATTAGGTAGATCGCAGTGGGCAAACGCCCTTGGCGGACAAAAATGCGAGCTGCAAAGTTTCGAACAACTTGGAGAGGTGGATGACTGGAAGTATGGAGAGCAGTGCTAAGAAAGTGAGGGTAGCAGCGCGCAACGGAACAAATGCGTCGATGGCGATGTAGGAACTAATTTGGAGAAAGTGAGAGCAAACATTAGTGACATATATCTTGGGAGATAGTTGACTATCAAAGGTCGCCTCCTTATCTTAAGCAGTATTGGAAAAAAGAATCTTGGGACCATCAAAAGTAAGAAAGGGAACCATAATTTTACATTATGTGACATGGGAGTACCAGCCAACATCACTTTATTTTGCCATGATTGAGTTTAAGAAAGTATGAGAACCATTCATTAAACATTTATTACGCGTATAGAATATTTTTAATAGTCTGAGCAAGGGAAGTTGGGTAAAAAGATAAGTATAACTGCGTGTCATCTGTATAGAAATGAAATGATAGGCCAAGGCGACATATAAGAATTTCAAGGTGAAGAAAATAGATAAAAAAAAGGAATTGATCCAGACTTAGCCTTGCAGAACAACACCTCGCTACCTTAGCAATATCAACTTGGATATGAACAGAATTATTGAATGGTGATAGGTAAGAGCAGAACCAGTCTTGGGTGGTTCTAGAAATCCCGAAAAATTTATGAAGATGCTGAAAAAAGATCGAGGTGATCGACAGTATTAAGGAGTACTTGAATGGATCTCTGACCAGTATCAGCCGATCTATGAAAGCTTTTAGTTATATTAAGGAGATGAGATCTAGTGTGGTGAGAAGCCGTGAAGCTAGCTTGACTGGAAGATCTATTTCATCAATGTTGGTGGATAACGTGATTAAGAGCTAGAACTAACACTAGAATTTCAAGGAATTAAAAAAGAAACGAGAGGTTATTTGCCAGGTCATTTGGATCCAGTTGGAGTTTCTTTAGAAAAGGGTAAACAACATGTTTAGAATCGGATGTTATAGAACTAGGAGATGAAGTAGGAGGGTAAGGAGGCACTGAAGATAGAGTTTCGGAGCGAACTACTCGAAAGGAAAAGAAGTTTTTTTTTAAGAAAGAAGGTAGGTTCGTTTCTTAGGGACACGTCATCGAGAGACGTGTCTCTAATCATGTCGGAGAAAATGCAGAAATATTAGCACGCGAGGGGCGCAGAATGACTTGGGCGTTACTGGGGGAGAGATACACATAAGAAGCTTAAACAGTTTGTGTATGTTAATTGTTTTATTTATCAGAGCGGTTATGGTGGATGTGGGCTACACAGGAATATTTCATAAGGCCGCAGTAAAAATAAATGTTAAGGTGAAGGCAAATGAGGCAGCTGCCGCTTCAGTTCCTCGAGCAGTCTTAAGGCACCTCCCGCAGGCTCGTCTATGCTAGTTAGTTCTCAGAATAGCGACAGGAAGACAAGGAGGAGGCCAACGTCAGGATGATATTGAAAGAAGGGGCACCTGAAATTCAAGGCAGAATGAAGTGATCGTGGAAAGATAGTGCTCAGTGGAAGGAAGAGAGAGGCAAGATCCAGATTCATTTTTCTTGGCTCGATAGAGGTAATGTGGTGATCACAAGACTGAGGGCCAGAGCTTAGCGAAGGTTGGATACTAGGAAAAAAGAGAAAGATAATTGGATAAGATAGTGATCAGAAATTGTCTCCGAGGGTTCAGTTATACAAACAATATGATTTGGGAATGGAGAGCCGACAAGTTCAACCATATTTCTATGTAGGTAGGTGGTGACGGCGACTTTTTAAAATCTAAAACATTCATCTAACCACTGTCACTATGGGCATAATCGACGAAATTTAAAACTGGAACATTCAACAAGAATGTGCCTAACAGTCTGGGGGACAACGCAGTATTCGCAATAAAGCGCAGGCAAGCGACCCGTCAAATGGCGGTGCATTCCGCGAGTATAGCCGATTCAAAGACCACAGAAGACAACCTGAAGCCGTCGGATCTTTATGGGGTGGGTGTCCGCTAGAACAGTCGCGGCGCGTTGGCGCGAACCTTTTGACTCCCGTATCCTTCAATTTCGAGAGAAGGCTTCAGTGATGAGAAGAAATTCTATTGTTTTAGGAGAGTTGATCTGAGTGAGCGAGGTAGGCAGACGGAGGCAGTGATTAGACCAACACCACCACCTTGTCTTGTAGGTCTCAGATTTTTTTTTTTTTAATTTTATAGAGCCCATCTGGCCACTACCCACTTGGGCATATGTCGCCGAAAAACACGACAGCCTAGAACTAGGCTACTTTAAAATAAAAATATGAAAACTTAACAATGATATAAATTGGAAAAACTTAACAATCAGGAAGCAATCTCCGGCAGCGGGGGGAGGTCCCCCTCACCCCGGTGCAGGAGAGTGCAACCTACAAACAAAACAATAACAAAAAAAGGAACCTTAAATAAAGGGGAAGAAGCCCGGCCTCCCCCAAAAAGTCAACAAGTCCACAAGTCAATGTGCACGAATCTGTCCCGAGTACAAGGGACAGGCGGTAGCGACCCCGCCCATCCCGGTACCGGGATGGGCGAAGATCACCCAGACTGGGACATTTGACAAGAATGTGCCTAACAGTCTGGCGGACGACGCAGTCGTTGCAATAGGGCGCATGCGAGCGCTCCATCAAATAGCGATGCGTCGCACGAGTGTGTCGTCCGATTCGGAGACGACAGAAAGCAACCTGAAGCCGCCGCGGCATTGGAGGATAGGTCCATGGGAACAGTTGTGGCGCAATGGCACTCAACTTTAAGTTCCCTTCAATTGTCTCCCATCTTCTTTGCAAATCAGTCCGAAGAGCTGCCCGTATTCCTGCCATGTAGTCGGTGTGAGGAAGAGCGAAACGCTGGTCCGGTCGAAGAGTCCTCGCGGACTCTTTGGCGCCCTCATCGGTGCGCTCATTCCCCGCAATTCCTACATGTCCAGGAACCCAGCAGAAGATAATCTCGACATCCGCCCGGCTCGCCAAAACCGTGGCGTCACGGATATCGCGAACCAGGGGATGCGGAGATTCCACTGCCCCGAGAGCACTCAGGGCGCTTTGTGAGTCGCTATAGATCACAATCCGGTCTACGAACCGGGCACGTCGCGTAATCTCCCGTACCGAGTGGTGTATTGCCACCAGCTCGGCCGTGAAGACAGACGCAGCGCCTGGTAGAGCCCCGCTGACTTCAAACAGAGGGGATACGGCGTGGAAGCCGACCACCTCTTGGGACTTGGAGCCATCCGTATACACTGGAACGGTTCCAGCGTGACACGAGGTGTGCTCCAAAAAGGTCGAACGCAATACTCCCGGCGCAGTATAAGCTTTGGGAGCAGAGGCGTGGCGACAAATAGCCAAATGTGGTACCCTCCAGGGTGGCGTCCTGGGCAGAACCAGGGGCAGCACCGGCCCGAGAGCTATATCTACATCTCGAAGGAGTTTCCTGGCCCTAAACCCCTTTGGGTTTAGGGTATGACTGGCGTCTCTCGGCGCCATAGGCACCATCGAGATCAGCTGCGGATGCAGTGAGAGCTGTTGGCGACTGAGGAATGCGCCGGGCTCGCGCGTACAGGCGAGTGATGCACTGCACGCGGCGCAGAGCGAGTGGTATCTTCCCAGCATCGACCAACAGGATCTCAATGGGGGAAGTGCGGAAGGCCCCGGTCGCAAGGCGAAGGCCGGTGTGGTGGATCGAATCCACCTTCTGCAATAAACGCTCGGCTGCGGATGCATAAAACTTGCATCCGTAGTACAGATTCGAGCCAACAAAGGATCGATAAAAAAGTAAGGCAGTAGCCCAATCAGCGCCCCAAGCGCTGAACTTCACGGAACGGAGAATGTCCATGGCGCGGGTACAAGAGACCCTAAGGCTGCGAATATGAGCCTCCCAGGTGAGGCGTCGGTAAAATACAAGACCAAGGAAATGGTGGGACTCAACCACATCCAGGCGTACCCCATTAAGAAACAAATCTGGGTCAGGATGAAGCCGTAGATGGCGGCAGAAGTGCACCACCTTAGTCTTGGCCAAAGAAAAGCGAAACCTGTGCGCTTTGGCATAGCGATAGACGCGGTTCAATGCCTGTTGGAGTTGACGCTCCAGAGTTGGCATCTGGGCCGCGCCAAAAGAGATCGAAAGGTCGTCCACGTAGAGCGTAGCAAGAACATCTTCCGGCAGCACCGAAGTGATGCCGTTGATGCTCAGGGCAAAGAGTGTGACACTGAGGACACCTTCCTGCGGGACACCCTCTTCCTGCTCCTTTGGGCCGGAGAGGGCTCCCCCCACCCGTACGCGGAATCAACAATCTCGCAAAAATTCAGATATAAACATTGAAAGGCGTCCCCTCGCCCCCATAGTGTGGAGAGTCTCCATGATAACGTATCGCCATGCGGTATCATAGGCCTTCTCCAGATCGAAAAACACCGTGGGGTAGTGCTGTCAACGAAGGAAAGCCTCGCAGACGGCGTTTTCCAGTCGGAGCAGAGCATCCGACATGGAGTGGAACTTGCGGAAGCCACACTGTGCGGAAGACAGATGGCCTCCGCTGTCCAGGAAAAAGGCTAATCTAACATTTACCAATTTCTCCATCAGCTTGCACACGCAAGAGGTTAGAGAGATTGGGCGGAAACCGGTCGGATTAGAGTGATCTCTTCCCGGTTTGCGAAAAGCGAGCACAGTAGCAATTCGCCAGGAGTCTGGGAGAAGACCTTCCACCCAGATCCTGTTGAACAAATCTAACAGAAAGACCATGCCTCGCTCACCCAGGTGTCAGAGCATGGCGTACGGGACATCGTCCGGACCATGGGCGGTGTCCGCGCATGAAGCGAGAGCGGAATGCAACTCACTCACAGTAAACTTGTCGTTGAAGGGTTCTCCGCCTCTGGAGGTAAAGTTCAGCCGGCGGCCTTCCGCGACATCACGACGTGCATTGAATGCTGGCGGAGCAGCATCACGGCTAGAGAATGCTGAAAAAGCGGTCGCTAAGGATTCTGCCACGGACGCGGGGTCCGAGATTGCGGTCCCATTCTCCTGGAGAACGGGAGGGGGGTCCTGCGAGAACTTGCCCCGAATCCTTTTAACTCGCTTCCACACCTCAGCTAAAGAAGTCTTTCCCGTTAAGTGAAGACACGTATGCTCGCCAAGAAGAGCGGCGGGCGTGCTTCGAAATATACCGGAACCTAGCCCTAGCCCGACGAAATTCAGCGACAGGGAAATCGTTCGGGCGGCGCTTATAGCGCATGTAGGAATAACGCTTCTGTTTGAGGGCCGTCTCACACTTGGCCGACCACCATGGGAGTGGTCGGCGTGCAAAACGGCCAGACGTCCTAGGAATATTCGTCAGGCCCACGGCCATGAGGTTGCCGGAGAAGAACTCAACGGCCTCATCTACCGACCTAAACTTCTCGACTAAGATAGAGAATTCAGTCATTTCCTGAAATGCAGGCCACCGCGTCCGCGCCAAGCACCAACGAGGTGGTCTCTCAGGCGGCAGTTGCCCTGAAAATGATATTTGAATGGGAAAGTGATCACTACCATGGAGGTCATCGACCACCCCCCTATCAAAATCAGGCTGTGCATCCGAAGAGCACAAAGATAGGTCAAGGCAATAAAATGAAGCGGTTCTCGGACAGTGATGCGTAAACTCTTCCACGTTTAGGACACCCATCTCAAGCTCTTCGATCAGATCGGCAAGGACTTGTCCCCTGGGATTTATGGAGTAATCTTCCCAGAGAGGATGCCTGCGAGTCTTTTCCTCCCTCCGCCTCGAAACCTTAGGCGGGCGTTGCGGCTTCGGAGGCGGGGGGCCCTCTTTTCGAGGAAAAACCGGCTCCGAGCCGCTCGCCACACCTCGGGGCGTGGGCGAAGGAGCCGAAGCTCCTTTGTTGCTGTCCTCCTTTCGGGGGACAGCTTTAGGAACCCCGGAAGATGGCCTAGCGACCATCTTCAGAGGTGTTGCCTCGTGTGAGTCAAGCGACTCGGTGGAGGCGCAGGCCGTTTCGCCTTACGGAAAATGATCACGCTGGGGAAAGCAGGGGGAAGCCCTGGTGTTAGCCGGGGCTGGGTATGAACCCTTTTTACCACCAGCTTTACCAGGGGAGCGCCCGGGTTGGGTAGAACCCGCAGAAGGGCTCCGAATGGGCGCGGAAACAACCGTGCTCGTTGGCCTGGATGGGCCAGGAGCAGAGGGTGCCTTTCTAGCTATTGAGGCATATGACGTCCCAGGCAGAGCCAGGCGCGCCAGGCGCGCCAGGACCAAGTCTTTAGCCTCGCGGAATGAGAGTCGATCCTGGGCCTGAACGGCCAGGATTTCTTTCTCAAGGAGATATTCACCACATTGCGGCTCTTCGCAATTGACACACTTGGCCACACACGATTTGGACTTATCGTGTGCGACCTTGGAGCAATTTACACAGACTTCGGGTGACCCCGACTTTGCACCTCTACATGAGCGATTCGTATGGCTGAAGCGGTGACAGTAATAGCACCGCCGCGGCAGTGGCACGAATGCCTTCACGCGGTAGCGGTACCAACCGGCACGCACCGACTCAGGGA
This sequence comes from Ceratothoa steindachneri, assembly GCA_963969495.1. Lineage (NCBI taxonomy): Eukaryota > Metazoa > Arthropoda > Malacostraca > Isopoda > Cymothoidae > Ceratothoa > Ceratothoa steindachneri. The sequence continues at coordinate 29,581,005 of OZ018319.1, forward strand.
GCTTGTCGCAGTCGAACGTGACGAAGAGTGTAGGGGTGGGTCTCGAGGCCCCTCATTGTTTTCTCATCACACGTTCGACCTTGACCGCCCCATGGTCGGCCAGCTCTAGGGTGATGTCCTCAATGGAGTAGTCAACGAGTTCCCTCGCATAAACTACTCCTTTCACAAAGTTCATGGTAGAGTGTGGCGTCACACTCACCGGGGTGCCATGAAGTGTCCGAAGAGCACTTATCTTGGCCGCCTCGGCGGGATTCGCCGCATTCGCCAGAAGGCTCCCGTCCGAGAAACGGGTCATCTTCGCCTCTCTACCAATTGCACTAGCTAATGCTCTCCTCTGATGGATCATGTCGCCCTTGGACAACATGGTGCCATCAGTGGAGCGAATAACGAGGAAGCGTTTGAAGCCAGTGGGCTCGAAAACGCCAGGTAACCTCTGAATGAGGGGCCCCGGTGTCATCGAGGCTGCGCCCTGTGCACTTTTGGTCTTTGTCATGGTCAGGAGCTCCGTACCCGGGGGGGCAGAGGGGCCGGATGTGCCGATCTTGGCTTGGTCGCTTGCCAGAGTGGCAGCAGACCCATCCGTCCCCGCACCCTCCGCGCATGGAGAGGAGCCCCGAGTCTTTTTAGTCTTTCTTGTCTTCTTTTTCTTTTCAGGAGGGGAGGGCGGGGAATGAACCCGCTTCTCACCTCCGCCGGTAGAAGCCCCCTGGCCAGATGTACCGGCCTCAGCCAGGTCCTTCTCCGAAATGAAGAAGGTCCTGGTGGTCGTAGGGCATCATCCGGAGGAGATCCCATCCCTCCTTGTACTGCCTCAGAATCCCCAGCCGTTTGAGGAGGACCTTGCATAGGGGCGGATTCGGGTTCAGTGCTTGGCGCCGAGCCCGGATTCCCTCCCATGGAAGGCCCTACCGTCTGAGGCTGGGTTGCCTCAAGGACCATGTCTATCACAGGAGGGGCCTCCAGTTGGCCTTTCCCTCCCAGGACATCGCAAGCCCGTTGGCAGCGTCACCAGTCATGTGTGGGGAGGCACAGGCCTTGACCCCGGCAAGGTTTAATATTCTTGCCAGCAGGTCTTTTGAGGGAAGCGACCGAAGGGGCCTGGCTTCCCTCTCCCCCTCTAAGGGGGTTTGCCCTACCGAGCCGCTTACACGAGGGGCGGTCGGCAATGGGCTGCCTGCTGGCTTTCTTGGCAGTCCGCTTAGAAAGCAAAGGAGGGACTGCTGCTTGAAATAGGGAGGTGCCCGAAAGCACCTCCAGAGAAGGGGGTGAGGGGGGAGTCCCCTACACCCGTAGGCGTAGGAGAGGAGTAAGCCTCCTCTCCGGTTAAAGAAGTATGGATGGTCCCCTGCGCAAGCACAAGGGGGGGAACCTCCATTTTTTGGGTGGAGCTGCCTGAGGGCGGCTCCGTGGATGTTCTTGGGGAAGTTGGGGGTTGTTTTTGTTTTTATTTTCACCATTGGGCATGGTGACCCTATTTGTGCTACGGGACGCAATAGTTCATCACCTCATGCAGTTGCCCGCACTGCAAGAGGTGCTTACAGGCCTGGCAGAGCCAGGCGCCGCCATTTCGGACCCACCCTCCCGCCGTGTGGCCTGGCAGTCAATCGGCATGGAGGCTCCACCTTGGACACGGCGTAAAATTGATAGAATGTGAAGAGGAGAGGAAAAGGGATGTGAGGAAGGTATGGGTAGGGATGAAGCAGGTTGTTAAAAACCAGCCACCCCAGACCGGAGCTCAGGGGTTAGGGAACATTGTCCCCTCCCCCCTCAGCCCCGATGCGGGACGGTTGGCTGAGAGGAAGGTCAGCATCTACCCTGTGAAATTAGAGGCTGACCAGAGAAAGTTGTGGGAGAGGTTGTATGAAAAGCGAGGAAACAAGTGTTTTGAAGGAAAAAGAAGAGGCTAAGCTGGGGTCGGACGGGGTGCTGAGTCCCGTCAGCACGGCGGCCAGGATGGCAAATCGCCGCGCCCCTTACGGGGTGTAGGTCTCAGAGCATAGAGGACTGAGCAGTCTTTGGGACAAGCAGTAGCTCAAATAGTGTTAGGGTGATCATAAAGATAGGGTTCGGCTGAATTATCGTTGTTTATGTATGTTGCTTAGATAAACTAAAATAATTTGTATGACAGACAAAGCAATCATAATTGTTATCTTTCATTGGTTTCGTGCAACGGCAACTGTGGGAAGTGGTGAGGTAGGTGTCTGTAAGAAATAATGGTATACAAGAATGAAGGGGGAGGGAATAGTGGTGAAGATGAAGGAAGCATTGGAGGTGTAATGATTGCCAAGTGGCCTTGAGATGAGGCTAATCTCTTTCATTGTTTTTTTTTGTTTTGTCTGATAAGTGTTGTTTTTATGCATATATACATATATTACTATATATTAGGTTGAGGAATAAGTTCTTGCGTTTTTTTTAATGTTGTGTTGATTTAAGTTTTATTGACGTGATTTGTGCACATATTAAGAAACAATAATAAATAATGAGAGCAAAATTTACAAAGGTTATGCTACGTCTCTTAACAGCGTAGACTATTAGGCTTTTGCTTAGGCTACGTCTTAAGTTTGATAATAAGTCATTGCGGTTTATTTAAAAGTTGTGTTAATTTGATTTTTGTTCTGTACCCTCAAAATGGAATGTCAAGTTGAAAGAAAGGCGCATTTTCGACACTTGTTGTTATTCATTTTCAATCGAGACGGGGACAATGTGAACGCAGCCAAAGCTCGTCGCGAAATTTGTGCTGTGTACGGAGAAAATGCTTTATCAGAAAGGACAGCTCAATAGTGGTTTTCACGTATAAAAAACGGTCATTTCAATCTTAATAACGAAGAACGTTCTGGTCGCCCCATTAAGTTGGATGAAGATCGATTGACCGACCTTCTTCATGAAAATCCTCGTCAATCCACTAGAAGATTGGCTGTACAATTGGCGTGTGATCAGAAAACTGTAGTAAATTACCTTCATTCGATGAGGAAAGTTAAAAAACTCGGTGCATGGGTTCCGCACGCTTTGAGCGAAAGCGACAAACTTCAACGCTCCACGATTGCCGCAGGTTTGCTTGCTCGTCACAAGGCTACTCGTGGATAATAGGACAGATTTCTTCACCGCATCATCACTGGCGACGAGAGGTGGTGTGTTTATGTCAACATGAACCATCGAAAACAATGGCTTAGCCCCACTAAAAAAAAACAATTCCGCGATTAAAGTAAGGAATTCATCCACGAAAGACGATGTTGTGTGTGTGGTAGGATTGTGAAGGCATCATTCTTTCTAAGCTCCTTGCGAACAACGAGATTGTTAATGCAGAACTCTACGTTCAACAAATGTATCGACTCGCCGAAGTTATTCGTGAAAAGCGACCTCATCGACGTTACGGATTCCTTCTGCAACCTAATAATGCTCGTCCTCACATTGCCAATATGACAAAAGACGTCATCCAAATGTTTAATTTGGAAATTCTGCCGCATCCTCCATATTCGCCAGACTTGGCTCCATTGGATTTCCATCTGTTCCGATCGCTCTCCAACAATTTGCGTGGCGTTTCGTTCAATACGGATGTGGAATTAAGAACCTGGTTAGACGAATTCTTCGAGTCAAAATCCAGAGATTTTTATTGCAGAGGCATCGAAAAACTAGTTGAACGTTGAGAAGAAGTCGTAAATAACAACAGAGAATACATTATTGATTAAATTACATATTGTTATCAATTAAAAATGAAGTTTTTCTAAAATTGTTAATGGTAATGAATAAATTTGATAAAACCGCAAGAACTTATTCCTCAACCCAATATATAAAGGAAGATATCACATTGGCGTGATGTATATCAGTGAAAGCTAATGGTAAACCACAATGTTTAAATCAAGATTTTATTTATAACTATCGGACTAGTTTCGGCAAGATGCCACTTTCAACTAATAATGAAGAAACTAGGCAAGGAGCACAGTATATCAGGTAAGAGGCACCCTAAACAAAATGAAACAGCGGGAAACAATCTAGAAAAAAGAATCGAGTGAATCTGGCGTGAATGAGAAGTTAAACAAAATGAAATGGAATCGGAAACAATCTGGAGAGTTGCTAATCCCCGAGACGCATTGCGTCCGGGGGCTTATAAATACGATTGGCGACTCTATTCGATATATATTTGTTAAATTTGTATGGATTCCGCGATTTTGCATGGTTAAAACTAATTCTAAGGTCGTGCTTATGCATGTGCGTAAAGAGACTTGAAGAGTTCGTACACCTTCTGATCTTTTGATATCTGATATCAGCTAAGTGTTCTTTCATTCTCTTATTAAAGTGGCCTGACTGTCCGAGGTATGTTAATTTGCAATTATATCATATATATATATATATATATATATATATATATATATATATATATATATATATATATATATATATATATATATATATATATATATAAATATAATATTGAGGATAAATACTAGAGAAACCAAAAACGGATGTAAAATCTTTTAATTTTCTTACTACGTTTCGAAAACTACAAGTTTTCATCTTCGGGCTAGATTAAGTTTACTAAAGTTAATACATTTGAAGAAAACATGAAAAACAAGACATTGAATTGCTTTAAAAGGTGACCAATTATAAAATTTCAATAAAATGTTCTATAAGTTAAAATTTTAAATAACGACTTGGCAATACTTAAATTTGCTTTAACCTGACTCAAAAAAGTAGTTAATAAATTTAAAGTTTATTTCAGAAATTTGTAAATCTTAATTAATTAAAAAGTATAAGAGAAATTGACCTAGCAATAGTTAAAGATAATCAGCTATAATAAATTTAAACTTAGTTTTTAAATTTGTAAACACTGTAAGAGAAATATATATATATATATATATATATATATATATATATATATATATATATATATATATATATATATATATATATATATATATATATATATATATATATATATATATATATATATATATATATATATATATATATATATATATATATATATATATATATATTTATATATATATATATATATATATATATATATATATATATATATATATATATATATTTATATATATATATATATATATATATATATATATATATATATATATATATATATATATATATATATATATATATATATATATATATATATATATGCAATGTGCCGCAGGAAAAAATGAAAAAGTGTTTCCAAGTACTTTCGAACTTTATTAAGTTCCTTATCAAGGATAACTACAAGAAATAATATTATATTAGAGGTATATATACGAAAGAAAAATATGAAAGACCGCCTCAAAAACAAGAAATTTCCAATGAGGAAGACGGAAGGGGGAAGGTAAAGAAACACATTAAGAATTACAAGAAGCAGGTAGTAATTCTTGTAATTCTTAATGTGTTTCTTTACCTTTTCCCTTCCGTCTTCCTCATTGGTGATTTCTTGTTTTTGAGGCGGTCTTTCATACTTTTCTTTCGTATATATACCTCTAATATAATATTATTTCTTGTAGTTATCCTTGATAAGGAACTTAATAAAGTTCGAAAGTACTTGGAAACACTTTTTCATTTTTTCCTGCGGGACATTGCATTCATTTGCTACCCTCACGTGATACTTTGTGAATTTTTCATATATATATATATATATATATATATATATATATATATATATATATATATATATATATATATATATATTGATAAATAGCTTTCAAGCCTTTGGATTCATGATGTGTTGTTTGGTTCCTTGTTACATTTTCTGTGTTTTTGTCTCTTTACGTATTTCTCACGTGTGTTCTATGTATTTTAATATTGGTATATGTTTGTATTACTTTTATCATTAATTGTTTGTATTCGCGTGTGTGTGTTCTGTATTTCGTACTTACTTATTATTCTTTTGGAGGGATTCTTCTTTGTCATTGCTGGGTAATTTGATGTCTTCATTGGGTTTTTGGTTAAATTCAAGTTAGTTCGTCATTGTCGGTTGTGTTTCTTCGTAGGTTTTTCTTGGCAGTTCTTTATATGCAAAAACGGAACGACTGTGTTTCCAAGCTTGCTGACGCTGCTTGGGAATCTTGCCTGACATGGACCTTGTTGGTTTTCTTCGATGAGTGCGCTAATTTCCTCGGTGTTATTTAACGTTATTTTTTCGTTCATATGTGACACTCTTTGCTTTAGAAGTGTATTGAGCGATCTGATATTCGTCGTTCCGTGCCGATCCTCTTGCTTCATCCCCTCCCTCCTGCGTGTATTAGCGATTATATACAGACATATATTCTGTATTCTTTGCATCTCTTTTTTTGCGCTTTCCGGGACGCTGAAAAGAGAAGCCTAAGGATAGATGAGGTTGGATCTGACTGGCGCCAGATATAGTTTTCTTTTATTTCTTTGGCTGAGGTTTCTGAAAGGATAGAGGGTCCTGACTGCCGATTTTGATCATGGATCCGTTCTGTGACGTGCTTTCTGTACCCGGGAGAAGTGACCTTCATCCCGAGTACATTGCACTCGATCGTGTAGGGATAACGCGTATCTCCTACTGTCACATGATAATTTTTTGCTCTTCCCAATGGAACAATCTTGAATCTTTCACCATTAGTTCGGATCTTCCATTTTGATTCGTATTCGTTAATTTTCCTTATTTCCTCAGCAGTCATTCGAGCTTGCTTAGACGCAATCTTTTGTCCACAAAGGATGAGTTGGTTTATATCACAAGCGAAATGGATGCTCAGGCTAGTGAGGTGCTTGGTTCTCGGATGTCGGATGTATAGATCGAGTACAAGATTGGACTACGACACTTGCCTTAAGGCAATCCTGCCTGTAGTGGAAAGGCGGGGCCATCCGTGCGCCCTATACTGATATAAGCCACCCTCTCCATGACATAGTCACAGAGGATTTTTTCAAGCTTTGCGCCTAAACCCAGCTCGAGGATCTTGTATTAACCATAATTTATCGAACGCCTTTGATACGTCCCTACATACGATATAGCTCCAATTTTACTTCGCTTTAGCATTCTTATTAGTGATGACATTTATTGGAATCTCGGTGCTTCTCTTCTTTCTGAAGCCGTATTGCTGGTCGTTGTAAAGCAAGTTCTCCTCCAAGTGATCTACAATTTTTCTATTAAGGATTTTCTAGAAGAGTTTACCCCCAATTTCCAGAAAGGATATTGGGCGATAGCTCTCCTTCCTCGTCAGGGAAATTCCAGGTTTGGCTATGAATATCATTTTAACCGTTTTATAGGCGTCAGGAAAGTAGCCTACATTTAGGCAGGCGTTGAAGATGTTAAGTAAACCTTCCCTTACGCATATCGGTGCTTAGATTCGTCAAACCTGACCAGCCTGGTGCTTTTTGTGTAAAGGAGTAGAGCACACTTTTTAGTTCTTCTAGCGTCACTCTTTATTCTTTTCCTTCTCCCCTGTTAACTTGGTGGTTCGGGTGCCTCATTTCAATGATTTCGTTGAGTTCGTCTATAATCTGATTTTCAAAATCAATGTCGAAGTCCTCATTTTCTTCTTCACTGATTCTGAAAATTCGTTCCCAGTGTTCCCTGAGAATGTCCTCTATTTCTTCCTCCTCTGATTTTACTTTACCGTAAGCGTCTTCTAATTCCATTATCCACGCAGAATTCCTTCGGTGTTGCCTCGCTATCAAGTTCTTCGATAGCTTCATTCCATTTCTCTTCTTGCTGTTCGTATATTAGATTTTTTAAGCTCTTCCTTTATTTCTCTTGTATAATACATTGCCTCACGAGATGTTCCCTCGGTGATGCTCATTTGATATAATTCTCTCAACTCACGGGGTAAACCCTTCATACGATCGAACCATTTATATGCAGAAATTGTTCTGTATGTGGTTTTTGGAATTGACTCTGTCAACCTCAATCATCTGGGCCTCCAGCCGCTCTATTTCTTCGTCTATTTCCTCGAGCCTTGCTTCGAGGAAACTCTATAGTTTTTGTGCCGAACATTCCTGAACGTTCGAAAACGTTCTAGAAAACTCACGCGCTCGCGCGACGCGCGCACTCCGCACGTACCAGATATAACCGGTTTTATATTATCTGTTAAATCATGGTTCTCTTTGGCTGTCAGTGTCTCTCTTTCTCTCTCTCTCTTTCTGAGTTTACATATCCTCCTCAAATGGCTTAGCCTCGAAATAAAAGTACAAATACAAAATACTTTTTCTTCTAGGTGTCATAATACAAATACAAAATACTTTTTTCTCTAGATGCCAAAATACAAATATAAATACATAAAAATTGTATTTAAATACAATTCAAATACAAATACAATTGTATTTAATCCACCCCTAATGGCAGTCTTTGTTCTTGGCGGCTGAGGAGTTTGTTCATATATTTTATTCAAACTTCTCTGGGCTGTTACTTATTATATCAACGTAATTGCATAATTACCCAAACGAGGAGAGTAGGGAGCGTTTCTTTATTCTAATGCTTACTGACTGTTAGAAATTACTTTTGATTCACTGTTTATGTCTTTCCAAGCTTAAATTTGCTTCTTTTTTTTAACAAGCGCAATCGGTATGAATTGTATTAGTTATCATTAACGCTGGAGAAAATTTGCATACTTGATGGATTTTCTGTCCTAACTCTATAGATCGGATGAAATGAAATTTTGTAATTACTGTAAGTAAACATGAGAGCTGAAAACCGACCACGCTCTATACGTTGCTAGTCCCCTCTGAGATGTGTGGTAGTGAAGGTTTCATTAATTATTTCATGAAAATATTTAGAAATCCTAATAAAATAAATTATAAATGTGTTTGGAGCGAATAACCGCAATGCTCGGAAACAAATTCAAGTATACAAAACGTCATACACAAATGGATCCAACTGACGTCTATTAAATCACCCTTGCAATGGTATGTTTATGATTGTTGGTGGACGCTTCTCGCACGAAGATGACAAGCGTCCTCACACACGCCCCACCTCGTCATCTGCAATACGATAAATTGAACATTGAACACTTTTCTGGCATCTTTTTTGTCGCTCAGGACGGCCAACGAAGACCCATGACCTGGAGGTGTTGTGGGTGAGGGTGACGCCAACGCAACACCATCACCATGCTGCGTCCCTCTTGGTCTGTGTGGTGTACCACTCCCTCCAAATCCCCCACCAAAACTGAACTACTGCATCATCTCAGCCAAACTACTGACCTGCTCAAAATTCAATACCCAAGCTCAAAAGTTATCATCTGTGGAGATTTCAATGAAATAAAGGTAGTAGAACTACAAAGAGAGACTAACCTCCAACAGGTAGTCATTTTCCCCACACATGGTAACAACATTATCGACCTTATCCTGACTGACGCTGAGGAATACTACAACCCCCCTCAACCCTTTGCACCATTTGGGCGCAGCACCGACGTCTCCATGATGTGGACGCCCAAGGCCACATTATCTCCTGTTCAAAGTGCTACATCATTTACCTACCGCACACTCCGACAGTCCTCTATTCTAGCCTTTGGTGACTGGATTGTTCACCTCCCCTAGACCACTTTTTCCCTGAGCAAACTCTTCGGCAACACCCCAATGACCTTCCATGGATAAGCAACAGGATATAAAGGTTAATGCAGCAAAGAAACCGAGCCCACCTCAACAACTCATCCCTCTACCAACCTCTCCGTAACAAAGTAATAAATGAGATTAAATATGCAAACCACAACTACAACCCAAGCAAACCTTAACACCTAAAAGAATCTGACAGTAGCAAATGGTTCAATCAAATAAAGAACTTGTGCGGGCTGAACAAAGCCTCCCGTATCCCTCCTTGCATTAGCCACCTCCCCCCTCCGTTGACGCCGCGAACGAGGTAAACAACCACTTCGCCACCATCTGCCAGCAACTCCTCCCTCTAGACCCGTCTTTACTGCCCACTTTCCTCCCCATGCAAACCACAGCGCCTACTGTACAAGAGTTCCAGGTTTGGCAGAAAATTAAGAAATTAAAAACCAAACGCTCTACAACTTTCACTGACCTCCCTATGCCTCTTTTAAAGAAATTTGCCCCCGAGCTCTCCGTATCTCTTACTTCCATTATTAATGCCTCTCTTCAACAGTGCAAATCACCCAGTAACTGGAAGACATCCTACGTAACTGCCGTACCTAAGAAGCCTTCCCCCACCACCCTGGATGAGACCCGCCCTGTGTCAATCACGCCCATTCCAAGCTTGATCTGCGAGAGTTTTGTGACAGGTTGGGGTTACACGGACCTCGCCCCCAAAATCGACCCACGGCAGTACGGCAACATCCGTGCTACCTCAACCACACACTACCTGGTCAGCCTCCTAGATCACATATACGGAGGCCTGGAAGCACGCAAAGCCTCTGTTTTAGCCACACTCATAGACCTGAGGAAATCATTCGACCTGGTGGACCATACGACCGTGATCCCACAGGCAACAACCATGGGACTGCGTGAGTGTCTGGTGGCTTGGCTGGTTGATTTTATCTCCAACCGCTGACAAGTTGTTCGGCTAAGGGGAGCAACGTCCACCCTCTTGCCCCTTACATGTGGTATTCCACAGGGCACCAGAGTTGGCCCTCTGTTGTTCCTGGTACTAATTAATGATGCTCTTATCAATATCCAGACCGTTGGAAATATGTAGATGACTGTACCTTTGCTAACCATATTCAAAATTCTGACCCCAATTACCAGCCACTTCAAAATTCCATGAATCACCTCCTTACCTGGGCAGCTGATAATCACGTGACAGTGAACAAAAATAAGACTGTTACGCTCCACTTTGACCTCGCCACTACCCCGACCCAGTCCCCCACCCTCACGCTGGGGGACGACAGCCTGGAAATTGTTCGATCTGCCAGGGTTCTCGGAGTCACTATGGATGACAGGCTGTCATGGGACCCGAAAGTCAACGCCGTTGTGTCCTCGGCCTCCGTCACGCTGTATATGCTGCGCTGCTTCAAGTAACTGGGAGTCCCATCCTCCGAGCTCTCCAGCATATACAGGACTTTCATACTGCCGAGGCTTACGTATGCATCCCCAGCCTGGTCCTCCAGCCTCAACGTGGCACAACGAGAGAGGTTGGAAAGAGTGCAAAGAAGAGCCTTGAAGATCGTGCTTGGCCCCTCCTACAACGGCTATGATAATGTCTTGATAACTTTGGGACTCTCTCCCCTCGCCACCGTCACCTCCTGCCGCCCCTGGCTCCCACTCCTCGCCACGCCACTCGCTCCCACATCCTCCTCGTCCCCATCAGATCACGTACTAACAGGCACCAGAAAAGCCCAATCCCAACAATTGTGAAATATATAAATGAGGAGAATAAACGTAATTGAATACATGGATTGTACATAAGCATACTGTCTGTTAATTATCTGTAAATACTATCATTACGCTACCCTTGTAAATACTTTTCCCATTCGGTGTATAATACCTTTTAAATATTGTATTTTGTCAGTCGAAATGACTGTTTGTATCCTTAATAAACCGGTTTTTTTTTATTAAGCTCTGTCCTTATGAACACAGTATGGCTCGAATCCTCGTCTCCTACGTATGTTCCTCTTGCTTTAAGAACTATTCCGTCTTCCTTCTCCGTCTTTTGTTCGAAATTCTTTTTAACGCACACGAATTAAACCGATTTCATCCAAATACGACCTAAATGGGTCAATCAGGGTGAGTTCTGAGATGAGTTCTCGTTGAAGTAATCGACGAACAATCGATTTTTCCCACAAAATGAGAGCGTTGCCACGGCGGGGGGCAAATGGATACACTCTCGACCTCATTAAATACTAACTTGCATATTAGCTTCGTGATTAAATAGGCCAGCCGATACAAGACCTCTGATAGGCAAATCTTCACATAACGTTTATAAGAAGAAGGAAAGAAGTTGATCAAGATTCATAAAAAAGCCTACCACTGCAGAACTATACTGGGGGTGACCAATGTAGAACAATTAAAGAAGATGAAGACGGAATCATCAAATTTCCTCAAACCTTCTAATGATGAGGCTAGAAAACACTTATGACCACTGGACTCAACTATTTAACAAAAATAACCCATTCAAAGGTTTGCACCTCTCTGTTTCTTGGCGAAATATTCGAAACCCTGTTCATAGATTTTCTGGTAGGCCTAAAGATCTCAAAATAGACTTAGCTCTTTCTTCTATCGGCGTGTTTTTCTCTCGTGAGTTATTTACGACACCTTGCTCATTGTCAATCGAAGATAGATGCTATATAAAGTATTTCTGCACGCAATTTCTAGGCACCGACGGCAATGAATCTAGGAACTACCATTTTGAGATGGTTTAAGATGATTAGTGCTTCTGGAGGTGGAACTATGTAGAGAACGCTGAGCTATGCCTCGCGGCCAAGTCTGTTAGAAAGCATTGATTCTCGCGGCATAGATACATTGATTCCTTTCTTTCCTTAATTGAGCGCAGAAAAAATGCTTAATTTCCTTCGTTCGCAATAATTTGGTTAGCAAAGTTAATCCAATCGTCCATCCTTCATCTTACGCCCCAAGAAATTTCCTGGCTCGAAAGTGATTATTTCATATTCTTGCAACACCGTTGATCAAAGCAAGTGGATTATTTCCATTCAATCCATTTTGCATTCCTTGGCAGCACTCGTTGCACATTGCGATGGTTACGAGCGTGTGCCCATACCTATCAACTCGCATGAGTGATATGAAAAATTTAACTTGTCAACTGCCTATGTTAATTAAACAATTATGGTCGGTCCCCAGAAAAATTAGGCAAGCACTATGGTCAAGAAGTCCCCATAAACAGCCATGAATATAGAAGGGTCTTGCGGGCATAATCAATTACAATTTCATGTTCGTCTCAGAATAACCCTTGAAGTATCTACGGTGTCTTGCTATCCACTATCTACTTTTAACGCCTTCACTGACTTTAAGTTAACTTCAAAACAGTCTGCTTTATCAAAGGCGTAATTCCCAAAGACCGACTACCAAATACTTCAGCTTTTTTTAAACTTTTGTATTTATCAGACATTGGAATATATCCCGAACAGAACCGGGAATTTTCCGCTAAAATGCGTCATTCCCAAATGTTACTCAATAAATATAGTATAATTTTGTATTACCACCTATTTCTCTAATTTCATATTACTATATAAACGTTCTCAAACGTCTCCCGCTTCTAAGGTCCTTCTTATTCAATTTACATACTAGTTTGAATTCTCAATCACTCTCAATCAAACTGTTTTGCCACGTAATTCTAAATTAAAGTATACAAGGATTATCTCGTCGACTTTGCTGTACATGAGTTATTGTTTCTGTAGACAAAAATCCTTCCAAAATAATAATTAATTTTCCGTATTTTCGGAGTCATTTATAAATGCGGAGATAATCGGTTCTCAGCGACCTCGCCTCGTTGCCCCCTTTTCATCGGTCGACTCCGCAGAGTAAATATGTGAACTTTTGAGGGGAGAATAGCTGATAGCTTATATTGGAGAATGTGTGTTCAGATGCATGAATATATGTAGCTATGAACACGTCTGTCGCTGAATTTCCTATTCACCCTGATGGCATAACGTTAAAGTGCAGTAAAATTGTCTCCTTCACTCGTCTTGCCCAATAGGAGTCCCTTTCTAAAGAGAGCAACCAGTATGAAATTTGTGATGCGGGTGGTGATGTGAAATCATTTGAGGAGACGCGATTGACACGAAAAGCGGTGAAAATCAGATGAGTACAACTTTCACGAACAACAACCATCTATTATGATTACGTCTAATAAATAATAGTAGAGAACTAAATTAAGACTGAACTAATAAGTAATCATGATTAATCCAAAATACCAACTGTATAATACTTTGTAAAGAGACGCATGATACTTTTCAGGTAATTTTGTGTTGAATCAATTATTCCAAAATAATTTTATTTACAAAAATCTTTTAATTTCTTCAATTAATTTGTCCAACAATGGTCGCTGTTAACACAGACGGCACTCGAAAGCGGGGTCGAAATTTCGCTTTGTTTGCTTCTTGCCTGGCGTTGACTCATTACATGGATTAACGGGCGAGATAAATATTCCGCCTTCGGTTCCCATTCACCAAAATGAGCTCCGAAATTTCCTACACCCAGCAAAATCAGGATGAAATAAGGTGTGTGGAATTATAGGATCTGAATGACTAGCGTAAAACCACTTCTATCGTTTCCTCAACCACAAAAATGAATGAGAAGTGGCAATAAAATTGGCCTAAAAAGAAAAGGAATCAAATTAAGGAATCAATCATCGTCGAAGAACTGAAATCCAGAATATGATCAAATGTGGCCTATGAAAGACCTATTTATAACCATTCTCTATTTTTTTTAATTGAAAGCTATCTTGGTGACTACCCATATGACCATAAATCGCCGTATAAACAGATTCAGTCTATTAATTAGGGTAGGTTAAAATAAAAACCAAAACAACCACAACCAAAAAACAAAAGAAACACAAAAGGGATGCACGCCTCCCTCCGTCATCCAAGTATGCACCCAAGTTGACCCAACACCCAAAAGGTTCAATGAGATGGACGAGGCCTAAATTCCACCAAAAAGTACATTAAGTAACAGGTAAGTGTGAAAGAACCTATCTGCGAATACAAGGGACAGGTGATAGTGGCCCCGTTCGTCCTGGTATCGGGACAAATAACGGTCGCGAAAATCCCCCAAATTGGGACACTCAACAAGAATTTGCTGTACAATTTGGGGAACTACGCAGTCACGCCTAAGGTGCAAGGGACCCGCTCCATCAAATGGCGGTGCGTCCCACGAGTGTTTCAAATTTAAAGACGACAGAAAGCCGCCTATACATTATGACGTAGGTCCACGGGAATAGTCGAGGCGCAATGGAACACACAACATTAGGTTTCCGTAGGCCGTCTCCCATTTTCTTTGCCAGCCAGTCTGGAAGAGTGAGCTGATTCCTGCTATGTAGTTAGTGAGGTGAAGAGCAAAATGCTGGTCTGGTTGGCCAGTTCTCGCGGACTCTTTGGCACTTCACGCCGTTGTGGAAGATTTGGGAGCCGAGGCGTGGCGACAAAAGGTGAGACGAAGTACCCTTCAGCGTGGCTTCCTGGGCAGAACCATTGGCGCCACCGGCCCAAGATCTACATCTTGTTCTAAAAAGTGATTACTAGTCTTAAACCAGTAGGGTCTCAATAGGGGACGTGCGGGAGGCCCCTGTCGACCAATGGCGACCAGTATGGTGGATCACCTCTACCCTACGCCAATCACCACTGTCGATCAGAACTGTTATTTAATATGAAAGTAATACATGTACTATGAAAGATAACCAAGCCCATTTAACGAGTGCCCTATTTATATATATATTTGACCTTTTGAAATGACCATCTCAAAGATTCTTAAACCCATTTACATACAGAAAAAGCCCAGTCCCAATGTTTGTAGGAGGTTGTACGGTTATATGTGTTCCATACATTTCTATTTCCTCTATCTTCACCCATTTACCGATCGATTCATACAATTCTTTTGCAAGAAACGATCTTGTAAAATTTGAGGAAAAAATACACTGATTAACAAGTACCGGGTATTGCAAAAGTCCTGTTACACTCGTTACGATGCTCTCAAGAAAGGAAACAATGATAGTTTTGGTGCAGTTAGACACTTTTTTAATTG
Source organism: Ceratothoa steindachneri (assembly GCA_963969495.1). Lineage (NCBI taxonomy): Eukaryota > Metazoa > Arthropoda > Malacostraca > Isopoda > Cymothoidae > Ceratothoa > Ceratothoa steindachneri. The sequence goes on from OZ018319.1 coordinate 29,596,602, forward strand.
TTTTAGCATATTAATATGTGCTTAAATTGTAATATTAGTTAATGTGACCGCTCTCGGCGGCGAGCATGCACTCCAGGCGAGACCTGAAGGCCGGACATACGTTGCAAACGAAGTCCTTCCTCAAACTGGCCCACAGACGTTTGCCCTCGACATGCGCTGTCGTCGAGGGGATTGAGGTCAGGTGACTGCAGTGGTAAAATGTCCTTCGACCGGAAGTTCATGTTCGATCTCAACCACTCTTGCACGGTCTTGGCCGTGTGGGCGGGGTACCGTCCTGCTGAAAGACTTAGTCCGCCTTCGTCGTGTTTTTTCTCACCAAGGGCAGGACTTTCGTGGCCAAGATGTCCATGTATTTGGCTGCAGTGAGCTTGCCACCAGCCGCGAACCATACCGGTTGCATTTTCTCAGCATTTTAGGCGCCATGACGCCAAGCATCATCGGGGAGGCCGAGTGCTTAGTCGTGGATACGTAGCGGATCTCAGAGACGTCCTGGTTGAAGCTTACCCCGCGGTCATTCTGCTTGTTGATGACCGAATCGATCGCAAATGTTTTTTCATCAGAAAAAATGAGAATTCGATTGTCATCACTCTTCACGTCGTTAAAAAGACGACGACAGCACCCCTCACCTTATTCACACATACGGTTGGTAAGCAGAGGCCTTTCCACGCACCTCAAGCTCTTGCCGCCCTCCCTCCTTTACGGCCCTGGACACCGTGGCCACCGAGATATTCTTCTCCTTAGCGAGCGCTGTCATTTTGAGCTTCCTAACCCTTTTGAAGGCCCTTTTCACAGACAAACGGCTGACAACTTGACGTCTGCCTGAACGAGGTCGATCTTTGAGGCCTTCCACGTTCTTGAGCTTCTCGCGACTCTGTGGACGGTCATCGAGCTGATGTTGAGCCGCTTGGCGATGTCGGACCTGTTATGCCTCGCGCGCAGGAGAGCAGAGCTCACGATTCTTTTCACTTCCATCTCAACACAACTGTATACAATGGAAAAGACGTCTTAATAACACGTACTGGAAAAGTAGAACTTTAAGTTTGTTTGACATAATTTTTTCTATCACACACGTAAAAATCTCGAAAGATAAAAAAAAAAAGAGTGTAACAAAACTTTTGCAAAACCTGATAAAGACGAATTTTGCTAAATCTTTCCCAAAGTCTATCATTTTCTATAAAAATAATCCGGTAAATATCTATTTCGAATCTTGGCCGGCCCAGTTTCCATCTAATGCTTCGCATTCTCGCTGTTGCCTCCTGGCAATGATTTTTCGACCTGATATCAATCACCAAACTATTCTGTTCAATTCCTTTTGTGTAATTCCCCAGCAAGATTCTTGGCATGACTTCCTATCGAATTTGAAGATGCGAAGTTAAACTCTTTCACTCAAGCAATATTGCTAAACCGTTCATTTATATCTTTTGATTTACAGGTAAAATTTATGTGGCTGTATTTGGGCATTATGTTAGCAACTTTAATTTCTGCCTCGACGATGTTCGGTAAATTGACTGCCATTGCTTGCCAAGATGGCAAGATATTTCTCTCTCGATAGATAATTTAGGAATTAGAAATCAGAGCTTGTTTTACTTGAAATTTTGACTTCTGAGTCTTTTAAACAGAACTTTACAATCTTCTAAGCTCAACTTCATTATTCGTTCGATTTGGGAATTTTATGAAACGCGAGCTGGATTCGTGGCCCCTTCGGCCCCTGGTGCCACAAGTAATGTACTCATTTTATTATTAGGGTTATGGACTTTTCAGCCATTCTCCCTTCTCTTAACTTAACCACTTTCTTTCTGTACTTTGTATATAAAAAAAAGTGTTAGAGATACTTCTGTTATTTTTCGGCTTTTGTTAAATAAATAAAATATTAATTTTCTGGCGTTTATTAAATCTCGCTTTAAAATAATTTATCTTAGACATATTTATTGATAAATTCCATTCTATCGGCCACAAAAGGAACTGGATGGGCATTCATTGCAAAAAAGACCCTATGAAACCTCCACCATATTGTGCTTGAGGACAACTGCCGCAAACAGAGAGGTATTTTAACTAGATCACTCAGCCCTCCATTACCACTCTTATCACCTCTTTCCCCCTCCCCTCCCTTTGAAGAGGAATGGGAGATTGTATATTTGAAGATGCAGACCGGCTGAAGTTTCATTACAGACGCATTTGCGCAGATCTAATTTTAGCCTAAACTCTACACGCTGATAAAAGGGAGGATTTAGGGAGGTTCGAGGGAGTTCTCGACCAAATAACGATGAAGTATAGGTCTTGGACCTCCACAAATACTTCACATTTCCCATGGAATTTTCCCGCCATCGTCCTTTCATGCTATTTGTTTTAAAAATCTAAAAGAAATTGCCAACAAATCAGGAGTAATAACCTACCCCTTTCGCCGGGCGCCTAAAAAAAAATGCTACATCCTTGAAAACGAAACTTTAGCTCGTCGTTCACAGACGCACCAACACACTCCTTGTAGCCGCCAAAGATGAACCATTAGAGATAAGCCAAGTTTGATACGAGATGCATTTAAATGTATCCATATATACTTGTGACGTTTAGAATTGATGCCACTCATCTCTTCGTTTAGAAGTTATACACGATCGTCAAAGCCCTCCTGGCCCCAACATGAATGTTAGTGAGTTTTGTTACAGACATAATTCTTCCACACAGTCCATTTTCATACGTAATCATTTCTCTTTCCTTCTGGCTATCAACTCACTATTTCTACTGATGGTTTTCTTCCCGTTGTCTCTTTCTTAAAAATGGTTTCTGTGTTTCATTTCGATGAATTATGGAAATAACCTCGCCTCAACATCGGTTGTACAGTAGAACTTCATCAGTAGGTGTAGTCAGCGTGGTAAATGAAGGTGCCCTTTCAATTCTCGGGTAATTCAACCTCAGCGCTTCGGATCTGCGCTCGAATTCGATTTTCCTGGTTCGCATTTGAGTGGCTGCGGCAAGACTTCGTTCATCACAACTTTGATATGTCATAGACCCGAAAAAAAAATTTCTTTATAAGAAAAAAAAAACTCGCAGAAGCAACATGGGTATTTTGAGTGCCTAAAAAGGTTATAAAGATGACAGATCGTACTTACTACCTACACACCGCACGCACTTTAAGGACTGGGGCTGGAAGTGCGTAGGATAACCCCGTCCAGAAAAAATGAGACTGAAAATTACGAAATCATGTCGTGTGTGGGGACAAAGAGACCCTTGGCTGACTAAGGGGGGAAGGGGTCAGGACATAAATTTAGCTCCACATTGAAAACAGATAAGAAGACAACTGATATGGCTCCGGTTATCTTAGAAGGGAATCTCCTCTGCTGTTGTATTTCAGGAGTTGGGTGAACATCTTTTCTGTGGTGGGTGGGACCGGAGTGGAAGATATCTGTGGTGTTCACGCCCTCCAAAAGCACGATAAAAGATCAACTTCACGAAGAGACAACATTTATATATACAATGAGTGCACTACTCTATTATTAGTCGTGTGCACGTGAGTCTATAAGTTAGTATGTTGGTCCGTAGGTCGGTCGGTCGGATGGTAACTTCGATTCTTCAATGAGTATTTTGGCAATAACATCGTAACTATTCGGCAGATTCTCTCTGGGTTCAAATGATATAAATGCCAAGGTCCTCCCAAGTTAGTCTTGGAATTATCTGGCAATTACATCGTAACTATTTGGTCGATTCTAACGAAATTTGAAACCCTTATGTTGATTTACATTCTCTTTCGAATAATATGATTGCTACAGTCTTCCCAAAGTTAGTCCAGGAATTATTGAAAGTTTTGAAGGTCGTAAGGTCATATATTGTCATAAGTCAGAATAAGTGAGAGCACGCGACTTAGGTCTGTTTACCTTGTATTATTATTAATCCATTCTCTGTTCTATTATACTCTAATATGGTTCCAAGGATTTATTCCCCATCTTCATGTAAGCTATAATCGCCGAGTCGGAAGTGTATGTACTTGTGTGCGTAAGAATGAAGTCTGTGAGAGTTCAAAGCAGAGGCGAACATCACTGTCCTTGGTGTGCATTTTGACCCCTCTAAATACCAAGCTAAAACATCATCGCTTGCGGAGAGGAGGTTGACACCCAACCTTCCCCACCATTTATAATAGTTTGTCATGAAACATGGAATTCGTATTAAACTCCGTATAAATGAAGTGGCTCGCTTTGGGTTGGGTTACCAAGAGTTATGGCAGTGCCTACTGTCGCATTAGTTGATTAAGATACGAGTTTGTGCCACTTGGGCGAGCACCGAGATCTCGTCCATCAATTCTTCGCTTAGAAGGGAAAAATTAGAAAACGGCGTTAAAGAAAGAAGGATGTAAAGTACAAGTTCTTCTTCCTTCCTGTACATATGTAAAATACTTATGAACCTAGGTTAAGCTCCACACTCTACTTCAAGTTATATAAATTTTCATCAAAACCAAATATAAAATTAAGAAATAAATAAAAAGGTATTTTTGGACATGGAGATCCACTATGTTATGAATATGTGGTTAAAATGATAGACTTTTAGAGAGTATATTATTTAAAAAACCCAATCCTACAAGATATATCAAGAAAAAATAATACACCAAACATAAAGTTAAGGTATTTAGAGATTTTTAGAAAACGTAACTAAATAAATACTGTTTGAGAACTCGATCATGGCTGAAGGAACAAGATAAAGGGCGTGAGATTAGATATGTTGAGAGCCGAGAGACTTGAAATGCATATTCTCATGGTTTTTCTGATCGGAATATTAGTGAATAGATTAGCTACATCACAGCTGGCCATAAAAAGTTTACCAGAATTAGGCATAGCCGTAATTTCCTTGCCAAAGTCCTTTGAGTAAGGGGAGATAATATTGGAACTTAATTAACAAAGAGAGGTTGCAAAAAACAGGATGGATGGGACATCAGACAATGAATTTTGGTCAAGGCATTTACCGTAAAAAAGGTGCGCCTATGACCCTATGGGTTCACATCAAAAAGAAAAACAAACAAACATACCGTTGAAAAAACTAGAAGTGAATGTAAATGACTGAATCCAAAATATTAAGGCGCTAGAGTTTAGTCCCAATCGCCTAATTTTATCTTTGATTTTTAAGATAACCTTTCTATGGAGATTGCATAATTTGACAAATTCAGTAGCAACAGACAAATGTCATATCATTTTCCTGATATAATCTGTTTTAATTATAATTATAACACCTGGCCTAGAAATGAAAACAGATTAGACACTAATAACTTAAATTTCTGAATATTGCTTTATGGAATATAGGAGACAATGCTTTGTGGGACTTTAAGTTAATAAAATATTTGTAATAAAAATCGAAGAAAACTTTAATAAAAGTGAAACCATTATGCGCATTAGGAAGATTTTAAGTATAATGTCCAATTTCTCTAGCGATAAAATAGCGGAAAAAAGTTGTTTGTATACAAGCAAAGCAATGTTAAGGCCAAATTGTAAAATAGAATCAAACAGAGTGAGAAAGATAGAATTAAGAACAGCCTTTTTCTGAATACTGGTAAGAAAATTTATGTACAACATAATAGCGTGAAGAAGCATTTTCCCAAGGTTTGGGAGCTTGTCTCAAATTAATTTGAGGTTATTGATTAACAACATAAAACTGAAAATTGCCTTGGATTGGCCGGTCATTTACCGAACATTTGCAGATTGCTTTAGCCAACGACAATAAAGTGGGGCAGCTTAAGATATTCTGATCATTCTCGAGTTCAAGCACTTTCAAAGAGTTGTAATTTAAAACTTTCACTCAATGATTAGTCATTTCCACTCCATTTTCATTAGTGCATTAGTATTTAAACAATATAAGTGTATGCATATACATTAAAGCACTAAGTCATGTGGCAGTAGTCGGTAAACGTACTGGTGGGTAGCACCACCCTACCGTAACATCATATAAATTCCGAGACCTCCATCATCTATCAGCTGTGAGCTGACATCTCGTGGGTCTGTCTGAACACCGGCTAGGCTGCTCATGACAAGGAAGCGTGAATTATCGGACTTCGAACATTGCGTGATAGTAACTGCCTGGTTAATGAGACATTCTATTTCTGAAACAGTGGTACATTCAATATCCTTCGATCTATGGTGTCATGGTGTACCGGGAATCCCACATGGAAAGCATTACTTCTACCGTGGACAGCGCAGTGGCCAACCACAAGTGCTTAATGATCGTGACCAACGGTGTCTGGCTAAAATTGTCCTTGGTAACAGACTATCAACACCGGCTCATATCGCATCTAAATTCAATGCCGGAGGTACTAGACGCACATCCACCAGCTCAGTTCAGCATTCTTGACCTTCTATGGAATGTGGAAACAGAAGCCGCTTCACGATGCCCCTGTTAATACTACGATCACGGACACAGCGCCGAACTGGGCTCGTGGCGTTGCTAATTTGAAGCAAGAGTACTGTCAACTTATCCCCAGTTATATTTTATATTATAGAAATGCTGCTTAAAATATAAAGAATAAAACAGAAACAAAACGAAAAGTTGGATTTATTTATTAAAAAACATATCTTATATATGGAAAATTAAAAATCAAATTATCACGTTATTATACTCGTATTATTGCTTTTTTTTAGATTTAATCTCACGATTGCGAAAGGTTGCTAATATCGTGTTGAAAGTGTAAATAATATAATATCTCTCAGCTATTTATAGTAATGTCGAGTCACGTATTAAATGGTGCACCCCTATACATTCTATCTTGATGGTAATTTTTATATAAATTTATTGATCTATATTATTTGTGTTATAGGTAGGAATGTCATTAATATATGTTTAAAGTTTTACACAATTCATCATATTTCATGTTTAAATTTGGTTGTTTGTCTTTAATTAGAATTACTTGTTAGTTTTAAGTCTGTTTCACCGTTGGATTTGTAAATAATTTTAATGTTATCTGATATGTCGTTTATTTTTTTGTCCATGTAATGTTTTAAGTGTTCATTAATTTTGCTAGGTTTAAAGCTGTATTGTTGTGCTTTGGTTGTTAGTGTGTGAGTGGTATATCGGATATAGAACTGATATAGCATATGATTCTCATTTAAATATATCCCAAGAAGATGTGATGAATTTCGTAAAACTCTAAAAACATAATAATAAAATTACTACCCATAATATATATATATATATATATATATATATATATATATATATATATATATATATATATATATATAATATAGCTCAGTAAATATATATAAAAAATATATAGTGAACCATTATCATCAAGTGACTCTATATTATTAAAAATAGCTCATAGATATTAGATTATTTACATTTTTTTTCTCCAAGGCAGAACAGACGAAATAGTAGATGGTATTTAGATCTGGACTGCATGTGGGGTATTTACGAGGGGCGGTCAATAAGTTTTGAAATTCGGATATAAGGAAACGAGATATGAGGAAAAGTGTTTAATTATTTTTCAATATAACTACCCTCGACTTCAATGCACTTGCGCCACTTGTCCCTGAGGCTTCGAATTCCCGACAACCAGAAAAGGCAATTTTAAAATGGAAGTCAAGATTACAGGCTGTGGTTGACCATAAAGGATAACATATTGAACCAGTTATTAAAATCTAAATTTGTTTTAAAATTTTGAACTTTTTAAAGGCTGCAATTTAGAAAATAAAAACATGTTTTTTTTACATTACTTTTTAAAGGCTAATTGACTCGTTAAATAACTTTAAGATGATCGTTATAAAGATAAGTATTTATAGATAAAGGATTCATCTTCATTTCTCTTTAGTTTTATGTTCCTAGCTGCAAAGTTTATTAAGATATTGCTTCTATAAAGGGCGTTCCAATTCTTTGGGTAGGAGGAGACTACCCTGTAGATAAAATTTAAACACTGAATGTACTTAGTTAAATGGTACAAACGAACAAAGTGATCACCGCTCTGATCACATTAAAAATACTACACATTTTTCCATATCAGGAGACACTGGTCAAAGAGCAGTATGAGTTCGGAAAATGCTTTAAAGCCCTATTCTGAAAATACCTGGAGAGATAGAGGATCTTGGTAGGAGATGTTAAGCCAAATGATTTTTTCCTGAACGAACCTATTTAGCAAGCTCTGTATTATCGTTGGACTTTTTACTCTATCCCCATCATTTCGCTTTCTACTCACACTCAGCTGCTACTTCCTCACTTCCACCTCTACCCTTACCCACTGGATTCCAGCTTTTTCGACTGCGTCAACACGCTCGACCGTGCGTCCAATTCATTTTATTCTGCCATTCCCCGAAGCCTAGGCAACCATACCCCCTCCTGCCTCATACAAACTTACGCCTCTTCCTTCAAAAGGTATATTTACAGGCACTTGTCATAAAACCATATAACCCTGGGCCCTTCACAACACCTCACAACGAGAAACCGCTCGCAAAACCTCTCCCAAACATGAATGAAAAGCATCCACTTGAAGCCAGAACGTCTCCGCGACGTCGAGTAACTTCGGAATGGGGGAAGAGACCAGAAGCCTCTTGATTTCCTCGAATGAGCCTTACTCCGCCGGCCCCCAAATGATAGGCACTTCCGGGCTAACGAAGTTCGTGAGAGATGCAGCAACGGCCGAGAAATTGGGGCAGAAACTGAAGAACAGCTGGACCTCTTTCCTATTCTTCGGAGCAAGTATCTCCTCGATCGCTGACACTTTGAAATCTAGCGGCGCCACGGCACCGTTTGAGGGACTGTATGCTCACCCTTCTAAATTCCGATTTTTAAAGGTTCACCGTCAAGGTTGCTCCCTCTAGCCGCTAGAAAAGCATATCAATCCGACTAATGTGCTCCTCCAAGATGTCTGAGAACACAACCAAGCAGTCCAAGTAGGTTCTCGCGCCTTCTAGGCCTGCGATTACATGATTAATCATCCCCTGGAAGGTAGTCGCCGAACTATCCTACCGTATAGGCATACGATTGTAAATGCTTAGCCTATTTGGCGTCACAAACGCGGCTAACTCTTTAGTATTTTCGGTTAGGGGAATGATGCAATAGCCTCGTGGCAGGTCAAATTTGAAAAAAATTTCCCCCCTCCCTTTCAATTACATCTTGTATTCGGGGGATTTTGTAAGCCGACAATTTTCAGTGCCGAATTGGGTTCTGGATGTCTGTCACTATGAGTATATGAACCTTTGTTTCATCCCCCAGTTTCGGCATCAGAAGAGATGAACTTTCCCAACTGCCTGATGAGGGTTCTACAAGTAACTTGACCTCCCCCCGGATCAATCAGCGATCTCGACGATTTGCTCGATAGTGAACATGCCTTATCGGTACTATTTCAGAGGAAAGCTCGATGTTATGTGAGAGCAAATTGCAGCGTTGTCGTACTTCGGTTAAGGTCGTCGCGAAGTTCTTTAAAAGCCACCTTAACCTGTGTTTTCGCCCCGCGTTTAGATGCTTGACTTTCCCCGTAATGTTATTGAAGGCTTCGAACCCTTCCTCCGGCTCGTCGCCTTTATCATCACCTGCCTCCCCATTCGGGCAACTAGTCGTGATATGCACCCTGTGCATCTCACAATACACCTTCAAGTTGTTAATGTGCCACAACAATTCCTTCTTCCTTCTGTCTGGAGTACTAATTAAATATTTTTCGGCACTTACTTTCTCCTTCACATCATACGGGCCAAAAATGTTAATTTCAAAAGGGCCCTTAAGATTACGAAGGAAATTTACCACATTTTCGCTACTTTTTCACTCCCGAAACAAGGTATTTTTATTAAATTGTCTTTTCTGCCGTTTTGTTTCCTATTCAAATTATCTTGCGCAAAACGATTCAATTCACTGAGCTTTTCCTTCAATTCAGTGACAGACTTTATGGCCGAACACTGATTTTCTTCTGGTACAGTATTAATTTGTTCATTAATCTACTTATCTTTTAGTATCGCGAGAGGACCCCTACCCTAACTCCATGAACGAAAATCAGCTCAAATGGCATAGATCGAAGATCAGAGTTCACGGAGTCTCAGATTGAAAACAAAATATAAGGTAAACATTCGTCCTCACTGTCCTGGGCTCTCATACGTGTATTTACGCAGTCTGTTTTTATGACAGAAAGCAACCTATCCCAAGCACCCATTGTTTCGTGATGATAAATGGTGGAAGTTCTTAAAGAAATGTCCAATATTTTTGCCACTTCCACAAACAATGACGATGCAAAGTTCGTTCTTTGGTCAGACCGAAATATAGCCCGAAAGCCTACTTGGGTGAATAACTTACGTAGCGCGCTAACCCCATTTCTAGACGTCGTTTTCCTACGTAGCAACGCTTCTACGTATCTCGTTGCATCGAACATAATAGACAAGAAATATTCATTCTCTCTACAAGGGTGCACCAATGGGCTTACTATATTTATTAGAATAGAATAAAAAGGCTCTTTAACAATATGTGTATGTTCTAGAGGAGTCTGTTTTTATTCCAATCTGTCTCATCCCGGTTAACTGACACACGTGACACATCCTGACGTCCATATTCAGGTCCGGCAAAAATAATTGACTTAGGATCTTCTGCACACTTTCTATCATGAGTTTTTCCATATCAATCCAGGGTGCTCAAACCACCTCATTAGGATTCTTCCTCTCAGAAAATCCTTAGTTTCCAGGCCATCACTCATTGGCCCCAAACACTTATGGAGAGTTTTGTCCTTAGCTTGCCGTTCGCTCAAAGGATCACTCCTTTCAACTTCAGGCTCCCTGAACAGCTCACCAAGACTTTTGCAATTCATTTTGCTTTTACTCAGCTGACGTGTTAGTCATACAGGGAGAACAATCTTTTCTTCACTCGAGACTTTGTCCACCGAAACCCATCCGTGAATTCCTCCCGGCTGTCCTGCGTGAACATTCGGTTCTCTAATCCTCTGGCCAACGCCCCTCAGATCTCTACCCTACCCTAATAGACGCTTGAACACGCATGCTGGATGGAAACAAGGGTCGGTACTCGGCCTCCATATCTTCAGTCGAACTAATCATTAAGGGAACACTCGCCACTTCCGTTTTTTCCCCTAAACGGCTACCAGCAATATCGTTGCCTAGTATCAGACTGACATCTTCCTCCGGTAATGAATCATAGATCCGAGCTCGTAACAACTTGTTGCGAACACGGACTCCAGATATAGCCTAGCTAATGAAATGTTTTCATCCCATTCACTACTTTAACTATCATTTTCCGCCCACATAAACTTCTGCTACCTCAAAGGAGCTCCTGTCTACAAGACTCAACGAAGCATCTGTGTCCCTTAGTAGCTTTATGGGCGCAAAAAATATTGCTTACTGCATGTCAACTTCCCTTCTTAAATAAAGGTTAGCAAATCCTCGTTTGCCCATCTTTTCTCAACTGCTTCTAGCCGTGCTAAAGACATATTCCGTCTACTTCTTTCTAAATTGTACTTCTCTCTTATCCTCATTCCTAGCTTTTCTCCTCTTTATTTTGAGCCCGCATGCACGCACTGATGCGGTGATCAACCCCTCGGAAATACCAGCACACCAATCTGTTGCTTCTATTGTTGATTTCTCTATTCTGGTTAGTTAGGTCTTCCTTATTCCTATTCTTACCTTTTCAAATTTACCCACCTCGAGGTAGGTTTTCTTGGACTTTATTTAATTATCTTGAAGCCTTCTATTTCAAAACCCATTATTCCTATTATTCTTATTCCTTTTTGCGGTTATTAAATATAAATCGGCTAGCTTAGTACAACTCGATCAGATCCTAAATACTGTCTCTCTCTAGATAGGTGATTAAATCGGGAGACAACTTAAATTTAAATTAGCCCAGCAGCAAGAATACCTTCTTTATGTTTGAAGCACTATGCGCAGACACCCTTTTCATCCACTGGTCCAGGTTCCACTCCAGGCTTAAGATAAACTTTACAAAGGACTCTGTGAGGGAATTCCACGTGGAATTTCTTTTCCAGCCCGGAAGTTCCATGTGCTGGAGAAGATTCTGTTAGGCTTAAATTGGTAAGCCTACCCCCCCCCCCTCTTCCACAAGCGGTAGCCTCGAACCGCGTCCACCACGATTCACCTTTACACGGGCTAGAATAGCCTCGGCAAGAAGATTCGAGGCCATTCGAGAGTAGAGCTGTTTCCCACTAACCCATCCCCCCTATCCCGCTGGGAGAGCCTCAGACATATATATTGCTCGTTTCCCATGAAACCGACACAGAGTTGAGAAGTCTCGCCCGGACCCCAAGAAAATTCCCCCTAGTTCCAAGTCAGGTGCTAACAACAAAGCAAAGTGACAGCTGAACTATTTTTGTGTATTGGAATTAGCTCCAGCCAGTGAGGTAATTCCATTTAACGATCGCTACCGAGTGATTTTTTCCGACTTCTCTCGTCAACTCCTGTTGGAGCCCTCCTCGTTTGCCCCTTGTTTTCGGGTGGCCGAAATACTCTTCCCTCGACCGGACGTTACCCCCCCCCCCTTTTTGGGAGAACCGTTATCACTTTAACATCCCACTCAGAAGCTTCGAGCGGCCTCGCCTCATGTGCAGAAGACATCCGTGAAGCCTTACCCTGACGTCTTACCCGGAATCTTCTGTAAGCCAACTCCTCTCCCCCTCCAGTAACCCATTTGCGTTAATTCCCCCCATTTGAATAGTCTCCTCCCGTAACACCTTAAGTTTTAACTTCATAGTCTGATTCATAACTACAATCATCCCCCTAGTTCATCGGATGTAATTTTGCCCGTCAATTCTCTCATTATTTTTATGTAAATAAAATTATATTTTTGTACATGCCTCTTTAAATAACCTTGAGCTTTGCCATTGCCCATAATTTACCTGACCTCGTTGCACTCTTTCTCGCTACTCAGCCCGTCTAAACTAGTGGTGTTCCGTCTCTTTTCGGTTCGCCTTTAAGTTATTGGTCCCTCCCCGATATATATAATATGGTATTGATGTAATGTAATATCATACCACGACAGACTCATTTTCATGTTTTCACCGCCTGAACCTAAAGATCTGTCGGTAGCTATCCGCGACCCTCTGACATTGACTCAAAACGGATTCTTTACAACCATATAATCCTAGTCACACTCATCTGTCTAGTTGAGGTACACCTGCTCTGCCTTGCTTTTAAATCTGTGTGTTACCAACTTTGCCCAGGAATCCCCACGACAATTATACATTTCAGCCTTCCTTTCCAAAGCCCTGAAGAACTTTCCTGATCCACCTCGTCAAAACTGGGCAGTATGCATACTAAACTTGACAAGTCATTACACACCCCCTAAACACGCCTGACTCACTATCACCAAACTAAAGTGCTTCCCTATAGCTTCGCCTCTCTTCCTTTGGCCACGATTTAAGTGCGCGAATGTTCACTATCTCAGCTGACTCCACTAACTCTCTTGCGAAAGTGTTCAATGTTTCCAAAGTATGGTTATCTCAAAATGATTTGATCAAAGCCATCGGAAACCCGAAATACCGAACGTGCCACAAAATTATATTAGGACTCTTGAAAGGGAAATATTTTCCCATCCGCCTACCTCCTTTCTTCTCTCTCGTCATCAGCCAAACCGCTTCGTTTAATATTCGTATTGGAAATCATAAAACCAAACTTACTTCCACTGGTTTGTAAAGAAATGTTGTTTGCAAAATATTTGGCAAAGGTGTTCACAATGGGAGGCAAACTATAATACGCCTTCCCTCTTCTCTGATAGGCCTCCCTTTGACGATAAGTGGGCACTCTGGGCGCTCAAAAGAAGCTTACAGTGAGCTCACTCGCATATGTGTTCCTATCCATAACCTCTCGTCTCGTCCTACTTCGCCAGAGGTAAGAAAGGGGGGAAGGGGGTATGAAAGACACCTTACAAAATATAATTTACTACACAATTATCCCAAAACGTTATACATGAAATTTAAACATTGAATGTACTTAGTTAAAGAGGACAAACGAACCAAAGTGATCACCGCTCTGATCACGTTAACAATATAATACAGTTTACGTACCAGAAGACACTACTCCAAGAGTAGCATGAGTACAGAAAATGCCTCAAAGCCCGATTCGGAAAATACCTCTAAGCACTGATTCGGCAAGACCGGAGAGATAGAGGATCTATTAAAGAACTTATGCATTATTGTCGGATCCTCCTTACTCCGCCTTCACGCCTCTATCTATTCACATGTCAGTTGCTAACCCTCCACCCTTCTGAATTCCAGCTTTTTGACTGCATCAACACCGCTGCACCACGTGTGTAATTTCTTTTATTTTGTTTTTATTCTCACATCAAGTAGCACCTGGGAAGGTGGACGCGCACGGGGCTGGTCCTAAAAAAACCACACCCCTCACCATATGAGATCATATAAAAATATATAACCTGAAATTAGTTTGGAAAACTTCAAAATACTTAGAAATACCTCCATATCCTTACAAACTACGTATATTATAATCGTTTTTCATCGTAAAATTAAAATCAATGATAATTTATATATAAACCAAACAGCAACCAATCTCTATATTGTATCATAAATTAATGAAATTTATTAGTCCTGCATTAATTAATTAAACTTTTAAAATTTATCGTATTATATATATATATATATATATCATATTATATATATATATATATATATATATATATATATATATATATATATATATATATATATATATATATATATATATATGTGTGTACTTTGATAATATGTTTGAATTCTATGTCAATTGATTTTGTATTTTACCACATGAAAGTAATTATCAGGCATGTAAAACTATTGCATTGTTGTTTTACATGTAATTTATGTCATTCCAATTAAATATATCTTGGAAGAAAATTATTTAAAAATTTATTTTTTTATCCAATTTTGAAGATTTTCAGTACTTCCAGAAGCTGTGAAGCAATGGAAGTTGTTCTATCATGGTATAAGGCAGCAGGTCTTCATCAGGGCCAGATGAGATGTTTTTCCTATGAAATAATGGACTCTACAACTTGTACCACCATGTTGTTACATGTTTTAGAGCCATCTACTTACATATTGCATCCAACAACACCAAGAATTGAAGCTATATAAATTCAATCAAACCAAGAATTGGTTGGGAGAAATGGAGACCACCCTTATGTAGTGGTCACCACAGAGTCAGACTTAAATCCACACTTGTGGGGAGTGGTTGGAAAAGCAAGAAAAGGAGGATCACAAATAAAACAGAACTCGTTCAAAAATTACAAGTTGAATATTCAGAAATTTATGAAAATTTGGTGAAATCCACCACACAGAAAATTAGGGCTGTAATTAAAGCAAAAGGGGCCAAATATATATATATATATATATATATATATATATATATATATATATATATATATATATATATATTAATTGATATTTTTTGATTAAATGCAAACTCGTAACTGTTTGCTCCATAACTCTGGTTATACAAATGTTACAATAGAACATTTTATCTCGAAATTGAGACAAATTCTTTACAATTTTATCTCTTTTTAGATTATCACTACCATTGTTGCACACCTGCTGTGATACAGGTGACTTACTTCAATTAATTTAGATTTATCTAGGTTAAATATCATCTGGCACATTTCAGCACATTGCACTTCTCTATCTAAATCGCTTTGAAAAATTTATGACTCGCGTCAATATTTTGCTCCATCGCTCAATTTTTAGTTACGACCCTATAAGTTACTATGTAGGTCCGTTCGTCGAAAAAATTACAAGTTGAATAGTCAGAAATTTATGAAAATTTGGTGAAATCCACCACACAGAAAATTAGGGCTGTAATTAAAGCAAAAGGGGCCAAATATATATATATATATATATATATATATATATATATATATATATATATATATATATATATATATATATATATATATATATATATATATATATATATATATATATATTAATTGATATTTTTTGATTAAATGCAAACTCGTAACTGTTTGCTCCATAACTCTGGTTATACAAATGTTACAATAGAACATTTTATCTCGAAATTGAGACAAATTCTTTACAATTTTATCTCTTTTTAGATTATCACTACCATTGTTGCACACCTGCTGTGATACAGGTGACTTACTTCAATTAATTTAGATTTATCTAGGTTAAATATCATCTGGCACATTTCAGCACATTGCACTTCTCTATCTAAATCGCTTTGAAAAATTTATGACTCGCGTCAATATTTTGCTCCATCGCTCAATTTTTAGTTACGACCCTATAAGTTACTATGTAGGTCCGTTCGTCGACGGGCGGATGGTAACCATTTTACTTTTCAATGATTTGGGAGGAAATAGCATCGTAACTATTCGGCCATTTCTAACGGAATTTGAAACCCTTATGTTGTTTTACATTCTCTTTCGGGTGGTATAATTGCCAAGGTCATCCCAAGGTTAGTCCGGGAATTATTGAGGGTCTTGAGGTTATATGGTCATAAGTCAGAATAATTGAGAGCACGCGACTTAGGTCTGTTGACCTTGTTATATTATCAGCAAACTTTGAAATTTTCGATTGTAAATTATTGTTTATATGTATACACTTCTTTCGCTCCTGATTTTTCCTTTCTCCCTCCATTAAATAGTCGCCGTCCCATACACCAAAATTGGCACCAGTAATCTCTCATGCAGCTTCCTGGTACATACCCCTCCCCCCGCTTTAAGTGACCGTTCTAACATTTAGAACCGTCTGGTCTCGAGCTCCTTCGTCTGTAGCACTATCATTTGCAATGAATACATCCTAGATACTAAAAACTTCACACTTGTTCAAGGTTGACAACACCAGCTCATATACTACACCCATCTCCATTCTTACCCAGCCAAATACCATTGCTTTATCTTTTTCTGCATTCACTTTTACTCCCCCTCCTCTCACACACCCTGTCAAACCTTTCGATCAGCGTTTTAAAATCCTGTCAACTTCAACCACCAACACCCGGTCACCCTCGGCATAAACTAATATATGGATTAGCTCTCACCCTTCGTCATTAATCTAACATCCCACACTTGTCTCGTATCTCACCCCACGTTTTTCAAACCACTTTTGATATCTTTCACCTTAACTTTCAATATAGTTTACCCCTCACTCTATACATTCTTATCACCTACCATAATGCTTCTCTCTCTACACCCTCATGGGCTTAAGCCATCTCTACGAACCCAGCATACACACTTTACATCTCTCCTCCCTTGTTTCTTTTTCATCTCTCTCTCTCTCTCTCTCTCTCTCTCTCTCTCTCTCTCTCTCTCTCTCTCTCTCTCTCTCTCTCTCTCTCTCTCTCTCAGTACAAATACTTGATCCATACACACCGTACCCGCACTAAACCGCCATTGTTCCTTCACATTTCATATTATTCCCGAGCTTCCACACACTCTCTACTCCCATCTCCCTGATCGCCACCTGGTAGCAGCTAATTCTCTCCATGCCACACAAACTTTTATTTCTTTTTCATGTTTGCCTTACTTAGATCAAGCATCTGCAAGCTCCCTGTTCTCATGACATTTGCTACCACTCCCCCACTTCCTTACATCACATATAGCCCTCACATTCCGTACACCCAATCAATCAGCACATTCAGAACTTATATTCATTTTACTTCATTTATATTTTTGTTTTTATCCAACTACTTCTTTCATGGTTCCTGCTAGTTATTCCTACCATGTATCATTCTCTATTTCTTTGATTTTGCAACCAATATTTGTATACATTTCTTATTCATCTTCCGCGTTCTATGACTGATAAATCTAGTGTTACCTCCTTTAGCTCCTCGGTATAAAGGCATGTAGGTCGCTAGTAAAATGTAGTTTAGCTTTCCGACCACACTGCAGCCAAAATTTGCTCCCTTGTAGATTTCCCTTTTCTATGCCATCTACAAGAAACACAAGCTGACCATGTATGGCTATTCTTGTTTAAGTGCTCTATCTTCGAAAAGAATAAAGCTCATTTCTTTCGTCTTTGGAATGGTCATTTTTAGTTTCTTATAAAACGAGCTTCAAATAATTGAGCTATCATTGACTGCAATTCTTTTATATTACCCCCCTTCCCCCCCAAAAAAAAAAATATATATATATATATATATTTGAATAATTTGAATTAACTTTGATTCCTTTTGTTCCCACTCTAAAGCCTTGAAAATTTCCTCAAGCTGCGCTCCAAACCAGGGGTGGGCAACCAACGGCCCGCACTCCCTTAAATATATTTTCTAGCATTCTGGTGGCTCGCAGGCGTTGTATTTCGAGAACATTCGTCTTCTAGAACAAACAGACAAAACTACGATCAGCTGTAGTGGGAATCGATTCGCTTTTACTCCTTTTTTTCATCAACGGTGTTAGAAACTCTGCATATGTTTACATATTGAAAACAAAGAAATATATATCTATATTCAAACACGGCTACAAAAATATACTTTAATAGGATTAAAGATTACATGTACATATAGGGCAAGTTAAATGGCAATGCAATTAAATATTGACTGTTCAGTGCTAAGATGATTAACACTGTCAATTAAGTTTGAACCGAGGGATAATTAATTAAGTAATGATTTTACAATTATGCAAGTTCTAGAGCAAAGGGGATCCTTGAGGTTCGACGCGGTAAAGGTGGGAGAAGCGTGACGAAGCGGGGGTTAAATCCCTTTTACCTTGATGTGTGGCGAGTAAGACCAGGGAGGTAAGTTCGACCTTGAACTTGTGGGCGTCTGACGGGACGCTCAATTCAACTTCGGGAAAATGAAGTGAGAGAAGGGGGGGGCTATTATCCTTAAGAAGCAAACGGAGGGTGCTTGAGGGATGGCTTTTCCGATCCTTAAAATCCGAAGACGTGGTGAGAAGGGTTGAAGCGCGCCTAACTATCTCTACGAACAACCCTAAGTGACGACTAGCTCTTCCCTGGCTCTTCGAAACCCACTCAATTCTTCTCTGGACGAGAATGTAGTCAATTCTCTTTCGACTACAAAGACGTTACGGCTAACTTACTGGACGGCGGTTTCAGACACAATCTACTTATGAATTTTGAACTGTCGAATATATATCCCGAAATTATCTAGACGGGGAGAGAGATTCATCGCCAACAGACTTCCTCAATTGCCTTGGCTCGCGATAAGGTTCTATAGCGCGAAGTCGCGATGCCACTTAATGTTCTTTCCATTGTTCTAATTTTCGCAGTATATAGGGCAGGCGAATTTAGAGTGGTCAACGGTGAACTGGAGAAGTCAGGAGGTGGGGGAGGGATTCCTTCTCTCTCTCATTCTTCCACCATTATATGGTATTATAGGGAGAGTGAGCAATTCTCCCGAGTCTATGCCCCCCTCCAACAAATCATTATAATTAGCAAGTAATGATATTTTTGTACCACAATATAAGAATTTCAAACATTATTCATTTGTATTTATTCCCGACAGGACTTTTTATCCCGGGCAACGCCTGGTACCTATACTAGTATCATACAAACTTCAAAACTGATTTGAGGGGAAAGTACTGAAGTTAAGGAAAGTTAAACCTTTAAGAAGGTAAATACTTGGAGAAGCTAAAGGAAAAGACTACTTCTGACCTTTTTTATTATTTTACACACACACACAGACGCCATCAACGACATAACGAGGAGGTGAATAATCGAAGATATTATTGAATATTCTGCTTTGTTTGGCGGCGCCATCTGTCTAAAACAAAGTGACTCAAAATATAAACAATGGAAGTGCGGAAGTTGTCCTGGGCGAGCAAAGCGCATTACGTTGTATACTCATGAGAGAAACCACGCACAATCGGTGCCATTTGGTGGGGTGCCAAGCAAGATAAGATTGCCAATTCTTTATTTACCGACGCCCCCTTTTAATTTGACTATTCTGCCCATTGAGGTGGAGCGCGAAGATTGCGATTTGGGCGAAGAAAGTTCTCTTTCCTCTTGGTCGTTTGGCACTAAGAGTGTCAGTGCCATTACTGTCCAGCAGCCACTTCTCACTGATCCCCTCAAGTGAGTAGGAGCTAACAAGAGCGAATAACCTCTCATATTCCACGAGCAGGCATGTTCTACCAAGCCTATAAATGCTTCCCACTTCATTCACTCGCACTCAAAATACCACCCAAACCATTAAATGGCTTCGAGATTTCAATTGTTTTTTATCATTCGGTGAATTTCGAAACCTTCTCCTCTTCATCTTCCTTGTGTTCGTTGACGCCACGATAAATCTCGAGGCGCCTCGTTACAACCCTCATTTGTCCTCTCAATGTCAAGCCCGCCAAAGATTTCCTTTCACATTTTGCTTCTCATATTTTTTTTAGATCTAATAAGGATCATTTCCTTACTGGCAGTTGCCACTTTCCTATTTTTAGTCACGTGCACGCGACTCTATAGGTCGGTCCGTAAGTCGGTCGGTCGGATGGTAACCATTTTACTTTTCAATTAGTTTTTGCCAATAACATCGCAACTATTCGGCCGATTCTAACTGAATTTAAAACGCCTATGTTGTTTTACATTCTCTCTCGAATGATATAATTGCCAAGCTCACCTTAAGGTCAGTCCGGGTATTATTAAAATAAAACTAATTATGGGACGGATTGACCCACCTGTTGAAATTTTGAGAGGCGTAAGGTCATAATTCAGAATAATTGAGAGCACGCGACTTAGGTCTGTTGACCTTAGTATTTAATCCGTCAATTAAACCCTCGTTATTGGAGATAAGGAAGAATATTTGTAAGCGGAATGGAGTGGATTGAGTGGGACGACACAAAAGAAGGGCTCAGAAGAGTGACCTGGAGTTCATTGTTACACACCAAGTGGAACTGCTATAGCGAGTTAACGAAGTATCAAAACCCTTAAGAGTGTGATTTGCTTCTTCACTTCTAATCGGGGTCGTGATTAATCTGTAGACACCATTTGGCGGTCGTCTCCTTCAACCTCTTCCTTTGGGGTCGCGACCGAGAATGCCAACCCCGTTTCCATTTTTGTCACATCTACGTTCTTCATCTGTCGCTAATTCTAGCAATGTTTACTACTCATTTCCCCTTCAGATTAACTAAATCTGGGACCGAACTCGCCCAGAAAACTTTGTATAATAATCCTGCCTTCCCCCAAGTCACAAGGGTTCTAGTGACACTGCGAGTGTGACATTATAAACCAAGTGACTTTGGAGTGACTCTACAAATCTAGTGACCCTGGAGTGGCCCTACAAACATGGTTACCTTGGTGTGACAGTAAAACTGTTGACCCTGGAGTCGCACTACAAACCTGGTGACCAGTGAGTGACGGAAGCTGGCCCATTCTCATCTTGTATGCGAGTAGCCTGACGAGAGAGATTGACACTCCATTGTCCCTGGCTATGGACCTCATTGACATTCTGGGACCGTTGGTAATAATGGCCTGGATCTCTGGTAGAAATTCAGGGGTTCCTTTCGTATCAGAACGCTTAGAGTGAAATTTCCGAGTCGCCATCGCCGTACCCTCGTAATCACAGACTGACTCATTCAATTCAGAATGACGCCCAATCATTCGGAGGTCTTCTCATTGGAGCTCACGGCGTGAATCGAAAGCAGTACAGCTTTGCCTTTTCCATTTTTTGAGAAGACAAAATTCAGGTATTGCAGTGCTTTCTTCAAAAATGATACAACAATGAGCCTAATCTGATATAAAGAAAAGAGAACCAACGCCATACAAAAAGTATGCGTGGAATTCAAAGTTGCCAGCGGCGAAATTACCACAACTCCTCCACCATATATATATATATATATATATATATATATATATATATATATATATATATATATATATATGATAAATAACACCCACAAGGAAAATGGAAAAAACGATTCCGAGCGCTTTCGTCTTTATTCTAAAAGACCTCTTCATGGAATAACATAGGTCAGGACAGACAATGTCTTAAATAGTAAGAAGTGGGGGGTTAATACGGCTACTTGCATCAAAAGCCTAACTAGGGGGTACAAATTCTTTAAACACTTTAATTTGTGATTTAATATAATTAGATATGATAGGATCTAAGCTAAACAATCTAGGACTAATATTAAAATTCGGGAAAGTATTAATAGAGATACACTCCCAAATATTTCTTGAAATGTAGTTTGTATATTTAATAACAGGTTTAGCACTATTCCAATTAATAGTATGATCCTGACTATAGATATGTAAAAATAATGCAGATTGTTGACAAAGATTACGAACATTAGTTTGGTGCTGTTTAACTCTAACATTGAATTTTTTACCTGTCTGTCCACAATAGCATTTTTCACAATTATTGCAACTAATAGAATATACAATGCCTGGTTTAGGGGAAGATTTTTTTACGAGAAGGCGATGGATAGTGTTTTCATATTTAAAAATAACATTTATGTTCAAATGTTTTAATAAACGAGGTAATTTAATGAAACTTTGGTTAAAAGGTAAAACATACATTTTTGGCATGAAATTTAGGGATGTTACGATTAGGTTGACAAAATGAACGCTTAGAAGAAATATAACAATTTTTAAGTACGTAGAAAGGGTAACACAAATTTAAACCTATATTATATAACCTATCAACCTCTTTTTCCAAATATTCGGAGAAAACAATTCTAAGGGCACGGAGTGTAGGAGAATAGCATAATGCTCCCAAGTTTTGCCCACCTCGCATCCGGGTGGGCCGCTTATCAACCCTTCTCCTTCCGGCCCAATATCTGGTGGTCTCGAACCGGAAGAAACCTCCGGCCATTTCAGCTAACCACCGAGTTCCTTCCCGGACTGTTTATCGATAAATGGGAGCCCATCTTCGCTTCCGATAGTTGCTGGAAGTTTATAAAGGATGAAATGGAGTAGCTTGACATCTAATCTACTTCCGGCGGCCTGAGAACCTCTCCCGAGTTTCGAGTATAAAAGACGAATTTTTTTTAACCCTCAGTAGTAGAGCTTGCACAGTGTCTGGCGGGGCAGGAATTGCCATCTATCGGTGTAGTGGTATCAGAGAGAAGATCGGTCCCAGTTAGGGAGGCTCCTTACCCCGTTGGTCTGCAAGACAGTGCGGACCCAAGCTCGTACTCACGTCTAAGAGCCGAAGCTACATACAGCCTCACTCTGGTTCCCTAAGCGAGAAAACTACATCTCGGCTTTTCTCCGTGACCCTACGTGTCGATAGGTCATTTCCCCCCCCCCCCCCCCCCCACCTCACAAGGGCATCCAAGATTCCTCGGAGTTCACGAGCGTGGGGCCCTCTGTAACAAGAAGCTCGCGTCACCGCCTTCTTCCAGCAGAATCGTGACGGAATTGTGGGATCAGGTCGGTCCCTGGAGAACCTGCCTCATCGTCTCCACCCCTTACCTCACCACCTTCACTCACCAGCGCCACCTGAACATCAGGTTCCAAGGTAATCCTTCCCTTTCACATTCCCCGACTTCACCGTGAAGCTTACCAGCATTACAAGTATATAGGGATTTGTATGGTGAATTATAATTTTCAAGCCAAGTGAAATATCCGAGATTCACTTATTAATTTATCTCTCAAAGCACATTATATATATATATATATATATATATATATATATATATATATATATATATACATATATTTTCTTGTTTAGTGTTCATTCAAACTTTATTTTGATATTGTTGTGTATCTAACTTCCTTTGGGTCGCTTGCTGGCAAAGTTCATTCCAATCCCTTCGTAGCCAACCTCTAAGCACTCTGAGTTAATAAACCCATTCAGGACACGGGCCGAACGACGACCTCTCCGCATTCGGGATAATAGGACATATATATATATATATATATATATATATATATATATATATATATATATATATATATATATATATATATATATATATGAGTCGGGGAAAATCCAACCACTTCTTGGCCTATTCCTCGACACGGAGAAACATGGAAGAGAAAACACTTTTTTTTTTATACTAATATGGTGATCGGAATAGAAATGGATGTATGAGTCAATGGCTGTAGGTTTTCTATAAATTTCATATTTGAAACCTTGGTCTGTTCGGTGGATCAAAATATTTAAGAAAGAGATGGTGTTATCTTTAACGAAAACTACGATATAGACTTTGAAAACTATATAATTGACGAACTAAATGAATGGATTGAAAGGACTTTCCCATATCACTACGTAGAAGAGGAACGGTATGCAAACGATGGATTTAACGCCAAAATCACAATTGAGGAATTAAAGAATACCATTTCAAATTTTAAACAAAATGCCCCTGGGGAATCGGGCCTCAATAGAAAAAAACTATATAGAGGCACCGGATAATATACTCGAAAAGATAAGGAACGTGTTTAACGCCTGTATAAACATGAGATACTTCCCCGATGAGTTAAAGATAGCCAAGATGATATTCATATTGAAGCCGGGAAAACCACCTTCGGAGGTCGAAAACTTCCAATCTATATCTCTTCTTGACTTCATCGGAAAGTTGTTTGAAAAAATCCTGAACACAAGATTAAATGAATATCTCACAGAAAACAATCTCTGGAACAATCAGCAATTCGGCTTCAGAAATAACAGGAATACGGAGATGGCCCTCAGCGTGATTGCAGAAAAAATAAGCAAAGTGAAAGGAGAGAAATGCCGGGACATATCGAAAGCATTTGATAAAGTCTGGCAAAGAGGCATACAACATAAACTTCTAAATCTTGAAATGAACAACTATTTGGAAATAATTTTATGCGACTACGTCATGGAAAGATATGCATAAATAGACACGGGGAATTACCAAGGTGAAAGATTCAAGTTTAATGCGGGTCTCGCTCAGGGAGGGTGTTTAAGTCCTTTGCTATACTCAGTGTATACCTCGGACATTCCTCCACCCAGAAACGAGGGTTGTGTGAACATACAATACGCAGATGATTTGACTCAATTAATTCTCTGTGTTTATCGGAACCCTCAGATGTAGGCAAGAGTAAGGGCAACAGAAATCTAAAATCTAAACGAGTATGAACGCAAATGGAAAATTAAAACGAATAAAGATAAATTTAAAATTATACCTATAATCGCAGAAAACTATGCGACGTTTACGTAGATGGAGAGTGATACAGGTATAATGGTGAAGGCAAGATTTTAGGCCTAACTATTACCAAAAATGGTTACAAGAAACACGTGACCGAAAGAATAATCAAAGCACGAGGCATGCTAACTTTACTCTACAGATTAAGAAATCTAAAAATGAAAAATAAGAAAAAGATCTACCAGGCCATGGTACAGCCTACCTTGATATATCCAACAATTGCCAAGAAACAATCTAATAAGGATGCAACATATACAGAATAAGGCAGTATACATAATTATGAACACGCGACGATTAGAGAGGAAAAACAAAGAGACTTACACATCGAAGCGCAACTTGCACCTTACACCTCTGCAAACCTCCAACTTCCTTCCACTTCAATCATCTTCCTCCGTTGCTGCTATCCAAAGATGGGCCAAACACTAACACCAGGGACAGGCACAGCAAATCGTAGCAATTAAAAGCTAGGAAAACATAAAAACACCGTGGTCCGGGTCCCACTTTAAACAGGCCCACAGGCCAACTTGGTCAACTTTCAAGCCTTTGATTTTACTTCAATCTGTCTTATCCGCTATCTGTGTGGGAAATTTTTCACATACAGTATCTGTGGTAGCTGGAATGCATTTTCAGTGGAAGTTGTCAACAGCAATTCTGTTGATCAGTTCAAGTCAAGACTAGACAAAGTCTTGAAAAGTGGCCGTTTGGGCACGTAAGTCGTTGAGCAGAACTGAGCCTGCTCGATGGCTAGTCTAAAGGTACCTTCTCTGAATGGACCGTAAGGTCTTCTATGGTACTTTTTATTCTTGTAGCTCCTTGTAGATCTCTAGAGCTCTTTTCCCTCGGTGCCTTCAGGCATAGATGGAGGAGGGCGCCGGGGAAACTCGGGGGAACCGAGCTTCGCCCCTCCCCCGACCGGGTCCCCGTTCCGTGAGGCACTGGTCCGGGGTGGGGGAAGGACACGGGGATCTAAAACTTTTTCTCCCACTTTCCCTTTCATTATTTCATTTCATTCTGACTATTTGTCGCTCCGAGCTAGTTCTCTGGCAAAGGAGGCAAAGGAATATATATATATATATATATATATATATATATATATATATATATATATATATATATATATATATATATATATATATACATTGTTTTTGGCTTCTCTTGCTGAGCTTTAATTTAGTTTACAGAAAGAAGGAAAGAGGGTATAACGGGAAATTCATTTCAGTTACATGATAGATACAACGTTTCGGGTATAAGTTTCGCCTATTTTCTGGTACTGAAAAATTAGAGCTTGGTGATTTCCTGGCCATAATGTGAAGATAAATATTGGCTTGAACTATTATTTAGTTTAGAAAATAGAACTAGTGATCGACAGAAGTTGAAATCACTGTTTCGAGCAATACCTTACCAGGATATTGACAGTGTTTTCCCCATCCTAAGCGACCGGGAGAACCCCTGTGAACATCGCGCGTTCACAGTTCCCCAGAGAATGGAGATGCTGTCCAGAACCACGCACCCGTGGATCTCCCGAAGACAGAGCGCGATACTTTTGGTAACACTTCAATCAGGATTTCTCTAAGGAGTAGTTTGTGCCGCGGGTCCCTACACAAATCCAGCAAGATCTTGATATCCTATTTCCGTGAACCTCTTTAAATAACTAGCAAAGGCAGCAGCCTGCGACATCGAAAAGAGCATCCACAGGCAATTCGCCCTCAATGGGGATAACCCATTATATAAGGGTTGTATCGAATTGCTTGCTACATGGCTTGTTTAAGACAAAAGTCGCCGCCCTTGCGAATAGGTTGGTGAAGCTTGGGACTGCTAGACCCCCTTCCGTTTCCACTTCAAGGGGAAAGTCGCAAACACTGCGCAGGAGTATCAATGATCTTAATGATGGAGTTTGTTGGTTCACTCGGAAATTCTGGGATCAAGCTCACCAGTGCAGTCCTAGTTGCAAAAGAGTCAACGTGCATCAGGAAAACGTCAGAATGGGGCAGTAATAGGTTTTGTGATTTCTTCTGTCATCAAAAACTACGGTTTGCACATTTTCGATCCCATCACAACAGGGGATCGGTTATTTCCATTATACCCCCGACGGCCGTGTGTCTCCGTCCAAAATGATGGGGTTTTTTGGTTCACTCGGAAATTCTGGGATCAAGCTCACCAGCGCAGTCCTAGTTGCAAAAGAGTCAACGTGCATCAGGAAAACGTCAGAATGGGGCAGTAATAGGCTTTGTGATTTCTTCTGTCATCAAAAACTACGGTTTGCACATTTTCGATCCCATCACAACAGGGGATCGGTTATTTCCATTATACCCCCGACGGCCGTGTGTCTCCGTCCAAAATGATGGGGTTTTTTGGTTCACTCGGAAATTCTGGGATCAAGCTCACCAGCGCAGTCCTAGTTGCAAAAGAGTCAACGTGCATCAGGAAAACGTCAGAATGGGGCAGTAATAGGCTTTGTGATTTCTTCTGTCATCAAAAACTACGGTTTGCACATTTTCGATCCCATCACAACAGGGGATCGGTTATTTCCATTATACCCCCGACGGCCGTGTGTCTCCGTCCAAAATGATGGGGTTTGTTGGTTCACTCAGAAATTCTGGGATCAAGCTCACCAGTGCAGTCCTAGTTGCAAAAGAGTCAACGTGCATTAGGAAAACGTCATAATGGGGCGGTAATAGGTTTTGTGATTTCTTCTGTCATCAAAAACTACGGTTTGCACATTTTCGATCCCATCTCAACAGGGAATCGGTTATTTCCATTATACCCCCGACGGCCGTGTGTGTCGGTCCAAACTGCTACCGGTACCACAAATAAACGTTTAGGGTGTGTCCCCCTCCAAACTGCCGCCAGTGCCCCGAAAAAATACTTTATAAGGACATAATCGACAATT
The DNA here is from genome assembly GCA_963969495.1 of Ceratothoa steindachneri. Lineage (NCBI taxonomy): Eukaryota > Metazoa > Arthropoda > Malacostraca > Isopoda > Cymothoidae > Ceratothoa > Ceratothoa steindachneri. The sequence goes on from OZ018319.1 coordinate 29,624,452, forward strand.
TCTCTCGTACTTATGCAGAATATATTTGGAATGTCCTCGCGTGTGTTTTAAAAATCTGCTATTATCGGTGCCGATTTCCTCCTTAAATATAATCTAATAATTAATTTAAAAGTCCTAAATTAATTGACGGAGAAAATATTTTTTAGCAGTGTAGTTTTATGTAACAATTTTGAAGGATTCACCCTTCAGTGATTTAATCTTTTAATATTCCTTAATGAGAGCGATGAATTTAGGAAAACGGAAGATTTAACCATCTTTCCATCCTTATTCTATCATATCATCAGAGAAGGCATCCAATCACGTACAGAACCAGAATTCTCTTACTTAAATTGCTTAAGGGAACGAAAAGTATAATTGAATCATTGTTCCATGAAGGAAAAATCCGTCCTTCAAAGTCAACTTTTGCATCTCCCCTTAACATAATTTAAAATGGGGATCAGATATACAGTGTAACGGCAATTATAGATTACTAAATTAAATAACAGTTAAAGATAGATATTCCTTTCCCTTTCATCAATGATTACGTAACAAAGTTGAAAAGTTGCACGATTTTTTCTAATATAGATTTGATAGACGCATTTTTCTTCTTCAAATCCCTATGGAACCAATTTCCAAAGAAAGGACTACAATTTTAAACCAGTCAGGCTTTACGATTCAGGTTTATGACTCAAGGGCTATGCATTGGTGTAGAATCATTCTAGAGATTCATGTACCATGAGTTATTAAGTTTAGAATTTACTTCTGCATATGTAGACGACCTCCCGGTGGCCAGTAAGGATGTGGGAGAAGATAAACAGCACTTAGAACAACTTCTCGACTGATTGCGATTGCACGGATTGCAGATCAACATGGCAAAATATGTTTTTGGTGTTGATTCTGTGGACCTTCTGGATTTCAGAGTTATTCTAATGGTACATTTACTCTCAGCGATCAGGAAATTCCTGCGTACTCAGACTTTAAGAGAATTACAACAATTTTTAGGACTGATCAACTTCCACCAAAAGTTGGTAAAAAACGTGCCTCACTCCCCTTCAAAATGGACTGACTCTCCTTTCAGAAAATCAAAGTAGACTTAGCAGAAACTACTCTTTTGGCACACACCCCCAAAGATGTTTCCCTCCGACGCATAACTGACGCTTCCAGCATTGGCGTAGGGAGCAATCTTAGAGCAACCATGCGACGGGGATTGGGAAGTTTTAGGTTACTTTAGCTATGCATGCATGGAAGCAGAATTCAATTATTCGATAGTCAGCAAAAGCTATTAAGCATATTCTTAGTGATAAAACATTTTGAATATATTTTGGAAGGAACGGAATTCCATGTACGCACAGAGAATCGTGAAATATTGAGTGCATTCCGTTCCCACGCAACAAAATATTCACCAAGAGAGTCATGCACTCCTGAATACATAAGCCATTTAACTAATGACATGACATATCTCGGGGAAGGAAAATACGAATGACGCCCTCTCGAGAGCCCTAATTGTCACAGAAGATGCGCAACTTTCCGCTTTCGAATTACACTCCTGTGTTGCACAAAGGGACAACACTACCCTTTTACTCAACCCAGTTTTACCAGCTATTCCATCTTTTACAAGGCTGAATTACAAAGCTCTTGCCAACACCACAACCCACAGATAAGGAATTTATTAATTGACAATAAGATTCGTCAGCTTCGCTTAACCTACACAAAACTCTTCTGCCCTCCTCCGCACCGCTATTATTTGCGATATTTCGATAGGTTTAGTGTGACCATACCTCACCCCTCAATTTCGCAAGCTGGTATTTGACCAGTTGCACAATTATGGTCATTGAGGAACCCACTTAACTCTAAAGTCGACCTACGACCGTTTTGTCTGGAAAGGCATGCGTTGACAAGTTCGAGATTGGATTATAAATTGTTTATTATGCCATAAGACTAAAGTGTACCGCAATTTATAGCTCCTGGCAGGTTACCATGTCTATCTATTGACACATTAGACTCTTTTCACACAATCAACGAAATATTTGCTTTTCATAGTCATTTGTGGCTGCACTAAATGGGTAGAAGCCTTCCCCCTAAGAGATATGAGTCAATCACGGAAGCCTTCTTCGGTAGCTTCATGTCGTGATTCGGTGCGCCAGTCAAAATAATAACGGACAACGCCTTGCAATCCTAGTCAGATTCTTTAATCAACTGTTGCTCCTTGCAGCGACATATGACTGGTTTTAAGCCTATTTAACCAATTTGATTAAAATAAGGCCCCGCGCTTTAAGGGGACCCCACGCCAGATTAAGTGTTACCACAATAAAACAGTGCACTGAAACAACTAAAGACGTGGATGGCTATCTGTTGGCGGAAGTACTTGAAGCTCTGAAAACTTATCTTCCCTCCAGTGCCTCAAGCTCTGTTTGAATACCTGGGGGTAAACAATCGATTTATAGCATTTACTTATGTTTTTATTGCTTTGAGGATTTACTTAACAATGCCTGTAACAGTCGCATCTGGTAAAAAGGTTTTTCAAAACTAAAACAGATTAAAACATACTTACGGTCAGCAATTTCACAAGAGAGACTAAACAATTTGGCGATGCTATCCATAGAAAATGACATTGCTAAAAGCATCGACTTTAAAATTATTTTGAAAAACTTTGCAAATAAAACAGCTTGTAAAGTCTTTTTCTAAAAGACCTGTGTATAAACAGTATGTTTGTAAATACCTTACATTGTATTAAAACTTTCATATTGTCTTTCACTATTTATATATCAAGCATTTTGGGGGGAAGGGGGTTAAAGCAAGTATACTACACGAAATATAATCATACATCAATTTTGGCTTTTGTAGAGTAGAAGCCCCATCAACAATTCTCTAGGTGGGCCACGTAATTCCTAGCAGTGGCCCTACAGCGACAGAGCACATTTATATTACGCCAGGCAATCCCTGTGGTAACGGGCTGGTGAAAGAAGTAAATAGAACCCAGAAAAGCTTCGCTCCTGGCAAACGACAGTCCCAACAAATTGTTAGAGAACCCTTGATTGGTGCTCTTAGCCATACGCAATTCACCCAAATCGGATAGTTTATACTCACTTGTACAGATGGTGAACGGCTGTAGTTTGCGGCTTTCGGGTGATTTATTTTCCACTCGCAGCAGCGGTCCATTCAAACCAATTCATCTCAGGCTTGCAATCTATAATGAATAAAGTAGGACCTGTAGTCTCCTGAGAATTCTTACACTATGACACATATCCCTGAACAATTAGAAATGTCTACCCATGTTTATGTAAGGGATATGAAAGTCCGCAATATCTTTAAACACCCATATACAAGCCCGCACAGCGCTTTGCAATAAAATAAACACGCTTAAGTGATACAAGGAACAAGAGGCAAACATAGAGACCGACGCAATATTACGCTGACGCATTCAAGAAGATGGAATTTGTTTTGCTTTGTTGTTATTATTGTATCGACCAATCTATTTGCATTATATACGCCTGGAATAGTTACCAATCAAATTAATTTATCCTTTCTATTTGTATATTATGTAATATTGTATCTGCGTCCATTTTCAAAGGATTGGTGTCTGTCACAGAAAGAATCCGCTTTCCATTGTTTAAATTTTAACGCTAGACTCTTAATCCAGAAACCTCCCTTCCAGATGTATCGTAATGATAGGAAAACTATTTGCTCACCAACTAAGTTCCATATACATTACAAGTCATTAGCGTATAATTATAATCGATATTCAGACAAATTTATCATTGAATTCGTAAATAAATTCCTAAAAGTCCTCAGATGTGTTTAATGGAACATCTGTATCGTATATCCACATACAAAAGAACATTATGAGCTATCTCAGCTATTAGTCGTTCATAGTCTCGAAAGGCTGGCAATGCCCCTTTATAACAAATATCCTGCCCCATTTTATAAACTATCCAATTCATCTTCAGTTGCCCATAGTAACAATTTTTCTTTATATTTATTGTTAGGACCACATAAGTAATGCTCCGATAAGAACACAAACACGGCTGCTAGATATATTAAAAAAAAATAAGTTCTGAAATACAGATGTGAAGGATACATTGTAGAAAAAGGATACAAAATATATGAAAGATATTCTAACCTGGATACCTTAATACATAAAGAGACCAGGAACGCCGCCTTGCAGAAAGTGTATGGATGTAATTGGCTCAATGCCGTGGCTAAGGCGACAGACTCGAGTGCTGGGCGGAAATCACTAGGAACCTCTTGGGCAGGCCTTAGCCAAGGCCGTGGGCTGAATCTAGTTGATGATAAATACATATTAAAACTCAGAAACCCCCACCGGAATTCGAACCGGCAACCTCTTGCATTCGAAGCGCGGGCCTCACTCTATACTTGTGAATCATATTTCCTCGCTCTCTCTCCTCCGTTCCCAAACACTGCCGATGGAATATTAGTGTCAACTCTGAGGTCACTCATATCCACACTCTTAACGTGGAACTAGTACTCGCTCTGGGGTCACGAATGGTTCCAATATATATGGTTGGTGCCTCATGGTTTTCAAAATATAGTCGTTCCGATCCTTATGTGCATTTCCTTATCTGATATCGGGGAATTATATATATATATATATATATATATATATATATATATATATATATATATATATATATATGCTAAAGACAAATCTTATTGCCAATAAAAAGAAGTGTAACTGCTTGTAAATTTAATGAGACATCGTTTCGAAAACCAAGTCTTTATCCTTTGGCTACAGAAATAAAAATTGCGCACATTTGGAAGCTAAAATTAAAGATATTTCATTTTTCTCCCATTTCCCATTAAATTTCGTTCATCTATGAATTGAACTTTTTGTTTAAATTCTATTAAAAAACAAGCAATTATAATGAGTAGTTAGGAAAAAGAGTGAAGTGACATAAATCAAAACAAACGGGTGATATATGCGTTACTAAAGTAAACAAAACCCGACAGTAAACAAAGTATTTCCTACTTACTCCACTTAACCACTCCATAATACACTCCAAGATCGAATGATTAGAAAAGATTCAAAGGAGTTATTTATGTGGTGGGAAGAACATTGAGGAATTTAATTTGAAAAGCAACCAACCAACTACAGGTAATCAGGTGTTACAACCAACGAGCAGCGCTAGCTCAGACATTCTTTTTTTATTTATCTATGCAAATGCGTTGAATTCGAATCATTATTGGGAGTTGGTTTATGTTAATTACTATAGTTTCTAAAAGTTGTTAACTGTTGTAAGTTATAATTAGATGTCAATACCTTAAAGTTATTAATAGAAATATGGATTTGTTTTACAAGCCATAGCATGTTCTCTAATCGAAGATATTTCTTTTCTCCTCAGTACGTTTCCTCTTCGCCAACTAATACCCATATGGGCACAGAACCTACACCCAAGAGCCCTGCCAGTATTGCCGATATAAGTTGCACCAGTAAAACTGGGACATTTAAAATGATGCACGACATAACTACAGTGCTTAAGAAGGATAGGATCTTTGGATCAACTGGAGAATCTGCCGCCCAAATGGCTTAGCCGGTGGATTCTCTAGTTGGAACATTTTTGGCAAGCTGGATCAACTGGAGACTAAAGCTTCAAAAGTTGACATCATCAAATTTTTTTATTCATAATCTAATCTACATAAAATCCAAATGATAAGATGCCAAAAGTATAAAGCATGTGTTATTTCAATCAGAAAAGGATTTTTTTTCGAGAAGTCCAATTTCATAATCTAATCTACATAAAATCCAAATGATAAGATTTAAAGTCATGAAAGGTAAAAGATACTCTAAATTTTTTATAAATATCAGGCTATCAGTCTATAATAACCAGGTCTTCTTCAGTTGGAGATATGACGAGTGATGAATGGACATATAACAGTTAGTCACTAAGATAAGACAAAAGATACGATTTGAAATCATAAAAGTTGGAAATACAAATATGTAGTTGATAATATGCCTCGAAATCTCTATAAATATAAGATCTCCGAGAATTTAGAGCTTATAAGTAGTATACTAATGAATAAGGTGACTGAGTATTTTTTGCTCATAATTTTTAACCCATGGCAGCTAATAACTTTTACCGAGATACATTCATGCCATTATTAGTACACGAAGATGCCATGCCCACCATAGTATTTATGCAAAATAAAGGCATTCTCAAGAGCCGAATGAACTGTATTTACTGCAACGAGCAGTTAAATTTGTGTAAGCGTAAATCTTTGAAAGACGGCTATCAGTGGCGTTGTTACAATCGACAGTGCCAAAAGTATAAAACATGTGTTACTTCAATCAGAAAAGCATCTTTTTCGAGAAGTCTAATTTGAAATTAAGTGTTTGGTTGCACATAATGGGTATGTGGTGCATCCAAGAAAGTGTACAAAATACAGTTAATATGGTGTCAATTTGCGAAAAAACTGTCATCGACAATTTCAATTTTTTTCGTGAAGTGTGTCAAAAGTTCTATTTGGGTTTTGGGACTAGTGGACACTAGTTTCACTCCAGCTGTTGGCTACATGGAAATTGTAGAACGCAGAGATTCCATTATGCTTCTTGGAATAATCGATGCTGTTCTACGACCCGGTTCTGTTATTCACACGGATGAATGGAAATTTTATCGCCATATTCAAAGAGATCTTGGGCTTAAGCACAGGACAGTAAATCATAGCATTAACTTTGTAGATCCTCACACGGGTGTGCAGACCCAAGCTAATGAGTCATATTGGAATAAACAGAAACAGAAAATTAAACAAATGCGAGGTTGTCGAAGAAATTTATTAGCAACCTATTTAAGTGAAATGATGTGGCGAGATAGGTTTGGAACCGATGCTTTCCAGTATTTATGCGAACATATAAGCGAACTATATTCATGATAAGTTTTTACTCTATAAAAAAAGTAAAATCATTCAATCTTTTATAATTATTTACTGTTTATTATGTTAGCTTACATACTTAATTTGTGTATAATAAAGATAAACATTATTTGCTTTTTGCTATTCTATGCCTTTAAATTATCTATATAAGCTCGGGTGGCAGATTCTCCAGTTGAGTAATTCTGGGCGGCGGATTCCCCAGTTGAGTAATTCTGGCCGGCGGATTCTCCAGTTGGAACATTTCTGGCAAACTGGGCGGCGGATTCTCCAGTTGATCCGGATCTTTTTATCGAAAAAAAAAATCCTAGAGTTTCTGTTACAAAAATAATTTGGGGATTTTTTATGAAAAATACATTTTTATAATAAAGACAAGTTTTTTTTGTTAAAACATTCATTAAGAGAACCCATTTATGATATAATTATAAAAGCATTTTGGATACACTAATAGGCAATCTAGGGGCTTTTAATGTGCTCATTCAGAAATCGTTTTAAGATTTTATTAAAAAGCAAAAAAATGTGCAATAGATATAAAAAAATAAAAGTTTTCAAAAGGAATTTTGAAAGACACATAGGTAGGACGTGAGACATCGCAAACTGGGAACCTTTAAGTGTAAAGAGATCCGGAAGACAACGACTTAGCAGCTGGTTGGAAGATGAAATTTCTTCGGGAAGTCCCTGCCCATCATTGAGTTCAACGGGGTGGTGATGGTAATGATAATAATAAAATTAGTCTGTTTCATGAACTTAGATCACAAAATGATGTTTTGACTATACATTGTCCTTGTATTAGGCAATAATTCATTTGATTCGCATTAAATAAAATTATTGTTATGGAATACCCGACATTTGTCTTTCCTTTGTTGCTCTTGCTGAAAACCGATTCGATCAAACGAAAGCAATACCCCTCGCACTTCATTTGTCCACCCTGGCCTCATTTGACCTGACCTTCAACGCAGTAGCCTCTTTCGTCCACCCTCTATATCAGATTATCTAGACTCATCCGCAGTTACAATCCTTTGTAGAGAGGAATGGGAGTTTTATTTGGACCCCAACCCCTTCTGGGCAGCGTGGCGCCTCAGTCACTTTCTCTAAGAGAGGGTAACCTATACGCAACCAATCCTTCGAGTCTATACAGACGTCCCCTAAAAACCTCAATATATGTATACTAATCTTGCGTGAACCCAACTAGTGTAGTGTATGTATCTTCTCGCTTCCTACACTTCTAATGACAAAAATGACCTTTCAACATATCTAAAATTCCTCCAAAAGATGCCCGTTATACTAAGGAATGTTCATCCTTGCCGTGAAAACACTCCTCTACCGCTGTCTGATAATCACGAACATAACAATCATTATCACTTTAAATGCCTCATTATAGCATTTAATTACACCGAAATAGAGTGAGGAACAAACAAGATTGCGGGGTTGACGCTCTCGGCTTGATTGACACCACTTAGAGCATCTTCACTTTATTAAGAGGCGCAACAGTGGCTCGCTATGAAGCCGAGAGCTTCTGCCGTCCGATCAGCGCATCGCTTCAAAACAAGGAAAAGTGGACGGAAATAATTATGCAGAAACACGCCACCTGCGCGCTTCGATTGGAAGAAGAAGGTAGGAATAGGTAAGGGGGGAGGAGGCGCCATGCTTCTGGTTTAGTACTTACGGCGACACTGTCGTATCTTATGGGGAGCAAGCGGATTCAAGGATAAAGGGGGGCGAAAATCGCAACCCCTCGAACAATATGGTGGCTGCAAGTGTCCAGTCGCACGTGAGTTATCTACTAATTGGCCCCATTCGTATGGAAACGGGGACAGATTTCGGAGAGTTGCGCGTCGTACAGGTTAGATTAACTACGTATCCTCCACACATTTTCTCTCCCCTAAATTTTATTTATTGTTGAAACCACCGCTAATAAATTTGTGGCATTAATGCCCTCATTAATTTTCGTTTCATGGTTTTACGGATATAATACTCTTTAATACGAGCTTTTCCTCAGGTATTTGGGTGTATGAGAGAGGGGGGGTGGAGAAGAGGGAGAGATGGGAAGTGTGGTAGGGAGAGGAAGGGAAGGATGTAGGAGAGTGATGCTAAAGGAGGAGGACGGAGAGAGAAAGGGAAGGGGAAGTAGGCGAGTATGAGGGTAGATGAGAGAGAGAGAGAGAGAGAGAGAGAGAGGGAAGGGGAAGTAGGCGAGTATGAGGGTGGGTGAGAGAGAGAGAGAGAGAGGGGGGGTTATATATATATATATATATATATATATATATATATATATATATATAAAGTACAGTAGCGTACGTGTAACTAGATGAATAAAACCACAGTAATAGGACTAATTTTACATGCGAAACCAGGTTTCGACGGAAACATCCGTCATCGTCAGTCGCTGGTGGACAAGTGAAATACAGAAGTTGCTTAACGTACAAACACATCAATCAGTGGAGCTAAGGTAGATGATGCGAGAATGTAGCAGGTTAGGTTAGGTTAAGTTAGGTAGCACTGATTTGTGTGTTTGTACGTTAAGCACTTCTGTATTTCACTTGTCCACCAGCGACTGACGATGACGGATGTTTCCGTCGAAACCTGGTTTCGCATGTAAAATTAGTCCTATTACTGTGGTTTTATTCATCTAGTTACACGTACGCTACTGTACTTTTTTGGATATATATATATATATATATATATATATATATATATATATATATATTGTTTTGATAGTTTTGAAAATAGGGAAGCGGGGGGAAGGGAGGTACTATACGCAAATACAGTCCGTTCCCACTTACTTTGCCAATTATTCAACTGCCACACAGAGGCAGAATCTGGTCAAACCTGGTTTCGCATGTAAAATTAGTCCTATTACTGTGGTTTTATTCATCTAGTTACACGTACGCTACTGTACTTTTTTGGATATATATATATATATATATATATATATATATATATTGTTTTGATAGTTTTGAAAATAGGGAAGCGGGGGGAAGGGAGGTACTATACGCAAATACAGTCCGTTCCCACTTACTTTGCCAATTATTCAACTGCCACACAGAGGCAGAATCTGGTCTTCCCTCGTCCTCCGCGGTCCTTCTTTCCGTGCGCTCAATCATCCAAATGGGATCAAGGATTTCGAGGTCCACATTGACCCTTATTGGCTCCTTCTTCGGCTCTTGTCGCGGGGCAGATGCGCCTCAGCCAAAGCCAAGCCCCCCCCCCTTCCCATCGGCAACTAAGTAACTACTGTATGACAATTGGATACTCTGGGACTCTAAGTAATGCGGGTGAGAAGTGGCAATGATGTCAGGCAACAACATTACTTTCAAAGGTTATTCCCCAAGAGTTGTTGGACGCAAACGCCCCCACCCCCTCCCTCATGCGCCACCAACGCAAGCAAGAGGCTTCCAAGCATTTATTATCCTTTTGTGGTTCCCATCTGTTGGCTGGGGGAGGGGGGCACATTGCTGCACATGTGCCTCCTACCACTGCAATTAGCAATCATGTTTTCCCGAAGCCAGAATTTGCCTAGTGGATTGCTTCGAGAAGGATGTGTTGAGCGTCTCGAAAGGAGCTAAGAGGCTAAGCAGATCTCTCACGTCAGTTGGGCGCAGATTCGGCTGAGGTTATGTAACGCATCGGTCGAGGTCAGCGCAAGGAAACTCAGCCGATAATTATCCGCTCCAGACTTCACATACGTTCGTTGTTTCAGCCATTCAATCGCCGCATGGCCGGTTATCCCTCGTGTTTACCCTTGCTTCACCCATGTCGATAAAGCGAGGTGCCTGGAGATTCGTTTTAATACATTAAAATAGGTAGGCAATGATTGCGAAAAGGCGGATAGAATCGCTTGGATTTCGTCAAAGCTCACGACTCTGCTCCGATTCGGTAGAAACTCTAAAAGCATTCTCATTACCTCGCCTTAGTGTAGATGAAACGGAGGGAGGTGTCCCGAACAAAGAATGTTGCCTCCACAAACCCCTCTACCCAATTTGGAGCGACATCGAGCTAAAAATAGAATTCGGCTGAAGTGACGAGTAGCAGCAATAACAGTTAAGAGGCGCAAGGAGAATCAGGTTCATTCTCAGCTTGATCGCTTTCTTGGACACTTAAACTTTTGAAATAGGTTCAGAATTATTTCTCTCTCTTTGTTATGGCATTCAAATACTTTGTATACCGTAAACCAACTAAATCTATTTTCTATAATAATTTATACTTCTCTCATCATATTAAAGTTAAAAAGTATGTTTTTATCTCCATGTTTTTTGGTGCGCTTCGCGTGGTTAGTCTTGAGTTAGGAGTCTATTTACCGTTTTACACTTCACCGTCCTTTTAATAACCAAATTACTCTCGTACTTTCTTTTACAGCTTTGGCTACTCTTTCTCATATTTTAAAATTAAGAATTTTTTAGTGTATTCAGCTATAAAAATACTATTTCTAAACTTTTAGTGCGTAAAATGGATAGATTGTTCCAAATATTACTTGTGGAAATCAGGTCAAGTTTGTTAAAGCGTATATTATATCAACACAAAGATAATATCCGACGTGTTGAAAAGGAGGAAGGAGAAAGAGTTTTAAAAGAATCTTTCTAACAGTCTCCCAAAAGGAGTGTATCATTCGATTCTGTTATAGCAATGTTCGATGCTATTTTCCCTGATGATAAACGAGGATTACTATAAGAGAATCGATTAATACCTTCCTATTGGGACGAGGGAAGTGTTTGTTGTCAATTGTTGTTTTATTCTAACTGCACAATTTCTCTAGAGTTTCTTGAGTTTTACCATATATATATATATATATAGTACAAGAGGAATAAGAATTGGACGCGAATGAGCAAATGAGACAAGAAACCGGAGTTTTTTTAAAGGCAAGAGAGAGGGACATTAGAAGAATCCAGAATCAAAGGGAGCAGAGGGCGGCACAGTGAAGGCAATCCTTTGACCGAGAAGACAGAAATAACGCCAGGGGAAAAAAGTTTTGAATTCCTGGCCAGGACTCGAACCCGGGTCTGCTGATTGCCGATCAGATGCTTTGCCGCTAAGCTACCAGGCACAGTAACTATATTTCGCCCAAAGCATTACCCCATCAAACCCAGTATCTCCCTAAGCTAGGAAATTCCAAGGAATTCTTATACCACATACTCTTACCCGCTCACAATTTAGAGGCTCACTGTCCATGTCACCCGCAGATCCTGTAGTTGCTTTCTTATATATATATATATATATATATATATATATATATATATATATATATATATATATATATATATATATATATATATATATATATATATATATATGCGGTTAAAAGGCTATATTTTTGGCAAACCAATCTTCCTCACAGCCTTCGGAAGGAGCTCTTCTCACATACACGAAAAGGTAGCGTATGTTAGAAGAGCTCCTTCCGAAGGCTTTGAGGAAGACTGGTTTGCCAAAAATATAGCCTTTTAACCGCATAATTAATTGCGTTACTGCAATATTTTTCTTAATATATATATATATATATATATATATATATATATATATATATATATGCAACAAATCCCACAGGGAAAATTAATACGAGGATTCCAAGTACTTTCGAACTTTATTTCGAGTTCTTTATCAAGGAATAACAAAAGTATTGAAAATTGTAATATTTATAAAGATGATACAGAAAAAAAGGAACGCCCACAAAAAAAAGCAAAAAACCAATCAACAAAATGAATTAATATGAAATGGAAACCTTAAGAGGAGCGAAGATAAATATAAAATAAGTTCATTAAATCAGGTAAATTCAAAAGACTAAAGGTTGACAAGAGGATTAAAATACCGCCTAGGCAATTAATTAAGGAGGGAGAAAATCTTAATGAGAGATTAACCTCAGAGGTCAGGATCTAAAAACCAAGGTAGAATAAGTACAAATGTTCTAAAGACTTGACTCAAATGGAAATAAATACAGACAAAAATCTAAGTCTACATACAATGCACACAAAAAAATTAAATTGTTTATTAAGATTAATATAAATATTTAGTCTCAAATTAAAAGTTTCGACAGAACATGGTAAAAATAATTTTAAAATTAACCATCGAGTTTATATAAGCCAGGACTTAAATTAAAACTTGAGAATTTACTACTAAAGGTTGATTCAATGATATTTCGGGAAATTGTATCGTTATTATGACAGATGATTTTAGCAGAATTCCAATCAATATTGTGATCAAGATATGACATATGAACATAAAATGAGCTACTTTTTTCGTCACGACGGACATTATATTTATGCTGAGAAATTCGTTTTTTTTAAACATTTACCTGATTGGCTAAAGTAATATTTAGAGCAATCGATACATTTTACGCAATATACATTACCAATAGGGAAAGGGGCATTCTTGCCTAATAGTTTAAAGGTAATATTATTATACATAGTTAAATACTACGCGAATGCCTAGAGATTTTAAAATATGAGGGAGAGAAGCAAAGGATGAATTAAAAGGAAGTACAAGAGTATTCTTGTTATTAAAAGGCGCGCGAAGTTCAAAACGATAAAAAGACTTTTTAGCTAACTGAAGGCATTTATAAATGAAATGAAAAGGGGTAGCAAAGTTTATGGCCGATGTCAAAAATTTTGGAAACTTCAGAGTCAAAGAATTCAGGACTAACTACACGAAGTGCACGGAGAAACATTGAAATAAAAAGAGATCTTTTGACTTTAATATGGTGAGAGGAGTAAAAGTGAATATAAGAAGAAGAATTAGTTGGTTTCCGATAGACAGAGAATTTTAAGACAGAAGGCGTGCGGTGTATTAATAAATCAAGGAAAGGAATACTTCCATTTTGTTCAATTTCAAGGGGAAATTTGATGGAAGGTACAAGGGAATTAAGTTTTTTCATAAAAGAAAAATATTTTCAGAATTGGGCCACAAGCAAAGGATATCATCAATATTGCGAAACCAGATTATAGGAAAATCTACAAGAGAGGGGAGGTAAACCATTTCGAAAAATTCATATATATAAATTAGATAAAACGGGAGATAAACAATTACCCATAGCGAAACCAAATATTTGGCGAAAGAATTTACCATTGTTAATATGTAATTATCTTTCTTTTATATATATATATATATATATATATATATATATATATATATATATATATATATATATATATATATATATAATGTATATATATATTGGTAATATGTATTATCTTTTTTTTTTACCGGCTCCTCTTTTGAAACTAAATTCCAATAATTAATTTCTTGATTGGTTAAATTTCTTGCTTTGTTCATAACTTCTCCTCACCCTCCCAATTATAAATTGTAGTTTTCTGTTGTTTCGCTTCATTTTCCTCGTGAGCTTTACTTCATATATATATATATATATATATATATATATATATATATATATATATATATATATAAGGGTCTTTCAACAAGGACTCTCAAGCTTCGTCAGGCGATAGTGGCCATGTTGTTAAAGCGACATCTGGCAACCTCACTGTGAACTGTTCAGTAGTACTGGGAAGTCACGATGGAAGGTTATAGCGTTGAATAGCGTGTGTAAATCATCAAATGTTATTATCAAAATCAGTGCTCCGTTCGACAAACGTTCCGCGCATTACTTGATTTCTATCCTCACCACAATCGTCCTGACGAGTCCACTGTTCGACGCTTGGTGGCCAAATTCGAGGCAAAAGGGTCGATCAACAATCAGCTAACACCCGTACGTGGCCGAGACGCAAGGTCTGCTGAAAACATCGCTGCCGTAAATGAGTGTGTACGGGAAAATCCGAGGCAATCAATTTCTCGTCGTTCACAAGAACTTGCCCTTTCTGCTACTTCAGTTTGGCGAATTATGCATAGGGACTTGTGTCTGCACCCGTACAAAATCCAACTTACCCAGGAACTTAAGGTAAACGACCATAGACAACGCCGTGTGTTCGCTGATTGGGCCCTAGAGCAGTTGGAAGTTGCCCCAAATTTCCCCCAAAAAATCATCTTCAGCGACAAGGCGTATTTTGGGATGAATGGATTTGTGAACAAGCAAAATTGTCGGATTTGGGATGAAAACAATCCACATGAGATACACCAGCACCAATTGCATCCCAACAAAGTCACTGTTTGGTGCGGATTTTCGTCTAACGGAATCATCGGTCCGTAGTTTTTTGAGAACGAAGATGGGATTGTCATAACCGTCAACGGCGAGACCTACAGATCGATTATAAGCACCTTCTTGTGGCCTTAACTGGATTACATGCCTGATATGGATACTGACGACATGTGGTTCCAACAGGACAGCGCTACGTGCCACACTGCACACACCACGATAGACATTTTGCACCAGCGATTTCAGGGCAGAGTCATCTCGCGCGGCGGCGACGTCAACTGGCCACCGAGATCATGCGATTTAACGCCATTAGACTACTTTCTTTGGGGATACCTTAAATTGCAGGTGTACGCGAATAATCCGCAAACAGTTGATGACTTCAAAGTCAACATAACGAACACCATCCGGCAAATTCAGCCATATTTATGCGACAAAGCCATCGAAAATTGGGCCTCCCGAATACGTTCCACCAAGCGAAGCCGCGGCCGACATTTGAACGACGTCATATTCCACACTTAATGTCATAAAATGTACTTTCAAATTTAAAATAAATTGAGTGCATCTATCACACACAACTTGTTTTGTTTACATTTAAAAATCGAGCGACCTTATTGAAAGACCCTATATATATATATATATATATATATATATATATATATATATATATATATATATATAGAGAGAGAGAGAGAGAGAGAGAGAGAGAGAGAGAGAGAGAGTGATGTACAATATCATTATTTGCCCACTTAAATTTTCAATATTTCTGAAATATTCTTTGCTTTCGTGAAACGCAAACATTTATTTTACTCGAAGAAATACGCATAAGACAAGATTTTGATTGTATATTGCAACAATTGCTGATAAACAAAGTTTAGCAGGTGACAAAATTATTCAACCACTCTAATAACGTGATAATATTGTTATTAAATAAAAGGAATCTTATAAAGTCGATGAAAAAGTGTAAGATTGAAGATTTGAAACATTTCTAGAAAGAAACTGATAAAATTTCCGCTACTGACAGTAGTTGAGTGCGCACGCTTTTTCGTTTGCTCCCGATAACTGCAATTTAAAGAATCTGTGTGTGTATTGTCTGATTATTATTATTTTTTCTCTAGTTTCAAAAATGTGCAAGTATAGTATGTGTGTAGGCATTTGTATTAAAATACATATTCCTTTATCCTTGTGGGCGGAGTTATAAAAGTCCCATTCTTCTTGCTTTGTAAGCAAGCACGTAGTATTAGAAATAAAATCGACGAATTTAAGCTTCTTTTAGAAAATGAAAACTTCGATCTAATTGCAATTTCCGAGAGTTGGACGGATATTTTTAATCGAGACTTTGTCGGTGAATTTAAAATCTTAGGTTACAATCTCTTTTTCAAGGAGAGGGTTGGTAAAAGAGGGGGCGGCGTGATGTTGTACTGCAAAGAAAATTGAAATTCCATAGAGGTTGCCGTGGAGATTCATAGCGATGCGGATATTGTATGCGCGAAATTATTAGTTGGAAACAGTATTCAACACTGTCGTTGTCTATAGAGCTCCATCCCAGACGGAAATGTCAGCTCAGCTTATGTTCCGCTCGCTCTATGGACTTATTGGATCCACAGCTACAATAATAATCGGTGACCTTAACTTTCCAAATGTAAACTTTGCGGATGCTACTGCTGACAGAAATGGATCACAACTACTTCACTTCCTAGATGATAACTTCCTTATGCAACATGTCAATAGACCTATGCAAAGAAACAATATCCTGGACATTATTTTAACGACAAACAAAAACTTTGTGAAAAATGTTAAAGTCGGCGAACCGCTCGGAGACAGCGATCACAGTTCTTTCAGATTTAAAATTGCTAAAGGTTCAAACACAGACTCAATCGTATGCTGGTACCTAACTTTAAAAAAGCCAATTTTAAAGACTTAAAGAACCCCCTTAGTTCTAGGACTAATAATAACCACTGTCACTACAATGTGGAATGATTTCATAACAAAATCCAGAAACGCTGACCAAATATACGTCCCAAGACATCATAAGAAAAAATCTACGGTAAAACCAAAGTGGTGGAACATCGAGATCAAGATCTAATCAAAAGGAGAAATCAGGCATATATACGTTGTAGAGATACTCGTGGAGCACGTCCAGATGAATACATAGAACTAAGACGCGGTGCGAAAAGGTTAATTAGAAAATTAAAGAAGAATTACGGAATCGAGCTAGCTAGAAATGGAAAAGATAATCCAAAGATGTTTTACCAGTATGTAAACAACAAAAACACAGCAAAGGACTCAATTGGCCCACTTACAAAACAAAATGGAGACTTAATATATGACTCAGGTGCCATTGCCGAGATGTTAAACGATTTTTATGCGTCAGGTTTACAACGGGAAACATCGACACCATTCCAGACATTGATGCATCAATTGTTATTGAAGAAGAATAATTTATGACTAGTATTCAAATGGCGGAAGAAACCGGAATCAAACATATCGAAAATTTAAAGCTAAGCAAATCGCGAGGTCCTGATTTGATCCATCAACGCCACCTGAAAGAATTGAAAGAAACAATAACTAAGCCACTCACCACAATATTTGACAGATCACTCGAAGAAGGTGTCGTTCCAGAAGCCTTTTAATGTGCAAACATTACTACAGACAAATAAGCTGACATCTCTAATCGGAAAATTGCTCGGATCTATTATAAAAGAGAAAATAGTCTAACATTTAGACAAATTGGGTATCATCTGCGAATCACAGCACGGTTTGACGAAAAACAAATCATGTTTAACAAATCTGCTAGAATTTATTTAAACCATCATCGAAGAGTATATCACGAATAGAGCAGCAGATATAATCTACTTAGATTTTCAAAAAGCTTTCGATACGGTCCCCCACAAGCGTCTACTTAAGAAGATTGCCGCTCATGGAATCGATGGAAACGTATGAAGTGGATCGAAGATTGGCTCAACGGAAGGAAACAACGTACAGTCATAATTAGTCACCAATCAAGATGGCGAGACGTAACAAGCGGAGTGCCCCAGGGGTGCGTGCTGGGTCCATTGCTTTTTCTAATATAAGTAAACGACATAGATGAAGGCATAGCGAGCCTATTCTCAAAATTTGCTGACGATACAAAGTTGGGTGATAAATCAATAACACTTGCCGATCAACATAAAATCCAAAGAGCCTTAAGCAGCATTGTGGAAGGGTCATAAAATTGGCAGATGAAACTAAACATTGATAAATGCAAAGTACTACACATTGGAGCAAGAAACTAAGAATTGAACTATACAATAAAAGGTCTGCCACTGAAAAAGGTATCAGAAGAAAAAGATCTTGGTGTTATAGTCTGCAACGATTTGAAAGTTTGAAGACAGTGCGCGGAGGCATGCAAGAAAGCAAACAGAGTGTTCGGTTTCATATATAAAAATTTTCCCTACAAATCGGAAAATATAGTAAGTTCCCTGTACAAATTTTTGGTTCGACCTCATTTGGAGTACGCAGTTCACTTTTGGAATCCATACTTGCGGAATGATATAGAAATGTTGAAAAGAGTGCAACATCGTGCTACAAAAAATGATACATAGACTACGTCAAAAGTCCTACGAAGACAGACTCAAAGCACTCAACCTGCAATCATTTGAGACGAGAAGGTTAAGAGGAGAACTCATACAGGTCTTTAAGACCCCTAAACAATTTTGATAAAGTAAAAGTTGAAACACTTTTCAAGTTGGACGCTTCCTCAAGAACCCGAAGCCAAGGATACAAACTTAAGAAAAGAAGATTTGAAACAAATATAGCAAATAATTTTTTCCAAATAAGGTAGTTTCTTCGTGGAACGAGTTGCCGGAGATCGTTGTTAAATCAACAAGCATAAACATCTTGAAGAACCGCCTAGATGCATACTTTAAATGCATCGGCGTGGTTTGAAGGAGAGCTGGCCGAGAAGTGGAGTGCACGGTCTTTTCCAGCTCTGATATCTTATAATCTTACTTTAAACCAAAGAAATTTAAGTGATAAGAAATCAGGTTATAAAATGTATAATTGATATCTCCACAGAAGATTTTGAAATTTAAAATTCTCATAAATCTCCCGATACCCCTTGAATCTTAGGAACACTATAAGTAAAACAGCTCTCTTCTAACTTAAATAGTGGTTTGTCGTCGGTTCCTCTCCTAGTTATCTTAATTCCTTTAGTCTATCCTCATAACTTTTATGTGGGATAGAGGGGATAAGCTAAGCTTGGTTGCACTGGTTGTACGCGTTCCAACCTTGCGATATCCTTTCGAAACGAAGGACTCCAAAATTGTACGGCATACTCCAGGTGCGGCCGAACGAGGGAGTTGTACAGACAAAGTACTATCTCCTGGTTACGGTATCCAAACTGGCGCTTTATGTAGGCTAACATCCTTTGGGCTTTCTTCTCTGCCTCGATGCACTGTTTCGAGAACTTGAGGTCGCTAGTAATAGTTACACCCAAGTCCTTCTCAGTGTCACTCGATTCAAGAGCAGTGCCCTTAAGGATATACTGAGATTGGGGGTTTCTGTGGCCGATATGCATTACTTTGCATTTGTTCACGTTAAAAGGCATTTTCCACGTGTCCGACCACTCCCCAATCTTCACAAGATCTTCCTGCAGGCGGGCAGTATTTCCATCCTTTGCAACGTTCATACCAAGCTTGGTATCGTCGGCAAATTTGGGAATCTTGGCAACCATGTCACCGTCCATGTCGTTGAAGTTGGCTGATGAATAGTAGTGGTCCCAGGACAGAACCTTGAGGCACCCCGCTAGTAACGGGAACCCACTCAGAAGCCTGTCCATTCACCAACACCCGTTGTCGTCTGCCACTTAGCCAGTTCTCGATTCAGCCGGCTACCTTTCCGTCTATGCCAAGCGCTCGCACTTTCCGGAGAAGGCGGCGGTGTGGTACCTTATCAAAGGCTTTTTGAAAGTCTAATAGACCACATCCACCGCCTTGTCCCGATCGTGCTCACTGAACACAAAGTGGAAGAATTCCACAAGGTTCGTCAGGCATGACCGTTGCCTTCGGAAACCGTGCTGGGAACTCCTCAGTAGCAGGTTTGACTCTAAATACGACGTCATTTTGTCCACCATCATGCTTTCCATGAGTTTACCGACTATCGAAGTCAGACTGATAGGTCGGTAGTTTGACGGTTGGCTACGGTCTCCTTTCTTGAAGATAGGAGTCACCTCCGCTTCACGCCAGTCTCTAGGAACGCATTCGGGCCTGATTGACATGTTGAAGATTGCGCTCAAGTGTCGTGACACTTGATCGCGCACTTTTTTCAACACTTTAGGTAGAAACCCATCTGGGCCAAGTGACTTATTCGTCATTAGGTCACTGATATTCTTTTTTATTTCCCCTTCGGTGAAGTCCATATCCTCCAGCTTTTCCCCCGAGTAGGAATCCATTGGCTGGGGGATGGGACCGCACTCTTCAGTAAACACTGAAGAGAAGTAGTGATTGAGGAGTTACAAGGAGTTACAAGGAAAAGAAGTACCTCAAAGGCCTTGCGGCCCATATCGAGGAGGCACTTTTTGTGGTTTCGATTCTTAGCATGTACTGATTACTTGCTATGAGATCATCAACTTTTCAAATATAATTTGTCAAGTCTACTCTTGAACTGTTCAACACTACTACTCTCAACAACCCCCGCTGGTAGTTTATTCCATGTGTGGCAAATGTCATATGTGAATGACTTACCCACCAGAATGGTATTGAATCTGGGCAGCTCCACCTTCCACCCGTGATTTCGAGTCATATTCCGGTTGAGGGTAAAGAATTTGTTGGAGTCGACATTTTAAAATCCTTTCAAGATTTTAAAAGTCTCTATTAGACGACCGCGCAGTCTTCGAGTCTCTAACGAATAGAGATCGAGCTCTTGCAGTCTTTCTTGGTATGACTTGTTCCTTAGCGATGGGATCAGTTTCGTGGCCCTGGCTTGAACCTTTTCCAGACGATCGATGTCTTTTCGATAATGAGGAGACCAGAACTGAACAGCGAACTCTAGGTGAGGCCTCACCAGCGAGTTGTACAAGGGCAAAACAACCTCTTTTGTTCGAAAGCTGAATTTCCTCTTGATGTAACCCAACAAGCAATGAGCCTTTTTCTCCACCTGTAAGCACTGCTTCGAGAATTTGAGATCGCTGCTAATCAGCACACCTAAGTCCTTCTCGACATCAGTAGACTCAAGACGCATACTTTGTAGCTCGTAGCCTGACCGGGAGTTTGCATACCCGATGTGCATCACCTTACACTTGTCTAAGTTGAAAGGCATCTGCCACTTGTCAGCCCACTCGCCGATCATCCGTAGGTCATCCCTCAACATCTCGATGTTTTCGGGATTCGCTACATTAGCTCCAAGTTTTGTGTCGTCGGCAAATTTCGCTAGACGACTCACCAGTCCTTCATCTATATCGTGATGTAGATGATGAATAATAAAGGGCCTAGCACGGAGCCCTGAGGGACTCCGCTCGTTACTGACGACCACCGAGAGGTGTGGCCTCCGATGGTAACCCTATGTCGCCTGTCCGACAACCAACTTTCCAACCATTTTGCGACCTTTCCTCTTATTCCCAGGGCATGTACTTTCGCCATCAGTCGGCGGTGGGGGACTTTATCGAAAGCCTTTTGGAAATCCAAATAAAGTATGTCCACCGCTCGACTTCTGTCAAACTCGCTCATTATACCGTGGAAGAATTCAAGCAAGTTCGTGAGGCACGAGCGCTTTCTTCGGAAGCCATGCTGTGTGTCTCTCAACAGGTCGTGAGACTCTAAATGATTCATTATCCTATCCCCTATGATGCCTTCCAGTACTTTGCCCACGATTGAAGTTAGACTTATTGGTCGGTAGTTTCATGCGGTGCCACGGTATCCCTTTTTGTGGATCAAGGTGACATTGGCCATACGCCAGTCTGCAGGTACTTCGCCACTGTCGAGCGATGAGTTGAAGATCTCAGAAAGATGAGGGCTCACCTGATCTTTCACCTCACGCAGTACTCTTGGCAGGAAGCCGTCAGGACCTGGGGATTTATACGCATTTAACTGACCTAGCCTTCTAGCAACTTCTTCGGAAGTTGTAGTTATTGCTTCTAGTGATTCTAACTCTCGATCTATCACTATAGGCGGTCTGGGTATCTCTCCGCCCCTTTCCCTCGTGAAAACCGAGGAGAAGTAGTCGTTGAGTATGCCAGCTATTTCCTCATCTGAATCCTGAAGAACGCCGTCGGCGTCCCTCAGGGGTCCGAGGCGTTGGCGTACTGGTTTTCGGCTGTTCACGTACGCGAAGAACTCCTTGGGGCTCTCTTTAGAGAGAGAGGCTACACGAATTTCTTCGTTACGCTTAGCCGTGCGCACTAGTGCCTTAACCGTTCTTCTATGGGTCACATAGGCTTCATGGTGCATCGCACTACTATTCCTCTTCCATGCTCTGTGCGCTGACTTTCTAGCTTTAATAGCACTAGCGATTAGCATTTTCTGCATCTTAATGCTTTAATGCCCCCGCTTCATTTCTCAAAGGGCCAATCGTTCGACGGATTGGTTTACGGCTCTTCACATATCCAAAAACTCCTTGGGATTCTCTTTACAGAGTCTCGCCACCCGGAGTTCCTCAGACCACTTAGCCGCCCTTATGCTAGACTTGACTTTCCTGGCTAGCCTCCGGTATTCGTCAAAGTCGCCCGAGATATTCGATTGCCGGTACACATTTCTCTTCTCCCTAAGCAGTTGGCCGAGTTCTCGATTAAACCACTTTGGTTAAACAGAAGACCGACGGGGACATTTCAGAGGGATGAAACGTAATTGAAGACTCATGAACTTATTTTTGAAACTGTTCCACGAGTCTTCAACAGCATCGCACACTTCTAGCCTCGCGTCAGTCAGTCCAGCACGAAGACCTGCAAAGTCTGCTCTTTTCAAATCGAGTTTCCTCGATTTACTAGTTGCAGGCCCTGCCTTCGGGACTTTGACTACATGTCTAATTAGTCGGTGGTCACTGCCACCGAGCTCTTAACCAACAAAGAGGTCCTCAACGATGTCATCCTCAGAGGGGAAAACCAAGTCGAGGATATTGTCTTCTCTCGTTGGCTCTCTTACCCATTGAGTGAGGAACTCGTTGTTCGCGAACTCCAGGAGTAGTGCGTTTTGGCCACAGGGTTCTCTGGTTTTCCAGTCAACTTGTGTGTTGAAATCCCCCATGACGATACACACTCTGTCTTCGACAAGTTCTCCTAGTAGCTGGTACAGATCTCTGTCCTTTTCAACGAGTTGGGCAGGAGGTCTATAAAGCACCAGGGTCCTGTATTTGGCAGGACCTATCTCTAGGTTAACACTTAGTAGTTCATGGTCGGATACGATGTTGTAATCCGTTGAGTTGAGAGTATCCTTGACATAGATCACATCGCGAGGGCATTTTAGAGACACTTAGAGATTAATAAGCGTATCATCTCCCATTAGGGAGCTTAAATTCGAGTGAGCTTCTGATGACAAGTGTGAGAGAGATGGGAAGGCGATGAGTTTCCCAAAGTGAGATGCAGTCTAAATTTATCTATGGAGCATATTTCCCTCATTCGTGCTGATTGTGCATTCTATGTGTGTGCGCGAGCATATATTAACAACTTACAACCTTTTTCTTCGGTCGGTATAAACTGACTGTCATATATATATATATATATATATATATATATATATATATATATATATATATATATATATATATATGTGTGTGTGTGTGTGTGTGTGTGTGTGTGAATTTGGGCAGTATATTTTCATTATAGCATGTTTTATTAAAAGCGACCGCTAGTTTCGAATTAATAATTCTTTTTTCAATCTTCTCGATTTGTCTTATATTCGCCTTTTCTTTAATCTGTGGATAAGCGTACCGAAGTTCATCGGGGACTGATGCTTGTTATTTTGCCAAAAGTAGAAGTAAATTAATGTAATTTAGCACTTTCTTTAATTTAACTGACGCGTTTCAATACCACGAGTATCAGCTTCAGAGTTACAATGGGGAATCATTACAAAGTATTCAGTTTATTTATGTTACAAAATGTATTAACAAAATTACGAACGAAGCTATACACGTATAGGCAGGTTGGATCCAGGTGATAAAAGGTCGGAGGAGTAGGTAGCCAGAGAGGTGGGGGGAAATTAAACTGCTTGCCAGAGGGGATTAGTGGCCAGGGGCAGCTCTGAGTAGACCTGTCCCTCTGTTTGCCTTTCTTGCGCTGGGCAAGATTTCATTGGAGTTAGAAACAACCGAATTTAAACATACAGTCTAACTCCACGGGATTGGTGTACGTAAAACCACGTACGTACGTACAAGCGAGGGAAAATTTACATGCAAGCTATAGAGATTATTATTAGTATTTATATTATTATTTTTAAAATTAGAATAGTGAATCTTTCCCCACCGTCCTTTTGTCTCTTTCAGTCTCTCGACCTCGCAAGGGTAAAAGACCCTTCAACCTAACCTCTTAGACGACACTGAATAGCGAGACTCGCGTCAAGATCAGAATGACGTTCACAATTAAGCCGCCACCTAGAATAGGTAGCGATTAGCAAGAGATCATATATGTCCTGTCATAAATGTAGAGTTTCCAGGTACGTAAAAGTGTATTTAGGAAAGAAAATTTGTTGAATGTACAACTGTGTAGCAGACGTTGTTTTATGAAAAAGATAATTAACTTTCTACGGCATCTACAGAGGCGATGTCGTTCTCGTAAATTAAATTTAAAATACGTAAGAGTATACTTGGCTCTGAGCTGTGTTTTTATTTCTGTTTATTGAGTCTCTCAATTTACTCCTATTGTCTCAATTTGCAAGTCAGCGCTGTGACAAAAATGTAATCCTTCTTCCTTCATTTCCAGCAAGTGAAAGACCGAATTTGTATTATTGAGTCCCTTTTGTACGCTCGTGTGCATACGCCTGCATGTATGCGAAGTAAATCTACAAGTTGGGTTAATGAATATATATATATATATATATATATATATATATATATATATATATATATATATATATATATATATATATATATATATATATATATATATATATATATATATATAAAGAGAGAGAGAGAGCAACTACAGGATCTGCGGGTGATTGATTATACAACCACCACAGGGCTATGCCATTTTCAAATCAAATTTGAAGACAGAAAGAAAGATGCAGAAACATTGTGTAGCTGACTATAAATACATAGAGTACAAGTGGAAGAAGAATTGGACGCGAATGAGCGTCCAATTCTTATTCGTCTTGTAATATATATATATATATATATATATATATATATATATATATATATATATATATATATATATATATATATATATATATATATATATATATATATATATTAGATATTGTCAAATAATTTTATGTTGTTATTTTTGTTTTACATACCATTCAATATTTGTATATTTTATTGGTTTGCCTTTCCTTGCCCCATTTTTAATTTAATTTTAATTTAATTTTTCCCTTTTCTCGTTCTCGTTAGTCGCTGATGATGGTCCCAGTTGACATCTGAAACGTCTGGCCAATAAATGATGTTTAGAGCTATTTCCTGGGTTTTCTTATTCCCCATATATATATATATATATATATATATATATATATATATATATATATATATATATATATATATATATATATATATATATATATATATATATACAATAAACCGTCTATATAACGAACCTCAATATAACGAATTTCGTTATTTCCATTGCTCTTAACGCCCATCGGGTTTAACGAACTTTCGGCTTTAACGAACGACTCCCCCGTCCCATATAGTTCGTTATATCGAGGGTTTACTATATATATATATATATATATATATATATATGCAAAAATAATCACCAAAGCCCCGTGATCTAAGATGCTTGAAATATTTCAAGGGCAAATAATACGCAGAATAAGCCCGAGCATTTTCGTGTTTACATAATCAGGGGCAGAAGTCGAATGAAATAAAGAAATAGTTAATAAACAGAGAAATGTGACATCATTCAATCGTTTAGGGGGGAAAAATTAGGACGGATAATTTAACTTTTCACAAATGATTTTGATTGATTTTAACTCATTTACGCGAAATAGTAATTTTTTTTACGCTCCCTCATTTACGCGAAATAATACTATAACGCTGCCTTTTAATAAACACTTGTCCCATGTTCCTAAATTATTAAAATATTTAAAAGTTATATTCTCTAATAATTCTACGTAAAAAAAACTTAGTAATTAAAAATTCTGCCTCTAATAAAATGCCCTGCATTTATAAAATTTGGTGCAAATCTTGTCTTGGTTTTTACATAGGCCAGGCAACAAAAAGCCAAGATGTGAGAATTAAACAACATAAGTACTGTTGTCGAACGGGGCAAACTTCAAATGCACTGTTTATCCATCAATCTACTTTGAGCCATCAAATAAATTGGTCTAATGCGAAATCAATAATTTTGTGTTCAATTTTATTGAAAGAAATTTAATGGAATCAGCCATAATCAAATTTTCCCATAAAACTAATTTCAATTTAAGTGAGGGTCTATTTAACCCTTTACCGGGCACTTATAGATAGAAATAGACCCAATTCTAAGATATTTTTACTCTTGAACATTTTTAGAATTTTTTCATATTTACGTTGAAAATCAACATTAATGAAGTGATCATATATGGTAACTAGCCCGGTAAGGGTAACAAAACTCCATAATGTGGCAATATTAAAAATGTAAATAGAATGGTAAAAAACACACATGATGACAGTAGCATCATTGCATTACATAAAAAAGACAAAAATAAAAATATTACAATATAAGGGGTTTTCATGACCCCCCCCCCCAAATATACATCACCCCACCTCCCTTGTCCCTTCCAACACATAGATCACTCACTATACAGTACATCACTTGTCCCTTCCTGCTGCTAGCAGACTGGAACAGCTCTAAACGAAAGTCCTTCAGGCTCAGTGTCTTCGTCTCCCCGAGAGACTCACAATCACGCCTGTAGCACAGCCAGGCGTTGCACACGGAGAGGTCGAGGCAGTAAGCAGAGAGTCTCATGTACCATTTCTTCGACTTCATAGGGGTGCGGTAGAGTTGGACGAGCATGTCACTCTTGTCTATTCCCCCCATGTTTGCGTTGTAGTGTTTTATCACATTTGGGCACCCAACTTCTTCCTTCTTCTTACTTGCTTTTGAGTATCGTAAACATTTGTTCACAGGCTCAATCCCTATGTCCGTGGACAGGACAGTAACGACCTTCGTGTCCTTCCACCTCAGAGCCATGATGCCGTCATCTGTAATCATGTAGGTGTATGACCCCCGGGGAACTTTTGGCTTCATAAACTCCTTGACAGTCTTCAGTGGAGGATTGCCAATTCTGTTGTCCCTGGCCGTGCCTGTGTACCTGCAGTTCTTTGTTTGCAGGTACCGTATCAGCTCCAAGCTTGTAAAGTAATTGTTAGCAAAAATTGCAGTATTGGAGGTGGATGTCATGGTGCTGGCAAGTACTGATACAATTTGTCTTGTGAGCCCAAGTGTTTCTTGCACCGAACTGAAATGGACTCCGTGTGCCAGCAATGTAGGCTCTCCCTGGTACATAATCATATCATGTATGAAGCCATCCTCAGATCCACGAGAGAACAGTTTATACCACCACCTATGAGGCTATTCTTGATATACTGCCTCAGATTCCCAGCAGTCTTTCCCTTATAGTCCACCATGACCTCATCAATGGACTGTTTGGGAGTCTGAGGATCTCGCAGGAAGGCTTTAGTGATGCTGGTGAAGAGTGGGTGCACTTTGAAAAACCTGTCAACACTGCCCCCTTACCGGGCATATGTCCATGTTTGATCCACTCAGGAATTTCTCGACTTTTACCCTTACCGGGGCTATGTCCATATTTGATCAGTCACATGTTCGCTGCCCGAGTTCACCTAGTTATGCACGTCCTACACAAATGACACCTATATAATATCAAGTTATCATCAACTTACCGTCATTATGTGAAAGAGTATAAGCGTGGGCGCAGAGACAAATCGGCCATAGGCTTCACTTTCTGGCGTCAGGGAAGCAACTGATCTCCGAGGTCCGAGGGGCTCTGAGCCAATCCCTGGGCTGTGTATTCCATGACGTCATACCCACGCTGGGAGCATGAAGCTTGCTGATTGGCTTAGGCACTATCTTCCCGCTTCAAATTTAAACCTGTTGGCTTGGGGGCGCCATATTGGACGCCCATTTAAGTGATCATATATGATAACTTACCCGGTAAAGGGTTAAATTAGATAATTGTATGACGAATAATATTTGTTTGCAATATTAATTTATTTTGTTGAATTGATTTATATATTGTAATTCCACGGGTAGGCTATTCATTTGTTTGTCAGTTGTTTTGTTTTTCCCCTAAACGATTGTTTTTGTTCGTCAGTACGTATTATTTTCCTTTGGGATATTTCAAGCATATATATATATATATATATATATATATATATATATATATATATATATATATATATATATACAGTCGCACGCAAAATTAAAATTATTGCATACATAACATTTTTTAATAATTCTTGCATAATATTTCTTCCTTTAGGTTGATAATTTACAAATATGTTTCAATAATAGCAATGTTGCTCTTAGCCAATCAGAAAGCGCCACGATACTTTACTTATCAATGACGTCATATGCTATCTCCTTCAGCCACCATTCTCTTTCCACCAGTTGTAATCTATGAACGTGATGGGCGGCAAAATTAAGGAATTGTCAGAGGATGTGCGCAAAATGATCATTGAACGCCACAGAAGAGGAGATGGCTATCGTAAAACATCCCAAGATCTAAAGATCCCTTTAAGTACAATAAGAAACATTATTAGAAAGTGGAATAAATTTTAATACGACTGCTAACATTCAGAAAAGTTTCCGGCCACGGAAACTAAACAATGCAACTGCACGGTGAATTGCTCGGAAAGTTCAGAACGATCCATTTACAACTCGCATGGAAATTCAAAACGATCTTAAAGTAGCTGGAAAGAAAGTGAGCAAGGACACAATTAGTAGAACCCTCAATCGTATTGGCCTACATTCAAGATCTCCAAGGAAGTCTCCTTTATTGACCACTAGATATGTAAAGGCCCGGTTAAAATTTACTGAAACATATGAAAACCAAGCGAGCGAATTTTGGGACAACGTAATATTGTCCGATGAGACCAAAATTGAACTTTTTGGGCGGAACACGGCAACTCAGGTTTGGAGGAAGAAAGAAACAGCTCACAACCCTAAGAATACCATACCTACTGTGAAATTTGGAGGCGGTAGTTTAATGGTATGAGCGTGTTTTTCATCAAATGGCACTGGCAAATTGGAAATAATCAGAGAGAGGATGAATGCCTCTCAATATTGCGAAATTCTAGCCAAAAATCTTCTCGAATGTGCCAGATCATTGGGCCTTGGACGAAGTATTCTTTTCCAACAGGACAATGTTCCTAAGAACACTGCCAAGGCAACTCAAAAATGGTTTGAAAATAATGAGATTGACGTCATGGCATGGCCTAGTCAGTCTCTTGACCTAAACCCAATCGAAAACTTGTGGAGGAAACTAAAGCTACAAGTTTGTGCAAGGAATCCTCAAAATGTCAAACAGTTGGAAGATTTCTGCAAAGAAGAATGGGCTAATATTCCTGCGAATACTTGTAAAAGGCTTACAACTAACTACAGAAAGAGGCTTTAAGCAGTAAAACAGAATAGAGGCTATGCTGCAAAATATTGAATAAATGTATCCAATACTTTTGCGTGTGTTATTTTGATATTTTTGCAAATAAAATTTTTGGATTTATGATTTTTTTTCATTTTTCATTTGCACAGGTGATTGAAAGTATTATTGGAATATATTTGTAAACTATCAGCCCAAAAGAAGAAATATTATGCATGAAATAGTAAAAAAATGTTATGTAACCAATAATTTTGTGTGCCACTATATATATATATATATATATATATATATATATATATATATATATATATATATATATATATATATATATATATATATATATATATATATATATATATATATATATATATATAACGATTTAAAACAAATGAATTACTATGTGTAGAGTGAGGTCGAGAAGGAATCCAACCGCTAAGGCTAAAACATCAAGAACGAGTTGGTGGCCAAGATCGTTGAAATTTCTTATTGCAGGAGTGGGTCTTTTACGCAAACTGTCAAATTTAGTCCGAACACCCTGTATATTTATATAGTTGCAGCTCTCTCTCTCTCTCCCTCTCTCTCTCTCTCTCTCTCTCTCTCTCTCTCTCTCTCTCTCTCTCTCTCTCTCTCTCTCTCTCTCTCTCTCTCTCTATCTCGCATATTTCCTGTCCTGTTAGCCACAGGACAGGGAAGGTTCTCTCTACGAAAGAATTCTCACATGTTAGGCTTCACTCTATTAAGTGTAAAACTGAAATCACAACGGACGATTTTAAAATCTTAAAAACCACTCCTGATACCATATCATTAAGAATTCTTGAATCGATTTATATTAAATACCTTTCTCCTTCCTTAAATTCCGATTCTTCTTCTCACCCACTACTTCTACTCTAAACAAAAATATTACCAACCTCCTAACCTTCTCTTTCTTCTTACGCTCCTCGCCCTTTCTTCCCAGTTATCCTCTAACGGCTGATTGTTTAAGGTTGGTTTATCCTGATGTGTTTGCTGTGTTTCCTCAATCGTTAATTTTTAACTCGCAACATAATAATCCAAAAATATCAATTACCTTTAAATTTATCGCTATCTCCCCCCTTAATAAACATTAAATACTTTCCATAAATTCGTTATTTTGATTATCCGTTTGACTCTTAACTTATATTGTTTTCCACGAATTGTATTTCCAGTACCCGAAGATGGGTGAAAAGTTCACCCGAAACGTTGTATCAAGAAAATGAAATGAATTTCCCTTTATACGTCCTTTCGTTCATCCTTCAAATTATATGTATATATATATATATATATATATATATATATATATATATATATATATATTAGATTGGCCAGAAAGTCCTAATTCACTTTGGAAGCGGGAAGAAAACAAAATTTATGAAGAAACACCAACGTCTGTATCACCTCGAGATCTTCGCCTGACTGACTGTGCCTTCTCCTTCACTATCGCAAATCTCCTTCACAGCAACGCTTGTAACAATAGCGAATCAAAACTCTAATTTCACTTTCTCCCAAACTCATTTCTGTCAGTTGGGGCTAACACAAAGATAAATAAACTGCGCAGGACCAACAAACAACAGCAACGTCCGGAGGCTGGTAGTCGAATGAGTAAGGCTAACCTAACCTAATATTGGTGTTGCTCCATAAAATTTTGTTCCACTTCTTAAGTGAGTCAGGACTTTCTGTCCTTGAACTTGGCCCATTAAATAAAACTGCTCGCGCACAATTTTCTAAATTATTAAAAAAGTTTTATTTACATACTTATTTTACTATAGTCTTTGCTAATAAATTTTAATTAGAAATGTTTTTCAATTGTAAGGATAGATTCTCGCCCGAAAGTAGAAGCATGGTCGTTTATAATTTCAATTGCCCTGAGTGTAACCAAGGAAAATACATAGGGATCACCGTGCGCTCATTAAAGGCCAGAGTCTGTTCGCATTTGGGCATTAACCTTAGAACACGTAATAAATACCCTTTGTAAAAAAGAAAATTCAGCAATTCGCCAACATAGCATCAGTTATAAAGCCCAAGTATCTATTAATAATTTTAAAATATTGGGTTCTCCTCAAGACTACATCACTCATGATTTTAGAATCACTATTTATCAAGCAATACAATCCTTCTCTCAATAGTGACTTATCTTCCTCTCCACTGTCAATTACGTATTCCCAAACAAACCAATAATTTGCCCCGAACCGTAAACCAATTTACTTAATTACTAATTCTCTTCACCTTCTCAGTCTTCATTCTCTACGGTGACCTTTTTATGCACGTGAATTAATTGGTGTTCATTTAATCATTTTATTTTTGTTTAGTGTTTTCTGGGGTTTTAATTTATAACCTCAACTTTAGTTTTAAACTTTTATTTTATATCCATTGTTTACAAATTCCTTTTGTTTTATAGTAGCTGAAGATGGGCGGGTATAGCCCGAAACGTTGGAATAGATGAACCACGTTTTAATGGTATTTACTTTCATCCTGAGCTTGAGTGAAGAGCCGCCTATATAATATATATATATATATATATATATATATATATATATATATATATATATATATATATATATATATATATATATATATATATATGTGTGTGTGTGTGTGTGTGCAGATAGACCCACAAAGAAAAGGTGAAAACGAAGATTCCGAGCGCTTTCGTCATTATTCTTAAAGACCTTTTCAAGGAATTAACAGGATTACAATTAAGTTAAAAGTGTGGGTGCGTGTAGGGAAGGACGATAGGGTGTGTGGATAGATAGAGAAAATAGACAAGCGGTGAAAAGAGAAAGAAGTGTGGTAGGGTGCAAAGAGATGCTAGAGCCTGGTGATCAGGCCTATCACTTCAATTATTTTTTTTGTAGCGTGTTTTCTGAGTTGAATCTGTTGATTCTTGTATTTTTTATGGCGTTCAAGCCATTTGTCTTAATTACTTTAGTTTAGCTTTGTGTGTATTATGCATTGCTTATTTGTTTATGTTTTTCATACTTTTAAGTGCGTGCTTAATGTTTTGGTATTCTTTGTATGTGTGTGTGCTTTAGTTCTTTTGTTTTTTCTAAGTCGGTGAAGTTCTCGTCGTATTCGGGATTTTCTTGTTTGTTGGTTTAGCGTTGTCTTCTTCGGTGATTATTTGTCATAATTGTAAGTTTTGGTCTTGATTCGGTTGGTTCCTCTGGTTAGGTTAGACACTACATCTCATCATGCGTAGAACGGCACTTCATCCCCGCCAGCCACTCGGTTAGCGGAGCTTGGAAAACTGGCGCGACATTCTGCTCTTCTGTTCTGGTTAATCATCTGAGTAATTTCTTCACCCAGTTCTCGATTAACCAGATCCTGCATTTTCCGGGTCCATTCTTCGATGACTTTGTTAATGGGAATTATCCCCGTCTCTCTGTGCAGGTCTTCTTGGCGTCTTCTTTCTCGCCTGCGTGTACCTGTGATCAGGTACATGCATTTATTTTGCACTACTTGAAGTCGCCTCTTTTGTGTTTTCGAGACACAAGAGAGGGTGGAGGCGGGGTAAAGCAACGTAGATCTTACAAGGGCATTGTAGATCTTCTTGTTCCTTTCACGTAGATTTTTGAACGTATACAGAGTTCTGACAGCGGCCAAGGCTCGAGAAATTCTTTCTTCGACGTGCTTCGCGTACCCGGTAGAGGTGATTTTCATACCGAGTACATGACATTCGTTAGTATAGGGATAGCGAGTATCCCCCACTCTCACGTCTGCTCTTCGTGTGCGTCCAATGGGGATTAACTTGAGCTTCTCTTGGTTTGTTCCATGAACAGGAGGCTAGACAAACATTGCCTTAAATAGTGGAAGGGGAGATTAGACTAACCACCTCTGAACCTTAATTATGCGGTATAAAATCCTGAAATAGGGCTTTCGCCATATTTATTTTCTGCCTTTCAAAAGAATTTTGAAGTCAGAAAGAAAGATGCAGAAATCTTGTATTGCTGACTATATATCCATATTTTACAAGAGAAAGAGAAATTTGACGCTAATGAACAACGAGACAAGAAACAGGAGTTTCTTGTCTCATTGCTCATTTGCGTCAAATTTCACTTTCTCATATATATATATATATATATATATATATATATATATATATATATATATATATATATATATAGCTCATCGGACCAAAGATTAGTCACCGAGGGAGAAAAAGCATAATTTAACATCTGAAGCGTGTAGGAACCTTAGGCAGCCGAGAGGCGTAGCTTAGTTTACGTCGAAACATTAATTAGGCTTTATTTGTGTTGCAGACGGCGTGAAGATCTGTAGATAGCAAATCAGCTCTACCTAAAATGGCCCGGAAAAGCGACGTCATGGAATGGCAAAAAGGTGTGATTGCATTTGGCCGCGTCAAAGGTTATCATGTGAAGGAGGTGGCGGAATTTGGCAGTGTTTCAACGAGTACAGTCATCCGGATTTACAAGCCATGGCAGAACTCCCAAAAATGCGGAAAACTTTCGCCAGAATTGCGGACGAAAGACGGTGTTGACAGACAGGGACCGTCGTAGAATCTCCAGGCTTGTAATTACAAATCGATTTGCTTCCAGGCAGGAATGGCTACAAAATGTCAATTCTGGTCCTTCACCACTCATTTCATAAAGAACATTACACAGGGAACGCCATGGCATGAACATATGGAGCAAAGTGGCGTGCAAGAGGCCCTTACTATGGTTACAAGTGACTAATTTTTTGTCTGGTGAGCTTATATATATACAGGGTGTTAAAAAAATGATATCATTTGAGATTTAAATATCACAGAAAGTGCATAGTCAAGGCAAATGAAACTAAACAGGCTTAATGTTAAGCAACATAAGATTTATTCCTCCAAATTTGAATAAGGAAATCAAAGGTATGTGGATTCCATAAACGATTTCACAAATGTTCAATATGCGCACCGCCTGAGACACGGCACACGTCAAGTCAGTAGTCCAACTCCTCCCAATCACGCTGCAGCATGTCTTTGCTAACAGTTTACAGTGCGGTAGTGACTCTGTGCTTGAGTTCCTCTAGGTTTGCCTGAAGATGGGGGACATAGACCAGTCTCTTCACATAGCCCCAGAGAAAAAATCGCAAGGTGTCAGGTCAGGTAAACGTGGCGGCCATTTCAACAGCACATTGTCTTAATCACCAGCACACCCGATCCATCTTCCTCGCAGATAGTGATTGAGATAAGCCCGCACAGTGAGCTTGCAGTGGGGTGGAGCCCCGTCCTGTTGAAAAATGAAGTTTTCTTGTTCTTTCGCAATGTGCTCATCCATTAGCCAGTTCTGAAGCATTTGCAAATAAACATGGCCGGTCACATTTCCCTCAAAGAAAAACGGGCCATGAAGATGGTTCTTGGAGATGGCGCAGAACACATTCACTTTCGGTGAGTCCCTCACGTGCTCAACTATGGATTAGGGATTTTCTTCGCCCCAAAGGTGAACATTATGCTTAATGACTTTGCCATTCGTATGAAATGTTGCCTCATCACTGAAAACAAGACATTCCTTGAACTCGTCTTCTTCCAGTTTATCTTGCATACCAACACAGAATTGTTTGCGCTTTCGCTTGTCATCTGCCATTATGGCCTGAACTAGCTGCAGCTTGCAGGGTTTCATTTGCAAGCGTTTCGGCAGGACGCGCCAAACTGTCGTTGGAGGAATTTGGGTTTCCAGACTTATTCTTCTTATGCACTTCTTGGGGCTTCGCCAAAGTTTTTGGCGAGCCCGCTCGACCATCTCTTCCGATGTTATTGGTCGTTCAGATCCTTTTGCCCTGTACAGGCAGCCTGCCCCTTTGAATCTTTTGTTCCATGTCCAAATCTGCATTGCCGTTGGTGACTGTTTAGAGAACTCTCTCACAAATGCACGCTGCACAGTCTTATTCGACTGTGTTCGAGCATACTCCAATACACAAAACGCTTTTTCACTTAATTGCATGGAATTTTTATTCGCGTAAAGATAAAAATATCAAACATAAAACTTTGACCTATTTCTATACATGCTGTTAAAATTTGAATTCATTTGAACGGGAACTGGCAAAATTATTAGATTGCAAAATGATATCAATTTTTTTTAAACACCCGGTATATATATATATATATATATATATATATATATATATATATATATATATATATATATATATATATTAAAGATTATTTGAGGGACACTCAAGATGGAGTGGGTAAAGAGGGAGGGGGGTATAAACGTGGAGAATAAAGTAGGAAGGAAGACTAAGAATGAAGAAGTAATTAATGTCTAGATAATAAGAGTGGAAGGAGAGGAAGAAAAGGGGAAATTGGGAAGGGGAAATAATGATTACGTCATCATGCAAAAATGCTCCTTAGATAGGCGAGAGAAATAGAGCGAAGGAGAGAGAGAATACGGAGGTGGGGGGGAAATCAATGGATATTAGGTAGAGGTGGGGCGAGAAGGCGTCGTGAATATAGTTGGAAGGAATAAGAAGAAAGAAAGAAGCAAGAAGAAAATGCCGGATAAAAAGGGCAGAAAGAGAGGTGAAAACATTGGAAAGGGGTAAAGGATGACGTCGGTCTGTAGAATGCTCTTCAGTTAACAAGAGTGGGGAAAGGGGAGGGAGGGGGCAAAGTTAATTCACATCAGGTGTGGTTAGTGTCTGGGTGGATTCCCTATTCGAGACATTTTCCCGGTAAAATAAAGGTAATAAAAGGATTACTGTAGTTCGGATTCCACATTAATCAGTAGGTCTCCAGTGAGAAATGAACGCAACTTGAGTGAGTGCAGATCAAAAAACATTTATTCTAATATATATATATATATATATATATATATATATATATATATATATATATATATATATATATATATGTGTGTGTGTGTGTGTAAGGAAATAGATACCCCACCCTCACAATTGAGCCACTGGTCTGTAACCACAACGTCCTGGCAGTGGAGGCGGGAAAGCCCGAAGAACACTTAACCTCCTTCCCTCTCGCCCCTCGTCTCGAAGAGAAGCTGAACGGCCGCCCCAGACCACATAATGCAC
Source organism: Ceratothoa steindachneri (assembly GCA_963969495.1). Lineage (NCBI taxonomy): Eukaryota > Metazoa > Arthropoda > Malacostraca > Isopoda > Cymothoidae > Ceratothoa > Ceratothoa steindachneri. The sequence goes on from OZ018319.1 coordinate 29,661,136, forward strand.
TAATCAGCTCAGGTCGGACCCATGACCCTAACATGGGTTGAAACAGCAAGATTTCCCCTAAGAGTTGATATTCAATTTCACCGCATATGCGAAATTAGAGGAGCGTCGTTCTAAATCCAGAAGGTCCCTTAGGACTAGCTGAATGACGCTCTAAGAAAAACCGTTAGAGGAGGAGAATTAATGCAGCCTATCCACGCATCGCCCCTCCTTCCCCTACCCCCAGTGGGGTGGCGAAGTATAAAATCAAATAACTTTCGAAAAACGGGGTAGATTAAGCGAGTCAAGAAAACGACTAAGACCGGCAAGAAGCCCGGCTACCAACAAAAGGGACGCTGAAGAAGCTCATCCGGAACCAGTTCCTGGTGGTCACACCGAGTTTAGAAGCCTGTCCCAGGTAGATCGTTAGAGAGATCTAGACATCGAAGACCGGCATAAATGCCCGGCAAACCAAAGATAGGAACAAAGAAGAAGCTCCTCCTCGAGCCAGTTCCTGGTGGTCACACCGAACTTTAAGTTACTTGATTTAAGAAGCAGGTTTAACTAACTCTCGTCAGAGAAACCCCCTATCCTGGTGTATCCCAAAACACAGAGGTAGTTCTGGCCCTTGAGGAATACCCCCTAAGTGAACTCCCTCAAGCACTCCCCTGAGTCAAAGGAATCACGCATTGGCTAATCGCTCGCCAGTGCGAATTATTCCCAGAGTAACCCAAAGAGTAGAAGAAACATTCTTTCCCTGTCCAGTGGTGAGATCATTTCCTCCAGAAGTCGTGCGTCTCTCCATCTGCCACACGCTCCGAGGTCCTCTGCGGTTGTAAAGCATTCCTCCGTCTCCCCCTCTGGACGCTGATCCACGCGTCGGCCCGGAAACAACATTCTTGAGGTGACAACAATTGAGTTCAAGGTCAGACTCAAATCCAATTCTCTTGGAATCTCGTAAGGTATCTAACCCCTAGTATCTGTTTCGTTGAGGTCAGTTGCATTTAATATTATAGTGAGCTGTGGGTCAACCGTTACTATATATTCAAGTATGTAATTTAGAAAGCCTCACTTAAAAATTTATTTAATTCATTTCTGTGTATTTAGTTTGTTAAATTTCATTGGTTTATGTTTTTTTAATTAAAGTTCTAGTTTTTTTAGAAACAATTTTTTTATTTAATCCTCGAAACGCTGAGCAAGTCACTAGGAACCCTCAAAGATTAACATAGTAATAATAATAATAATATAATCAAATATAGTACTCTTAGAGAGAAAACGTAATCACGGAGTTTTGAAGTACGTAACCAACCGATACGTACGAACACCATCACTTGGTCCTTCCTATACCACGACAATATATATATATATATTGACTTATACTTATAAAAAATGGAATATATAGTGAAACAAATAAAAAAATAGGACGAATTAATATAGAATACAGACACGTGTGCGGAGTCAACCGTGAAGAAAAATGTGATATAATTAGGAATGCATAAGGGACTTATATTAAATAAACTACTATTTTTTATAAACATTATTACACTGCTACAGAAGGATCATTTTTCTTAAGTTTAATTATGCACGCTTGTGCTGCCCACCGTGAAATGAACTTAATAAAAGGATTGCCGATAAGCCTAATCACTTTAAGGACAATAATTGAAGGGTGCCTTTGTATTACCTAGAGTGGGCTTGTACAAAAGATTTGCACGTACGTACATAGACGTCTATTTGTTCAGACCCTCAGTGAGGCCCACCTCTACAAATATTATCCACATTATCCTCGGTTAGCCTTTTTCTCCCAAAGATTCTTTCACTTAATTAACACACCTTTTACCCGGTCTTTCAACCATTAGCACACCACAAAATTCGTATATTATCTTAATAAGTCTATTTGTATAGACTCTTCTTACATGTCACCACACCTCAAAATACTTTCAGTCACAACCATATTCGAACTATTCTTCATATCATAAACACATTTTACAACGACGTTTTTCATTCTATTCACAATCATCTCTCTCAAGTTCTCGATTTATTGTCTTCTTGCGTGAGAAATGTATTTTTCTCCTTCCATAACAGCCTCAATACCATACCCCAACGTTTTAACCAACACTCTGACGCAAATTCCTGGAGCGCTACTCAACCAAACCCTTTTTTTCATTCATTAACGCTCTAAGTTCCCCCGAGAGACATCTTTACCATTTAAAACCTCTTGGTTGCAATCTACTTCCTTTACAAACCATCCTCGATACTTAAAACTTCGCACTTGTTCAAGGGTGACATCACGGACTAGGATATAACACTATGTCCCCCTCCTCGCACTCACCCTGTCAAAATGTTCTAGGAACGATTTCAAATCCTTCTCACCCTCCTACACCAGGTCAGCAGTAAATAACAATATAGAACCAACCCATCACAATTTCTCACCAATCTAACAAGCTTTTTCCTTATTCACAGACATAATTCTCTCAGTTACCAATCCATAGAGATATCAAACATCCATGTCAACATCACACAAGTTTGCCTTACTATGTCGACCCTACATACATTTTGCCCTAACGTATGTGTTACTCTCAACATAAATACTCTCTATACCATCCAATTTTTATAACTCTATACATCTCTAGTACCCGCCATAATGCTTCTCTATCTACCCAATCATAAGCTTTCTCCAGATCCACGAATCCAGCAGACACTTTACACCTCTTAACCCCGTTTATCACCAAATTTTGTAGGTACAAATAATTGATCCGCCTTATTCACCCCCTATCACTCTATCAGTAATACGCCCAATCAAAACTTTTACAGAGACATTACCTGAAAGCCTCACCAAACTGCTCCCATTAAATCCAGTTGCTTCATTTATTGGTTTCTTATTTGTTTCACTTTCATTTTCATTTTCATTTATGTATTCAACCGCTCTAAATTCTAAATCACTTTCTCGCAGACTTCAAACATATATCGCTGTTATCAGGTTTCGTAATACTAAGCGAGTTCATTACTTGCTCTGACTCGTCGCGGTTGTTGTTTACAGAGCAATTTGTTATTCTAATGTCCAGATTACAATAAAGACACTGATTTCCTCCAAATGTCAACAATAAATCCTAGAAAGATAGCGGAGGTAAAGATTTAAAACTCTGGCATTCAGATGATCAATCAATTGTAGACTTATTGGTGTGCGTGGGTGTGTGTGTGTGTGTGTATGTGTCCGTGCACGGTTTTATATCCAATTTTTCCGCAATGTACGGGGTAAAAGTCGAACCAAACGACTGTAAGTCAATTGATTGAATTTATTCATAGCTGAACTCATCTGAATGAGTCCCTGCTACTTTGTGTTGACGTTGGAATCCTATCCTAAAGAAGTAATTAGGCAATCTTGTTCCCTTAATTTGTGCTATAAAGAAGATATAAAAGTGAATATACAATGAGTCAAGTGATGCAGAAGTTCGGTGGATATAAGCTTGCAAATCGGTCTTTGTGAGGTGACGTGATAGCAAAAGTCAACCACAACCACAACCACAACCACAAATAACACTTGGTTAATCGTTCTTCTTAATACATATAATTAGATTTTGTTTTATATGTTACTTCTTTTAAATTTATCTTGATAAATAGATAATTTGGAACTACTTAGTAGACGTTTCATCTTATCAGTCAAATAATACGGCTGCACTAACCTTTTATTTCCCAGTGTCACTTTTTGCTTTTGTTTATAATTTCCAAAATTGAAAAAAAATAAACTCAGATTCTCTTTGTACAATGAAACAATATAAAATTAGTATGAATATTAAATTGAATGTGTCCAATTTTCAGTAAAAGGATAACAATTTCGCTTGTAGGAAGGTTTAATCTAGAAAACTAGATATTGTGTGAATCCAGACACTTCACAAATGATCTATCCTTAGTTAGCGCTGCTAGAAAATCTTCGAAGGAAATTTTGAAGCTTCATCATTTCCTTCATCGACTATGATTTCGCGTCCGTATGGGGCAGTGTTATAAACTCCAAGAAGATTCCTAAACAACGAACCCAAAACACATCGATATTTAGGCCAGGAGTCTCGCCTCAAGGGGGGAGGAGATGGGGCTGGGGAGTGGTTTATAGAGAGAGTGGAGTTGTAAGGAGAGGGGAAAGAAAGTGGGAAGGAAGGGAGAGAGACGGGGGAAGGGGAGGGAAAGTGGGAGGGGGGGGGGTGAGTCGGAGTGAGGGAAGTGAGAGAGAGAGAGGGGGAGTCACAAGGAATAGAGATACCTCAAAAGATCTTCGATCCTTTCTTTGGAGGTAAATCAAGCTCCTCTTGTCTCAAAGACGTGATCACGTAAACGGGGCTTCTTTATGGAGAACAGCCCCATTCTCGTAGCCGGCGCTAGTATCCTTTTTGTGCAAGGAAAGGGATTGGCAGGGTGGCACTGCCTTCAACCTGTTCGAGCTTATCAATATTTTTATGCGTTGTAGGAGACCAGAATTGTACAGCATACTCAAGGTGTGGCCGGCCTAGAGAGTTGCACAAGGTGAGAAGAATCACCTTGTTTCTAAAGCGAAATTGTATTTTTATATACCCCAACAGTCTCTGGGCTCTTTTCTCCACCGCAGTACATTGCCTTTGGAACTTCAGGTCGCTGCTGATTCGCAGGCCTAAATCCTTCTCCACTGCAGTCGCTTCCAAAGGTTTACTCAACAAGTGGTAGTCTTTCCGAATGTTAGTGTAGTTGATGAGCATCACCTTGCATTTGTCAAGCTTGAATGGCATTTGCCACATCTCACTTCACTCACTCAAGCTGCAAAATCTGTGCCGCAACCATTTGATTCCTTCTTGCGGGCTCACCTCCCCTCCTAATTTTGTATCGACACCTACCTGGTATTCAAGCAGAGCAGCCCCTGGTCTCTATCAATGATTTGTAGGATGAACAACAGAAATAGGGAACCCCTCTACTCATAGAGGCTCCCGTTGAGGTTGCCCTGTCGATCTTGACTTGCTGCATCCGGTGTGCCAATCATTTATCAATCCATTCGGCCATCCTACCAGTAATGACAACGGTGTGGACTTCACTCATTAACCTGCGGTGGGACACTATACAGAAGGCCATTTGAAAGTTCAAGTATAAGATTTCCACAACCGAACTACGATTCTACTTACTCAAACTACTATGAAAGAATTCTTGTAGATTTATGAGCCATGATCGGTTTCTGTGAAACCTGTACTGTGAATTCAAGATAAGGTTATGAGATTCTTGCTATTTAAGCATACGATCTGCGATTTTGCTCTCTAGTGGTTTATCGGCGATGGACGTCTGTGTAATAAGTCAGTGAGTAGCAGTCTTTAGCATTCTCTCTTCTTAATGAGTGTCACCTCCGCATATTCCAGTGATCCAGTACCTGCCCGTTAGTAGCGATTTATTGAAGATCTCAGTAAGGTGTGCAATCTCACCGTTGAATTCATGAATGATTCTGAGAAGGAAGCCATCCGCTTCAGGAGACTTGTACCCGTTCAGATTACTTAACCTACCCACCTCTTCATCGCTATCTACAACTATTTCGTAGTGGTTGGTCTCTTCCTCGATTTACCCCCGATTTCTGATCGTTACCGTCTTCTTCAGTCGTAAAGATAGAGGGAAAGTATTCGTTCAGCCCGTTGGCGATATCCATGTCCGATTACCGCAACACGACATCGTTGTCTCTCAGAAGACATATACGATGGCGATCATGCTTGTAGCTGTTAACATGCAGGAAGAATTCTTTCGGGTTATCTTTGCAGAGGGACGCGACCCAAATTTCCTCACCGCGTTTAAATCGACGTACCAGTGTTTTTACTTTATTACAATTCTCTCTGTACGGAACAAGATATTCGCCGCTATCGCTGGCTTTCCAACTTGTATACCAGCTTTCTATAACAAATGATCAAGGCGATGTCACTTTGAGCCACTTTGATTGGGTGGGCCTTTCGCTTACCCTTTTACTCGGAGTGTACCTACCTGCTAGGCCATAAAGCGGTCTCTGAGCTACAGCCAGTCGGTCAAGGCTCCAGCCAACATATCGCGCACCGAAGACCGTCGACAGATCACTCCCACCCATGAAGATACGATATGTCCAGGTTAGCTTAGCAGTTCAAGTCTGACTTCGACTGAGTTTGCGGGTTGTACACCACCACCTATCGATATGCAGATCTGTCTAGGTTTACTTCTACCCCTAAAACTTTGTGGTCACTTCTAACTTTGCAGTCGAAAGCGTTGAAGCAATTTTGGACGTAAACCGTTACTTCCCTAGACTCACGACATTGTCGATCGCGGTGGAGCATTACATACCTGGGGACCACAAACTAACATTTGAAGTCTCGATTATCTATACGAAACCAAGCTTCCAAGATCGCCCAAATATTTATCTGAGTATAACTGGCCAACACGGCAACAAGTTTGTCCTACTTGTTCCGTATCGACCTGGCGGGTCAGTCGGAGTTTTGTTCCCTGAATGGGACACATCACCTCTAGCGGTGTCCGAGCTGCAGAGGTACTCCCCATGGAATCCTGTATGCTTCTTGGGGACAGAGGGCTCGGTACTAACCTCGAAACGAAATTCAGTTATAGGCATTTGAAATCTAAAAATGACATTTTTAAGAATCTTTTTGGAGGCAAAATTAAAAGTTTTTAAGAGCAAAAATAATTTTGATTTTTTTTCTCTATGTTTGAATGTCCTTTTGTAGGGGGAAGAGGTTGGAGAGGGGGAGGTAGGGGAGAGGGGATGGTGGGGGAGGTGAAGAGGGGCAGGGGGAGAGGAGAGAGGGGGAAGAGAGGGAGAAGAACTATTTCTCTTGGTTTGGATGTCCTTTTCTAGGGAAGAAAAAGAGAGGAGAGGTGTATAATGGGAGAGGGGAGTTAGGCGGGTGAGAGATGGTGAGAGGATGGAGGGAGAGACAGGGAAGAGAGAGGGGAGAGGGGGGAAGGTTAGAAATGTGTTTTTTTATTCCTATAAATGGACACAGACAAGGACAGACTTCATTTTTATTATATACTAGCAGACATACTCGTTGTTGCCCGGGTAAAATATGAGTTCGGAAATTAAGTAAGACTTTTTATCCAAGCCATTTCTCGGACTAAAAAGTCCAGTCGCAAATAAATACAGATCCATATTGTTTGAAATTCTTATATTGTGGTACAAAAATATCTTTACTTGCTGATTATTATTATTTTATATTGAAAACAGATTCAGGAGAGGTGCGCACTCTCCCTATCATATAATATACTTATAATGAGTAAATGTTTCACCGCGCGTGCTCGGCAGTTTACGCTTACGGGTGACTGACCGTTAGTTATGAGGGAACAACGTTTGACCACAGAAACAGATCGAGCGTCTTATCTATTCTATTCTATCTTCTTCAAAAACTCTATATTTTAAGAACTGGATTTTTTTTTATTTGGATTTGGATGTCACTTTGTAGGGAGCAGAGGGAAAAAGAGAGGGGGAGGGAGATATTAGGGAAAAGCGGGTAGAGGGGGGGATGCGTGCGGATAGAGGGGAGGAGAGAATTTTTCTCCTGTTTAGGAGAGCTTTTGTAACGGTGGAAGGAGGTGAGAGAGGTGGGAGAGATGGGAATAGAGGGGGAGGTGGGAGATATAAGGGGAAAAGGGTTGGACGGGGATATATAGAGGGGAAGGGATAGAGGGATGGGGAGAGAAAGGAGAGGATAGGGGGGTAGAGGTGCAGGGGAGAGAGCAGGGATATAGAGGAGGGTTATGGAAAGGGGTCAGAGGGAGAGGGAGGGAGGGAGGTATGAGAGAGTGGGGGAGGGAGAGGGGTAGAGGCAGAGGGGGAGATAGGGGGATAGAGATGGGAAGAAGGGGAGATAGGGGGAGGGGAGAGGGGGAGATATGGAGAGGGGAGAGAGGGAGATATGGGGAAGGGAGAGAAAAGTGGGATAGAGAGGGGTGGGGGGTTAGAATGGGAGTTTTTATTCCTATAAATCGACACACAAACACACAGACTTCATTTTTATTATATATATATATATATATATATATATATATATATATATATATATATATATATATATATATATATATATATATATATATATATATATATATATATATATATATATATATATATATATATATAAAGAGAGAGAGAAAGAGAAAGTAAGATAGAGACAAAGAGTGAGAGGAAGAGATAGACCTGCGAAAGAGAGGAGAACGAGTGAAAGTGTGTCTGTTGTGTGTGTGTGTGTGAGAGAGAGAGAGAGAGAGAGAGAAGGAGAAAAAGAGAGAGAGAGAGAGTGAGAGAGAGAGAGAGCTTTTGTTGCTACCGGCTAGAGAAATGCCTTAAAAATATGAAACTAAATATGGGATCCTTCTCCTCGTGCATGTGATGAGCGATGAGGTGTTTGATCGTATGCTAACGGTTCCCATTAATATCGCCCGATGGATCCCTCGTTCAGTGCACCAGGGTGACCGCTACCTCCCTAATGCTGTTTGGTCCTCGGGCCTCTCAAAATTGGCTCGATCCAAATACACCAGATTCGTGCGAGCGTGCGGATTATTCCAGTGGCCGTGGAGGGGCCATTTGCAAGAACCCCAAACCCCACCATTAGAGTTTGACATATGATTTAAGCGCATCAGAACAAAATTGCAGCCGTGAAAAAGCCCAAATTATATGAGAGAAAAATAACCTCCCGAAGGAGGTAAGTTTCGGAGAAGAGAAAATACAGCAAATGATTACTTTCGGTAACTTTTGAGTTAAAACCACCAAAATCAAGTTCTGGCGCCACGTCGATCCTCGAGATCGGAAAATGAACAGAAGGGAAACGGAAATCAAGTAGATGTATGTATCCAAGTCAGTGCTCAGCGAGAGTTCCACCAAGGACGATTCTGTACCGGATAGAAAGTGAAGGTTACAACACAGAACTTGGAACATGGGAAAATGTATAGTTAAAAGCAGCCATTCTTGAAAAGGACCATGAAGAAAATCCTCGCCATGGAATACCAGACAACGGAAACGGTGCTCTTACCGGGAGACTGCCACTCTGAGTACAAACATTAAAAGAAATGTCAACTCGAAAAAAAACCACTTTGTTAAACCTTAAAATTACATACAATCAGAGGGGATTGAGGGCTGTATTACAACTCTCAATCCCCTCTGGTTAATACTCCCACTCTTGTTTCCCTTCTGTCTGCCAATGTCTCAGTGTTGGCCTCGAGTTCGGACGGAAAATTAAATAACGTTCTGATGTATCATTAACGGACCAGAGTCAGATTTACCAGATATGACTTTTTTTCATCCAAAAATAAAAGATAATATCAGATTCTTGATGTGGAAATTGTTTAAATAACAGTACAAATGATAGAGCGCGATATTTAACGAACTTTTATCTATCTAAATTAGCTAGAAGTTTTGGGGGCATTAAGGGTAGCACAAAGATTCAAAGAAAATAGGATAGAGACAGAGAGAGAAAGAAAAAGAGAAGGAGAAGATATATATATATATATATATATATATATATATATATATATATATATATTATTTGGCCAAAAGTATTGAGCACTCTTATCGAACTATTTATTTCGAATTTATATGTATAATTCTTTGTATGATAATAATGTGTATTTTTTTAATGTGTTTGAATTCCTTGGTCTTATACTAATTAATAAAATGTTTTCTAAAATCAGAATTTAACCAATATTTTTTGTTTTGGCTCAAATTTATAACTATTGTGTATTTAATATCGTTCTAAATTAACTAATAGAACTTAAACTCAATAACTTACAGAAGCACATAAAGCACAAATCTAACTTCTCCATACCCAAGGGTTATCACAAGTAGAAAATGCCAATAAAATATAATGTTTAAGAGATGTTATCCAAACCACTATAAAACGATATCAAGAGACCATAAACTTTGTATCAAAACGTTTCACGATTATAACTAAGCCCAGCTTTAGTGCTAAACAATCAATAAAAAACACAGATTAAAATATGTGCATAAAAGGTTTTCTAATTATAGAGAAAAGATATGAAACAAAGCCCAAATTTGAAACTAATTTAATAGTATGGAAGTTCAGAAAGGAAAAAGAAGGAAGAAATGTCAAATTAGGAAAAAAAAAACACTCATATTTTTGTTTTCAAAAGAAAGTGAAATTAGCTGACGAATTAAGATGCTTGTTAATATGTGACTTTATTTAATGGAACAGATAAAAATGGCTGAAGGATTTCTTTATTAGAAAGCGACTCTAGCAGGTAATTATTGTCTGAGAAGTTGCTTATTGCATCAAATATCATAAGGTCTCGAGCATAGCCCTAGAGCCACATTGCGAGAGGTGGTTTCTAATCGCAAATGGATTAAGTTTACTAAGTTAAGGACCAGTTTTCCAGATCTACCCATATGCTGCATAAAGTGGGAGTAAAGCGTACTCCTTGTTTTTCCCACATATGAGACAGTGCTACTGCACGTACAACGAAAATTGTATGTTATTTTTGATCGCATACAGGTGGGTAGTTGATCCTTAAACTTAAAAAGTCATGCTGCTCTTAAGGTGCTAATAAGAACAATACAAGAAAATAATTGAGGATAGACCGATATCAACAGTTTTAACAATTCATTTTTAAGGTTTTCAAATTGGGAACCAAAGTATGGAAAGAAAAAGAAGACCTTTAATTAATTAACTTGTAATAGAGCCAGAGTTCCGTAATTTTTTATTGAGAAATAACTTAATATGTTTCTGAAGAAGCAATTTGAGATTTAGAATTAGATCCAAAATATCTAGTCAAGCATTTCAATTCCAAATGAAGATCTGTAAACATAGAATATGTTTTATGGAGGAGAGTATGGATTGCATTCATTTTAAATTGAGCTCACTAAAGCTAAAGAAACTTAATCCATGGTTGGCAAAGGTGGGTTTTCATTAAATATTTGAGGTAAGGTGACTATCTTTTCCGGTAACTTCCAAATGAAAAAAGGAGATGCTTTTATTTTTATCGGCCTCAAGAAAATTTAATAATAGAATGTGTCAAGTTTCAATAATTCAAGAAGAGCATACAATGTGATTTATATCGAAATAATAGAAACGTGTCATCTACATAGCTCCTATATAGAGAACAGATGAAAACTAATGGAGCAGTCATCGAGCAAATAAACATAAACATATATGCTAACGAAGGACCCAGAAGAAGAGCCATCCTTACCTAGGAATATTTTCGTTAGATCCCATTTTCACTTTGTACATCAGGTATCGTATTAAGATTTTCCATGATTTTGCCTCCATTACTTACGTATGAGGGAGAGGAGGGCCATCCGTCATTTCTATAATCTATTCTGCCTCTTTGTCCATTCACTGAAAAGATCTTCGTAAATAAAAACGAAAACGCTCGTAATCTGCTTTCTTTTTTCTATGTTGAGTTTTTACATACACAAACTAATATATATATATATATATATATATATATATATATATATATATATATATATATATATATATATATATATATATATATGTGTGTGTGTATAGGGGTTGGAGAAAACAATTGGAATACGTGTTAAATTCATTGAATATTTATTTAATACGGAGTTGGTCCTCCTTTTGCTTTCTGAACAGCGTCGATGCGTCTTGGAATTGATTTTCTCCAGCTGTTTCAGACACGCCGATAGAGGGTAACGACTCCTAACTTGTCGCTCCAAGACGCACCGCAAATGCTCCATATGTTGTAGCTCACTCCTATGTTCTTCATACCAATTTTTAACCACATGAGTGGTGTGGATTGGGGCATTGTCATCTTGGAAAAAGCATTCACCATCAGGGAATAATGTCTGGACCATAGGATGGAGTTGATCTTCCAAAATATTCAGATATTCGTTGCTGTTGATCCTACCATGCAGGAAAACGATTGGACCAAGAGAATTCCAAGAAATGGCTGCCCAAACCATCACTGTCCCTCCTCCGTGCTTCACTGTAGGAAGACAGCAGTCAGGATTAAAATCTTCCCCGGGCTGCCTCCACACATAAACTCACCCTGCAATGGGAAAAAAAGGAAAACTGGACTCGTCGGAGAATATTACTTGCTTCCATTGGTCTGTCCACTAGTCCTTGTGACCTCTACACCATTTCAGCCTTTTCTGAATGTTTTGAGGAAAAAGCAGCGGCTTCTTGATGGCGGCTCTTCCACGAACGGCTCTTTCACGGCGAACAGTTTTGGTCGAAACTGGGCGAGTGAAATGTTGGTTCAACTCTGCAGTCACTTTAGAGGCAGTTTTCTGGGGATTTTTCATCAGAATGCGTTTCAACACTCGTCGGTCTCTTTCAGCGAGCTTTGAAGTCCTGCTGGAATAACATCTCCTGCTGGAGGTTTTGCCCTACTACTTGAATTTTGTCATGGTCCTTGATATGGTAGCTCTAGAAAAACCAAGGAGTTTAGTTGTTTTGGTGGCGGAAGCTCATGCAATTCGAGCTCCAACAATTTGCCCTTTTTCTAACTAATTCAGGTCACGCATCTTAGCATCTATACACGATCTGAAAAAAGAAATACAAATAATCATTAAAAGTAATAAATACAACTATGTTTCTACAATAAAAACAAAACACTCACTGAATTTGGATGGATATTCGTAACATAATGGCTCATTGAAATATTGGTGTTAAATTTCTACAGGTCCAATTTTTTTTGTCCAACTCTTGTATATATATATATATATATATATATATATATATGCATATTTTTTTTAAGAACATTGTATATTTTGCCTTAATTAATTTTCTTTGGCAACTTTCTATTTTCCTTATTATTTTTTTTCTCCATCTTGTAGAACGTAAATTCTTTGTCCTAATATTATCTCTTTTTTAAGTTACAGTGTCTGGTAAAAGCCAAACTTTAATTTCTAAGGTTTCGATCTTGCGCGATCATATTTATAGTAGGATTTAGCTGTCATTTTCCTCCTTTACCGATGAAAGTATGGTGAGAATAGAATGAGTATGGTTGTATGTACATGGTATTAATTAATCTTATTACTTCATACATTTGCTATTTAAAAATTTGTCGTTACCGTATCATATAATTCACTTTTATTCACTTTATTATTATCGCTTTATTTTATACAAGAAAATTTATAGTTAGTATCGTTAAAATTAGTTATATTTACATATTATTTGGTATTGTTACTATTTCGAACATGGCATTAATTTAGTTATTTCTCTTTAATTTAGATATTTATTTTATTCATTCGATTTAATTACTCACTTTTATTATTATAATGACTTTAATTTAATAATTTAGTTCTTATTATAGTTGTTCTATTTTTAATATTTTTTTATAATTGCTCAGACAGTTTAGTTCTTACTTTTATTATTATTTTCACTTTCAGTTATTAACATTTTGATCTATTTTTATTACTATCACTTTTAAGCACTTTTAAGATGCTTTTATTATTAATTTAATCATTAGTCACTTTGTTTATCTATTTTTAATTTATCTTTGAATCACTTTTATTTATTTGTCACTTTTATTTATTTATCACTTTTATTTATTTGTGCTTTAATTTATTTATCAATTTCATTATTATAATCACTTTTAGTTTCTTTTCATTATTATTTTGATCTATTTTATTATTATCACTTTTATTAATATTTTAATCAGTGGTCACTTTATTTTTCTATTTCAGGTTTTTTTTGTCCACTTTTATCACCTTATTTACTAACATGTTGAGAGTATGGACGCATGAAGAATCTGGGTTGAAGAATGCGCCCTCCAACAACAGGCCTGCGATCTCTCTTGGAGAGTACGGACCCTGGAATGTTCACTTGTGCTTCGTCGTCATGATCCGCACAGGATGGAAAAACAGTTCATCGGTGGGTTTCCAACTTTAGACAAACATCATGAGGACGAAGCGCAAAGTGTCTTTGGGAGGAACGTTGCGTCGTTACGACGGACTCAACGTTCTTAAAAAACTCTTCAGCAACAAATACACGATTCTCTCCACTCCAGAACATGGAAATAAAATAAATGGCATTTAATGTATTTCATAAAAATAAAAGGTTTTTCTTGTATCTTCATGTGTTTGTTTTTTATTAACCTTTGAAATCCGGGCAACCTTTCTGCCCCGATATATATATATATATATATATATATATATATATATATATATATATATATATATATATATATATATAATGAATTGCTCAAATACCCCATGAGGAAATAAAGTGCTTTCGTCTTTTTATAATATCAAACAAGGATCAAACATATTTTAATAAAGAAGGAAGAGAGAGATATCAAATGGAATAAAATAATATAGGTCAACTATTTTATCCGTTAAAGAAAGTGAAAAATAGTTGGGGCTCGAACCTATGTCATAGAGCGTTCTTCCATTTTCAGGCCACTTCGCTGACCACTAAGCTACCGTCCATACACCCAAAACAAGACGCTTCAAGTGAGCTTTAAAGCAGAGAAGTGTAAGCAAGTGCTTAGATGAAAAGAAGAAAGAGTTATGGAAGAGAGACACACGGGCTTCGTAAAGAACGGGACTTACCTACATTCCTCTTCTTATAAGCTGACTTGAAACATACTTTTTGTAGGGAGGAGAGGGGCGATGGGAGGGGAAAGGGGACGGGGGGAGGGGGAGGGGGTAGGGGAAGGAGGATGGGGGATGGGGGGAGGGGGAGGTAGACTAGTGATTAGCGCAGTGGCCTGAAAAGTGAAGAGCGCTCGATAGGATAGGTTCGAATGCTACCTATTTTTCACTTTCTAATATCTGGCACTATAATCCGTACTTTAATATCCGGACTCTAATACTCGGCACTCTAATACCCGGAGACAGTTGCCGGATGGGCTCGTCAAATTAGATAAAAATACCCTCTAATAACCGGTACTAATACTCGACACTTTAATATCCGCCACTCTAATATCCGCAAGCTTAATATCCGTCACTATAATATCTTTCACTCTAATATCCTCCACAGTAATATCCGCAATCTAATATCCATCACTTTGATATCAAACACGCTAATATCCGCACTCTAATATCCATCACACTAATATCCGGCACTCTAATATCCATCACTTTGATATCCATTTCGCTAATATCCGCATTCTAATATCTATCACAATAATATCCGGCACTCTAATATCCATCACTTTCATATCCGATACGTTAATATCCGCACTCTAATATTTTGCATTATAATATCCGAACTCGAATATTCGACGTTCTAATATCTGGCACTCTAATGTTCACACTCTGATATTCTGACTCTAATACCCGGCACTCTAATATCCGAGACTCTAGGTATCCGGCAACTCTAATATCCGAGAATCTAATATCCTTTATTCCAATATCCGACACGCTAATATCCAGGACTCCAATATCCGGAGTCTAATATCATTTACCCAGCACTCTAATATCGGGTCATTATTGAGCCTGACTACGACCATCGTTTTGTTCATTACGTGTACCTTCCTTTTAAGTCTGAGTTTTCTTGCAATCATTTCTCGCCCTTTCTAACCATTCTTGACTTTAAAATTCAATTTATATGTAAATGAAAGCAACGATTATTTTCTATTTTTAGGTATTCCTGCCTCCAATTCCTACAACTGGTTCGCAACTAAAGTTCATCTAAAGCCAAATATATGGAACTTGTTAACTACCAAAGGGGAAGTGAAAGTTCGCAAAAGGTAGTGTTGACACAAATGAATGAATATATACTTTTATAAAGATCTTTATCTTGGCTAAGTTCCGAACTTCGATACGAAACATTGGTTAATCACGTACAGGATAAATAATACTGTGAAATGTAAATGCTTATGAATAAATATCTTATGTATATTTTATGTGTAGTAAGAAATTGCCCTAATGCTATGAAGCATACCCGCTTCGTTAGTGGGGCCAGTAAGAATCTAACAAGGAGCCAGGGAATCGCCCCCCCTCTGAACATCTTCAACTCCTGCGATTTCTCTTTTAGAACAGGTTTCATTAGGACATTAATTTTCGTCCTTTCCCCTCCGTTCCTCTTTTACCATTTTTTCACAAT
Organism: Ceratothoa steindachneri; assembly: GCA_963969495.1. Lineage (NCBI taxonomy): Eukaryota > Metazoa > Arthropoda > Malacostraca > Isopoda > Cymothoidae > Ceratothoa > Ceratothoa steindachneri. Next base: position 29,677,113 of record OZ018319.1, read on the forward strand.
TAAGTAGAAAATTTATTTCAAATCTTCAAAGGCAGCGGGTTCCTTAAGGGCCTTAGGAAAAAATAAATACTGGTGAATTTTTTTAATAGTATTTACCCCTCCAAATTAAATATTCCCAAAGTTCATAAGAACATCTGTTCCCGCATCTTTCCTCAATTTGGCCTGAGGGTCGTGAAAGTTTGTCTGAGATTTTTTTTAAGGCCTTTAAGGCATTATACAACATTTTGTGAATGGGATATAAACCATGAGTAATTTTTAACGTTACCAGTGGAATTATATTTTTACCTTTTACGAATTTATCCTTATTAAAAGCTTTACTATTTCCAATCCCACCAAACAGAGCTAATATGTAGGAATTTCCTCAACTATGTACAATGACCCTTATTTCACTCCATCATTTACAGCAGGGGTGGAGAAAACCTCTCCCGCGAGCACAATTTTCATCGCCCCCTGAGTGATATATTTGTATGCAAAAATTTTTAATACTGAAATTTAAATAATATTTGTATGTCCAATTTCCACGGTGGCAGTCAATAAAAATGCTGCTTATTATTTTTTTGTAGATATTAATGCATGAGTCTATCGCACCGTGTAATAAATTTAAACAACATTTACAGAGATAAAAGCGTTAAATTTTATTTATCGCCCACCCACGGCTCAAAAAAGTTTCCCCACTCCCGATTTAAAGCCTTACGTACCATCAAAATAAATATGCTTCTGAATTGTGTGTAAAATTTGTTTTAACACTTTTTTTTGTCATATTTTCCTTCCATGATGTTGACTTTAAAACTTTTGGGTGTTTTATTTTAATTTCTAACATGAAAAAAACGTGTAAAAAGTGTATTTTATTTCATTAGGCTAACGACCCAATGCCTTTTCTGTTGATTTTACTTTTAAGGTCATCAGTGGTTTTAATCTCTTTTGTAATAGGAGTTGAAAGTATCTTTTATGTTTTTTAAAGTTTTTATCATTCATTTCCATTACACTTTTCATGCAATTATATAGTCCTTTCGATTTGTTTGCCCTCTCTAACCTTTTTTTTTTACTATTTATTCCTTACAGTACTTGAAGTCGGGTTTTTACCCGAAACGTCATGCATAGATAGAAGAAGCTAAAGGAACTCTCCTTTTTCGACCTTTCATTTATCCTTCGGCTCAAATTCCAGCTTCCACTCGAGCGCCTCGAACAATTTAGCCAAGTGGTTAGAGCTGTTTCCTGGAAAGGGAAAAGTTCTTTATGGCACATATTAGAATCTCCACCAATCCCTTGACGGATGTAGTTTTAATTATAATGTTAGCATTGTTATTGTGAATTCTATGTATTGTTATTCCGACTTTAATCTTCCTTTCCGTCACTAGGCTTAAACGGTACCTCGAAGAATCTTTTATGTCGGCCAGTACGAATACCCACGTCATCTTTCGGTGCACTTCGTAAGAGGTGACAAACCCAAATATGGGCCGCTGGCATGGAAAATCACACTTGCGAAAGTTTTGTTCGTGCCTGTAAGGGGGATGCTAAGCATTATCTCCACCTCGTTGTAAAGTGCTACAAAAGATAGATCGAGAAGGAAAGATGGACGATGAAGATGGTCGAGTAGATGTTCGAGTTCTTTATCAAGGAATAACAAAAGTATTGAAAATTGTAATCTTTATAAGGATGAACAGAGAAAAGGGAACGCCCACAAAAAAGCAAAAAACCAATCAACAAAATAAATTAATATGAAATGGAAACCTTAGGAGGAGCGAAGATAAATACAAACTAAGATCATTAAATCAGGTAAATTCAAAAGACTAAAGGTTGACAAGAGGACTAAAATACCGCCTAAGTAATTAGGGAGGGAGAAACTCTGAGCGAGAGATTAACATCAGAGGTCAGGATTGAAAAACTAAGGTAGAATAAGTACAAATGTTCTAAAGACTTGACTCAAACGAAAATAAATACACAGACATAAACATAAGGATACATAGATGCACAAAAAAAAAAAATAGTTTATTAAGATTAATATAGATATTTAGTCTCAAATAAAAAGTATCGACAGTGCATTGTGAATATAATTTTAAAAATAACCATCGAGTTTATATAAGCCAGGACTTAAATTAAAATTTGGGAATTTATTAATAAAGGTCGATTCAATGATATTTCGTGAAATTGTATCGTTATTATGACAGATGGTTGGAATTCTGCTAGAATCATATCTATATATTGATTGTTTGGATGAGGTTTGCAGTCCTCGTGGGGGCATTCGAATTTGTGCACCATATATGTAGCCTTTAGGATGGATTGATTTTCACGGAGGTTGTTTGTCATTAGTAGGTTGCTGACATTTGTGTTTTTATAATATATTCGTAGAGATAACTTAAGTCTTTTTTATGTTTCGTAAGAATCCATTATTTGTTTCTTATAGGTAGAGTGATATTATCTTTTTATTTTTATTTTTCCTCCCGTACCTCAAACTTTGAATTGAAAGTTTTCTTCTGCAGTTTGTCAAATTTTCTGTTGGAGTAGCCATTGTTGATTGGGATCTGTTTATATCGTCAAAATTCTTTAACAATATCTTTCTAGAGGTTTACGTGTGCGATAGAAAAAGTTCCGTCAAATAACCTTAAAGTTCTACTTTCCAGCAAGTCTCATTAAAACGTGTTTTCCAGTGTGTGCTGGTGCGTTTGATTTGAAGCGAAAAGAATAGATATATCTGCTCTCCTGTGCGCGGACCACAACAAGTCCGACATCGCCAAGCGGCTCAACATCAGCCGGATGGCCGTCCACAGAATCGTGGAGAGGCTCAAGAACCGGGAAGACCTCAGAAATCGACCTCGTTCAAGTAGGCCTCACGTTATCAACCGTTTGGCTGTGAGAAAGACATTCAAAGGGGCTAGAAAGCTCAAAATGACAGCGTTCGCAAAGAAGAAGAAAATCTTAATGGCCACTGTGCCCATCTCCATCAAAGATAAGGGCAGCAAGAGCTTGATTTGCGTGGAAAGGCCTCTGCTCACGGACCTTACTAAAGAACAACATCGGGAGCGCTGTTGTCGCCTTTTCAGCGACTTGAAGAGTCATAGCAATTCAATTATCATTTTGCTGATGATAGAATCCTTCTCGGTTGATCCAGTTATCAACTTGCAGGACGACTGCGTGGTGAGCTTCGGCCAGGACGTCTCTGAGGTCCGCCACGTTTTTGGTCCAAGACCACAAACTCGGTCTCTGTGATGATGCTTGGTGTCGTCGCTTCAAATTGCGAGAAGATGCCACCGGAGTGGTTTGCGGCGGGTTAAAGGTTCACCGTGGCAGATTACACGGACATCTTGTCCACGAAAGCCTACCTTGGGTGAGAAAAATCACGAATAAGGCAAACTAAGTGTTTCAGCAGGACGGTGCCCTAGCTCACACGGCCACGATTGTGCAAGATTGGTTGAGGTCGAACATGAACTTCTTGTCAAAGAACTTTTGAACGCCACAGTCTCCCGATTTCAATAGGATCGTCTACAACGTGTGGGCACATGGTGAGGGTAAGCCCTGAAAGGTCCGCATCAACAACATCGACGAGCTGAACTCCCCCATCAACCGCGTGTAGGCCAGCATGAGGAAGGACTTCGTCCGCAACGTGTGCGCCGCCTTCAAACCTCGCCAGGAGCATGTGCTCGCCGCTGAGTGCGGCCACATTAATTAATATTACAATTTAAGAACACATATTTATATGTTAAAACAATAAAAACGTGTCTAACTGCATCAAAACTATCATTGGGTCCTTTGTTGAGAGCGTCGTAACGAGTGTAGCAGGACTTTGGCAATACCTAGTGTATATATATATATATATATATATATATATATATATATATATATATAGAGAGAGAGAGAGAAAGAGAGAGAGAGAGAGAGAGGGAGAGAGAGAGAGAGAGAAAGAGGGAGAGGGGGAGGGAGAGAGGTAGAGGGATATATGGATAGAGTGATATAGTTGGGGAGAGAGATAGAGAAAGAGGAATAGGATATTAAAACGCCCCTTGTCTCTACAAGGGTCTGCAGAAGTCGTGAGATACCACAGGATAGTTTTTATGATTTGGGAAGCTCCCTCAAGGTAAGTGTGTTCGTTCATGGCTGTGATTACGGGCTTGGAACTATTAGCGGTGTGAACCCGAATGAATGAATTTGAATGTGATAAGAGGGTCGTCATCCTGAGCAAGAGACGAAGGGAGATTTCTGTGTGTGTGTGTGTGTGTGTCCCGTCCTCTTCCTAACTGGCGCTGGAAGATGAACAATGGTCTCAATCTTTCAAAACTTTCAATATATCTTCTCTCTTTGATCCTTTATTCGACCAACTTAGAACTTTCGACTCATTTGGTTTCAACTCTCAAACTACAACGAATTCACAATTTACCGTTCCCACCAGCGAAAAGAAATTGAGCCGGCCCGGAATAAACTTCTATAATGGTATGTACAGATTTATCATTGATCACTTTCATTGTCTAGACAAACGCACATTTTTTTTAAACCTCACACACTCAACATTCATCTTCTTTCAAACTTTACTTTTTACTAGCGAGGTAACGCTTCGAGCTAAAAATTGCTTGCCTCATTCTTCTGACGAAATGACAACGTTTTTCAACGGACCCACCCTACTCTTTGATTGTAAAAATATTATTACGGTGGTTACAATCCTCAATTCGGGGCTACAGGACTAACATGAAAGAAAAAAAGATAAAAAGACGGAGAGAGAGAGAAAAAGTGTGTATGTATGTAAAGGGTCTTTCAACAAGGACGCTCGAGCTTTGTCAGGCGATAGTGGCCATGTTATCAAAGCGACATCTGACAACTTCACTGCGAACTGTTCAGTAGTACTTGGAAAGTCACGATGGAAGGTTATAGCGTTGAACAGCGTGTGTAAATCATCAAATGTTATTATCAAAATCAGTGCTCCGTTCGACAAACGTTCCGCGCATTACGTGATTTCTATCCTCACCACAATCGTCCTGACGAGTCCACTGTTCGACGCTTGGTGGCCAAATTCGAGGCAAAAGGGTCGATCAACAATCAGCTAACACACGTACGTCGCCGAGACGCAAGGTCTGCTGAAAACATCGCTGCCGTAAATGAGTGTGTCCAGGAAAATCCGAGGCAGTCAATTTCTCGTCGTTCACAAGAACTTGCCCTTTCTGCTACTTCAGTTTGGCGAATTATGCATAGGGACTTGTGTCTGCACCCGTACAAAATCCAACTTACCCAGGAACTTAAGGTAAACGACCATAGACAACGCCGTGTGTTCGCTGATTGGGCCCTAGAGCAGTTGGAAGTTGCCCCAAATTTCCCCCAAAAAATCATCTTCAGCGACAAGGCTTATTTTGGGATGAATGGATTTGTGAACAAGCAAAATTGTCGGATTTGGGATGAAAACAATCCACATGAGATACACCAGCACCAATTGCATCCCAACAAAGTCACTGTTTGGTGCGGATTTTCGTCTAACGGAATCATCGCTCCGTATTTTTTTGAGAACGAAGATGGGATTGCCATAACCGTCAACGGCGAGACCTACAGATTGATTATAAGTACCTTCTTGTGGCCTCAACTGGATTATATGCTTGATATGGATATTGACGACATGTGGTTCCAACAGGACGGCGCTACGTGCTACACTGCGCACCCCACGATAGACATTTTGCACCAGCGATTTCAGGGCAGGGTCATCTCGCGCGGCGGCGACGTCAACTGGCTACCGAGATTATGCGATTTAACGCTATTAGACTACTTTTGGGGGGGCTACCCTAAATCGCAGGTGTATGCGAATAATCCGCAAATAGTTGATGTCCTCAAAGTCAACATAACGAACACCATCCAGCAAATTCAGCCAAATTTATGCGACAAAGTCATCTAAAATTGGGCCTCCCGAATACGTTCCACCAAGCGAAGACGCGGCAGACATTTGAATGACGTCATTTTTCACACTTAATGCCATAAAATGTACTTTCAAATTAAAATAAATTGAGTGCAAATATCACACATAACTTGTTTTATTTACATTTAAAAATCGAGCGGCCTTATTGAAAGACCCTTTATTTGGGTAGGGGATTAATGGAAGTTCCCATTTGGCTATATTCAGTAGCGGAGGGTCGCCTAGAATGAATATAAACAATCAGGACTGATAATAACGCAGATAAATCAACAGGGACAGTGTATATGTAGGTGTACAAAGCTTGAAATGTTTAGTAGATTGTTTTTGTTAATATAGGATATTGTGGGTATAGGATGATTCATCAGAAGATTTCAAAAAGGAGAATTAGGAGTGAGTGATTTAGGTGTAAGGTAGGAAGGGAGAATCTGTCTGAGTACAGTGAGAACGAGCTGCCTGCGATGCTTTAATCCCCGAATAGTACAACACAACAAAAAAGGTCCACCGTCGACGAGAGGAGAAGTTACGGGAAAGAGAGAATGGAAGTTCGGATTTTAAGGTTGGAAGATTCAAGTTAAAAAAGGAGAGAGACAAAATACCTTGAACCAGCCAAAGTTTGAGGTCATAAGCTTTTTAGTCACGACTCTTATAAGTGACTATGTTAGGTTGTTTGGATGGTAACCATTTTACTTTTCAATGAGATCTTTGTTAATACCATGGTAACTATTCGGCCGATTCTAACGAAATTTGAAAAGCTTATGTTGTTTTACATTCTCTTTCGAATGGTATAATTACCAAGGTCCTCCTAAGGTTAGTCCGGAAATTATTAAAAGAAAACTAACTATGGGTCGGATTTTAAGGTCGTAAGGTTATAAGTCAGAATAAGTGAGAGCACGCGACTTAGGTCTGTTGATCTTGCTATTGATCCATAAACCCAGCATATCCCTTGAACCTGTTATCACGGGTTTTCTCAATCACTACCCGTTTTAACCTCTACCAGCTATTCCCCGTGATTCATAACCACTGAACTACTTTTTTTACATATTACAAGAACCTTTTAATATTCATAAGTTTCCAATCACACCTAACATATTTATTCTCCTGTAATACTTACATACGCCTCATGACAGACTTACCTCACAACCACCAGATCATTCACTTGCACAGTCGCTTCTGTTTTATTTATCTCGGTTACTATCTCATCTTCTCCAATGTCCTTCTCATTTTCCAAGCCCATAAACGACGTCTTTCATATATATCGGATCTGATCTGAAGTGGATGGACAAAATAATTGGACCAGTAGAAATTTAACACCAATATCCAAATTTCATTGTGAGTGTTTTGTTTTTATTGTAGATACTTATGTTTATTTATCAACTTTAATGATTACTTATTTGTATTTCTATTTCAGATCGTGGTATAGATGCTAAGATGCGTCACCTCACTGAGTTCGAAAAAGGTAAATTGTTGGAGCTCGAATTTCAGGAGCTTCCGTCACCAGAACAGCTAAACTCCTTGGGTTTTCGAGAGCTACCATATCAAGGACCATGACAAAATTCAAGAAGCAGGGCAACAACCCCAGAAGGAGGAGTAATTCTGGCAGGACTTCAAAGCTCGCTGAAAGAGACCGACGAGTGTTGAAACGCATTGGGATGTGATGAAAAATCCCCGGACAACTGCCCCTAAAGTGAATGCAGAGTTGAATCAACATCTCACTAGCCGATATCAAGAAACCTCTGCTTTCTCATCAAAACATTCATAAAAAGCTAAACTGGTGTAGAGATCACAAAGACTTGTAGCCAGACCAATGGAAGCTAGGAATATTTTCCGACGAGTCCACTTTTTCTCTTTTCGCCACTGCAGGGCGAGTTTGTGTGGAGGCAACTCGGGGAAGCGTTTAATCCTGACTGCCTTCTTCCTACAGAGAAGCTCGGAGGAGGGTCAGTGATGGTTGGGGCAGTCATATCTTGGAATTCTTCTCTTGGTTCAATCGTGGCCCTGCATGGTAGGATCACCAGCAACGAATATCTAAATATTTAGGGAGATCAAGTCCATCCCTTGATTCAAATATTGTGGTTTACCATTATCTTCCACTGATATACATCACGTCAATGTGATACCCTCCGTTATATATATATATATATATATATATATATATATATATATATATATATATATATATATATATATATATATATATAGAGAGAGAGAGAGAGAGAGAGAGAGAGAGAGATAGAGAGAGAGAGAAGAGAGAGAGAGAGAGAGAGAGAGAGAGAGAGAGAGAGAGAGAGAGAGAGAGAGAGAGAGAGCGCGTTTCTAACGCAAATAAAAATATACGCGTCACTCGGCTTTTTAGTCTTGTGCGCTTATTCGCGTGCGACTCTATATCTTACTATGTCAGTTGTCGGTCGGTCGGTCAGGGGTGTGTTTTTTTTGTTTTGGTAATAATATGTAACTATTGCGCCGATTCTAACGAAATTTGACACCTTTATATTGTTTTACATTTTTTTTCGAATGATATAATTGCCAAGGTCCTTCCAAGACAATAACATCATAACTATTAAGTCGATTCTAACGAAATTTGAAACCTTTATTTGTTTTATATTCTCTTTTGAATGATATAATTATCAACGTCCTCCCAAGGTTAGTTCAAGAATTATTGAAGGTTTTGTAGGTCGTAAGGTCATAAATCAGCATAAGGTAGAGCACGCGACTTTAGTCAGCAGACCTTGTTTGTGTTATTCCTCTTATCGAAGTTGATGGAAAAATTCTTTCGTTGTCCGATCCACTAATTATAGTTGGTGGATTAGACGACAATTTAGTATCAAGTATCTACCACGTTGACCAAAATTGAACCCACCCGACTTTATTACAGGGTCAGTTGAAAAATGAAGTATGTATAGACTAGAAGACCCACATCATGTGTATACTTATAGAGCATATTTGAAGAATCGTGTAGAAATATCCCTACAGACACTTTTGATAGGTCTGAAACTTAGTGAATCAAATAGTGCATGGTACATGGTCCATGGTGGACAGTTCTAACACTTGTTTAAAACAATTTAAACTAACTATTTTACATGTACATTGTACATGGTAGGATGGAGGAAACTGCAAGTTAAGTGCAAGAGCATTTTTTATTCCAAATATATGGTGGTGAAACTAATCTGGATAGCGTAATTCTATTACTTTTTCTCTTTGAGACACCAATTAATTTAGGGTATAACTTACTTCCATGAATTTTCAGCACTTTCCTTCATTACTCTGTAAAGTTCCGAGCAACAAACATTCCTAGGAGACCCACCCCACCTGCCTATATTTAGGAGTTTATTGTTGAGCTACGTCAAAAGGATCATCTCTCCATCAGAACCATAACTGAAAGGAGTAAAAGTACCAAAAGTTTTGTACATAATATTATATCACGTAACGATACCATAGGCTCATGTACCAATGGAATCTCTACTGATACACCTGGGGAAACTTCAAAGAGAGATGAGCAAGCCATCGTCCGTATCTCAAAGAAGGACAAATAAAAGACAGTAGCCAGGATTTCCCGAGAAGTTACTGGAACTGTGGGCATTGTTAGTGTCTCCACGAAGACAGTATCACGCCGCCTGACAGAAAGATCTTTAAAATCTCGCCCACCAGCAGTCAAGCCATTGATCAGCCCGAAGAACAAGAAACCTAGATTATCTTTCGCCACAAAGCACGTTCTATGGACACAAGACCAATGGCCTGAATTACATTTTAGCGAGGAATCGAAGAACAATCAGTTTGGTTGAGATGGCAGGAGGTTAGTCACTCAAAGATCTGCGAAAGACTATCCGTGAACTGTGTGAAGAGCATCGGCAAGTTTAGTGGAGGAAGCTTTATGGTATGCGTCATAATTTCGGCAGAAGGTCCGCATGCAAAGCAGAGTGAATGCTAAATGTATAAAGAACTTCTGCAAGCACATGATGTGCCTGCCCCCTATGAGAGCTGCCTCTGCCCAATCTGCCATTTTTATGCAGGATTATGCACCTTGCCTGCTTAGAGCCTTGACCTCAATCCGATTTATAAAGATGATAGGAGAGAGAAGTAAAGAGAGAAACCCAAACACTGTCGAAGAACTTTGGGAAATATTACAAGAGGAATGGAGAAAAATAACAGCAGAAGAAAGCCATGGGTTAGTGCGCTCCTGTGGCAGATGTCAGTGATAATTAATAGTAAAGATCTAAATACCAAGTACTAATAGATTGTAACAACCGAAAATAATTTGTTGAGTAACTTTATATCATTGTACCTTCTCATCTACATATGTATGTTGTTATCTGTCCGGGTAATTTTGACCATCATATTTTTGGAATAAAAATGCCCCTTTGCACGTAACTTGCAGTTTCATCCATCCTAACATGTACAATGTGCATGAAAAACTTATAGCCATGTTTATTTTATATCTGTAATTTATCATGCATTAATTACCATTATTTAGTTTGAAGCTAATGTAAGCTTTGTGATGCAAACCTGTGTCCGAATCATTATGGCCCCTACTATATATATATATAAATCCAACTTCACCACAGGAAAGAGAAAACGAAATAATTTTTCTTCAGAAATATTTATTTCTTACTTCGAAAAAATTCGAGCTGGGATTCGAACCGTGCACATTGAGGCAGCGAGCAACAAAAGTTGATCCACTCCAGCTCGGATTTTTTCGAAGTAAGAAATAAATATTTCCGAAGAAAAATTATTCCGTTTTCTCTTTCCTGTGGTTAAGTTGGATTTATTTCATCATTCTCTGGCGCTCATGAGAGATATATGCATATATATATATATATATATATATATATATATATATATATATATATATATATATATATATATATATATATATATATATATATATATATGATAAGGTGGACACGGATCGTACTGCTAGTGTTTTTATGGTCATCAAAAATAAAGCTTTAAAGTTAGCCGAAATCCATCCAAAGTGCCCAACAGGTAGCTCACATAAATACCTTTATTTTCCACCTACAGAAATTTGAAATATGTTTACCAATACAGATTTATGGTGTCATTTTTGAAAAAAAGTGTTTAAATACGGATCGTGACCATGTAGGACACACTCCGTACTCCCTTGGTACCATTTTTTTTTATATGCCACAACTCAAATTAAACGATCTAGTACTACTAAATGATACACAAATATTATGAAAAGACATAAAAAATGGTTAGAATTGTTATTTAACAACATTTGTACAGAGGTATCAAAAATAATATAAAAAATTAACAAATTTCTAACCTACCGAAAGGAAACTTGAATATTGCCATTTTTAACTTACTGAAAGAGAACTTGAATACTACCATTATAACTTACTGGAAGGAAACTTGAACACTGCCAGTTCTAACTTACTGAAAGGAAACTTTAACACTGTCAGTTCTAACTTACTGAAATGAAACTTGAAAACCACCAGTTCTAACTTACCGAAAGGAAACTTGAACACTGCCAGTTCTAAATTACTGAAAGGAAACTTAAACACTGCCAGTTCTAACTTTCTGGAAGTAAATTTGAAAACTGTCATTTCTAACTTACTGAAAGGAAACTTGAAGGCTGCCAGATCTAACCTACTGAAAGGAAACTTGAAAATTACCATTTCTAACTTAATGAAAGGAAACTTGAACACGGCAGGTTCTAACTTACCGAAAGGAAACTTGAACACTGCCAGGTCTAACTTACTAAAAGGAAATTCCGAAAATGTCATTTTAACTTACTGAAAGGAAACTTGAAAACTGCAACTTCTAACTTACTGAAAGGAAATGTGAACACTGCCACTTCTAACTTACTGAAAGGAAACTTGAACACCGTTAGTTCTAACTTACTGAAAGGAAACTCGAACACTGCGAGTTCTAACTTACTGAAAAGAAACTTGAGCACTGTCAGTTCTAAATAAAAGGAAACTTGAACACTGCGCACAAAATACACGAAAAAAGAGGACACATTAAAGAAACAGAATGATAGATGTTAGAAAGAGCCGGTAAGGACCATAGAAGAAATTTGGGGATAAGAAAGCAAACACAAGTGACAGATGTAGCGAAAAAGATAAAAGTTCTAAAATGGAAATAGACAGAATACATTGCTAAAAGGAACGACAGAGGATGGACAAAAGAACTCTTAAATTGGCCCCAGAAGACGATCTCATACAAGATAAAAGTGGATTATATTCTCTCAATGTCAGGAGTAACTTGGAATAATTAACAAGCAATGAACTGCGAAAGCTTTAAGCGAGAACCTATTGCCAACAAATTTCTTGACTAGGCCTTTTGACCAGAAATTTCTTGACGAGGACTTTTACCAACAAATTTCTTGACGAGACTTTCGGCCTCATAAATTTCTGACGAGAGCTTTTACCAACCAATTTTTTGACGAGACTTTCGGCCAAGAAATTTCTTGACGAGAGCTTTTACCAACAAATTTCTTGACGAGGCCTTTTGCCCAGAAATATCTTGACGAGGCCTTTTACCAACAAATTTCTTGATGAGGCCTTTTGCCCAGATATAATTTTCTCGACGAGGACTTTTGCCCAGCAAATTTTTGATGAGGCCGTTTGCCATCTAATTTCTTGACGAGTCCATTTGCCCAGAAATTTCTTGACGATGCCTTTTACCAACAAATTTATTGACGGGGCTTTTTGCCCAGCAATTTAATGAGGAGGCCTTTTGCCAATCAGTTTTTGCCCAGCAATTTATTGACGAGACTTTCTGCTAACCAATTTCATGACGAGACCTTTTACTCAGCAATTTCTTGACAAAGTCTTTTGCCCAGCAATTTCTTGACGAGTACTTTTGGCCAGCAATTTATTTGCCTACGACAGAGAAATAAGTAATCAAAATGCTGAGGGATCAGAAAAATGGCAGCTGAGATTGACCGATGATCAATGTAAAAAAGTGACGCGCGTTGGATACTGAAATGAAATATTTATAATACTCGAAATACCACAGGAAAAATGATGCCCAATGTGATAGGCAAATCTAAATACTGAATGAGTAAATTAAAATTGCCTCTTCCGGATACAAAATGTTAGACAAGGAAGGGCCGAAACAAGCTCTAAAATACTCTCCCATACAGATTTAAAAATGGTATTAGGTGGGGTTCATTGGCCTTCATATGGGTTGGTATGTTTTATGGTATCCCTGTGAATGGCAATTGAAAGTTCCCTTTCGCTCATAAGTACAAATCCAATGATAGGTTTTAATACAAGAGCTTAAGCTCCAAGTACATGGCAGGCTACTCCTGGTCGCTATCAATAGGGGAGAAATATCACCCTTGTCCTTTACAGCAAAGACTATCGAGGTCAAGGAAGGAGCAATGGCCCACAACTAAAATTAGACTTCTTTTGAATAAAATCTAGCGATCTTTTGATCTCCTATCATATTATCTCGAAGGCTACGTCTTGTCCCTTTGGTAATTACCTTCTGTCACGAGAAAATATGTCTTTGTTTAGCAACAATAATAATTCGGAAGAATTGCGCGCCCTCCCTCCATGGAGCTCAAGCTATATCGTCTAGTGGCTAATCGGGTTATATTTCTTTCAGTCATTTTTACTTATCTTTTACACTTTTCATAACAAACACCTTTTAAAAAACGTTCCGATTGACGCTCCCTCTGGTTTTCACATTTCTTTTCAAAGTAATGGGTGAATAAGTAGGGTTGGTGACCATAGCAACACGACTGAAAGTGTGTGGGAGAGGACAAACCGCTGATACATCATTAGCACTGTCCGTAATATAGAAGTTTAATTTAGGTATGAGGACCCTGGTTGTATCTTCTAAATGCATGGCTTATCCTTAAGACATGACCCTCCCTCTTCCAGTTGTATCCCACTCGGTGTGAGCACCATTCCTGTATTGACGGTCAACTCCGATCCTGACCCCATTGACTTTCCTTTCCTCCTGGGGAAACCCTTAGGAGAATACGAGTCTGCCGCCTCCCCACTGTCCTTTTTAGATTTTCCTTCTTGAGGTGGAGACCCAGAGAAACATTCCCCTTTTGCACTACCTACTATGACCAAGGACATGCCCTGTTTAGGAAGGGGGCTCGACTTGTACACGAGGTCTCTTTTGATGGTGGATTGAAATTTATTTATAAAGAAAGACAAAAGCCAAAGGGGGGAAGGGAGGGAAATCAGTCAGATTTTGTTCGAAAAGTGGTTGTGGTTGGAAGCGAGGAAGTTAGTGGGAGTTAAATTTTTTTTAAATATTCGTACATCAATCAAGTAAATAAAGGAGACATATTTTGTTTACTAGGGAGTAGGAGGGCGCGTAACTCTCCGAAAGAAGAGGCCCAGTCAGTGAAGGCAACATAAGAAGCCTCGATAAGACGGTTCCTTTCTCATAGGCCGTTTCCAGCAGCCAATTGAGGCTCAGTGTTCATCAGGACTCCTGAATTAGACGTTTCCGACGGGGCTCGAGAGCGCGAAACCCACACACCTGGGGCACAGACAATTCCGGAAACAGGCGATTGCAACCACCTCGGTGTCGTTTCTTCAATGTTAAGAAGGAAAGGAAAATTGGTTTAATCCAATACGGGCACTCAATCGGGGGAGGAGAAGGGGCTGGGGGGAAGGAGATCATTAGAGAAAGGGACGAGAGGAGTCCGGGAGGCGAGGGCAAAGTGACCGCGATAGCAAACCTCATCAATCTGTAATACCGCAACGCGAGAGGGTATTCAAAGCAGCTGGGGCGGCCCCAGCATTTTGGGTAGTGAGCTATTTCTTATGTGGTTCTTTTGACACATAGTCATTCAGGCGCTTGTTTCTTCTTAAGGTTGTCGTCCGTCATTCTCCCAATCTGTGGAGTACGAACAACCCATCTTCACGGTTGTGTCTGCAAATAAGTATGTTGTACATGAGCGCGTGATTATCCCTCGCCGCACACACATGTATTTTGCAACAACTGTAAAGGATTACTATCCATATATACGCGCGCGCGCGCCAACATCAAGGTCAGCCAACACACATGGCGACGCAACTACACAAGTAAAAGTGAGCGCCCGAAACGAGCCCCTAGTTCACAGACGGCGTGTGCACACACATACACACAAACATAGTCCCGAAATTCCTGGCCGAATGCAAAACTGCGCTGCATTGCATCGCAGGGAACATTTAGCCGTCTCAAGAGACGGGCGCAAAAAGTGGTTCCGAAGATACTTACCGTCTCCCCGAATAATGGGTGTCTGGCTGATGAACCTGTAGGGTGTTGGGTCTAAACGTCAGATACGTTATTTCACGACACAAGTCTACCTCGATCTCTATTTTTTTTTTAGTGTTTTACTACAGTTGTGCACTCAGTAGTTTTTTTTTGTCAGAAACACAAATCTATAATAGCAAGAAAAGAAAAATACACCATCTCCCCTCTGCACCAACTATAAAAAACCTGCCGATTAAACTCGAGTTTGACAAAACAGCGAAAAACAAAAACAATCAAGCTAACCAAATGAGGCTCGGTACTTGAAATCACTATACCACGAGTGAGCGCACTTTAGTCACCCCACTTCGCTTCACTCCCGAGCCACCAATACTTCTACACAACCCACGAGCCCCTTCCTAGGCTGTCTGGAAGGACCCAGAATTACACGAAGCACACGTGCGGGTCATTCAGTAGGAGGAAGTGGAGCGAGTGGTCCGAAGGCAACCACCCACTAGCACCGCCACCGTTGCACTGAGCCACGGCAGTCGCAGACTCGCAGTTCCGTTCTTCACCCGTTCCTGGTCTTCCAATGCCAAGTTCCCTCTCGTCATCAGTTCGGATCTCGGACGCGGGCGACCGGGCAATGGCTGTCCGATTTATCTCTGAATCGAGGACAAACGAGAAGAGAAGCAGTACCAGTCTAGGAAATGGGTGGGAGGAGGCATACTACTAATCACACCCGTGCGATAGCCCTCTGAAGGCAATGGTGGGAGGGGGTTTCAACGACGGAGGCACGGTGAGTGCCAACAACCACCCAATTTTAGGAGAAGTCAGTCATTGGGCCACTCCACGGAGCGCGGGGAGGGGGAGCACTGGTTGTGATTCATTTTCCCTGCAGATGGGGCAGATGGGATGGGGTTGGGTTCTTTAGACGACCAAGATTACTATTCTGCGGCACCGCTGTGATGAGGGTTCGGAAACGCGCTTCGTTTCTCTAATTAAGAACTGAATGTCAATGTGTCATGAGACCGAGCGGCCAGGACATATGAGCGACGTCCCGTCCGCCGAGTGGGGGATACACACGAGTTTGAGACGAGATAGAAATTGTCTAATTCGTTCAAAAATACACATTTGCCATGCCTTATCCCTAAAAGAATATTATTAGTAGTATTATTCAAGAAACTTCATGGCAGCTTAGAATTTTAAAGTTTTCTTAGATTTCATTTTCTGTTTGCGAAATATAATTTTATTCATACCTAATTGCACTAACGTTTTAGTAATTTTATAAATAACATTATCAGAGTAGAATTTTATATTTTTTTTTTAAATGAAAAACACAATAGTTTAAGAGATAGAAAGGAGAGGTTAGGTATAAAAATACAAGAGAGTTCAAAAGTATTAATTTGAAGAAAGAAGAAATAGAAAGGAAACCAGATGAGGGATTTGTCTAATGTTCCTTTAATTTTTTTTTATGTACACATACATACCAGTGTATACATTTAATCTGAGTTATTGTAACTATATATATATATATATATATATATATATATATATAGTTAGTGAGTTTCTAATTTGTTCATTCGGTTTAATTTTTAACAGTTTCTACGTCGCAGCTTTTACCTGAGCGGTCTTTAGATTAGGTAAAATAGCAGTGATTCTGTAAATAAATTTAAATGGGGTTATTTCCTGCTCTATAAAGATTACGGTGTCTCGGTTTATTTATTTTTTAGTTGTCTGGTTTAATTCCTCCTATTTTATCGCGTGGTAGTTTACTTGGTGAGTGTAAGACAAACATTTGAGCTCCTCCTCCATCACTTCCTTGGAACGTCAACGTTCTCCCGTTTCCTTCTGATCCTGTCTATGATTGGTGGTTAATTTCTGTAATTTGAAAACGTGTAAAGTAGTGTGGTCAAAATATTAATTATATGCATTTTCGTTCGTATTTTATGTCTTTATTCGTTAAGCGGGGGTCTTTGTTGTAGAGCATTCTACTTTCTTTGTCGATATCTGCAGGGGTGGTAGTTTTGCCGTCCTTCGTGGGCCTGGATCTGTGCCTGCATTTATCCATTTTCCTTGTTTATAGCTTTCCTGATTGGAAGAGTCCAAGTATCTCTGGGTACATTTCAAGGAGGTGTGGGGGGGGGGAGGGTTGCATCAGATATCAGATATACTATAGGGACCTAACGTCATGAGCGCAACATGACCGCCTCAACCACAACACAATGATGACTTAAAAACCATACAGGACCAAATTGAAAAATGTTTAGAACATTTAAAAATCTAGCGACGAACGGCAACTATAATTGATTGTAACCGTCGTAATTAAGAAAAATAACCCAAATTATAACTTTAAATCTAGCGCCACCTCTCACGTCTCTACGGACTATAAATAGTTGCAAAAAATGAAAATGTATTCACTTTGATAATACCAAACTAGTCATTATTTAATCCATCATATATATATATATATATATATATATATATATATATATATATATATATATATATATATATATATATAATGAATCTTGAAGTTGTTTCTCTATTATTTCAAGTCATGCCGTTATGCAAGCATAAAAGATAATGAAGAGATCGATTTAGCAGCAAAAGCAGCAATCAGCCATGGTCAAGTGATACACTTGTGGTTACCTTATAACCTTCAACCTCTGGCTAGATGAAGAGTAGCCAAATAACGTTATTTTACCTTCAATCATACTTGTTCTAAATCACCTTAGTCCATGCAAGTAATCACGCCATAACAGAGTTAATCTTACTAGATTAAGATCAATAATGAGAAATGTCTCCTTTTTATACCAGTCACTTTTCCAGTTGTGCGAAAAATGTACATAAAAGGCAACTAATCCCAGAATATGCTAAATTCAAACCCTTGATCACGTAACAAAATCGTCCTCGCCGCTTAATTTCGGCCATAAAAATAATTGGATTAATCCGATATAAATTAGTATATTTTTTTTTAAAAAAGAGACTTCCCTATATTTAGATCGTGTCATTTTGCTCCTCGCAAGTGAGCCGGAGGGAGATTGTTATACCTAGTATCTGGAGGAGCATCAGGTCCTCCCTAGTGGCACCGGGAGTCTCAAACTAGATTAAGACTACCTTGGATTTATTTCCTCAAGACATCCATTTTAACCCTTTTTTGCGTCACTTTATAAGTTCTTTCTCGACTATTGTTATCGCTTGAGAGCTAATTTTTAGCTACTAGCCGACCTGCCTTCGACCACTCTTCTATGGTCGGGGTCGGGAAAGGAGAGGGGCTCCTCCAGATGATAACTGCAGCATGTTTTCCATGTTACACCTGACTCCGCTTGCGGGGGATAGCAATAGAAATGAGATATATAAGTAGTAATGGAAGGGAGGGTGCGAAGAAAGCCACGTTTAATCCTTCAGCCCATCTAGGAGTGATGTATTTAACATGACGTTCTTTCATTTCTATTACTCTCCTGCACCAATGGTTTTCAGGTCTAGTATGGTAGTGTGATGCCCCCGATTTGAGGGGGCTTACCTTCCTGTAAATAGGGGGCGATAGAAAAAGGAAGAAACGATCGAAGATTAATTAATTTCGGTGGGAAAAATATCGTTACCTTCTCCAGACCAGGCCCAAAATGGAGTTAGCTCCCGGATTCCCTCATTTGTGGAAATGAAGATAAAATAGAAAAAGACTTAGATCAATGGTTCTCAACCCTTTCTTACTCTCTGTTCAGTATTTTAAAAACAATGGCCCAATACTGTAGCCACTTGCAAAAATATATATCAAAAGGAGAGGCTTCAAGCTAAGGAAGCAACGAATTTTAAGCATAATTAACATAAAAATTGGTTTGGAAAGTCATATTTTTTTCTAAAATTATTAAAAGACTTATTTAATTACGTTGTTTATTTAATCTTAATGAAGTCCTTTGGTCGGTGCAATTGCTGCTAGGTTTTTAATATCTAGAGTTAAATTGGTAAGTTTTAACTTAATGTCTCCTCGCAGGAGGGATATCAATTCTACTTCTTTCTTTAGTTACGATTTTATTGACTGTACTAAATCCAGATTCATCTAAGTACGATGTTGGGAAGCATAACAATATTTTAGTCTTTTGAGGTCACATGTTCGAGTACAGTTGTTCAAATTTGTTCTTGCATTCATTATAGTATCTTAGTTCAATAAGCAACTCTTGTAGTTTTTCACTGAAAGATTCCATATCACAACCGAATGGATCGATCATCCATGGCTGAACTTCAAATGTAAATAAATCTGAAAATCTGATACTTAGTTCTTTCTTAAATTTCAATAAATATTCTGTGTATTTTTTCAGCCATAAGCTGTCCAATTATTTCCATTTTTGAAATAATTCTTCTTTACATTGATTTGAAACCATGTTGTTGTTTTTTCAGGAAAAACCTTCATAACACGCTTGCAATCCAGCAACGTGCATAATTATTTACCTTGAAGCTGGAGTAAAAAGTTATTGAACTTTCAAAAAAATCCATGCCAAAAAATGTATGCCACCTGTGTAGTTTTTTATCTCCTGTGCCTTCATTTTCCAGGAGGTTAACAACTGTATCAAATAAGCTAATAAATTTTGAAAGGCAGTTGACTTTCATATGCACGGTAAGTCTTATGTGCTGTTTTTCGATACCAATGCAAAACTTTTGAAAAATTCTGTCATATTTGTTGTGAGAATTAATTTTATTAGGTGTTTAAATGACTACTGTCACTGACTCATGAAGATCAGGATTAATATTTTTTAAACTAATTGATGTCGGGGTAGAATACTTTGAAGTGTAAGAATAGCAGGGCATAAGTTTTTAAGAGAGAAATAAATCTCTTATGCTTACCAGCCATGCACAGAACACCATCTGTTGCGAAGGATACTAAATTTTCCAAGGTACTTTTTTTTCGTCTAACCAAGATTTTCTAGACTCAATAATTGATAATCCACTAGATCAGTTTCTAAAAGTTTAACGAAAAGCATAAATTTACAAAGATCGCAGAAGACATCATCGATAAAACGGACGTATGTTACAAGAACTGCTATGTTATCACTTATTCTAGATTCGTCAATTTGAAGTGAGAATTTATTATATTTTAGTTTGTTAACAAGTTTGTTTTCTACATTAGATGTAATTTCCTCAATTATTCTACGAATTATATCATTACACAGGAATAAGGTTCTCAACACGTTTTCTGAATCTTGATGCAACACAGTTTTCATGAGAATATCAAACGAAGGCCGTATAATATTTTCAGCAAATGTATGGGTACTTCCAGTTTTGGCCATTATTTGCGCTATTTCAAAAAAAGCAATCAATCCATTTTTACTTGTTTCTGCTCTTTCTTTTTTTTAAAAAAATTATGAAATGGTATTTTGTTCGTAAAGGAATTCTTCAAATTCACGAAATATGCAATAAGTTTGTTCATTTTGTCAGGATGTATTCTTTTTAAATGTTCTATAAGCCTTGACGGCTTCATAGCATAATTTGAAAATGAGTGCTTGCATATCAGGCACATATGGTGCTTTTGATCGTATGGGCTTTCTACAAAACCATAAGGCAAATACTTTTGAACAAACTGTCTAAACTTCTTTTTGACCGACATAATATTTAAGGAATGGCTATGAAAATATAATAAACGCCAATAACTTTCATCCTAAAATTATCACAACACTGAAAAGGAATTTAGGAAATCTCCTGTGTCAACACTCAACCATTAAATTTCAGATTTGTAGCCCGAAGTAACAATATTCATCCTTAAATTAAACAGCAACTACTTGTTACAGCTGTAGTTCAAATACTTCCAGTACAGTTTGCCAGATTTCGAAAAGCTTCTCGGCCAGTGAGTCATAGCAGACCCTACCATATACAAAGCCAATGAGAAATATTTGTGGGAGCAGCTCTACTCACCTATGAATTAATACGTTAAAATTGTGCCAGCCAAGCTATATCATTGTCATTGAAGGTACTTTATAACTTCATTAAGAGTAGATAATAAATATTTATCCATATTCTATAATGAACTTTCAAATATATAGGGAAGTATAAGATGTAAAAAAGAATATACCAAACACTCCTTTAGATACTTTTTCTAATATGCTAATTGGCATTTCAATGCACAATTTGGATTGTGGTGAACATTGTGCAATCGATGAAGCAACAATTTGTCGGACCTCTTCAGCCGAACTCTCGCACCTCTAGAGGGTGATATCGCCCCCTTTGAAAAGAGTTTAATTAAGTTTTCGCGATTCCAGTCTGAATAGAGTTTGAACGATTCGAAGGGTATTATTAGATCAACGAAATAGTTACTTGCAATGTTTGAGTGACAATCATGCAGATACTACAACAATTAATAAGGAGCAAACACTTACCTTTCCGCTTAATAAGAGAACAATTTAACTCACTGTAAACATACACACATAAAATTTACTTAATAGTTTGAAAATTCAAAGTGTAAAGACAAAAGTTCAAATGCGGCTAAAATTTAGGGATTTTTTTTTAAGGCCTATCTGGCGACTACCCACTTGAGCACAAGTCTCCGCTAAAATTTAGGGAAGTTGGAATAGTTGATGAGGAGAATTTATTGGAAACTATGCATTTAATTTTGAATCAGCCATGTTACTTACAAACAAAAGCCAATTATGTGGAGATTGCGCATGTATTCTTCATAAACATTTTTGGAAGCTCTTCAAAGAATCTTGAAAGATTCTGACCCCGTAAGGGGCACGGCGATTTGCTTTCCTGGCCGCCGTGCTGCTGGGACTCAGCACCCCGTCAGCCACCAGCTTAACCTCTTCTCCTTCTTTCTGACATCCTCTCTTCTTACCCTGCTTCCTCACTTTCCATTCAACCTCTGCCACAACTTTCTCCTGTCAGCCTCTAATTTCACAGTGTAGACGCTGACCAGCTTCCCTTCACCCAACCATCCCTGATCATCAGGGTTGAGGGGGTAGGAGACAACACCCCCTCATCCCTGAGTTCCTGTTTGGGGTGGTGGGTTTTTAACAGCCTGCTTCACCCCCAACCTCACCTTCCTCAAATCCTCTTTCTCTTTCCCTTGACAGTCTATCAATTTTACGCTGAGTCTAAGAAGGAGCCGTCATGCTGATGAGCAGCCAAATCACTAGACGGGAGGAGTGGCCTCAAATGGCGGTGGCTGGCTTTGCTGGCGCCATATTCACCTCTCGCAGCGTGGGCTACTGCGTGGGGTGATTAGCGTATGCGTCACGTACTACAAAAGCGTCACCATGTCCAATGATGATAAATTATAAAGTACTGTCCCTCTACCTTCCCTTATACCACCATCGGAGCCGCCCTCGGACAGCTCCACTGCAGAAAAGGAGGTCCTTCCCACCTGTATTTTCTCATGGGACCCTCCAAACTTCTTTTACCGGAGAGGAAGCTTACTCCTCTCCCATGTTTACAGATGCAAGAGACTACCTTCCCCCTTTCTTTGGAGTCACCCTTGGGCCACTCCCTCTTACTAGTGGCAGCCTTCCCTTTACTTTCCAATGGGACCGACAAGAAAGCACGCAGGCGGCCGAAAATTGACCGCTCCCGGTTGGAGCGCCTCGATAGGGCCAACCGCCTTAGGCGGTCAGAGGATAGCAGGGCCTATAGGTCAGCTGTCCATAATGTCTAGAACTCGTGCTTGCAGAGTCTAAAAGGGGTCACTGTAGTGCCCCTGCCCCCTCGCATCTGCGACTAGTGACGGTTCGCAAGCCGAAGACGATACGAATGGTTCCTTGAATGGGATCCGTGATTTCTTTGGGGGGATGGCCACATGGAGGATCCCCAAAAGATGGACATGGTCCCTGAGGTGCCTAAGTCATAGACTATAGAATCTTCCATGGGATCGAACTCGGGCTCGGTGCCAAGCACAGAACCCGAGTCCGCCCCTGTGCAAGCTTCTCCTCAGATGGCTCGGGCCTCCGAGGATCCACAAGGAGAGGAAAGATCTCCTCCCTTGGCTGGTGCCCCTGTGACAGCCAAGACCTTCTCCTTTTCAGAGCAGGATCTGACTGAGGCCAGTCCATCTGGCCTAGGGGTAACTACCGGCGGAGGAGAGAAGAGAGTTCATTCTCCACCCTACTCTCCTAAAACGAAAAGGTTCAAGAAGGCGAAAAAGACAAAGAAGACCCGGGGCTCCTCTCCTTCCTCGGAAGCCGCGGGGATTGACGGGTCTGCTGCCGTTTCGGTAAGTGACCAAGCCAAGATTGGCACATCCGTCCCCGTTGCTTCCCCGATTGGGGAGTGCCAGACTAAAATTAAAAGTGCGCAGAGCGGAGCCTCGATTATGCCGGGGCCCCACATTCAGAGATTACCTGGCCTTTTTGAGACCGCAGGCTTCAAACTCTTCCTCGTTATTCGCTCCACTGATGGCAGCATGTTGGGTAAAGGCTACAAGATCCATCGGAAGAGAGCTCTAGCTGGCGCGATAAGTAGAGATCCGAAGGTAACTAGTTTTTCGGATAGAAGCCTTTTGGCGAATGCGTAGAATCCCTTAGAGGCGGCCATGATTAGTGTCTTCGGACATTTGATGGCGCACCGGTGAGTGTGACGCCGCATTCTGTCATGAATTTCGTGAAAGGAGTAGTTTATGCGAGGGAACTAATGGACTACTCCATATATGACATAACCTTATAGCTGGCCGACCATGGAGCGGTCAAGGCTGAGCGTGTTATGAGAAAACAGGGACGGGCCTCTAGGCCCACCCTTACAACCTTCGTCACGTTCGATTGTGACAAGTTCCCTGAGTTGGTGAGTGCCGTTGGGATCGCGTAACATGAAGGCATTGGTGCCACTGCCGCGGAGATGCTATTACTGCCACCGCTTTGGCCATACTAATCGCTCCTGTAGCCGTTCAAAGTCAGGATTACCCGAAGTCTGTGTAAATTGCTCTAAAGTCGCACATATTAGGCCAAATCGTGTGTGGCAAAGTGTGTCAATTGCGGAGAGCCGCACCCCACTTCTTCGAAGCAATGTGGTGCATATCTCCTTGAGAAAGAAATCATGGCCGTTCAGGCCCTGGATTGTCTCTCATTTCGCGAGGCTAAGGGCTTGGTCCTGGCGCGCGCAGCGCTGCCTGGGACATCTTATGCCTCAAAGTTAAGAAAGACACCCTCTGCTCTTGGCCCCTCCATGCCTACGAGCACGGTCGTTTCCGCGCCCATTCGGAACCCTTCTGTGGGTTCTACCCACCCTGGGCGGTCCCCTGGTAGAACTGGCAGCATAGAAGACTCACACCCAGCCCCGGCT
Organism: Ceratothoa steindachneri; assembly: GCA_963969495.1. NCBI lineage: Eukaryota > Metazoa > Arthropoda > Malacostraca > Isopoda > Cymothoidae > Ceratothoa > Ceratothoa steindachneri. Next base: position 29,701,414 of record OZ018319.1, read on the forward strand.
AAAACCAGGGCTTCCCCTCCTTCCCCCAGCGTGATTTGTTTTACATAAGGCGGAACGGCCGCGTGCCTCCACTGAGTCGTTAGACTCACAGGAGGCAACACCCCTGAAGCTGGTCGTGAGGTCATCTTCTGAGGCTTCTAAAGTTACCTCTCGAAAGGAAGACAGCACTAATGTAGTTTCGGCTCTTACGTCCACACCAAGCGGCAGGCTGAGTTACTCGAAGGCGATGGATCCTCCAAAGGAGGGACCCCACATCCGAAGCCGCCCCGCCTGCCTAAGTTTCGAAGCAGAGGAAAGAAAAGACTCGCAAGGCGAGCCCAACCTCCCCCGATAATTCTTCGAAGGCGATAGTGCCTTCAGCGCATTGTCCAGCCAACAGCGCCTGGAGTTCTGCCTCCGGGAAGCGTTCGGCCATTCCCGTGAGGGTCTTCTCTTCGAAGAGGGCCCCCGATCACCTCCGAGCTAGACCTGGAGGGCATATTCCTTTATTGGAACTGCCGCAAACTCCGGGCCAACTGGGAGGAACTGCAGAAGCTCGTCTCCTCCCGTTCCCCGTTAGCTATCCTTTTGCCGGAGACCATGCTGGGCGCGTGCCCCCTGCCCACCCTCCCGGAGTATAAGGGTTTTGTGACCCTACCACTACGGTTTGTGGGCCGGGCAGGACAATGCACGATTTACACCCGCCATGATGCCTCCGTTCTTCTCTTTGTTTTAGATACCTCTTTTCAGGCACTAGCTGTGCAGCTGCACCTGGATAGGAGGTAAACTGTTATTTCCAAGTACATTTTACCGTCCTCCGATTTCGACGAGGGGGACTTCTGCCGTGTCGTGGCACGGTTGCCGAGGCCCTCTCTCTTGCTTGTAGATCTGATCGGTAGATACCCCCTCTGGAGAGACTAATAGATTAATCACTGGGGTCAAATCCTTGCCGATATGATCGACAAGCTGGAGATAGGTTTCCTAAATGTGGATGAGATTACACATTACTGCCCAATACCCGCTTCATTTTCCTGCCTCGATCTATCTTTGTGCTCTCCTGATGCACGGCCCTCAAACAGAAGCGTTATGCCTACATGCGTAATATGCGTCGCCCGAACGACTTCACCATCGGTGAATTTCGTTGAGCTAGGGCTAGGTTCCGGCATATTTAGAAGCACGCCCTTCGCTCTCTTAGTGAGCACACATGTCTTCACTTAATAGGAAGACCCCTCTAGCACACTTGTAGGAGCGAGTCAAAAGGATTCGGGGCAAGTTCTCGCAGGACCCCCCTCCAGTTTTCCATGAGAATGAGGCCGCAATCTCGGAATCCGCGTCCGTAGCAGAATACTTCGCGATCGCTTTCTCCGCATTCTCTAGCCGGGAAGCTGCTCAGCCAGCATTTAATGCGCTTCTTGATGTCGCGGAAGACTACCGAGTGGACCTTACATCCAGAGGTGGCGAACCCTTCAACCACAGGTTTACTTTAAGTGAGTTGCGTTCCGCTTTCTTTTCGTACGCGGACACCGCCCCTGGTCCGGACGATGTCCCGTACGCCATGCTTCGACACCTAGGTGAGCGGACCTTTTGGAGCACACTTCGTTTCGCGCTGGAACCGTGCCAGTGTATACGGATGGCTCCCAGTCCCAAGAGGGGTTCGGTGTACACGCCGTGCCCGCTTTGTTTTAAATCAGCGGGGCTCTGCCGGACACTGCGTCTGCCTTCACGTTCAAGTTGGTTGCAATACATCACATGGTACGGGAGTTAACGCTACGTGCCCGGTTTGGAGACCTAATTGTGATTTATAACGACTCACAAAGCGCACTGAGTGCTCTTGGGGCATTGGAATCTCCGCATCACTTGGTTCGCGATATCCGTGACGCCACGATTTGGGTAAGCCGGGTGGATGTCGAGATTATCTTCTGCTGGGTTTCTGGACATGTAGGAATTACAGGAAATGAGCACTCCGATGAGGACGCCAAAGAGTCCGCGAGAACTGGGCGACCATACCAGCGTTTCGCTCTTCCTCAAACCGATTACATAGCAGGCATACGGCCTGCCCTCTGATGAACTTAAAGTTACGTGCCATAGCACTGCGATTGTTCCCATGAACCTACCCCTCAATGCCGCGACGGCTTCAGGTTGCTTTCTGTCGTCTCCGAATTGGACACACTCGCGGGACGCACCGCCAGTTGATGTAGCGCTCGCCTGCGCCTTATTGCGACGACTGCCTTGTCCCCAAGACTGTTCGGCACATTCATTTTGAATGTCTTAGTCTGGGTGTTCTTCGCGCACGTTACCTGTGTCCTTACCGGGACTTGTGGGGTCGCTACCGCTTGTCCCTTGTACTCGGGACGTGTTCGTGCACACAGACTTGTTCACTATACGACTTTTTTGAGGAAGCTGGCCTCCTCCCTTTTATTTGACTTTTGTTGGAGGTTTTTTTGTAGGTTGCATTTTCCTGTGCCGGTGGAAGGCGGGCCTACCTCCGACGCCGGACCGCGCTTCCTTCTTTCCTTTTTCCTTTTTCTTGTTGTTATTTTTTTAGCCTTTGTCCTTTTTTATCGTTGTAATTTGTCATTACATATTGTTATTTGTTTTTTATTTTGTTTTTTTTAATATAACCTATTAGTAGGCTGTGTTGTGTACGGCGACTTTTGTCCAAGTATGCATTCGCCAGATAGGCTTCTTAAATGAAAAAAAAAAATAGAAAGATTCTTAGAAGACTTTTATACTGTATACATGAAATATATGTCCTTCAATGCTACAAAAGTTAGTTAGCGATTGGTTTTAGTTAAAAATGTTAAATATTGTTATATTTCTCTCGACCATAAGAAAATTTCAAAAACACAACTTTAGTGTTTATCTTTATAAGATAAAAACAGGGGTCGGAGTCGGATGTTTTTAACGGACAACGAGTTCGATTCCGACTCCACAGCCTTGCTTCAAACATCCATTGGCATTGAATCAGTGTTAGTATCTTCTTTCCCGATGTACGAGCATTGTCTTTATTGGTATTTGATAGAGGTTGTGAGTATAAAATATCCAGATTGATTGTTTTAGATAAAGTTAAATGCCTTGTCTAGAGACATCTTGTGATGAGTTCATTACCACATTCTCTCGTTAGTTGGTAGATAGTTGAAGGAAAGGTTGAATTTGACTCATTGAAAATTTGAAAATAAAGGTGTTCAAAATTTGATAAAAGCAACTTGCGTTAGACTGCAAGTTTCCGCGTTAGAAAGAGAGGGTCTGCTGGGGATTGCAAAGTCTCTCGATTGAAAGCCCCAATTTAGGGGAAGAGAAAGAGTTTGATAATAATTCGATAACAATAATGTATTTAAAGAGTCTTCACGTTGCAGACCGAAAGGACTGTGAAGGATTTGAAAGTAGGTAAAAGCGAACCAAAGTTTCCTGCAACATTAAATGTTTGACGATAAATGGACAGATCACGACAAAATATCAAACTAAACACTCACTGAGTCCAGTAAATTCAAAGAATTTTGAATTTAATCGGGACCCTTTTTTTCATAGCTAGGAATGTCCACGTTTCCCAATTTTTCTGAGCCGGAGCGAAGCGATTACCCCGGTTTAGAGTTTTTCACGCTAGTAAGTACCCTGTACTCTGTTTCCTTAGCTTTGATACCAGGCGACTCTAACATACACATATTCGAGGCCCCCGAGCCCAGTCGTGAATGAATCATAAAAATATAAATAGATCGAAGTGCACTGGTAACAGTCTCATGGCATAGCTCTCGCTTTATTCGAATGTTTCCTCTATTTTAGGTTTTAAATTTGTATACCTTTCAGATGGTATGAATTTACGTATTCTTACTTGACTTCAACCTTTGGAAGGTTAGAATGCCCCCATTTTATCTATTTTAAGAGGAATCTTTTGTGAGCAACTATTGTCGAGTTAGATTTTTTTGACGGAGGAGATTAGAAGGACCATTTTTCCCCCAAGGTGCCTCTTTTTTCTTTTCATAAGAGATATACTACCCAAGGTGCGGCTCTGAGTCCTTGCGCATGCAAGTTATTCCTTAAAATGCCAGCTATTCTTTCCCAAGTAAAGCATTATAGCTTTTTCCTGATTTAAAACGCCGTAAAGGCGGGAGAGAATGCCCACATACTTCTTTTAGGGGCATGACTTAGTAGATTGTGGTTTCCGTGAGAAACCAAAACAAATCAGGTCGCCAAAAAAGATCGTGTCCAAATCTTCATACTAATAAGGTCAGTCTCATATGTTGATTGAGATCAACCCCGAGCAAACACTTTATTCTCCCATTCGATTTTTTAAATCGAATGGAAGATAAAATGTGCCATCTGCGGTAGGAACCACATCAGTCCTCAGATGACGGAATGAACTTGGATTTGTTTTTCACTAGAATTTTAGCCGATATTTTCACAGGCCCAGAAAAGAGAATTGCATCGCTTTTCCTATAATGTTTGTTCTTAGGGCCGATGAGTTTTGCTCGTGTAGGCGTGTGAGAGTAGCCTCTCCATGGTGAGACCCAACGAACTAGCTAATGGTACGGACATAAAGGATATTTTGAAATGAAATTTTGATAGGAATCCTAACAATTCTGAACTCACTCACCAATCTAAAGGCTTCAATAAAACTAGGACGCGGACACTTCATATTCACTTTAGATTTGACTTTAAAACACTCAAAAGATTCAGCCACAGACCCCAACGACACTACACTTTCCTCTTATTTGATCCCGGGGTATGAAGTTGGAATGATAATGTGCAGGGGGCCGAAGTTTCACTGGAGGGATAAAAGAAAGTGCTCTGCTGGAGAAAGGTAGCTATAGAGTGGCGTCGTCCGAAGAATTCCTCGGTTGAGCGTGGCGGTTTAGAACATCAAGAATTAAGCTAATTCTTTCAATGAATCAACGACTTTTAATTAACTTTTCGACAGTATGTTCAAATTAGAAAGGAAGATAAACTGAATTTTCGCTCGCCATTATGTATAAAAAAAAAATAATAAAAGTAAATGAAAAGCATGGTAAAAGGTTTATTATTAGAAACCTCAATTGTTAAAGAGAAAGTGCGACAAACCAATAAAGGAAATTTCCAGAAAAGACACTTCCTCGCAACGACCACAATTTTCTGATCGTAAACAAAAATGCAACTTATTTCTTTTTAACTTTTGAAGGGAAAGAGAATGAAAGGAGAAACAACCTTTAGTATGGGAGTGCTCTGAAGGCATTTAACTTTTCCTCCCAAATATCTGCGAATATTGAATAGTTTAAAGACATTTCAAAAAACAATAAAAACTACCCCATTACATCGGGAGAGGTCAATACTACATAAAACAACCAACTACTCACAGGGTTGCAGATTGAAAAATAATGTTATAAACCGAGTCAGCGGGTGCTCACCAACCCTGGGTACTAATATAAAAACTTGAAGACACGTTTGTTACGATAGACAGACAAAGAAAGTAGTTAGACTAAAGGAGGGAATAATGAAAGATGGAATAATGTGGTAAATCCACAGGTTGAAAATATAAATCTAACAAAACTGCCGCAGCTAACATCTGAAGGATTGCTTGCCCTTCCGACTACACCCCCTGCAGTTGCCTTCCTTCCCGACCTTAATGAGAGTAGGATGATGTGCATCTATACATGTTCCATATATTCTCACTTGCCCTATCTCCCCCATTCTCTTTACAAATCATGCCTTACAAACCTTCTGAGGAAGACGACCTCGTTGGATTTCACTTTTTTTCTTGACGGCCCTTGAGTAGAGGGCTCTAAAGAGGTGATAGGAATTAATATATCCTCAACTCTAATTTCAAATTGTCAATAACCCATATAGGGTAATTCACCTGCAAAAAAGAATCAATCACTTTATATTGTTATGTGTAGAATGACGAAATGACAAAGCAAAAGAATAAATAAGAATAATAAAACAATATTTCGTAATCAGGAAATGAAATCGAGGGAAACCATATTATTATTTTATTGGAAATAACGAAATCTCGGCGAAAACATGGAGCAGCTGACGTACCATGGGGTTATAATTGTGGCAAGGGAGGCAAACTCGAAGTCCCGGTTGCCTTTTGGGCAACCCTCGCAACAACAAAACTCAAGTATTTTATAAATGGGTAAGTTTGGTACTGAAAGGGTGTGAGATACGAGTGTTCATATCTTTGTGTATACATGCGAGAACGCTCATGAAAGATTAATCTTCAAAGGTATCCATGCCATCGTTTCGATTTCTGCGCGCGAAATTAAGTTTTAAATTGCAATATAGAGACGCATTCCACACATTGCGGGTGTTAATGGCATCAAAGGGCAGAGTGGGCGAAGCGCCACTTTAAGAATGGGCTCCTGGAGAAATGAGGTGCTCCAGATCGAGTTCATTCGTTACATCAGCCACAAAAAGAACTCAAAGATTAGCAGATAGTGTAGTACTACGCACGCGCAACGATGCGAAATGCCGATATTTGAACCCCCCCTCTTGTTGGAACTGAGCCTCCAAGTCAAAAGATTTTCCCACCAATCTTTGATCCCTATACCGAAGATGAAGGATGACTTTCATCATTTCCCCCTCTGATTTATTTGAAACCCCTGAATAGAGGGCGCTGCTGACGGCGAGATAATGGAACAATCTGATTATGTTAAAATGAGACTCCTTCGATTTTGCTCGAAATCACATGTCACGAGATGAATCCCGACGCCTATTTTCGCTTTGAAGTTGTTGTTGTTGTTGTTATAGCTGTCCTTCGAATACGAAGACGACTAAAGCTTCACTCGATGAAAATGGAGATAAATTTATGGGTAAGATGATAAAGGATTAATGAAGGGATGAGTGTGTGAAGGGGATGATTGAATGAAAGAGCGAGTGAGAAAGATGAGTGAAAGAGAGATGAGAAAAAGAAAAAGATGAAAGATGAGTGAAGCTGTGCTTGCGCAGTGAGTGGATTAATGTGGAGAAGGGCTTGCGCTGGGCCTATCCCCACAGCTTAGCCTCACACAGAATTGATGTGGCAAGAGTTAATCAGGACGACCATCGACTGTGAGAGGTTGCAGAGGTCTGCCGGACATCCTTTCTGTCGAAAACCACCCAATGTGGGACCCCACTCACAGCTTTTTCATTGAGGATTGTGCTCCCGTAGACCTATCCCAATCAAGGGTAACCCACAGGTCGGTTGGGGATATTCTCGCTGAAGAAAATAAATGTTCAAGAGCTCCTAAACAATGGAGCCCTTCGGAATAATTTTAACAATCTTCTCTCTACTGATGATGTCAAAATTGGTATGCAATCAGCAGAAACATTTTCTGCGACATCTTGGGTGGCTGGTTGAAAGACCGTTAGATGTAAATACCAAGCCATATTTGATCATTTCTTCTGCGATGAAAACACGTTGCATTTCCGACCAACAACTCATGAAGTATGCGCTATTTATTCTCCCTCATTCCAATATAACGCACGTTTCTGTATTATTTGCTACCATTTTCCAAGGCATCTGTGAGGAAGCAACGGCTAGGGATGGTCTGAACTAAAATAGACATATTTTACCCATCCCTGTATTCAGACGTGGCCAAAACAAAAGGAAAGGAATAAAAACGTTAATCAAACAAACCAGGAATACTAAAAAGGTACCGAGATAAAAAATATAGGAAGTCTCATGAACCCTGAATGCTATGGGTGAGAAGGTGCATATAATCGGCTTCAGTCAAAAAGCCTACTAAAATCCGAAATTTGGATTTTTTTTGGACGAAAAATATCCAAAGTTGATACTTTTGTAGGCAAGGGGTAGGATAGAACCAGTGACATCACCGGCCAAAGAAATGCGCCAAACTCATGATAGTTGGTCGCAGATGAAATAAGGACTACAGTAGATGTTGTACTTTCGCCTACAAACTTATAGTTGTAGTGGGACTCTTGTTCGATCTTGTTTTGTTTTTCTGCCAGAATGCCGCGTGTACGTAGATACATATATTAGGTTCCTTCTGTCGGGGGTTAGCCCACACCCTCTCTGGCAGCGTTCTTACTTGGCTATTGAACATGGACCGGAGCGGTTTATGGTTATAAGAGTGGGTAGAAGGTGTATACGCATTTTTAGTCGAATCAGGATACCTACCGCCCCCGGTCTCATCCCACCTTTATCATCACCCTCTCCTCTCCGGATCCCTGAAAACCCATTTGCAGAAAAACGGACTCTGGCCCACAGAACAGTTCCTAAGCTGGAAGAAGAAAGAATTCAAATCTCAGCTTTACGACGGAACCTAGAACGGACTCCATCTTAGTCAGGCGGTGAATTTGCACGTCTGTTGTACTGTCGTACTCCTACCTCGGTAAGCTTACGCCCTTTTTCTTGAATTGGTTCTGCGTGTTCCCTCGAATTCATATCAAACTCTCAAACTCATCTCTCTAAACTCACATCAAACTCATCTCTCTAAACTCACATCAAACGTATCTCACACTCATTTATACCCTCAAACTCCCCTAAATTCATTCTAACCTTCGAACCTTCAAATTCATACATACCTTTCTATCTATTTCGAGCCCATAACGAGAGCATTCAGGAGTAAACATCGTTTTGGATAATCTCTGGAGAGGCAAATTATCTTTCCAAATCAAAAGGAGACGAGCATCTCTCATCTAAGCGCCACCATCTTGCTTAGCCCTGCCCTGCTTTCGAGCTAATGAAATTAACAAGATTAGTTGCTAATGTATATGTATAGTTAGATATAATATGTAATTTAAGGTATTCTTTTCTGCAAAAACATTCTAAACATTATCTTTTGTTTGATATATTATGTAGGTAAAATAACACTTTAGTTTCTCTGTAATTTTATGTATTATTATTCTTAATGGATTAAGAATCAATAAAAGAATATCTTTAATTTTATTTTATCGTGCCTTAGTCAAGTAAAATGATTAAGAGATTGAGCAGCGCAATCCATTGGGAAAACTTGAATACGCCTATGGTTGATTAATCTTATACATATAAAAAACCTTAGTAAACTATAATCATAATTATTTTCTATGTATCGTTCACCTTAAAAATAGTGTCTTTAAATTGTATGGCTGTATATGACATCTGCATAGAATTGCACTTAAAGACTAAAAAGAAATATCCACAGTATCAAAAGGGCAGAACGATCGATATATAATTAAAAATTCCGTTACTAAATTTCTCTTTCATTCATTCTAAAGTGATTTACAATCATCACTCTTGTAATATTCTTTGATTTTACCAGTCAGGAGTGATATTATGTTATTTAAAAAGGTTCCCCCATTACTTTAAAGAAACCAAATAATATGACTCCCCCCCCCCTCCCACACCTCGGTCTTCGGGTCTGAAAATTGATATGAATATTCACCCACCCACGCCGAAATGTCAAACAAATAAAGGTTACGCGATTATTGTTGTGTTTTACTGGACGGAGAGTTTGTTTTTGTGTTATGAAATGAAATCCGCAAGTGTTTACAGGAGGAGCTTGCGCTTCGCGGCAGACCTTCGGTCTGTGGCCAACGTCCTATCCGGTTTTGGCAACGGCCTTTTGGTCTAAACATTTTTTAAAAGTTTCCAGTACATAAAGGGTGTTCCATTAAGACGGATCGAAGTTAGCAGTAAATAAAGCAGTGTTATTGGTAAAAATTTATTGTTTTCACTATTGGATCATGTTATTTAAGTCATGGCAATTATGTGTAAAAAATAATATCGCTTAAATGTCCACCAAGGCTTCGGCGGCACACCTCCACTTGATGGTCAAAATTTTTGATGACGTCTCTGCATAGTTGCTCCTCGATCTCACCAATATGCCTTATTATCTCATCCTTCAGCTGTTGAATTGTTGTTGGCTTGTTGGCTTAGACCTTACTTTTGAGATGACCCCCAAAGGAAGAAATCTAAAGGCGTCAAGTCACACGATCGTGGTGGCCAATTGACCTCGCTGTTTCGAGAGATCATGCGACCTGGGAACTTCTCATTCAATAAAGCCATTGTTGCATTGGCTATGTGGCGCCTTCCTGTTGAAACCACAAATCTTCGACATCCATAGAATTCAATTCAGGCCATAAAAAATTGGTTATCATAGCACGGTATCGCTCGCCTGTCACCATAACAGAATTCCCGGCATCATTTTCGAAGAAATACGGCCCAATGATTCCGCTAGCAAAAAATGCACACAAAACAGTGACCTTTTTGTGGATGCAGTGACTTTTCAACAATCTTCCTGGGATTTTCATCAGACCAAATACGACAATTCTGCTTATTAATGAATCCACCAAGACGAAAATGGGCTTCATCACTAAAGATGATTTTTTGCGAAAAATCATCATTAGGCCTAGAAAATAATCATTTATTTTTTTTAAATAAATAGACCGAGTCAATTATTAGGAGACCAGGCAATTGCTTCGATACTCTCCACTATGAGGGGAGCTTGCGCTTTGCTACTAAGATTAAAATTTAAATTCTAAAAAAAGGCAGCCATGGTTAAATTTTTATAAATTTTCTGAACTTCGCCAATTATAATAATTTTGTTAAAGAAACTCTAAACTAAATTTTCCCCCTTTCAAAATATCACGTTGCTAAAATATAGAGTTATAAAAGAAGAAGATATATAAAAATAAATTTTCTGAACTTCACCATTTGTAATTCTTTGGATTTTAAAAAATTCACAAAATTTCGATACTTATATTTATTTATGAACTTCACCATTTTTTTTTTTTGTGAAGTTCAGAAATAAATATGAGTATCGAATATTTGGGAATTATTTAAAACAAAAAGAATTACAAATGTTGAAGTTAAAAAATTGATTAAAATTTAGGCATAGCTGCTATTTTTTTTTTGTATATTCGAAAGTTTTATCGAAGTAATTTCTAAGAAATATTTTTTAGAAAAATTTAAAATATATTAAGATCATAACCGAACTAAGAGGAATTTTTTTATTATCATTCAAACCATACAAAAAAATCCCTTTCTTAAAATATAGTATTATGGATAAAAAAATAATACCAAACATTCTGAGTCTAGCAATATTGTGGGTAAGGAGAGAAAAGAGAAGGTGGAAAGAAGAAAAAAACTTTTCCCGTCAAGAAACAGAACCAGAATGAGAATATTGTAAGAGCCAATCATATTGTTTCTTAGAAAATTGAGAAACTTTTAAAATATTTCGATCGAGAATTTGCTAAGGAATGCTTTCAAGCCGTTGTTGATCCGAAAACAAGCTCAGTGAAACGAAACTTTGAATTGGATTTTTTCACAGGCCATTGATGAAAGCACTGATGTGTTGTTTGGACATGGCGTTGTCGCCGATTTAAAAGGAAAAGTCAGATGTGGGAGAGAAAGACATTTGCTAAAATAGAAACACTTTTTTAGTTTGGAACAACAGAAGTACTTGGATTTCTCTACAATTGCAAATAAACTTTGGCTTAATATATAATTCAGTGACAAATTTCAAAACAAGGATTGTACTTCAATAATGTGTTTCCTCTTTATTTCAAACAATGTTAATTGATTGTTCCTGAAATACTTCAGATGGAATTACTTGAGATCAGCACGAAAATTTATTTCAATTTTCGAAATAACTTATCAATGTAAACAACTATTTTTGCAAAGGAACATACTAAATTTAAAATCAATTGAAGATTTACCAATGGAAATTAGAATTATAACAAGACTGCCAACAGCCCTAAATTTGTTACAGTACTGAGAATCTAGTAAAATTAATTCCTGCACAAATATCGTTTTAATAAAGATATGGGGAAGATATTTTGGTAATAGTTAAGTTTAGCTGCGGAGGATTTTGCGCACGATTTGTTTGGTTATTTTGCTAATTTTTCTTGTGTTTTACAGTTATCCCACTGATCAATCAACGAGCTGTATTAAGTGATGTTAGGCTTTCGAATTAGGAATATTAAGAGTTTTTTTAAAGTTGTAGGATGTGTACCCCACCAAATTAAGTGGGAAGTAACTAAAAAATGCTATTTGGGGGCGGAAGACGACGATAGCGCCACCTACTTTAGACTCTTTCTGCCAAAAATTAACATTTATTAGGTACTCTCAAAATGGGGGGCTTCGCCCCTTATATCCCCGAAACCTACAAAAAACTCGTAATATTCCTAATTAGAAAGACTACCATCAGATTTGAATTCAAAATTTGATTCCTAAATTTCATTTGGTCTTTAGTTTTTTGTCTGACGGTGTTTAATACAGATCGCTGATTGGCCAGTGGGATAGATAAAAAAATCCCAAATAAATAGCAAAATAACCCCAAAATTCGCGCGCAAAATCATCCGCATATAGCAATGCCTCTAGGCATTCCTATAATAAAAAACCTCCTGGAAAACTTAAATATATATATATACATCAATTATTATGTAAAATTCATATCATGTAATCCTTTAACTTTGTCAATTTAATCGTTCAATTATTTTACTTAACTTTGTCAATTTAATCGTTCAATGATTTTACTTAATTTTCGTAAATTAAATCATATTTTATGTATAATTTAATAATTAATTAATTCATTTATTTTACTTGTCAATTCATTTAACCTACTACTGTTTCAAACATCATATCTTAAAATTTCACACCCAAACAAACAAACACACGCTTTCAGCTCGAACAAATAGCACACTATTCTTTCCCATATGACTCTCGCCATTCTCCGTATAAAGGTCGGTAATCATTTCTTCTACAATTAGTCATTTACCTCCAAACAAATCGTACTTAGTTTAATTCCACTTTCTCTCACAATTCTTTTCAAACGACCATACGAGAGTAGGTCCTAATTATATTTACTTCTCATATTGCAGCCCCTAATTCAGTCCATCATAATCACCATATTTTTTCGCTATATTATTTCATATTTATTTCACGTACTTCATTTCTTTTCACATCTCGTTACTATAAATCATATTTTACCATATCTTACATTGTATACCTAATCCAACTTATCTCATTGTACATTCGTTGATTCTATGAATATATTTATATTTGTTTAATTGTTTTTCTTAAAACCCAATTCATTATTTCAAAATTTATTTCGCTTTCATCTTAGGCCTAAAAGCTAGCAGGCGACAACTTCGATCAAACAAATTTATGGTTATGGTTTTAGAAACGCTATTTAGGCTAATTTATTAACATAAAATAAATCCCATGAATAACCATATACTATACGCAGCTAAACTTAACAATTACCGATATTTTAAGCATTTTATATTATTCGTATTTTTCTTATAATCATACATTATTTTTTAAATAAATTTATATTAGATATGCTATAAACAAAGAATGACGTAATATTTGATGCATACAAATATTAAATATCTCAAAAAATACGATGCGGCCGATGGTCACTTGGCAAAATTATTTGCCGGGTTGCAAGGGCCAAAATGGGCCCATGGCACTGATTGTTTCCTCCCGTCTCATTTTTGCCTTTTCTCTCTCTCTTTATGTAGCCTCATTGATTACTCGCGTGGACGTGACTCAATAAGTTATTATGTCGGCGGTCCGTCGGAGGGTAACCATTTTACTTTTAAATGGGTCTTTTTACAATAACATTGAGTTATTTTGGGGTTTATGTCCCCCCTCGATTTTTTTAATAATTCATATATATATGTATATATATATATATATATATATATATATATATATATATATATATATATATATATATATATATATATATATATATATATAAAAACTATTGTTCTTCAATGTAGACAATGTTTTTTCTTGCGCAAATTAGAAAAAATTGCTTTTGGGGAGCGGTTTTGTTAGCCTATTGCAATCGCATCATATTATATTATATATAATTTTTAAGGGCGGCTTCGCCCCCTTGCCCTCACACATCTCGCAAATTAATAAAAAAAACATGTAATATTCCTAATTCGAAAGCCTAACCTTAGGTTCGAATCCAAATGGCGATTGCTAAATGTCGTTAGGCCTCTAGTTTTGATATAGATTTGCTTGATTTCAGACATATGAGCCTCACACCCAAATGCTATTTAAATCAATGATATTTTCTTTCAAATTGGTAAATATTAAAAGTACTTATTATATTTTTATTCAGAAATTAATTCCATTCAAAATTATATATAATACACAATGATGCCATTTCTATTAACAACATGGAGCTAGGTGTTGTTAGGTTAGATTAGACTAGGCCATGAAGGAGGGAAATTAATGCCGAATAAGCTAAGTACAAAATGATAGCATTTTAATTATGTACAAAATTATAGCATCTTAATTAGAAAAGAAATATTTTGGATTATGTACAAAATGATAGCATTTTAATTATGTACAAAATTATAGCATCTTAATTAGAAAAGAAATATTTTGGATTATGTACAAAATGATAGCATTTTAATTATGTAAAAAATTATAGCATCTTAATTAGAAAAGAAATATTTTGAATTATGTACAAAATGATAGCATTTTAATTATGTAAAAAATTATAGCATCTTAATTAGAAAAGAAATATTTTGAATTATGTACAAAATTATAGCATCTTAATTAGAAAAGAAATATTTTGGATTATGTACAAAATGATAGCATTTTAATTATGTAAAAATTTTAAAAAAATTTTAATTATGTACAAAATTATAGCATCTTAATTAGAAAAGAAATATTTTGGATTATGTACAAAATGATAGCATTTTAATTATGTAAAAAATTATAGCATCTTAATTAGAAAAGAAATATTTTGAATTATGTACAAAATGATAGCATTTTAATTATGTACAAAATTTTAGCATCTTAATTAGAAAAGAAATATTTTGAATTATGTACAAAATGATAGCATTTTAATTATGTACAAAATTATAGCATCTTAATTAGAAAAGAAATATTTTGAATTATGTACAAAATGATAGCATTTTAATTATGTACAAAATTATAGCATCTTAATTAGAAAAGAAATATTTTGGATTATGTACAAAATGATAGCATTTTAATTATGTAAAAAATTATAGCATCTTAATTAGAAAAGAAATATTTTGAATTATGTACAAAATGATAGCATTTTAATTATGTAAAAAATTATAGCATCTTAATTAGAAAAGAAATATTTTGAATTATGTACAAAATGATAGCATTTTAATTATGTACAAAATTATAGCATCTTAATTAGAAAAGAAATATTTTGGATTATGTACAAAATGATAGCATTTTAATTATGTAAAAAATTATAGCATCTTAATTAGAAAAGAAATATTTTGAATTATGTACAAAATGATAGCATTTTAATTATGTACAAAATTATAGCATCTTAATTAGAAAAGAAATATTTTGGATTATGTACAAAATGATAGCATTTTAATTATGTAAAAAATTATAGCATCTTAATTAGAAAAGAAATATTTTGGATTATGTACAAAATGATAGCATTTTAATTATATACAAAATTATAGCATCTTAATTAGAAAAGAAATATTTTGAATTATGTACAAAATGATAGCATTTTAATTATGTACAAAATTATAGCATCTTAATTAGAAAAGAAATATTTTGAATTATGTACAAAATGATAGCATTTTAATTATGTACAAAATTATAGCATCTTAATTAGAAAAGAAATATTTTGGATTATGTACTTGTCTCCCATCTAGTTTTACCCCCTGCGCTCCAATTGGTTTTACTTATCTGCGATCAAATTGGTTTACTTACCTGCCTTGAAATTGGTTTTACTTATCTGCCTACAAATTAGTTTTAATGACCAGTGTTCTAATTGGTTTTACTTAATTGGCCCCATTTGGTTTCATCTACCTGCGTTCCAATTGGTTTATCCTATCTGTGTTTCAATTAATTTTACTTACTTGTGTTCAAATTGGTTTTACTTACACTTGTGATCCATTTTTTTCTAGTTAGCTATGTTCCCATTGGTTTTATTACTTGTTTCTTATTTGGTTTTTCACATCTGCGTTCTAATTGATTTTACTTACCTGTGTTCCAATAGGTTTTTACACCTGCGTTCCACTTGGTTTTACCTGCTATCGAATCGGTCTTACTTACATGTGTTTCAAATGGTTTTACGGATCTGTAATCAAATTGGTTTTAAATAGCTACGTTCCAATCGGTTTTACTTATCCATGTTCCAATTGCTTTTAATTACCTGCCTTCCAATTTGTTTTGCTTTACTGCTTTTAATGGAACTTGCCTTTCAGCGCTGGCGGTGTTAGGGGGTTAAAAAGGATGCCTGAGTAGGGCGATATTTTTGAGGAAAGATATTTTATTTCAGTGGAATCAGAAGACTGACGATCAATTTACGTGACTGAGATTTAAAGTAAGGATAAAAAAACAAGGTCAACATACCTAATTCGCGTGCTCTCAATCATTCTGGCTCATGACCTTATGACCTTCAAATATTTCCACAAGTTGGGCAATCCGGCCCATAGTTAGTTTTCTCTTAATAATTTCCGGGCTAACCTTGGGAAGGACTATGGTAATTATATAATTCTAAAGAGAATGTAAAATAAAACAAGGGTTTTTAAATTTCGTTGGAATCTGCCGAATAGTTACGACGTTATGACCAAATAACTCATTGAAAGGTAAAATGGTTACCATTCGCCCGTCCGACCTACGGATCGACATAGTATCTTATAGAAAACACCTCGATCTCTTCGCTGCACTATCTATCAACACCACACGCCACCCCCCTTCTCCTCCTCTTCCCTCCTTTCACTAGACTTAGCCATTCCGCTACTAATAAATACAAGATCCCCAAAAGTTCCTTTTAGGCAACTCCCAACCAAAAGGTCAAAGTCGGTTGTACCTATAGAACTAGTATCAATGAAATTGATCATAAACAAAGCCAAATTAAAATATTATAAAATCACTATGAGTTTATTTGTACTAACAATTAATATTTGCTATTGTAGCTAATAAATAGTTCAAAGGAAATCTGAAGAAACTCCGTTGTTTGCTCGTTTTGCAATTAAGATCTTTCTTTATTCAGGGATTTAATTCATTTTTTTATGAATAAGTTAAGTTAGGTTTGGTTAGAGATTATGTTTCGTTATTAAATATTAGTTGAGTTAGGTAAGCAATTAATCTCGTTATGGATATATATATATATATTGAAATAATAAAAGAAGTGCTCTATTAAGTGCCATCGTTATGCAGTTCTATTCAAAGAATAATAGTAGTCTATTAAGGGCCGCATTATGCATTTATACTCGAATAAAAAGAGAAATGTCCAGGTAAGGGCCATTATTATACATTTATATACAAATAATAAAAGAAGTGCTGTATTAACTGCCCTCATTATGCATTTATATACAAATAATAAAAGAAGTGCTGTATTAACTGCCCTCATTATGCATTTATATACAAATAATAAAAGAAGTGCTGTATTAACTGCCCTCATTATGCATTTATATACAAATAATAAAAGAAGTGCTGTATTAACTGCCCTTATTATGCATTTATATACAAATAATAAAAGAAGTGCTGTATTAACTGCCCTCATTATGCATTTATATACAAATAATAGGAGATGTTCTGTAGTAATTGCATCCTTATGCATTTCTATTCATGAAAAAAAGACTGGCTGTATTTAATGTGCCTTCGTTATGTATTTATATTCAATCCTAAGAAAAATGTATTAAGTGCCATCGTTATGCATTTATATTAAAAATATTAATGGGTATGCTGTATTAAGTGCCATATTTATACATTTATATTCGAATAACAAGAGAGGAGCTGTATTGAGTGCCCTCTTTATGAATTAATATTCAAGTAATAAGAGAAGAGCTGTATTAATTGCCATCAATATAAATTTATTTTGCAAATAATATAGGAAGTGTTGTATTAACTGTCATTATTATGCATCTATATTCAAATATTAAGGGAAATGCTTTATCAAGTTCCCTTATTCAAAGAATAAGAGAAGTGCTGCATTAACTGCCTTCATTATGCATTTATATTTAAAAAATAAGAGAAGTTCTGTATGAAGTGCCATCGTTATACATTTACATACAAATGATTAAAGTGCTATATTAAGTGCCTTCCTCATCCATTTATATTCCAGTGCTTCTCTCTTTAACGATGTTGTTTCTCCCCTACCTCCTATTGATATTACTGCTTCACCTGACCAAACCTTAAACTCACTGCACCAATCATTACTCGCCTGCCTTGACGTGCACGCCTCACTTATCACTCCTTCTTCAAACCGCCATCACCCCGCCTCTTGGCTCACCATGAAACTCCTTCGTTCAAGGAAGTCCTTACGTGCCCATAAACGTGCCATTCGTAAAGCACGCTCCCGTGGGCAGGACACGACCGATCTCTCACTTGTCTATCGCCTTGCTACTTCGACTTATTCTTCCAAATTAAAATCAGCGCGTGAGGCTTATTCACGAAAACTTTTGTCGGAGAGCAAGAATTACCCTCGTAGCTCCATTTCCACAACCACTCCTCCCATCAACCCCTCTATGCTTTCTAAATTTTTCTCTGATAAAGTTATTAACCTTCGCGACATACTACCCCAGTCGTCTGAACAAGCCCATGCTTTTCTTCCCGACCATAACCCATTGCCGCTTAACGTCCTCACACTGGCGTCCTCTGAGGAAGTTACTACCCTGATCTCACGCTCTAACAAATCTGGATCTCCTAAGGACGTCTTTCCACCCAAACCCCTCCACCAAATTCTCCCTGCTGTCCTCCCACTGATTCTTCATCTCGTTAACACTTTTCTTTCCACAGGAGTGGCTCTCTTTTCCTTCAAAGAATGCCTCAATTCGTCCTATCCTTAAAAAAACACACCTTAACCCCTCTGAACCATCTAGGTATCGCCCTATCTCATAGTTTCCATTCCTCTCTAAGATCCTCGAGAGAGTGGTTATCTCTCGCCTTAATGACCATATTTTTAACTGCAATATCGATTAAACGTACCAATCGGGGTTCAAAGCGAAGCACTCTTCTGAAACCGCTCTTCTTAATGTTTCAGACGGTTTACGTAGAGCTGCCGATAGGGGTTGTACGTCCATTCTAGCCCTCCTAGTCCTCTCCTCTGCTTTCGACTCCATCGACCACACTAGCCTTCTTGATCGTCTTCAAACTTTCCTTGACCTCTCGGGCACTGCACTTGTTGGTTCCGCTCATACTTTTCCTCCCGCACTCAGTCGGTCGCGCTCGATAACCTCTCCTCCGAGCCCGCGGCAATTCATTTTGGGGGGCCTCAGGGCTCAGTCCTTGGTCCCCTCCTCTTTCGCATCTACTTACTTCCTATTGGCTCCCTTCTACGCGATTTGGACCTGTCCTCAGATATACCTTTCCTTATCCCCTGTGTCGTTCTCTCAATCAATTACCAAGCTCCTTTCATCCTACACCTCCATAAACGAATGGCTGTCTGCCAACTTTCTCAAACTTAATCACGATAAAACTGAAGTTCTCCTTGTTGGTACCGCTTCGATGGTGGAGAAATCTAAAGCTCTCTTATCCTCCCTTAACTTTAGAGAAACCAATGTCGCCGTTTCTGTTACCGTCAGTAATCTTGGTATTATTTTCGACGAGCAACTCTCGTTTAAGCCGCACATCCATCGTATATGTAAGTCTTCCCTCGGTTTCCTCCGCAACTTTTCACGTGTTCGATCCCATTTTGATCGACGAAGCTTTGTGACTGCTATTCATGCCTTCGTCACCTCACGCTTTGACTACTGCAATTCGCTTCTAGTGAATCTCTCTTCTTCGTCACTTCGCCCCCTTCAAAACTATGCTGCCCGGCTCCTCCTTCGATGCCTCTGTTACAGGACCTACACTGGTTACCTATTTGCTTCTGTACCCACTATAAAATTTTTCTCATCACCTACAAGGCCCTAAACCTCGAGGCTCCACCTTATCTCTCGTCTGCCCTTTCCCGTCGTCAAACTCCTCGGGCACTCCAGTCTAACTTCGCTTCCCTCCTGAATACTCTTCGATCTTTCCTTTGCTCGATGGATGACCGTCCCTTCTCAGTCTGTGCTCCTAGACTCTGGAATGCTCTTCCTGCCGAAGTCCGATCCTCTCCCTCCCTTGCTACTTTTAAACGTCTCCTGAAGACTCATCTCTTCAGAATTGTCTTCTCTTCCCTGTAAACTTTCTCTACACTCGCTACACAACCTGCGCTCTGTGAGGGCTAGCAGCCCTGAAGGGCTCATTATAAATACCTATTATTATATTAATTTCTCTTGTTATTCATATATTTTCAAATGATAGAAGTGTTGTGTTAACTGCCATATTTATGCATTTTTTTCAAATAATAAAGAAGATGCTGAATTAAGCGCCATCGTTATGCCTTTATATTCAAATTATAAGAAAAATGGTGTATTAAGTGTCCTATTTATGCATTTATATTAAAAAATAAAAGAACTTTTGCATAAAGTGTCATCGTTATGCATAATCATTTTACTAATTAAGGTAGGGATTATTAAGTGCCATCGTTTTGCATTTATATTCAAATAATACAAGATGTGCTATACTAACTACCGTCGTTATGCATCAATATTCAAGCTAAAAGAAAATAGCTATATTTTCATCATTATGCATTTATATTCAAAGGGAAATGCTGTATCAAGTGCCATCGTTAGATTTTTTTATATTCAAAGAATAAGAGAAGTGCTGTATTAACTGCCCTCATTATGCATTTATATTTAAGTTAAAAGAAAATAGCTATATTAAGTGTCATCATTATGCATTTATATCCAAATATTAAAGGAAGAGTTGTATTAAGTGCCCCCGTAATGCATTTATATCCTAACCAGGTCTCCTAGTCTCTTATTGTCCAAGAAAACTAGATCCGGAACTTGCTGTTTGCCCGACCCGAATCAAGCGGAAATCTTTGGCGTGGTCTAAATTAATCGACAAAATATTATGTTTCCTTCTCAGACGCAAAATCAATATTTGTAAAGTTGGCAAAGTTTATAATTACAGGTAATTAATTTTATTGAAAAAGCAGCAGGCAATTATATATGGAAAAGCGACATATATGTGTTTATGGGAAGCGGCATGTGAGTGTACACGAAAAAGCGTCATGTGAAGTAAAGGGGAAAGCGGGATGTGAGTGTACATGAAAAATCGGTATGTGAGTGTACGGAAAAAAGCGGCATATGATTATACATGAGAAAGCAGCATGTGAATATGGATTAGTGTCCAAAGAGTTACTGGGTAGTGGAAAACGGCTTAAATAATGTTTTTGATAAACGTGAAGCTTTACCATATTGCAGTTTCCCAGACAGTAAATTCTTGAAATGTCACTCGAAGGCCGGAAGACGACTATGCACACGTTGCTGTATATTATCGAACAGATTTTGGAGGATCACCGGAGTGATCTGTTAGGTGCATTAGATAATTACTGTTTTCAACCTTTCCACATTGGGTCGATCATTATAGTAAACCCGTTCCTTCAGTAGACCCCAGAGATCCATGGGTGTGAGGTCCGGGGACCTAACCGACCAGATTCCGCGGGAGATTATGCAGACAATGAAGAAGTCTTTCAAAAAATGCAGTGATGCAGAGGCCGTGTGTGCAGTTGCCTCGCTCTGTTCAAAGCAGCCTTCTTCAACCTCACACCCATCGAGTTGGTCTATGAATGGTTCTAAAATGTGTCTCCGGTAATGTTCTGTGTTTATGGTGTCGAAATAAAATGAGCCAATGATACGCGTATGATTTAAAGCACCCCCCCCCCCCACCTTCTGATCGTGTAGAAGAATTTCGTGGAGTTCGTGAGGGTTTTAAGTGCTCTATAGACAAGGGCTCTGGCTCTTCGTGTATCCTGAAAGATGAACCTATGCCTCATCAGTGAAAAATGTTGCATCAAGGATGTCCTCATCTTTCTCATGAACAAAGTTCCGAAACCAAGTGCAGTAATCGACGCGGGACTGGTGATCACGTTATTTCAGCTCGTGTACTACGCCTAGTGTATATGGAAAGAGCTTCAACTTCTTCCGCGCTGTACTCTTTGCTAAATGGACCTGCTGAGATAACTGTCTAACAGACTTTTTTGTACTCTTCAGAATCTTTTCCTGCAATATCGTAAATAAAACTTCACTTTTATTAAAACTTTACTTAAGCCTTTTTCCACTGCACAGTAACCTTTCGGACACTTTTTATAAGAAAGCGGCAAAAATATACATTAGAAAGCGGCATGTGAGTTTACAGGAGAGTATACATGAGAAAGTAGGGTTATATTTACTTTACCGTAATCACATTTTCTGTATACTCTATTCCTTCTCCTTGTATCACTCTGTACACTTTGTACAAATCGGGGTTTTTTTTCTTTTACGGCGATCGGAAGGCGAAATGCGGCAAAAACAGTTTGAATCCAATTCCGTCGAAATCGGGTTCAAGCGAGATTTTGCTGCATTTTGTCTTCCGTCCACCAAAAAAAGAAGAAGAGATTGGACAAACAACCTACAATATTAAAGAAGAAATAACCTAACCTAAACTATGGCGCGTGCTAAGTCTATCATGGTGTTTTTTGTTTGGTTTACTCTCGCGAAACTTGGAATTATAAAACAGGGAAGCACGAACAACTTAAATTAAATATCTAAAAACTACCCCCTGTTTAAATAACATACCAACACTAACCTTATGCATTGTAGTTAACACGTTGACCACAAGTTGGGCCATATATGGTACACTGGTAGTTTCAAATAATTTATCCTTACCTATCAGTTTTTTAGACATCACTCTTTAAGCATTAGCACATAAAGGCGCTGTTCATAATATATAATACCTGTATAACTTACTCTTAGATTTTTGAGAGCCTTCTCAGTCAATGTATTAAATCAACGTTTACTTCAATGTGATGCTATCGATATATCTACATATATCGAAGATATAGATATATTACAAGGCGCCTTCTATAATTAGTGGTGTGACTAAATCTAGAACGATACAAACATAATTTCTTAGGCACGATTAGAGTTGCTGTGAACCTCTTTTACGAGGTCTGCGAAAATACATTTTGCACCACTCAACACAAGTCATCACGCAAAGATGTCAAATCCAAAACAGGAAGGGAAAGAAAAGGTGACGAAAAAATATAGGTTGAAAATGTTTCCAATGTGACACGACTAAATTGAGGTTATCATAAATATTCAAATTCAAATTGTAATTATAATATTACTAACTTCGCCAGCTGAATATATTCTATATCCATAACCCTATATTTTAAGAACGAGATTTTTTGAAGGTGTTTGAATAAGATTTTTTCTTTTAGTTCGGTTGTCACCTAAGTATATTTAATTTTTTATCAAAGTTATTTCTAATAATTCCTTTAGAAGAAGAAGAAGAAGAAGAAGAATAAGAAGAAGAAGAAGAAGAAGAAGAAGAAGAACTACAGAACTACAGAACTACAGAATCTAGGACCAGCAAAGACCCTAAGGTCCGCTCGAGGCTAGTCCGCTACACTAAATCCATAACTACGATACACACTTATCTACGAGTGTATCTCTAACATGCTATATATTTTTTTTTATTTTATTTTATTTTTTTTTTAAATATATAATCTACTGTACACACTTATCTACATGTGTACATTGTCATGCATATTAACTACTTCAACCTAGGGGTGGGGGAGTGATAGAAAGTTTTTCTTCTCAACTTCCGCGGCCCTCGACTGCTAGTGGTGAAAATCTAATTTTAGGATAGTAAGACTATTTATAGGATAGGCGGAAAAGAAAATGGATATCTAAACTACACATGCAAGAGAAATCGCTGGCATCATTTTTATTCATTGTTCCTCCGCTCCCAACTTCTTTTGCAAAAGACGTTTTTATTTACTGTGCTCAGACTACGTTATATTTATACTATTTAAGTGCGCGTCGAGACGGTTTTTAAACATATTTACCGACGTACTATCTACTACGTGGGTGGGCAGCCTATTCCAAATTTGAGTAATTTTAAACGTAAAATAGTTTTGGGCTATACTAGTGTTAAATCGCTTGTTCACTAATTTTAATCTGTGTTGGCGAGTGTTTTCCCTATGATCAAATTCGAACAAATTCCTATAATCAACGTTTAAAAATGCTTTCAATATTTTAAATACTTCTATTAGCTGGCCACGTAATCTTCTGCCTTCGAGAGATGGCAAATCTAATGCCCTGAGTCTTTCCTCGTACGGCCTGTTTCTCAGCTCGGGAATTAATTTTGTCGCCCTACGCTGCACTCTTTCTAATGGCGCGATATCTTTGTTTAAGTATGGAGCCCAAAATTGAACGGCGTATTCGAGCACTGGACGCACAAGTGATTTATATAACGGTAAAATTACATGTTTGGATTTGAATGTGAAATTACGCGCGATATAACCCAGCACACGATTTGTTTTTTAACATGCATCCGCGCATTGTTTCGTGGCTTTGAAGTCATCCGAGACTAAAACTCCCATGTCTTTTTCCAATTTAACCACGTCGAGGACCTGGCCTTTCATGGTATACTCTACCCTCAAATTATGGCAACCCAAATGCATCACCTTGCATTTACTTAAATTAAACTGCATTTGCCACTTATCCGCCCATCTGACAATCAAGTTTAGGTCCTTTTGTAATTTATCTACATCCGATCTTACATAGGCACGGTTGCCCAGCTTCGTGTCGTCAGCAAATTTAGAAATCGTACTAAATACGCCATTATCCAAATCGTTTATATATATTAGAAACAATAATGGGCCAAGAACCGAGCCTTGTGGCACTCCACTACTGACGTTGACCCAATCAGAACATTCACCATTTATAACTACTCGCTGCGAACGATCCTTCAGCCAATTTCTAATCCAATTTAATATCTTACCCTTCACACCGATTGCTTTAACTTTCATTAATAATCTCTCGTGCGGAACGGTGCCAAACACCTTTTTAAAGTCTAGATAGATTGCATCTACAACTTTGCTTTCGTCGTAAACGCAAATCATTTTATGGAAGAATTCCAGCAAATTTGTCAAGCACGATCTCGCCCGCCTAAACCCATGTTGGGAATCTTTAATCAGATTATTTAGCTCGAGGTGGCTCACTATTCTGTCTCTAATTACCGATTCTAAAAGCTTTCCAACTACCGAAGTTAGACTAATAGGACGAAAATTCGTTGCTTCGTATCTATTCCCATTCTTAAATATTAGTGTAACGTTTGCACGCTTGAAGTCTAAAGGGACTACGCCATCTTCTAATGAGCGATTGAAAATTGCACGCAACGGCTTCGCAAGCTCATTCTTAAGTTCCTTTAAATGAGTGGGGTAAACGCCATCGGGCCAGGGTGATTTCGACTTTTTCATCAGGTTAATATATTTAAGAATTTCCTCTTCATTAACTGTTATATCGGATATGCAAATATCACTAAAATGTACTTCTTCAACTAACGATCCTAATTCGGACGAATCTTCAACAGTAAAGACGCTTGTGAAATGTTCATTTAAAATTTTAGACATTTCCGCCGGATATTCCGTCAAATGACCATCTTTGTCTTTAATCGACCCTATTGAACCTTTTAAGGGTTTCCTACTGTTTGCATAGCCGTAAAACCATTTCGGTTCCTTCTTCGAATCCTTCGCGAGTTTTATTTCATATTTCCGCTTCGCATCTCTAACCGCCCGTTTAACTTCTCTTCGAGAATTTATGTAATTTTGCCGACTTATAAATGACTCATTATTCTTATGTATTTGAAATTTTCTATTTCGATCCTTAATTAAGCCTAATATTAGTGGGCTAACCCACGGCGCTCTCATCAACTTCCCGCTCTTACGACGCACATACTTTACTAAGTCGAAATTTACACTAAGGATTGTACGCCGAAGCTCAGTGTACATTTCTCCTACTGACCTATTCTCGAAGCTCATTTCCCAGTCTACACCCTTTATCCTTTCGCGGAAAGTATCAAAATTACAGCTACCAAAACGTGGGATGAGCTTAGTGCTGATTTTTACTTCTACACACGTGTTTACTTCGAATCTAATCGCATTATGGTCACTCGAGGCTAAATGCTCTCCTACACAAACATTTTCTACCAATGACTCGTCAGTCGCCATCATTAAATTGAGGATATTATTATCACGCGTTGGCTCCTCCACTTTTTGTACGAGAAAGTTCTCCAGAATAAAGTTTAGTAGTGTCTCTCCACCTTTATCTGACGTTAGGTTACTATAATTAACGTTTGGATGGTTAAAATCGCCGCAGACTAATGTGGTCCCTTTTCTAACCCAAGATGAAAGCATATCAAAGAGTGCAGCATCTTCTCTTTCTATTTGAGATGGTGGACGATATATGACAGCTAAATTAATTTTATTTTTTGCATTACAACATAATTGGATTAATAAGGCCTCACTTCTCATATCTGCCGTAGACGAGTCGATCGTTATAGCGTTTAAGTCATCTTTTATATACACTAATACGCCCCCTCCTCTACCAGTTTGTCTATTTTTATAATGAATTTTATAACCTGCAATGAAGATGAAGATAAAGAAGAAGAAGAAGAAGAAAAAGATTAAGATAAAGATGAAGATGAAGATGAAGATGAAGATGAATAAGAAGAAGAAGGTGTTCAGGGTGTTAAAATAAAGATTCTATAAAGGGAAATAAAAAAGCCGGTTAAGATTAGCAAATAAGGCTGTAGGCCACACCCCGCAGGGGTGCCTGTGTAACCAAGCTCTTCCTGTTAAGGAAGAGAACAGCGGCTTGTATCTACATATATGGATTGGGGAAAATGTGCTTGAAGTAATACGAGTAATTAAATGTATTTTTAAGTAATTATGGTTTTTGAAATATTAACCAAAAGCGGCATGTGAGTGACTATGAGAAAGCGGCATGTGACTTTACATATGAAAGTGACATGAGAGTATGTATAAGAAACCTATATTTGAGTTACATGAAAAAGTGATATTTGAGTATACATAAGAAAGCGGCATGTGACTGTACATGAGAAATTGGCATGTGAGTATATATAAAAATCGGCATGTGATTATACATGAGAGAGTGGCATGTGAGTGACCAAGAGAAAGTGGCGTGTGAGTTTTCATGAGAAAACGGTATGTGAGTGTAAATGAACAAGCTGAATTTGAGTGTACTTTAACAAGCAGCTTGTGAGTGTACCATGAAAAAGCACCATGTGATAATACAGGAAAAAGCGGCACTTGAGTCTGCCAGAGAAAGTGGAATGGGGAGCATACATGAGAAAACTGCATGTGAAGTTATAGGAAAAATAGGCATGTGAGTGTCATTGAGAAAGTGGCCTGTAAGTGTACATGAGTAAGCGGCATGCACGTATAAATTAGAAAGCGCCATGTGAATGTACATAAGAAAGCGGCATGTGAGTATACATGAGAAAGCGGTATGTAGCTAACTACATAAGAAGACTGCGTGTGAGTGCACATAAGATAGTGGCATGTGGGTGCACATGGAAAAGTGGCATTTGAGTTTACATGAGGAAGCGGCATGTAGATGAACATACGAAAGTGGCATGTAAGTGTACAGAAGAAAGTTGCATGTGAGTGTATACGAGAAAGCTACATGTGAGTGTACATGAGAAAGCGAGAAGAGATTCAACAGATTTCTAAAATCCGAAATGATAATTTGATAGGAAAACCTGAATGATTCTTTAGAGTGTCTATAAAGGCAGGGGGGCAACCTTTTTAAGTGAGTGTGTCAAAATTGGCCAAATCTTTGATACAAAATTTTCTCACGTGCCAATACTTGACTAAAACACAATGAAAGGATATAAAATTAAAGATGTTCTTTTTCTTCATTCCCAACCCTTTATGATGCATAAAAATTACAAGGAAAAGATAGTCATTTTACCTAAAAATATACATATTATATTAAACAGAATTGAATCTTTATCATTTCAAGCAGAAAACAGCAAATCCAAACTAGAGAAAGAAAAATTGTGGACCTTTTCATTTATTTACCATCAATGAGACTTCTGCTGCTGCCTCACTGATAACATAATTTATAATAGGTTGTACACAATGTGGTTGCTATATAAAATAAATTGGAGATACATTTATTTAGTTTTCTTAAGTTAAGCATTTGGCTTCGCGTGCCTGTAGAAGTCGTTGGTGTGCCACGTTTGGCACGCGTGCCAAAGGTTGCCCAGGTCTGGTCTATAATATGAGAATAGAAGTAGTTATGGAGGGGATTTTGAGGAGTATCCGCTTCGAGTGATACCATGTGTGAGTGTTGTGTGTTCGTATGTGTTATTTTTTATGTTTACTAGAAAAACAAAATTATATCCGTCTGCATTCTACTGTGTTTCTTTGTAAGTAGAAACCTGAATTCAAAATTTTGAATGTTTTATGTATAATCATTCATTTGTCATCCAAGACGTGACATAAATGAATGAAATATAGGATAGATTTCATTTTCTCTCTATAAGATAAGAAAAAACTAAATCGGATAGTAAATATATGATAACGAATCGACTCAGAAATAAAACTAGAAGAAAAACGATATTATGATCGAAAAGAATACCAAGTTTAAAAATAAAGGACAGACAGGCATTCACAAAGTAGAATGAAGATGCTATGACCAACATTAATCGACTCAGAGGTGGGAACGAACAAAAATAAATAAAGGAAAGGAAGGGGGGTATAGGTGTTTTTAAAAAATCGTATTAAAAATAGATTAAAAAATATATACGAGGGTAAGTAGACGGAAGGCTAAGTATTAAAGAGACATTATGATCAAAAATCGACTTAAAAGATCCCTCAAAAAAACATTAATTAGTTTCGAAAAAAAACTACGAATATACTACTTAGATGAAGGAAGGAAGAATAATAGGGGATGTATTCATGGTGATAAAGGTAAGAAAACCAACGGATAGATAATTGTTGATATTCAATGATGACGAAATGGAGTTAGAAAAAGGATCAAATGTAAGTAATACGAAATGAACTGGATTTAGAGAAGGCAGGAACAGAGAGAGTCATATAAATTAACTCCAAAGGATGAGTACAGAACTTCATGGCGCAAAGAAAACAATGTAGTATCTTTTAATCGAACAAATTTGTAGTAATTCAGTAAAGATACCATAAAGAGCAGGAAAAGTAAAACTTTAGGAAAGTGAATAAACTATTAAATAAGCTAATAATAATTTGAGTAATAAACAGTTTAAAAAAGAAAAAAAGTACAAAAGGAAACCCCAGAAGAAAATTTAAGAAGGCAAATAAACTGATACATATAT
This sequence comes from Ceratothoa steindachneri, assembly GCA_963969495.1. Lineage (NCBI taxonomy): Eukaryota > Metazoa > Arthropoda > Malacostraca > Isopoda > Cymothoidae > Ceratothoa > Ceratothoa steindachneri. The sequence goes on from OZ018319.1 coordinate 29,730,497, forward strand.
GGCAAGGCTTTGTTAAAATAACTGAACCAGTTGGAATAAATAAGGACAACAAATAAAAACAGTATAATAAACGTTTTAGTAAGAGAAGCAAAGATCATTCAAGATAGAGGAGACAATCAATGAAAAAAATGAAACAAAAAGACGGGGAGAAAGATGCAGCGAAAATTTCGCTTACTTACGACTAAGCTGTTTTCGCCATCCGGCAGAGGGCGCTGGCGGCGGGAATGAAATGGTTCGTAAACACCTTGTCCTCCGCGGTCTTTCCTGGGCTAGCTGTGCCCCCCCCCCTGCCACACACACATTCTCTAAGCGATGGGGATCAGCAGCCTTGTCTGTGACCAACCGGACTTTTATCATGCCCTTTTCTCCCTCCACCCTTTTGTATATTTATTTTTATTTTATTTTTCCTCCTCTTTTTCCCTTATGTTTATATGCTTTTATTTCCTTGAGCTTTCACTGGGGGTGCCACCGTTTACCACCATCAACTATCCACGTCCCACTCCTCGACACACCCAAACCCTTTCTACTATCTGAAAAAAGTGCACCCCCAAGTACCCTCATAAAGTCCACCGCTTATTCTCAAATACAGCCTCGATCTCCTTCTGCCCCATTAATCGCTTATTCTTTAACACAGACTCGATATCCTCTTACTCCATTAATCACCTATTCGCAAACAAAGTGTCGAACTCATTCTGCCCCATTAATCGCTTATTGCTAAGCACAACCTTGTTATCCTTCTGTCCCATTAATCGCTTATTCTTAAATACAGGCTCGACATTCTTCTGCCATTCGATCTGTTTCTGCCCAATTAATCGCTTAATTTCATATAAAGCCTCGATGGCGTTCTGCACAGTTAATTGCTTATTCTAAACTACATCGTCAATCTCGTTCTGCTTCATTGATTGCCTATTCTCAAACACAGACTCCTTCTCCTCCTGCCCAATTAATCACAAATTCTCAAACACAGCCTCGACCTGTTCCTGCCCCATTAATTGCTTATTTTCAAACACAGCCTCTTTCTCCTTCTACCTTATTCATCGCTTATTCTCAAACATAGCCTCAATCTCTTCCTGCCCAACTAATTGCTTATTTTCATATACAGCCTCGATCGCCTTCTGCCCCAATAATCGCTTATTCTTAAATACAGGCTCGACCTACTCCTGTCCTTCGATCTCTTTCTGCCGCATTAATCGCTTATTCTCAAATAACACCTCAATCTGCTTCTTCTCCATTAATCGCTTATTCTCAAACACAGACTGTCGAGGTTTAGTGAATGGGTAATCTCAGTCCTACTTCCTGGACATATATTATATTACCGCACCGAGGTGAAGCAGAGATGTAGCGTATCCAATACACCTACCTTAGCCACTTCCGGTGAATAAGAATAACCCCTGTGCGTACCCTTTTGATCAAAACTAAAATGATGATCCCCTGAGTGTGTTCTCCACTTAGTATAAGCCAACCATGGGCGGGTCGGTGGAATAATGAGTTTTAAGCCGAGTGGATTACCTTATAATTGCCAAGGGATCGTCCAAATTAGTTAAACACACATATACAAAAATAATCTTTAATGTCCATGAATGTGAAATAAGCACAGCGTATATAAATATTAATAGGATTAATCTTGCACTGAATAAATAAGTCTACAAAAATGTCGTGAGGATTACTTGCAGATTACTCACTGGGATGTTTGAGTTTTAATGACACCAGACAGAACGAAGGGAATATTATTATTGAGTTAAACACTAAACTAAGGAAGCACTTCTAATATTCGAGGGCATGAGCTCAGGGTGAGAATTCGAGTAAAACAAATAAACTGGTAAAGTTAGGGGAGGGGATAATTCAATTAACGATACCTTTGAGTTCGTAAGTATTTTTGAAGGGAAGGCGGTGAAGATCTTCTTCTGATGACGATGATCGCACCTAGTCCGGCCGTCCGAGGTTACCGAATGAGAGGGTAATCCTAGACTGGTGATATACTGATCCTTTGCCGGATCACGAAGGTGAGCCAAGCGGTGACTCAATCGGACTTCTTCCTTGAAGTACCTGTCCGATTATTCGGCTCCTGGAGTGGGTAGCCAAAACAGATTACCTAGCTACGTCTAGAGTAATCCGCAGATGGAGGTCCTGTGTAACCTCAGACACTGAAGTGGGGAGGGGGCTGCGAGAAGTTTGGTACCTACAATTACCGTGACGGCATCAACCAATTCCCCGATAAGTTCCTTCCTTGCAGCGGGCGAAAGGTTTCTTATGTGGATCGAGTTTCACACAAACTCGACGTAGGTCCAAGGGCTTCTGCCTGATTACACGGAGAAGTCTTCCTTTTATTTCTCCCACGAGCAAAATCGAGAGAGAGAATCGAATTCTCGTAAAATCCGTATCGTCGCGCGAAAGCCCCTTTTTCATCTTTGGGCTGACGATATGCCATTCACGGCTTCGAGCCATCTCGGATTTTACGGCGGTGCGAAAAAGGTCGACGGATAATTCGAGGCAGGCAAGAAGTGCGTTTGGAGATACGAGAAGGCGCGCAGCTTTGTGTGGAGTGTTTCTGCGTACACTTATGTATGCCGTATTTAGACTTCTACATCCTTACCCGTTTTGGAAGACATTATTATGACGTGTAACTAGGAATAATGTATACTTTTAACATTGGCTACACGAACAATACAAAAAAAACAAAAAAAAAATCAAAACAGGAGTTCAACGAATACAGGAACATAAAAATAATCATGACGGAAAAAGGAACACGCGGGTTTCCGGTCATATACAGGAAGCTCCGGAGTAATTAAGAGCTGATGCCTAAGTACAAAAGAAATAAATGATTATATTCGATACATTAATCTGAGTAGCAAAAAACAAACAAACAAACAATCAAAAATTAACCACGGCAGTTATAGATCGTGATATATTATTAATTTTACAAATATTACATATGAATTAATTAGTGGCGGATACTAAACCTTTATCCAAAACTTACATAGCTATATTACCGGTTATATACAAAGACTCACTGGATTCGTCTACCGGGTTCCTAGCCAAACTATCCGCGAGTACATTAAGGGATCTCTTTAGATATCGGATATCATATTGATATTCGGATAATAACAGGGCCCAACGCATGAGTCTTCCATTCTGACTCTTGCAACCTTTTAAATAAGCTAGGGGTTTGTGATCCGTTTCTATGGAGAACGGTCTACCTATTTAATATACATGAAACCTTTGTACCCCAAACACGATAGCTAAGGCTTCTAGCTCCACAGTGGCATACTCCTTTTCCCGATCGGAAGGTTTCCGACTTGCAAAAGCCACCGGGAATGGCGCTTCTGCCTCGTATCGCAACAAGGAGCATCCAAGTTCAAGGTGAGGGGTGCCGATCTGAACGCAGATTTTCTCCTCGAAATTAGATAAGGGCGGGATAAGGGCAGTCACTGGTTTTCGTTTGAGTCTGCCGAAGCTGGCAATGGCCCTGGGGTCCACTTAATAGGGTCTGGAGATTTCTTTTTATACAGGTCATTTAAGGGGAAGGTGACGGACACGAAATGGGGGACAATACGCCGATAGAAGGAAGCTGCTTCTAAAAGGGATCGGGGTTGTTTCTTCGAGACTGGGGGTGGCCTATCGGGTATTGGGTTTACCTTATCCTTCTGTGGGGATATGCGGTTCTCGCGAAACTTGAACGCTAAATGGCAAATAGTGCTATAATGAAAATATCACTTGGAGGGCTTACTTATTAAGCCGTGAGACCTCAGTGGGTCTAAGAGTGGGTGAAGGCTGACGAGGGGTCCTTTCTCTGTACGCATGACTACGTACACGTTGTCCAAATACATTGTGACGTTTTCTAGTCCTTTTACATCTTTTCGCATAAGACTGTAGTATTCTCTTAAGAGCGAGACCATTTGGGCGATCCTAACGGGCTTGAGTTTGGGATTCACAACTAACTCGAGGGAGAGTTCTTCCTGGGGGAGCGGGGTAGATGGGAGAGCGGGAAGCTGGAAGTCCTCGTCTATCAGTCTTCTCTTTCCATCTTCTTCTATTTTTAACTTCATTCTTCTTTCTTCTTCTTTTTCTATCTGTCTTCTTTTTTCCTCTTCTTCTATTTTTATCATTATTCTTCTTTCTTCATCTCCATCTTCTATTTTTATTTGGAGGTCACATCTCCTGGCTTTTTCCCACAGGGGTTGTAGGGAAGGGCAGTCCTTTTGGGCCCTGGCGAACTCAGCGTTATACGGCTTCTGGAACTCAGGGCCGCACGGGAGTTTGAGCGGCGCGAGGGGATGGTTTTCTCGACCCGCCTGCGCTCGGGTTGTGATGGTTTGGGCAACCTGGTTCGGGAAGAGTTGCGCGCTCTGTCCGACTAGCACTGAACAGAATTTTATCGGGGCTATGACCACGTCAGCCCAACCAGTGAAATAGCGGCACTCTACATGGCACCGGACGACTGGGAACCTGTTGGCGCGTCCCAAAAAGTCGTGCACTACCGCAAATTTCTCATGCTGGGGTTTTATGGGGGGGAGTAGCTTGTCCCACGCTACGATACAGGTACAACCAGTGTCCCTAACTAAAGTGGACACTTTGCACCCATTAATCGAGCCAGTTTCAAACTTAAGTCAACCAGGAGAACTCTTATTGAATAAGAAGTTGATCTGGTAGTCTTGATCTGACGGAGCCGCAAGTTCCTGGGCAGCTACGGCAGCTTGCTCCGGAGAAAGAGTGGCAGTCACTTGATGTATCTGCTGACTTGGGGAGGGATAGAACCTTGAGTTTTGTGGATACTGGGATTTTATGTGCCTCGGGGCTCCGCAAGAGTAACACGTGATTGGGTTATTCTTGAAGGTGCTGTTTGAGTTGATGTTAAAACCAGGGGGTTTTCGGTCTTCCGGGGTCTTCTGGAATTTGTTCTTGGGCTTAAATGGGGGAGCAACTTTTACAAACTGAGAGGGTTTCTCATGTGGGTGTCTTCCGTACCCAAACTTGTTCTTCGGGGAAGGGGGGTTACCTTTTCTACTTTCCTTCGGGTATAAATTATGGTTTGAAGCGTGCAGGTCCGCTTCATCGAGGCAATCCTTGAATGTAGAGGCCCTTCGGTCTTGGACGAAGGACCTAATCTCTGGGGGAAGTGTACTTAGTAGTTGATTTTTTAAAATAAAGTCAATCAATGCCTCGTAATCTCTTCCGACTTTAGCTGAGTTCAGCCAGAATTGCAGATTTCTTCTCATGATGAATCCGAATTGACTATATGTCTGTCTTGCTTGGGGTTTAGTTGATGTGAACTTCGATCTATAGAACTGGGGATTAAGGTTAATGTCAGATAGAAGTTCTGTTTTTAAAGTGGAATAATCGATTGTCGCCTCATGCGGCAATGCGATCAAAATCTCTCTCAGACGAGGGGAGAGTAAGGGGAGAAAGCAACTTACTCCATCGGTTTCAATATCCCATCCATTTACTTCGAATATTTTTTCGAAATGTTCTAGGTACGTAATGAAGTCCTCATTTTCACGATGGGGAGGTAGTTTGAGAGCAGAGGCTTGAGGTTGTTGGCCCCGGGAACCAATTGAACTTACTTCCACTTGATCCCTACTTAATTCCAGTTCATGGTGACGAATCCTTTCCATTTCTTCGTGGTGTAGTTTTTGTTCTTCCCTCTTTGCTTCTAATTTTTCCATTTCTAAATCGTCCTTTCGTTTTTGTTCATTGTAGACGTACTCCATGAGTTCCTTACCTTCCAGACCGAATGCTTGTCCTTGCTTGAGGAATGATTCGAACGATGTGGAAGCCATCTTATCGATCCAAAGATAAGAGTATGCACTGGGAGAGTTGCTTTGGCGTAACGTGCTTTGAGAAAAAGAGGTTATTAAAGCTCCTTACCAAAACGTGGTAGACAAGAGAAAACACTTAATAAAAAGAAAACAAAACAAGATTAGATAATCACCCTAACCTAACTAACTTTTGGAGCCCAAAACAAGAATTGCTCTTAAAGTTGGAGTATTTGTACTAATTTGGACGTTGGCAATGTTTGATTAAAGTTTTTAGATGTTGCTTTTAGTGATAACCTCACACACCTGATATCATTTATATAGGCGAGAGGTTTTATGATAACCCCACACACCTGACAACACTTATATATGTCGAGGTTTAGTGAGTGGGTAATCTCAGTCCTACTTCCTGGACATATATTTTATTACTGCACCGAGGTGAAGCGGAGGTGTAGCGTATCCAATACACCTTCCTTAGCCACTTCCGGTGAATAAGAATAACCCTGGTGCGTACCCTTTTAATCAAAACTAAAATGATGATCCCCTGAGTGTGTTCTCCACTCAGTATAAGCCAATCATGGGCGGGTGGGTGGAATAATGAGTTTTAAGCCGAGTGGATTACTTATTAATTGCCAAGGGATCGTCCAAATTAGTTAAACACACATATACAAAAATTATCTCTAATGTACATGAATGTGAAATAATCACAGCGTATATAAATATGAATAGAATTAATCTTGCACTGAATAAATAAGTCTACAAAAATGTCGTGGGGATTACTTGCAGATTACTCACTAAAATGTTTGCGTCTTAATGACACCAGACAGAACGAAGGGAATATTATTATTGAGTTAAACACTGAATTAAGTAAGCACTTCTAATATTCGAGGGTATGGGCTCAGGATGAGAATTCTAGTACACAAATAAACTGGTAAAGTTAGGGGAGGGGATAATTCAATTAATGATACCTTTGAGTTCGTAAGTATTTTTGAAGGGGAGGCGGTGAAGATCTTCTTCTGATGACGATGATCGCACCTAGTCCGGCCGTCCGAGGTTACCGAATGAGAGGGTAATCCTAGACTGGTGATATACTGATCCTTTGCCGGATCACGAAGGTGAGCCAAGCGGTGACTCAATCGGACTTCTTCCTTGAAGTACCTGTCCGATTATTCGGCTCCTGGAGTGGGTATCCAAAACCGATTACCTAGCTACGTTTAGGGTAATCCGCAGAGAAAGGTCCTGTGTAACCTCAGACTATGAAGGGGGGGAGGGGGCTGCGAGAAGTTTGGCACCTACAATTACCGTGATGGCAACAACCAATTCCACGATAAGTTCCTTCCTTGCAGCGGGCGTACAGTTTCTTTTGTGGATCGAGTTTTACCCAAACTCGACGTAGGTCCAAGGGCTTCTGCCTGATTCCAGGGAGAAGTCTTCCTTTTATTTCTCCCACGAGCCAAATCGAGAGAGAGAATCGAATTCTCGTAAAATCCGTATTGTCGCTCGAAAGATCCTTTTTCATCTTTGGGCTGACGATATGTCATTCATTGCTTCGAGCCATCTCGGATTTTACGGCGGTGCGAAAAAGGGCGACGGATAATTTTGAGACAGGCGAGAGGTGCGTTTGGTGATACGAGAAGGCGTGCAGCTTTGTGTCAGAGTGTTTCTGCGTACACTTAGGTGCGCGGTATTTAGACTTCTACACATACTCTTTCTCCTTTCCTCCATTAATCGCTTATTGTCAAACATAGCCTCGATCTCTTCCTGACCAATTAAATTCTTATTTTCATATACCACTTCGATTGCCTTCTGCCCCACTAATTGCTTATTCTCAAACACAGCCTCGATCTCCTTCTGCCATATTAATTGTTTATTCTCAAATACAGCCTTAATTGCATTCTGGTCTATTAATCTTTTATTACCTAATACAGACTCGACCTCCCTCTGCCCTTCGATCTCCTTCTGCCCCATTAATCGCTTATTCTCAAACACAGACTTTCTCTCCTTCACCCCATTAATCGTTTATTCTCAAACACCATGAAAGAGCCCCCACGTTTGATTGCGCTCAAGGAACGATCTTTGCAAGGACCTCTGTGACACCTTGATTATCTCTCTTACCTGGGATTCACAAAAGTCAACAGATTTAAACGCAAGTTTGAAAAGGCAAAGATACTCATCCCTTGACTTATATTGTTATTAAGTTTTCTGATGTTACCCTCTACATTTTCTTTGGGGGAACAACTCCCCAATCTGCAAGTGTGAAGTATGCCTGTATCTATCAACCTGCACACGGTACTTTAAATTCAACATGTATCAGCATGGTAGCCCCACCTGCCTAAAGACGGTGTTTTTGTTTCCGAACCATGGCAATTTTAGTACTAGTTCCCTCCTAAGCCTCCTACTTCACAATCATCATCCCCTCAATAAACAATCTCTAATGTATGTCCCTAATAACCCCTTTGCAAGCTCCTCCCTTTCCCTTTACATCTCTGTTTCCTCCCAAACACCCTACATCCCAGAAATTCACTCCTCCCTGCGGTCGTCTCCCTGCTGTTCCTCTCTTTCCATCTCCCAATTTGCTCCAACTTCTTTCTCCTCACTCCGCCTCATCTTCTGAATCTAAACCTCTCCCTTCCCCAACCAACCTACCCCTCCCTTATCAAATGATATCCTAAGATAGCGCCCAGACTCCTCTCCACTATCCCAGGCAACTCTCGCCATGATTTTAGACTAGCTAAATCCTCCAGTTCATCTGATCCTCTCGAGAAGACTATCACTACCCTCGTATCTGAGCGCTAAATTGTAAATTTCCATTCTATACTTCACTTTTGCTTTTTCACAGTGGTCCATTGCAATTGACATGACTCACTAGGTAACTGGAAGCTCATTAGATTTATTTTATCTTCTTATCAAACTAGATACATGTTTCTGCAGGAACTAATTCTGGGTGACCATCAAGTTCCCAGGATCTCCGGCGACATTCCTTTCCTTTTGGGGCATTTTTTGCTGCAATAGAGCAGCCATTTCATCCTGGCCTTAACCCAATGTCCCCTCTCTATTTTTACACCGCGTTTCGTGAGGTGGCTGCCTTCCTTTTCATAGAACGATAGTATACTGCATGCTCCGTCCAAGTCTCTCTTCACACCTTCCTTTATCTAACTCTATGCGTAACTTTATCATCTCTCTCCCCAAACCCTTCCTTCTTTAGGAGATTTTAACAATAGGCATCCCGCATGGGGCGACTGTCTATCTACTTTGCTCGCGTCCACGCTTTTTTTCCTTGTGGAAGAGCTGTCCTTCTCATTTATAAACGCCGGCTCGCCCACCTATCGCCATCCTTCTCCCGACAATCTTTATTTTCTAGATCTTTGATTTATTTTTAATGAAGCGCTGCTGTTTTGTTTTGTTTATTTTTTTTTGGGGGGGGAGGCTGTGTTTCAGGAGGATTTTGGTAGCAACCACTTTCTAGTTTCTTTCTCGCTACTCAACCCTAGTTAATCTCTCGATAGAGAGAGATGGCACTTCCTGAGAGCAGACTGGGCCGATTTCTATGCAGACACAGCTTGTTCGTATAAAGTGTTTACTCTTCGTACGGTTGAGGAAGCATATACCTTCCTTAACTCTAAATGTTCTCATCGGCCCACTCTTCTATCCCTCTCTCTCTCTCTCTTTCCCTCAAAAGTAGAGGGAGAGGTGACGCCTCCTTGTAGCGGGAAGAGAGCTTGTGTGTACCTTTGACTTTTCGAGCTATGTCGGCGGGGGTACCTCTCTTTTGGGTACCCCTGGCCGGGCTTCCCTTGTCAATTTGGTCGGAAACGAGGTTCCATACTAAGTGCATCATTCATTATTTTTTCTTCTCTATCCTCTTTTTTCCACTTTTATCCTATCTCTTCAACTTATTATATAAAAAGAAAAAAGAAAAAACCCTACTACTATCAAGTCATTCTTACCCTTTTTTCAATCTTTCTAAATATAAGGACCTGGCAGCTACCTCATGCGTCAGAAGAGAGGCTTTGGAACCTCTATAAACAACGTCAATCGACGCTCACTGGTTGCGAGAGAGTAGAACTAGAGGAGTCCTAGGCGTTGGGGCACGATAAATGGGATGAGGGTAATGCCCCGTTAACCCCTTCCCTGGCACGTAATTAATGACCATTCTCAGTGACCGTTGACGAGTGCCTCTGGTAGCATCGGCCTGAGGTGATGGCCCTTTGTTCCCAGGTTGGATTGCCAGGCCAATAAAAAGCCTTGGGTCAAGTCTCTTGGTGTGGCGGGATATCCATTGAACGCTTATCCGAGATCTTGGCCGTCATGAAGGGAACTAGTAGGAGTTTAGTACGGGGCGTGCTCCGTTGTGCACCGTGTGAGAAATCGATGGCCCTTTCGGGGACCATCAATGCTGCTTGGTTGGGAGCCACGGCACGCCGAGGTTTGACGACTCGGTCGGACGAACAGCAGCACATGGAGCGTGCCTTCTGAAAGATCCGAAACCTCTCCGATGGAGAGGCGGGAGCGACTCACGCAGGGAGAACTTACCAACCCCCTTTTTTACTATTGATTGGTCGCAAAGTTTTGAGAGAGAAAAAGTGTTCAAAATGACAGGGGAAAAAGGTCCAGCTTCACTCAAATATACATGTGCAATATGCCAGAAGGATAAGTGGTGCGTGGACTTCCCGGAAGGATGTTTTTCGAAATGCCACCCAGGAAGTATATGCACCGACTGCATCCTTAAAGGAGAGGTACGAGAGGCAGTGGCATACTGCAATGAACTCAAGGATCTCTTCACGACCTCTGAAGAAAAATCTAGGGCGCTGGAAAGTAAAATACAGACCCTAGAAACGCAGCACGCGCTTCAGATTTGGCGTCTCGAGGAGAGAATCCTAGAGCTAGCCTCTAAACTAGAGGCCTAGTCAGCTCAAGCTCGAGACGAAAGTCCCACTGACTTGGGTGATTCCGCCGATGTAATTCCAGCTCAATGAGCTGAGACTGCATTGGCAGTCCCACTTCAGCCATGCGGAGAAGCCAATAGTAAAAGGAAAAAGAAAAACAAGAAGAAAAACGACCTTAATGCAGCTCACCCCAGTGTAGAGGATTCGAACGTTACTGGTGTGCAAAAGAAAGTGGAAAGAGAAGAAGAGAAAAGAGAAACAGAAGAAAAGACAAATGAAGATCGAAAAAAGGGAAAAAGAAGAAGAAAAAGAAAAACAAGGGAAATAGGGAGACGAAAGAGAAATGAGATAAGTCTATGGCGAAAGAAAAGAGTGCAGTCAAATGTTCGAGGGTCAACCTTATTGGGGACTCTCAAGCACGGGCCCTGCAACCCCTGATAGCAGCACGCCTTCGCACGAGTGTGAAGGTAACTTGCCTACTAGGAAGGGGAAACCAGCAGATCAGAGTGGAGGCGAAGAAATCTCAGATTTCTGAGAACTCAGTCGTTGCCCTAATGGTAAGTGGCAACGACCTCTACTTGAGAAGAATAAGAATAGGCCCCACAGAAAGGATTCTCAACACAGTCATGGGTGCTGTGGACGACTGTGGGCTAAAAACACGCAGACGTGTAGTGGTCGGGATGCTCCCGAGAAGAGGTCCAATCCGGACCGCTCAATCGAGGAACGTCTTCCTTAATCGATGCCTTGAAGATTTGTGTACGGCGGAGGGTGTCTTTTTTGTGTACCCTTACCGCACATTCTATGGTAGAAATGATCTCTACCAAAGGGATGGAGGACATCTATCCTTTAAAGGAAAGGCTGTACTCTGTAACTTAATCCAGGATGTCGTAGAGCGGACGCAGAGGAGCGTTCGACCCAGAGTGAAGGCGGACGTAAGACAGTATGCCCGTTTCACTCCTGGAACGACGTTCTTAGATGTGAGAAAGAGGGGTACTGCCACACAAAAGAAGCCGGGAAACGGAAGAGCGTAGGGAGTCCTACACTGGAGACTCCCTCAAAGTTCTTCTGTTTAATGCGAGGTCAATCAGGAATAGGTTTCTTGAGCTCCGTGGCCTCGTAGCAACAGAGGAACCTGAGATGGTGGCCATAACGAAGTCGTGGATAAAAACCTAAATTCGGTATTTTGAAGGTGAATTCACGATTCCCGGTTACCAGCTCTTCCTGAAAGATAGAACAGACAGCAAGGGTAGCGGTGTGATGTTGTATGTCAAGGATACTCTCAACTCGACGGATTGCAACATCGTATCTGACCATGAACTACTAGGTGTAGACCTAGAGATAGGTCCTGCCAAATACAGGACCCTGGTGCTTTATAGACCTCCTGCCCAACTCGTTGTAAAGGACAGAGATCTGTACCAGCTACTAGGAGAACTTGTCAAAGACAGAGTGTATATCGTCATGGGGGATTTCAACACACAAGTTGACTGGGAAACCAGAGAACCCTGTGGCGAGAACGCACTACTCCTGGAGTTCCCGAACAACGAGTTCCTGATTCAATGGGTGATAGAGCCAACGAGAGGAGACAATATCCTCGACTTGGTTTTCACCTCTGAGTATGATATCCTTGAGGACCTCTCTGTTGGTGAAGAGTTCGGTGGCAGTGACCACCAACTAATTAGATATGTAGTCGAAGTCCCGAAGGCAGGGCCTGCAACTAGTAAATCGAGGGAACTCGATTTGAAAAGAGCAGACTTTGCAGGTCTTCATGCTGGACTGACTGACGCGAGGCTAGAAGTGTGCGATGCTGTTGAAGACTCGTGGAACAGTTTCAAAACCACATTCATGGGTCTTCAATCGCGTTTCATCCCTCTCAAATGCCCCCGTTGGTCTTCTGTTCAACCAAAGTGGTTTAATCGAGAAATCGGCCAACTGCTTAGGGAGAAGAGAACTGTGTATCGGCAATTGAAGATCTCGGGTGACTTTGACGAATACCGGAGGCTAGCCAGGAGAGTGAAGTCCAGCATAAAGGCGGCTAAGCGGTCTGAGGAACTCCGAATGGTGAGAATCTGTAAAGAGAATCCCAAGGAGTTCTTTGGATATGTAAACAGCCGTAAACCAATCCGTCAAACGATTGGCCCTTTGAGGAATGAGGAGGGGACATTAAAGCACTCCGATGCAGAAAATGCTAACCTCCTCAACGACTACTTCTCTTCACTGTTTACTTAAGAGTGTGGTCCCATCCCCCAGCCGACGGATTCCTATTCGGGGGAAAAGCTGGAGGATTTGGACTTCACCGAAGGATAAATAAAAAAGAAGATCAGTGACCTAATGACGAATAAGTCACCTGGCCCGGATGGGTTTCTACCTAAAGTGTTGAAAGAAGTGCGCGATCAAGTGTCACGACACCTGGGCGAAATCTTCAACATGTCAATCCGGACCGAATGCGTTCCTAGAGACTGGCGTGAAGCGGAGGTAACTCCTATCTTCAAGAAAGGAGACCGTAGCCAACCGTCGAACTACCGACCTATCAGTCTGACTTCGATAGTCGGTAAACTCATGGAAAGCATTATTGTGGAAAAAATGACGTCGCATTTAGAGTCAAACCTGCTACTGAAGAGTTCCCAGCACGGCTTCCGAAGGCAACGGTCATGCCTGACGAACCTTGAGGAATTCTTCCACTTCGTTTTCAGTGAGCACGATCGGGACAAGGCGGTGGATGTAGTCTACCTAGACTTTCAGAAAGCCTTTGACAAGGTACCACACCGCCGCCTTCTCCGAAAAGTGCGAGCGCTGGGCATAGACGGAAAAGTAGCAGGTTGGATAGAGAACTGGCTTAATGGCAGACGGCAGTGGGTGGTAGTGAATGGACAGGCTTCTGAGTGGGTGCCCTTTACTAGCGGAGTGCCTCAAGGTTCTGTCCTAGGACCACTACTATTCATCATCTACGTAAACTACATGGACGGTGACATGGTTGCCAAGATTTCCAAATTTGCCGACGATATCAAGCTTGGTATGAACGTTGCAAAGGATGGAAATACTGCCCACCTGCAAGATGATCTTCATAAGATTGAGGAGTGGTCTGATACGTGGAAAATGCCTTTCAACGTAAACAAATGCAAAGTGATGCATATCGGCCACCGAATTCCCCAATCACCCTATATCCTTAAGGGCACTGCTATTGAATTCACCGACACTGAGAAGGACTTGGGTGTAACTATCACGAGTGACCTCAAGTTCTCAAAACAGTGTATTGAGGTGGAGAAGAAAGCTCAAAGGATATTAGGGTACATAAAGCGACAGTTTGGATATTGGAACAAGGAGATAGTACTGTGTCTGTACAACTCCCTCGTCCGGTGGCACCTAGAGTATGCCGTACAATTTTGGAGTCCTTCATTTCGAAAGGACATCGCGAGATTGGAACGCGTGCAAGCCAGGGAAACCAAACAGATTCCCTCCATCAGACATAAAAGTTATGAAGATAAATTAAGGGAATTAGATATGTTCTCGCTGGAGACCCGGATACTACGTATTCAGCTTATCGAAGTGTTTAAAATACTTCGAGGCTTCGATAGACTGGACTACGGGGATATTTTCCAGCTCAGCGAGGGAAGAACAAGAAATCACGGCTCTTAACTTGAACTGAAGCGACACCACCGTGATCTGTGTGGGGAATTCTTCCCTTACAGTATCTGCGGTAGTTGGAACGCACTTCTGACAGGAGTTGTCAACAGTGAATCTGTTGACCAGTTCAAGTCAAGACTAGATAAAGTCTTGCGAAATCGCCGTTAAGATCCACGTTAGTGATCTTCGAGGTTGCCAACGGGCACCTTCGAGGATTGCGCCAAAAGTACCCTCCTTGTATGGACCGTAAGGTCTTCTACAGTACCTATTTTTTTGTAGCTTCTTGTAGCACTCTTTGGGCACAGTACACCATAGGGCCTTCCCGAAGGTCGGATAAGAAGCGAACAACTTGCCAATACCACCACACCAATACCTCTTAGCATAAAAAGCATATGCCCATACAAGAGCAGTTCTACGCCGTTAACTTAAAGAGGCTCGCAGTTCCTCCTAAAATACCCCCCATGTCTATGGGATTTTCATGTTCTCCTCATCCAAAGACGCACTGCTTAAATTCTGCGGGATGGGAGGTAAGGAAACTCGCTAACACCCCCCCTAAAATAACGGCACCTCATTCAATTCTGAGGAAGGATTAGTTGCAGAGGGGCTGGCTCTTCACTTTACCTTAATTTTAACGTTTTTTATCACACAACTCACTTCCGCACTATTTCCCCCACTCCCACTAGTGAGGAGAACTACAACCGGCTTTTCTCTAAAGAAAATCTGCGCCATTATATCTCATCCCACCCCTGTCCCTAACATAATTCACTAGTCCATCACCTAAGCATATCGGTGATACACTTCTTCATGTATCTCTACAACCGCACCTGCGTGCAGTTTAAATCCCCTCTGTCGAGGTAGGGCAATCGTTGAGTCTGTGTTTAAGCAGGAGTCCGGCTTCTCGGACTATAATCATACCGCAACATAGCCATGACCATCTGCCCATGCAAAATCCTGGAGAGGATGGTGGCTTCGTGCCTCTTCTTCCTCACCGAATCGCTGCTGCCATGATGGCTTCCTCCAATTTTGCAATGCTTTGTATTCCCCTCTTCGATTGAGCCACAACGTCCACGAGGGACTCTCGAGCCATAATGCCAAGCTGTTCTCTCTCATTTGATACCCGCAAAGATCACACCAATATTCATCATTCCCTTTCATTGTTAGGTTGTTCACTCTTGAACTTCGTGATTCTTACCTACCCTTATTTTTTTAGTTCTTGTGCCATCTTTATTTTGAGGTTCGTTTAGGTTCCAATTTCTCAATCCTTTTTAAGAAGGAGGATGGCCTTCCCTAGGGTTCAGGCCGAACCGTCCAACTATTCTCCTTTGTGATAAATACTACAGCCACTGCCTCTCTTCCCAGTCCAATTAGCAGCACACATGTCCAAAATCAATGACTGCAGCTATTGGGTGGGATGCTTATCAAAAATTCTCTTCTCCCTCCACAACTCCTTATGTGTCCTTTTTTTCCTCGTTGAAAACGAGAAGCTAAAACTCCAACCCTATTTATATCTGTGAACCCAATACTAGCAAAGCAATCCATGAGGTTTCTATGCTTCATCTTCAATGAGAAGGTCTCATGGAAGCCTAACTTGTCACACATGAGTAGTTCCAGCCAGTCCAATCTTAACTTTCTGTCATTTATCCCACAGTATATGGTGCGCTGATTCTTGCAGGTTACTTAGCCTTTGTAATGCCTTGATTTAGTTCAAATTCGACTATAGCAGTGGGGTATACAACTCCGCATCACCCTCGACTCTCTTCCGCCTTGATTCAATTTTGAACCGATGTCTTTGATTGACTACAGAGGCTTTTCGCTTCTGGCCAAGTAGCCAGCCTCTGCTTAGAATGAAATATATCTTATTTATAGGATAGGCGTGCAAAGACTTTCCTCCGAATCTATCGGTTATCTACATCACCAAATTTCCCACTGCAGTCTAGTGGGGCCCTTCCAATGAAGCCCAATAACACATCTCAAGAGTAGACACCCAGGAGGCTCCCCATACTAACTGTCTACTACCTCCTGCCGAATTCATGCTGTTCGTGGATTCTGGAAGCAAGATTTCTGCATTTTACCAATACTCACATGCGAATCCTCTAATCTTTGAGACGAGATTGCTCTTGTGTGAGCTTTCGATCTCACATAATAAGCTTATCACCTACAGGATGCCCTCCTAAATGGGGATTCCTAGCAATGAAACAACTGACCAAACTGCCTGCTCGGCCTTCGGTCCGGCACGCCCAGTTGCTATTCTATTCATCGATTTCCTTCTATATGTGGAAGAGATCTATAAAACACAATAGCTAGCTGCTAGCAACCTCCGCCTCTTACCAAACTTCACCACCGCTCCCACCATAGAGAGGTGGTGCTTGTCCTCCTACGCATGGGTTACACCAAGCTAACTCACATATATCTTATGTCCCGCCATCTCACTCGAACCTGTATTTCTGCTATACCAGACTCGCCGTATCCCATGTACTCCAGCGTTGCCTGTTCTTTCTATTTCTCGCTCCCCACCTGAACTTTCGTCGCCAGATGGGTGCCATTATAAAAACTTGACTCAGAACACTTATTTTTAATCATGGTCGTTGATCCCTTGTTTTCTCTAAATAATCCCTTATCCTTACCGTCTAGAAATAATTATTCTCCCTTCTTGTATAATTGCGCATTTGTTCTCTTGCTCTTCCTCTTTATTTGCTCTTCATGTCCCCGTTGACAATGAAACGCATAGTTGATTAGGGCACATATGCGTCGATCGGCAGTCAACGCAAATTCAATAAAAAGCAAAAAGAAAAAAGAACAAAATGAAGATTTTTACAATAAAGCATAAAGATCGTAAGGGAGAATGACAAAACATGAAATTGATTATTGTAAATTCTTATGATAAAAATAATTACCTATATCTTAAAATAAATTAACATTAACATAATGAGTATAAGGCGAGGCGGCTTTAAATTAAAGAACGACGAAGAACGTTATAAGAGAACATGAGAAGAAAATATAATAAAGACGAATAAAGAGAAAATAGAATAATAACACCGTGGTAAATGGAAGAAATCTTATTACTGCAACATTGAATTAAATAGGCACACATGGGTACATGTAAGATGAAGTATACAGGAAATTAGAGAGAGTTAAAAGAAACAAAAAACAAAAGAATGAATGTAGAAGTAAGTAAAGAGTGGAAGTTATATAAA
The DNA here is from genome assembly GCA_963969495.1 of Ceratothoa steindachneri. Classification (NCBI taxonomy): domain Eukaryota; kingdom Metazoa; phylum Arthropoda; class Malacostraca; order Isopoda; family Cymothoidae; genus Ceratothoa; species Ceratothoa steindachneri. The sequence goes on from OZ018319.1 coordinate 29,747,951, forward strand.
TGGATCCAATTTATGCGTTTTAAATTATCTATAATAAGAATAATCGATTACCTTTTCTTGCCCCCATACCGTCTTACTTGATCGTCTCCACTCTTTCCTCAGCATATCAGGCACCGTGCTTGACTGGTTCCGCTCTTACCTCTCGTCTCGTACCCAATCCGTTATGATTGACGACGTTTCATCCGACTCTACCCCCATTCGCTTTGGAGTACCACAAGACTCTTTCCTTGGTCCTCTACTATTTAGTATCTACCTTCTCCCTCTTAGTTACCTTCTCCGTAATCTCGGTCTATCCTTCCACCTCTATGCTGATGACACTCAAATTTTCGTTTCCTCATCCCCCACGTCTCTTGCCTACTCTATCACCGACCTCCTGGCTGCCTACTCCTCCATTTCTTACTGGCTCTCTGCCAACTTCCTCAGGCTTAATCACTCCAAAACTGAGGTCCTCCTCTTCGGCACCCCTGCTCTTGTCAAAAAAATCTAAATCTCTCTTTCCCTCGCTTACTCTGGGCGGTAATACTATCATTTTCTCTGACTGCGTTAGGAATTTGGGTGTCGTTTTTGATGAGCATCTCTCCTTTAAGCCTCATATCCGCAATGTCAGCAAATCCTCTCTATGTTTCATTCGTAACTTCTCTCGCATTCGCTCTCAATTTGATCGTCAAAGTCTTGAGACTGCTGTTCATGCCTTCATCACCTCACGCCTTGACTACTGTAACTCACTGCTTGTGAATCTGCCATCCTCCTCTCTCCGCCCCCTTCAACTTGTACAGAACTATGCCGCCCGGCTTCTCCTCCGTCGCCCTCGCTTCTCTCCCTCGAAACCCTTGCTGCATGAACGCACTGGCTTCCTGTCAGATCCCGTACTCACTTCAAGATACTTCTCTTCATATTTAAGGCCCTAAACAACAAGGCCCCTTCTTACCTCTCTTCTGCCCTCTCGCCACGCCATGTCCCTCGGGCGCTTCGGTCATCACATACACCTCTTTTGAATATTCCTCGTTCATCCCTCTGCTCAATGGGGGACTGCTCCTTCTCAATCTGCGCCCCTAAGTTGTGGAATGCTCTTCCTGCTGAAATCAGGTCTTCTTCCTCTCTTACCACATTTAAGCGTCTCCTGAAAACGCAACTTTTCAGAATTGCCTTCTCCCCTTCTTGAGTTTCCATTGAATTTCCGTTCTCATCTCAGCACAAAGTGCGCTCTGGGAAGGCCTCAGGCCTTGAAGAGCGCATTACAAAAGAGTTATTATTATTATTATTATTATTATAACTTTAGGCCGGATAAATATAAAAATTAGGCTCATTTCAAAAATCGACAATCATCTTTCGACGGCATATCGGTAATCCATTATTATTCTGAGAATTTACAACAAAGAGAAGAAATTAGTCACATCTGAGCTTAGTTAAGACCACTTATTACGAAGCAATCATAATTATCATCAATCTGGAAATTGTAGTATGAAGGGAAATATGAAGGGTTTCTCTGAATTTACCGTTACTATTTCTTAAATTTGAATTGATTTCGACTGCACATTGGTTGGATATTTTAACAGAAATCAAATCTTTAGTGACGATCATCTTTTATGAGTTATTGTAAACATTGATGTTTATAAAGCTCTAGCTTGAGTTCAAATATTAGATTATGGTTCTATTTTCATAATGGCCTCATCAACTATCTTTTACTGATCGGTACTCACAGATTTGATTTTTGACTCAGTAGGCTTCTCTTGCACCTGGAGTCGCCTACATTCACGTTATTAATCGCTCTGAATTATTGCCATTTGCTAAGTCTTCTGAGTGTTGTTACGCTCAATTATGGCGCATATGAAACTGACAAAGAATGTATAAATCGTGCTAGCCAGAATTCTTTAGTTAACATTTAATTGGCCTTATCTCTATGGGTTTAGGCACAACTAATGACGTTCATTGCTAACGAAAGTCTTCTTTGTTTGCTCATACATGAAGTTGATTTTAGGATCTTTGAATTTCTTCTTTCATTTTATCCTTCTCGCTTTAAGGGTTATTGATTAAGGACGGTTCAAATTCAGACACTTTTGGCGTCATCCTTTTTATTTACCGGCGAAGTATCGACCACAATAAGGTCATTTTCTTAGTCCTACAATACAAATAAAGGAACAACATGTTATAAAATGTTCAGGGGCACAATGCTAAAGGTAAAACTGGAACGTTGATAGCTAATGTTAGCCTTGAATGGGAGACAGAATTAAGTAAAAATTTTAGAAATGGGGCTTAAACTTTACACTAAAAAGACTGGAAAAATTTTAAATATTAAAATTAGCTAGCCATTGTAGAATTGCTATAATCATGTTAATTTAGGGCGCTTTGATTTATGAATCTAATAATTATATAAAACTGTTTTAAAATTAATTTTAATCAGATAAATAAAGCATAATTACCAAAACCTCCTGTACAAATCACAATCCTTGCCAACAAACGTTGTGGTCGAAGCAATCCTCATCGATATATATATATATATATATATATATATATATATATATATATATATATATATATATATATATATATATATATATATAGAGAGAGAGAGAGAGAGAGAGAGAGAGAGAGAGATAGAGAGAAAGAGAGAGAGAGAGAGAGAGAGAGAGAGAGAGAGAGAGAGAACTCCTGAGTGATGAACTTTGGCTGGTTCATAATCTCTGGAAGAAATTAATTTCCCAGGAAGTGTTTTTGTAGCTAAACATTTCCAGTAAATTCCAGTCTCGTCAGCGTTATAGATTTGATCTGATGTCAGATTATGCTGTTCCATCAGATTTCTAAATGTCAGGAGGTAATTCTTTGCTGAGTTATTATTATCCGCAGAGAGCAATTCACCAGAAATCTTTAGCTCTCTTATTCCGTGGCTATCTTTAAAACTCCTTAACCACCCTTGGCTAAACGTCAATTCACTTTTTATGTTCTTTTCTTCGTAGAGGCATCTAGCTTTCGCAATTAGCATTGATCTTGAGATGGCTATTCCTTGGGATCGTTTGTCTTTAAACCATTTTGCAACAGGGTTGGCATTAAAAAACAAAACACCCCAAAAACCACCCACCCCCAAAAAAACTCACTTAAAAAAAAACAGCCTAAGTGGTGGGGGTTTTTTTAATATGTTACATATAAAATTTAGTTTTAAAATCCTATTGATAAATAAGGTCTATATATGTACATAAAGTAAACCAGGTAAAATCTATAAAGATCTTCCTAAAAAAAATGTATAAATAACATCAAACGTGGGTTTTCTTTTAATTTCGATCGAAAGTTCTTCGTCTCATTTCCTCGTGTTCTAGTTTTTGCTTTGATATATAGAATAATGATACAACACATTAAATTCTAATCCAGCCAAACATTTTAATTGTTATATTAAATAAATAAACACTTTTCCTACATAATTATATAAACTAAACAGAAACTTACTTCAGTTAATACAAAAAGAAACCTTCTTAACTTTTACTATCAGACATCACTATTCACCATTCTGTATCTTGCTCTCTTCTCAAGTGTTTGTAGATTTCTACTAGTTTCTTCACTTTTTCACTCCCCAATCTGTTTCTCATTCTATTACATATAAGTCCAAAGGATGAAAATAACCTCTCTATGGCAGCTGAACTAGCTGGACATGAATATATGGACCCTAAAAATGAACAAAATTCATCTGGCAATTTCTTCCCATTTGTTTGTTTTTTTCTGCTTCATATTCATCATAGTCCACCACTTGTTTGAAGAAAGGCTGGATTTAACTGATTCAGAAAACATGTTGGGTGGAAAAATTTGACTATCCTTCAGCTGAAATTCATACAATCCAACTGCATAATCAGGATGGATTTCATCGAGCCAGTTCTCAGTGGGTTCTTCAGCTTCCATCTCTACATTTTCTCCTGGAATTTTAAATATAGCAAATTAAAACTGTGCCATTCAGGCATTGGCAACATTCTACTTTCAGTTTCAGAATGTAAAAATTGCATTTAGAATGTAATTCTTCTGCAATACCAAATTAGCAGAGTTACAACTTTTTACTTAATTAATGATGATCAGTCATGTAAGCAAAGTAATGAACAGGCTTCATGGTTTTCCTGAAACTATCATTGATACTTTGATGATCCTATCAGGATTAAAGATATCCCAGATGTGGACAGCATCTGCGAGCCTTGATATATGCCAACATGGTCAATAATTTGGCCAATGTTTGCAGGGAAGCTCTGATCTTGTTGCCCCCTTATTAAAAAACAACAACAATAAAACCCTTAAATACCAATAACTCCCCCCCCCCTCCCAAAGAAACTGTGGTTTTGTTTTTGTTTTGTTTTTAAACCAGGGTTTTTTTCAACCCAGTTTTGCAAGAGCTTCATCCAGCTTTGATATTTTGGGTTTCCTTTTTGTGATAACATTAGAATTTTTTTGAATATTTCCACTTGAAATAAATTGAAGAATTTCTTAACGTTTCTTTTTGGTTCCAGCCATTGTAGACTTCCCAGTGCAATATTTTTTCCATTATTTCCTTTGTTTTCATACCTTTGTTCAGACTATCTAGGATTTCACGTTTTTCACTATGGATTCATATTTGAATCCATAGTAAGGGCATTTTCTCTAACTTTTATAAATTTATTAACTGAATTACTTGGAAAACTGTAGAGAAAAATATTAACATTAGTTCGCAATTGAGGACGTTCATAACTCAGGATACCTATTACTCGGGATGTTCATAACTCAGAAGCTCATAACTCAGTAGTTTCAGTATATATATATATATATATATATATATATATATATATATATATATATATATATATATATATATATATATATATATATATATATATATATATATATATATATATATATATATATATATATATATATATATATATATATATATATATATATATATATATATATATATATATATATATATATATATATATATATATATATATTCAACAAGGTTAAATATATTAGAAGCAACCTTGTTGAATATATTACATCAAGATATGGATCCATTGGTCTTGCTAGATTCCGTCAACTCGAAAACAACTCGTGGAATCTTAGAAAATGCTCACTTGATTCAGAATTTCTGGAGCCTGATGATGGATTGGGTAATCCGAAACGTTGCTTGGAATAAATAAGAATGTCACTGATGGTCGTATCCTTCCTACTGCAATTATATATATATATATATATATATATATTTATATATATATATATATATATATATATATATATATATATATATATATATATATATATATATATTGTGATAGAATGGTCTGAGGCCACTTTAATTCAGCCTCTATCACATGTTAACCATGCTTACCCACGTGCATCCTGCCTGCGAGAGGAAGCAGAAGCGCGTTATCTCCCATCATAGCTAAGTTTAATCAAGGAGGTTCACTCCCCCGTTTCACCTCCATACGTCGATCTCGCCAGATTGAATTAGGCTTAAGGGCAGATAAGGTATTTTCCCAGGCGCCACCTGGGCATCTCCCCGAAGTCCCCCACTCAATTATCCCCTACGATATAAAGATGGCTACGGGTATTTATACAATAGCTTTTCCCAATTGAAGCAGATCCCGATTATCTTCGCAAAGCATCACGCCGATCCGGTTTTCCTTGTGCACCTAGGAACTCTCTACCTCGAGAACCCCCTTATTGTCCAGAAGAGAACAATATCCCTTGAGTGCCAAGGTTCGTGCCTTCGAGACGCCAAGTCAACAAGACCCCCCTGTTGTTCAGAAAGAGTACAACGTTAGAACAGCCATTGTTCTTTGAGCCCGTTTGACAAGAGACGGTTTTCACCCCCCCCCCCCTCTGTTGTTCAGAAAGAGAACAACGTTAGAACAGCCATTGTTCTTCAAGCCCGTTCGTCAAGAAACGGTTCTCGTTCCCGAGACATCACGTCCGGATAATTTAATCCCCATCCTTTTAAAGTTCTTCAAGAGAACGCTTGGTTTCAACAATAAACTCCATTGTTCATCTAAAACATCTCCGATTTGCTGTCACAAAGATTGCTCGTACTTCTGAGCCCCACTTCGCTCTCCCTCCTTGAAGACTGTCCTTCCCCCTCGTTAAGGACAACCCCCCGAAGAACCCTTCTGCTGGAAATCGCCAGTGGACCGAAGATTCCTTCGCATCGTCTTCCTCTGCACAACAACTTTGTAATTACGTAAGCTGAGCATTACCTTTAATCATTTAACCTTTTGTCAACGCAACCCTGTGCTTTAAATGGTCTAGCGAACCATTCCCCCTTTATTTTTTGTTTGTTCACCTTTTTAAATCTCTCCAAATCTTAATCCTCAGATTAGTCACATATTCCCACGACCCTTTTTGATTCCGCTTTTATGTAAACATTTTCTTTGTGTGTTGTTGATAGTTTAATTAATAAAACTATTTTATTAATGGTAGCCATATTATTTATCCTTGTGCTCCGTTCCACTTCTTAAGCATATTGAAGATAAATAAGCCTCTCTAAGCCCTCCCCCCGCCTTTTGGACTAACCTCGGTCAATCAGATTACCACGCACTCGAAATATTAGAATAATTCCCTCAACGAATAGTTATATGTGGTATATCGTCGAGAGCCTATTCTACGATATATATATATATATATATATATATATATATATATATATATATATATATATATATGTCAGCCCTTCAATATGTTTAGGCCTAACCTTTTCCCCTGATTAACCTCAAGTAGGGGATTGGGGGGAAAAAGAGGGGATCTTTCACGACCTGACCCTGTGTTATGTATGTAAGCACTTTTCTCATATTTTCTATCCAGTGTCAGTTGAAAAAGGGTGTGAGATACACCGAAACTGTTCTGAATTAAATTGTCTTCGGAGAATGTGGTTTAATTCCTCATATATATATATATATATATATATATATATATATATATATATATATATATATATATATATATATATATATATAAAATGATCCACCATATATTCCAAAGATGATTTTACATAAGTTTCATTTGATTGGTTTTCGTCCTAAATGTATTTTTTTGGTCCTTAAATCCAACATTTGAGGACATATAACTCGAGAATAGTTTGAGGTAGCAAACTTTGGTTTTAGGCATGGTATTTCGGGTCATTAATCTTTAATGTAACTTCTTATTTTTTTTTTAATTTTGTTTAGTTTTCGAGTTATAACAATTTGAAATTTATAAATGGTCTTTAAATTTGCTCGAAGCAAAATTTGACTTTTTTTGAAAGCAAAAAATATTTTCTTATCTATTCGATAACTTTATCGTCGTCATCATCATCATCATCATAATCATCATCATCATCATTATCATCACTAACTCTATAATTTAAGAATCGCTGATACGAATCAATGTTGTCTAAGCTCTGGACGATAACATGAAAAGCGTGTTGCTGTAGGTCGTTTAAAGTAACAATCTTTGAGTCAATATTTTCATTCCTGACAGAGTTTTCCTTTCGGTCATCATCAATAGCAGTGCAATGAGGCAATCCAATATCTTCGCAACATAGACCATGTAGAATCAGGATTTGCTCGATGGAATAGAGAGATTTATTGCGAGCTCCTCCATATTAGTTTCCAGCTGCAATAATGTCTTCTGTAAGGTGTTGCTCGAATCGAGTGAATAATGTCAGAGGATCGCTAGGCCGATTCAGTGCACAGATGACGGCAAATAGTTCGCGTAGCTGCGCTGGCATCCTTACTTCTGATGCTCCCTGTAGGCATAGCGTCCATTCTTCATCAGTTGTCAGCAAATTAATACTTTCAGCCACGGATTTATACGTTTTATTAACAATTTAATTATGAATTCAAATCTCTTCAAAACTCGTTGGTCCCCTGACGTGAAGCAGTAGCACTCTTAGGTGGAATCTTTCTATAGGCATATGGATAAAATAAGAGGTGAAAGTGTGGGAGAGAGATATAATAAGGTAGAAAAAATTGTGTAAGTGTGTAATGAGTGGTGCTGATATGAATGAAGAGATATTATAGATATTATAGGCGCGATATTATTCTGTGTGCTCCGCGAATTTTTTTTTTCCAAGATGGTTTTCTTGTCAAATACGTAATGATAAGGAATTTTAGGATACGTGTATTGTCGTGCATTGATGTGAGTTAAGCCAGGCTGTAAGTAGAGTGTATTTTTGTTGTGCATTTTCCATGGCAACTCTTTCATTACTTTCTTTAAAGTAGATAGGCTGCTGATTTTCCAAGTGGACAGGAAGACGAATCACTGCATGAGATTTGCCGTGCATTTTATGTTCGAGTAATCGCCACATAGCTTCTGGTGCGCTAACGTATCGGCCATTAACGTATTCCACTATTTCATCGTGATGAATGTTATTGCCTTATGCGATCTCCATTTGAGCGTTTTCGTAGCCTTTGTAATAGTCGGCACCAGCTCGTGTCCGAGCATTGGTACCGTTATCTGTTATCCTATCTTATCTGTTGATGTTTGTGAGTGATGTAACTTACATGGACTAATCTGTGGTGGAAGAGTCGTGGGCACTAATCACATTGGAGGGTGGGGGGAGGACGAGGTTGTTTCAGTCTCTCTTTTCTTCTTCATTTTGTCTCCTCCCTTCTTCGAACGTCGCAGTATCAGAACGGACGGCTCTCCTCCAGATTAAACGGTCCCTTGCAGTTTGTTCCCACGAGGAGGGATCAATTTTGGGGACGTGGTGCGCTTTAGCTGATCTTTGTAGCGTCACTTTGGGGTTACTCGTGGTCTCGTACCATTAGTTAGTTCGCCATATAGCATGATCCTGGGGAGCTGGGATGGTTCCTTCCCCAGGACGTAGCCTGCCCAGCGGAGATGATGGTGGGTGATGGTGGTTTCGACGCTGCTTACTGAGGCTCGCTTCAGGACGTCAATGTTGGTGGTATGGCTTTCTCATGGGATTTTAAGGATTTGTCTTAATTTGTGTTGTTGGAAGCGTTCGAGGCACTTGATGTCGCTTCGGTATAGGATCCAAGTCTCACAGGCGAAAAGAAGTGTTGACAGGACTACTCCCCGGAAGACAATGATTTTAGTGTGAATGGACAATGCGTGGTTGTTAAATACCCGGAAGCTGAGGCGACCGAAGGCGAAGAGGGCTGCTCTAATCCTGTTTTCTACGTCCTTCTCGCATGTAGTGGTGGTTGTAAGGAGGCTCCCCAGGTAAGAAAATTGGTTGTTTATGGTGGTGTTAGCGTTAGGAAGGACCTTACCAGGTGGATGTTGGATAAGGGCATTGGTCTTGTCGGTATTAACTTGCATCCGAAAACACTCATAAGCAGTATTGTAGGCTTCTGTTGTTATTTGAAGGCCGTCTGCAGTCTGACTCCGGGTGGCATTGTCATCAGCATACTGCAATTCGCGCAACGAAATATTGGTGGTCTTGGTCTTTGCGCGGAGTCAGGCAAGATTGAAAACCCCTCCGTCCATGCGGAATCGTAGATCTATTGTGGGTGTCTCTGGCGAAATTTCATTCCACATGGCTACTGTGTATATTGAGAAGCAGGTTGGAGCTAGTACACACCCTTGTTTAGGCCACCATTGATGGGAAATGGGTCTGACAGGGCGTTTTGATGGCAAACTCTGCCAAACATGCCCTTATGTAGAGCACGGACTAGGGTGACAAAGTCAGGTGGACATCTGAACTTGTCAAGGACTGCCCACATTGCAGGACAGGGTACTTTATTAAATGCCATTTTTAGGTCCCAGAAGATGAACATGACTTGCTGCTGTTGTTCTTGACTCTTCTCCTGGAGTTGGCGACCCCAAAAGATCATGTGTATTTTCCGTCGAGAAGGTCGGAAGCCACATTGGGACTTGGGTAGTACGTCTTCCGTGAGAACAAGCAGGCTGTCAAGGAGAATACGGGCGAAGATTTGGCTGGCGATGCTTGAAAGTGAGATACTACGGTAGTTATTACAATTCCCACTGTCTCCCTTCTTGAAGATTGTGACGCTAGTTGCATCGTGGAAGTCACTAGGGAGGGTCTTGGCCTCCCAGATTTTGAGTATGAGAAGCATCAGACAGTTTTGCAACTCAGGGCCACCGTGAGTAAATAACTCGAGTGTGATGTTACATGGACCTGGAACTTTACCTGGCTCCATGCGGCTGATAGCCTTGTTGAAGTCAAGGATGGAAAGTTGTAAGGACATTTAGTGGCGAACAGGGTAGAGTTGGGTCATGCGGAGGGGATCGTCAGGGGTGTTCGCATTATCGTTGAGGAGATTCTCAAAATGTTGTTTCCGGCGTATAAGAAGTCCCTCACTATCAGTGATGGTTGTGGCACCGTATGCATCCTTTAGGCGACCCACTGATGACCTTGTGGGACCATATATCTCTTTTTTTGGTAGTGGCATAGAAGCGCTGCAGGTCGCGTTAGTCAGCATAGTTTTGGATTTCCTCAGACTTTCTTTGCCACCAGCTGTTCTGGGCCTCCTGGATCCCTCTTTGACAATCTGCTATGGTTTGTTGGTGTGTGTGCTTATTTTCAGTAGTAGGCTGGTTTTCCAGGGCGAGGCGTGTCTGCCGTTTGGCTTCAATAAGGGGAGTGATGCATTCGTCATTCTCATCAAACCAATCCTGGTTCTTTCTGCGAGTGAAACCTATTGTTTCCTCGGCTGCCTGGACCATGACATCTCTGAGCGAGGTCCAGTAATCTTCTACTGAAGCCGAGCTAACTGGATCCGTAAGGTGTCTTTCAAAGGTTTCCTTAAAGCTTTGTGAGAGCTGAGGGTTGAGCAGCTTGGTGCAGTCAAAGCGGCGACAGGGTTTGTCGGCAGAGGCCTGTTTCGGTGGTTGGCGTATCTTGAAGTTAAGGCGGGAGATCAAGAGACGGTGATCTGTCCAAAGGTCATCTGCCCCAGGTATGGAGCGGGTGATATGCACATCCTTTCTGTTCCTGGTTCTGGTCGAAACATAGTCAAGCATGTTGTCTTTTTTCGGGTAGAGAGTCTAAAAAGGGTGTTGGTGATGATAAGTTCTCACTATGTACATAAGCCCAGGAGAAGCTGACCATTTGTGTTGCTATTTCTGATACTGCCACGGCCAAGGACGCCCTCCCACAAAAAATGGTCCCTGCTGACTCTAGCGTTAAAATCCCCCCAAACCGCAAGTTTGTCATGTGCGGGTACTGCTTGGATAGTGTGATCGAGCTCGTTGTAACAAGTGGCTTTTGCTTCATCATCTGACGTGAGAGTAGGGCCTACACGGATATCAGAGTAAGGAATCTGCCCTTAGTGAGTGGAATTCGAACAGACATAATGCGCTCATTGATGGGAGTTGGTACTAAGTTGTGCTGTTTTACAAGTTGGGAACGGATGCCAAACCCAACGCCATGTATGCGTGACTCGTTGGGGGCCTTCCCCTTCGAGAAGATGATGTATCCAGAACCAGCCTCCCTGATGTTACCCTCCTCCGGCAGCCTGGTCTCACGGAAAGCCGCCACATCAATGTTAAATCGAGCAAGCTCTTTACAAACGAGGGCTGTGCGTCGCTCCGGGCGATTGGTGTCAGTTTTGTCCTGGATGGTACGAATGTTCCATGCTGCAAGGGTGAGGGGTCTAGATAGGGGTGTCCTGATCTTAGTGTATATATTAGAGTCATTATTAGTATTTTTATTAATATTATTAGTATTTGTAGCGTTGATATTTTGATGCAATAAATGGGAAGTCCTGCAGATGCGGTATGCTCCCAGACGAGTTTGCCGAGTCCGATGTTTGCCTCACCTTTTCTAGGAGCCTTCCCGTATGCGGTTGGCTGTGGTGAACCTGAAAAGGCCAGCCTAGTCACGGGTCCAGCTGCCGAACTCCAGTGTCACGGCGAAGTCAACGGAGAGCGACCATCTTAGACCCCCCGCCAATGTGTGGTCGCAAACTAGAGGCCTCCGGCGATCCAGGCCTGACCCCGGCATTCACGCTGCCATCGCCATTGTGCTTTGTAAGGGGGTGGGGATGGGGATGAAGGGGGAGAGAAGAAGGGAAAATGGTGACGAGACGCCAGTAGCTAAGTATCTTGTTTTGGGTGATTGTGGCTGCACAACGAAGGCCAGGCGCACTCGCTTGACCAGTAGCATGTCCGAAAATCCGTTTTACTGCGTACAGCTGAAGAACTTTGGATACAGCACTTTTTACTTGTTTTTGTGTCTGATTGACTTTTGAGCGCTGCTGCAGAAACGAGCCTATTCTGGAAGTCTTAAGGTGAACCCAGATTCATCCTTCAAAAGAGAGCCATATTTTTTTACGTCGAAGTTCATAATTCAATGAGGGCTTTAGCGCCTCACTGCTCCCGTCCATCGCTTTGCGTGTGAACCCGCTCGGATGTCTGCCATTCATTGATTTCGTCTTAACTATGTCAACCACTTGGTTTGGCATAATTAAGGACTTATGTGAACACTGGTTTGAGGCCTAGCCCACAGCAGAAGCATAAGTCAGAAATCGTCTCGATACTGGGGCATAACTGCGAGTCCCGGACGGAGGAGGAATCCTCATCGCCCGAGGGCCCCGGCCAGAATCATAGAGGGAGTTACACCCGTCTCTATGTAGTTGGATGCAGTTATGGCGTATGTACCCGTGAGGGGGTGGCAAAAACTTAGCGGTCGTTGATTCGGCCGCTATGCATTAAGTCCACCAAGCTCAACCCTCTGAGGTCCCCACCCGAGACCCACCCCATCACCCTATCATCCCTCATACTGGCAGCATACGAGTGGGAGAGCAACACGAGAAATGGACGGGGCGTTCCTCTCAAATTACTTGAAACCCATTACCAGCCCCACTCACACCATCCTATACCTCCTTTACCACACCCTAACTTTTTTCACATATCAAAAACAAAATTAATTACACTTGATTTCAGAGAAAGAAGGAATAAGAAGAGCAGCAAGACCATGGAGGCCCTCACTAAGAGGGTCCCCTTAAGGACCATCGCCGGAATGAAGACCCCAACGAAGAAGGACCTATGTGAAACCCTCTACATAGAACTCAAGGTGGCACTGGTGAAACTAATTGAGGTTTCGTCAGGCTTCATCGCCATGTGTGCCGAAACCAGAGACGTAGACCAGCTCCTTTCAGATGAGGGAGCGAGGGTATTGAAGGAGACCGGACTAGAAGCAAACTCCCCCCCCCCAGGTGGCAGCAAATAGAAGCGTCATCTGCCGCAAAGTTGAAAGTTGGGTAGGCGAGCATAGCACAGAAGAGCTAAAAGAGGAGATTACGAAGAGCAACCAATGGGCACAAGTTCGCGAAATCATCAAATTCCGCGAACATACCCACGTATTTAAGATTACATTTGCAACCACGGACATGGCGAGAAAGGCTACCCAAAATGGTATTCTCGTATTTAAAATGAGAATTCCGGGCGAGAATATACAGCAGGAAAAGTTCAGTAGCATACAGATGTGCTTTGTATGCTACAAACTTGAAGCCCATACTTCCACCACCTGCCCAGACAAGAACAAGCTGTGGTGCAGTGAGTGCGCCACGGAAGGGCACCGTTTTGACAAATGCGAAAGCAACACCAAGAAGTGCCTTAACTGCAAAGGGGAACATCGGACGATGGCTCTTAATTGCCCCAAGCGCAGAGAGATTATTAGAAGGAAAGAAGAAGAAGACAGAAAAGCATAGGAGACGACATACACGAGCGCCGCAAAAAAGAACACAGTGACGAACACTGCACCAGGACCTGCACCTTTTAGCGTATCAGGAGATCTGAGCGCTAAAATATTGATCTGCATAACCCATGCAAATGTGGCAAATGCAGTGAAGCCTGGTTGTTATAACCAGGTGCTCAATGCGCTCCTGAAAGCGAACAACCTCCCGGCAGTAACCATGCCAGAAGACCCCGAGTGTTCGCAAGCCTTTAAGAACTCCATAATCCAAAATAAAAGCACCAAATCCGGTTTGGAGGAGATGATTGGTGCACCATCAGAAGAGGAAACCGAAGAAGAGGAAGAAGAAAAGGAAAAGGCTGGAAGTGAGGATGGATCATCCTCATCTGACAGCGAAGAGGGCCCCTGCACTCGCACGCGGGCAACCAAAAGCAGGTCAAAGACCCCGAACCCCCCCCCCCCCCGAAAAAAGAAAACCCTGGGCCGAGTAAAATCGCCCAACCAGCCCCCAGACCAAAAAAGGGGAAGAAGAAACATAGGTAAAGCAACTCATCATGCTACGTAACGGACTGAAAATAATGGAAATCAACACCAACGGCTGGACGACGAAAAGAATTCTTTACGGAAATGTATTCAGAGAAATTGATGCAGACATCATACTGATCTCAGAACACGGGATCGACACGCGTAATACAGAAATGAAAATCTGAAACTACGATGTGTTGATCACGAACTTTTCGCAAGAGCGGTACGATGGCGCCGCTACTGCAATACAGAAAGGGATCAAATAAAAGCAGATAAGAAACTTAGAAGAATCCTACCTCGCGATTGAGGTCGAGCTCGACTTAGGAAAGTTGGTCATTGCAACCAGATATCAACCGCCAAGGAGAGATGTGTTGCCTATTCACACTCTCACTGGCCTATTTGGCAGAAGAGCCCACACCATACTAATGGGGGACCTAAACGCCAGATGCCGAGAATCCGGTTACAGGACCTTCAACGGAATAGGGAGAAGCCTGGACCTGTTGCTGGACAGAAATATTGCCTAGCGGATAGGCCCCGACTTCCCCACCTATGTCAGAGAACGATGTGCCACAAAGCCAGACATCTGTCTGGTGAATCGTCAGCTACCGTTCAATTACTACATGGAACCAGTCCAGTTTCCATGCAGTGATCATATAGGGATCCTACTCACAATCAATAGGAACCCTATACAAGTCCCAGCAGTAGTCAGGAAGAACTACAGACGAGCAGACTGGGCACGGTATGCACACCTTCTCGAGGCCTAAAATCCGCCCAACCTGGACGAGGCAATTCTCGAGGAGATTGACGAGGCACTCGATGACCTCAATAACCAAATCATCGACGCAGATAGGGCTTGTATCCCTCTTTCCTCATATAGAACCATCTCAACCTACGAGTGGACCGAATATATGAAGGAACTATACCGTGAACTTAAGATAATGTATGAACACAACATCGTGAATGCATCAGTACACTCGATGCAAAGAAGTAAACAAATCAAAGAAGAATTGAACCAGTTGATCCTCGAACAACAAAACAGAAGATGGGAGGATGCGATCGAGAGCATCGATCACGAAGCAACTCCCAAAGAATTTTGGAAGAAGATCCGAATTCTTAAAGGATCAACTGGAAAGAAGCACAAGATCGAGCTACAAAAAGAAAATGGAAACATCGAAGAAGAGGAAGAAAAAGTTGAAGAGATATTCCGAAGTTATTGGGAAAAGATCTTCAGTATAACTGAAGAAGAAAACGAAGACTATGACCTAGAGTTCGAAAGCAACATCATCGACGAGCTTAACGAAGAAATAGAAAAGACGCACCCTCATCACCAGGTGGATAGGCAGCGTGACGGAGCCGCCGAGATTACAGAAGAAGAACTACTCGGCGCGCTTCGCTCATTCCAACAAAAAGCCCCAGGACAATCGGGGCTTACAAAGCTTAACTTTGAAAAGGCACCAGCCTGTGTCATCGAAGGAATGAGAAGAATATTCAACGCCTGCCTTAATACGGGGTACTTTCCGGACGCTTATAAAACGGCAAAAATGATTTTCTTGCCCAAGCCTGGAAAGAACCCCAAGTTGAAGGAGAGCTACCGACCAATTTCACTACTGGAATTTGGTGGGAAGCTCTTCGAGAAGATCCTCAACAAAAGACTGGTGTCTCACCTGGAAGATAACTCGCTCTACAACCCACACCAATTCGGGTTTAGGAGTAAGCGAAGTACGGAAATGGCGATTAACGTCATTACGGAAAAGCTAGCCCAAGCAAAACGGGAAAAGAGTTACGTGGACATTGTTTGTCGGGATGTATCAAAAGCGTTCGATAAGGTGTGGCAACGGGGAATGCAGTACAAGATCTTACGACTGGGACTAAGTGAAAGCTTAGAAAGAACTCTCTGTGACTATATCATGGAGAGAGCGGCGTACATCAGTTTAGGGTGCACGGACGGGCCAAAGTTTCCGCTCAATGCGGGCCTCCCGCAAGGGGGGTGCCTGTCTCCCACTCTCTACTTGATTTACACCGCGGATGTCCCAGTCCCTGTAAACCCCACTTGCCTCAACTTACAATTCGCCGATGATTTCACCCAGGTAATCACATGTCCATGGAGGAATGCGCCTATGCAAGCTCGCATGACGGCAGCAGAAATCGAAAACCTGAACACCTACGAGGCCCGGTGGAAAATCCGTACCAACCAGGATAAGTTCAAAGTAGTCCCCATAGGCAGGAGACTACTTGATGACGTCAGGGTGGGGGATAGACGATATCCCTACACCAATGAATGCAACGTACTTGGCATGAAGTTCACCTCAACCGGGTACGCAAAGCACGTCCAAGAACGAATCACCAAGGCCACTGCTGCAGTCAAGACTCTGTACAGGTTCAGAAATCTTCGTCAAAGCAACAAAAAGAAGATCTATACTGCACTAGTTAGATCAACGTTGCTATACCCCGCTTCCGCCCTCTCCTGTGCCTCAAAGACACAGAAGAGGAGACTACAAGTGGTGCAGAATAAATGCGTGTACCTAATCACAGGTACACGCAGAATGGAAAGAAGATCACAAGAAGAGCTGCACCGGGAGGCGGGGTTAACCCCCATTAACGTTGTCATCGAAGAACGGACAAGGAATATGCTGGAAAAGGTCAATCGTTTATTGGACGAAGATATCGTACAAATGATTGACCGAAACAGAAGAGAAGTATGTCGCGCCAGATTTCCAAGCTCCGCTAGGATTTTAGCTGGCGGAGCAGAAGTACCGTTATATGCTAGATGAGTCAATTTACCCCAAATCAAGACAAAATACCAATCATGAAACCAACCGATTTTGACAAAATTCACCGATATCGACAAAATTAACCAACTGAGACAAACTACCGAAGAAGGAAACCTACACAAGAAGACGAAAATCACCGAACAAGACTACAGGAAGAAACACTGTACACGAAATACACACACTACAAAATTACGAAGAAACAAAAAGATACTAAATCAAACACAGTAAGTTATTATTAACGACTTACAAAAACAACAGCTAACGCGCATAGCATAAACAAAAATATTAGCAATAAAGACAAATGGCTTGAACGCCAAATTATATGTTATATATATACCTGTATATATATATATATATATATATATATATATATATATATATATATATATATATATATATGTATAAAACAACAATAAAAACAACAACGAAACCACAAATCAAAAAATTTGAAAGCGATAGGCCTGATCACCAGGCTCTAGCATCACTTTGCACCCTACCACACTTCTTTCTCTTTTCACCACTGGTCTACTTTCCGCTATCTATTCACACACCCTTTCTATTCCCTCACCTGCATACTCTCACATACACAATTCATTCAGCATGTCCAGCACAGCTCAATGAGGATGAGACGTGCAGTTTCAGTGATGCTGGCTGTAGTGAGCTGCCGGGTTCTTAGTATGTCAAGTCACACCTTTATCACGTCTGCCCGCCAGACTCAGCCCTCCTCCGCTGGTACCAGATAGGTACGCCGTTGGGGTCTTGGGCTTGGTTTATTATTTGGAGTTTTCCTTCTATTAGTTTTTACCTGAAAAGGTTTACCCTACAAGACAGCAGGGGGTCTGGATTCAGAGTTTTCCTTATCTTAGCCTTTTGTCTGGGTTTTTTCGTAGGGTCCGTGAATATGGCATTTAGTAACAATTTCATATAGTTCAGGTTTAGTGACAGAATCAGGAATTTCGGAACATAGTATTTTGTCAACCTGTTCAGGGTCCTGAATAATTCTCGTTTCTGTGACTCAATGGAATAGCAGTATGAACGAAAGTTACCAAAGCAGGAATATGTAACAATATCCTCAATTAATGAATTGAGCTTTATTTTGAACACTCGAGCTACTAAATCTGGTTGATCAGATGGGTTCTGACCCGGTGAAAGATTAATTTTTATTTCTGGTCAGAAGGATTACACTCATCGTAATAAAATGGTCTGGTTTACCATATTTAGATAACATATAAATTGCATCGTGATAAAGTTCTTTGATGTTGCGAGGTGATCCATGGAAAGAAGATGGCAATATCATCATGCGCCCAACTTTACGTTCGTAATTATTCGCGATGTGATCTGCTAAGTCTTTGTAATCTTGAACTCGCAATTAACCTTGATGGTATCTTACTTAGTTTAAATAATTAGCTTCAACTTGAAGGTGGCTATCAACAATCCACTGCTGGAATAACTTGCCACTGGGCAGAATCGGATTGAAATCGTCTCTTACCGCAGTTTGTGCTATCTTATGTTGTAACATGGTA
Organism: Ceratothoa steindachneri; assembly: GCA_963969495.1. Classification (NCBI taxonomy): domain Eukaryota; kingdom Metazoa; phylum Arthropoda; class Malacostraca; order Isopoda; family Cymothoidae; genus Ceratothoa; species Ceratothoa steindachneri. Next base: position 29,766,373 of record OZ018319.1, read on the forward strand.
ATATTGTTACGTCCACTATTTCTCTGTCTCTCTTCTGTGACACGTAAATTCGGTTGCCATCCAGGTTAGCCGTGAGGATAAAATAGAACGTAGGTCATTGGATCCAAGTTAGGGCTCAATATATTAAGAGATAAGCGATTGGATACACTCCGAAATATCTTTCAAATGGCGGCGCTCCATCAGCATTCTTGAACACCATAGCAACCACAGTTGATGCGTTATATCGTCTTCTGTCTACTATGGAAGCCAAGCTCTGCAGTGTGTTCTTCCTCCTGTTCTACCTATTTTATCATTCTGTAAGCTATTGCGTATACATTGTTTTCCCTTATAATTCAATCTAAATTTGCTATAATTTCAGGAATGTAATCTCTGTTAGCTTGATGATGCAACCTACTCTGATTAACCATCGGTGAATCCACAACGTATAACAGGAAATTTTCTTTGACTGCCATCTTGAGGGTTAAGGTTGGATGTGTGATGATAGATTTGTCCATGTACTCTAAAGTAATATGGTCAACGACCAGGAGATTCAATTATTTGCGCTCCCATTGACGGGAAAGATAGACCTTATATTAGATTTGAAATTCGCATAGTGAGGTTGGTCTGGTTGAGAAAAGATGTTTTGAAGATATTCTGGGAATGCCCTTTTTGGGTGATATGAAACTCTTCCTTTATTGAAGCAGTTATTGAAAAAGCCATCACTTGGTATTTAAGCTTAGCAAAAATGACATGAGATGTTGAAATCTCTTGCAGAATGTTGCATGACATTTTTTTCATGAAAGTTATTATTACTGAATGTAATCATGTGGTGCATATTATATCTTGCCACTCTCATATTTTCTGCGTTGGCTTATCTTATAATATTTCTATCCTCATATATTTTTTTTGTAAGCATTCCGTAGCTGTTAGTCTGATATTATGAAGCCTTGCACGTCTTTTATCTTCAGTTTCATTTAGTATTCTGTCATTTGTTCGCTGACGCTGGTCATTTAGTCTATGGTTGGTTTCTTTCATCTTCAGTTTAATTTTCAATCCTATATTGTGCTCTGTCTCTGAGATCAACTAATCATCGATTTCTTTCCTCTTCAGTTTCATTTTCAAGTAAGCGTTGAGATCTATTGCGAGTATAATCAATACATCTGGTTCTCTCGTCGTATGATTCGTTATGAATTTTAATAGAAGTTCTTGCTGTCATTTCTTGATTCAGTCTGGATCTTTCATCTGCATTAGCATTTTCAATCATGAATCTGTATCTGTCTCGAGATTGTTCTCGGCTTCTAGGCGTGTCTTCCTCAGTTTATTGAGATCGTCAAGTTTTTGCGGCAGCGTCATCTTGAGAGCGTCTCTGTGACTGTTGTTCCTGACTTCGACTTGCTCTGTAGCGTCTCGTATATTTTGCTCTTGATTGTCTGCGCCTGTCATGCGATTACTGGTCTTCAATACTATTTTCACGGGTTCGCTTCTAGAATGAAGTCGACGACCGAGGCGACCTCGTTCTCTACCCCTGCTGACTCCGTCCAAAACTGTAGGCTTCAACGAAGCTCAAAGCCAAAATGTTTGTAAGTTTGTCCAGGTCTTATACGGGCCTGCCTGAACTTCATCCTATATTCTTCGGGGTTGAGGTTTGTTGCTGAGAGAAGTTCGGCTTTGAGAGTGGAATAGTCCTCAGTCGCTTCTGAGGGTAGTGATATAAATATCTCTCTCATCCGGCGATTGAGTAGAAGTAACGGTCTAGCGACCCCATCTTCTTCTAGGTTCCAATTATTGACTTCGAATATTTTCTCAAAATGGGACAGATATGAGCATAATTCTTATTCGTCCCTGTACTCCGGGAGTTTCATGCTGGCCGCTGGTGACACTCCGGTTTTGGATGTCACTGACTGCACTTCTAGCTGGTCTTTGTTAAGAGCTCTTTTGTGGGCTCTTATCTTCTCTCTTTCCTCAGCTTCCAGTTTCATTTTCATCTTACGTTCTTCGGCTTCTAGTTTCACCTTACTTTCTTTGGCTTCCAATTTCATCTTACGTTCTTCCTTCTTTCTTCTCTTTCGTTTCTCTCTTTCGCCTGAATATACGAGCTCAACTCGAGCCCTTCCTGTCCGAGGTTTTGACCTTGCTTCCGATAAAGGTCAAACGATGCCATCGCGCTTATGTCAGTCATCTACTTTGTTGTAAATCGAGCTTGACCTACTCCACCACCGAAACTTACCACTTGACCTAGCAATTACCTTTAGATAGTTCCCACCCCTAACTTCACCAATTTTTCTCTCGTCAATTATTTTATTATCCCTGGAATTCCTTTTACGTGCTGGCTCTCCCTTAATTAGACGCTTTTGGGTTCTTTCTAACAAAACCCCACACCTGACACCACTTTTGTCGAGGAATTGGTTCCCTACTTTTGTCGGAGAATTATTCTTTAACTGTTGGCCGTTAAACAATTACTCCGATACTATACCTCTTTTTGTTGAAGTATCTATATATTTAATGACTTTAGCGAGCCATTCTAACACTACTACTTAGGAAGGGAAATAATTCCTCTATTGGCTGAGTGGACTCTTTAATTACTGAATTATGAGAGTACCACAGCGTTTAATCAGTTTTAAGGAAAGAGCCGGTCAACACGTAAGGATCCAGTGAAACACCAAGAATTAACAAAAAAAATCTATCTTTTAATTTATGAATGAACTCAAATATTTACACTAAATTCTACAAGTTTAACATGGTTCGCACGAATCGAATATTGGCTTACTCCTGACGCGAGCCCTGATCAAAACAAGTAGGCTCCACGTAAACAAACCAATTGCCAGATAGCTAATTTATGGAGGCCTCTAAGTACAGAGTTAGGCTACAATTTACTTTCCACTAATCTAACTAAAAATATGAAAGGAGTCACGAAATACTATATCTCCTTTAGTTAGCTTGGGGACAGCATTAAAATCATACTTAATCAAAACAAATATATATAGTCATTCGGACTTACATGACCTTGATAGGAACAGGGGTTGACGGATGTTGCTATACTGTTTTTTTCACGAGTCTTCGCGTTACAGTGGAAGGAGGGTGGTTGTCACTTAGGTGGTAGGAACCGATGTAGCTCTCTTCTTATGACTTTATCTATCCGGTTATAAGTCTAAAAGACGGAGAGAGGAGTTGTGCTATCTGGCTCAAGAAGTACTCTTCTTGGTAGCCTTGAATTCTTTTTGTACCCTCGTCTACTTTGCAGGGCTACCAAACTGAGTTTTGGTATACGAGGTGATCCCGAAAGTAATTAAAGGGAACTTACTTGGGGATTAATTCTTCTTCTCTCAAAATTACTGAGATTGCAATTTGAAAGTCCCTCAAGGGTGAGCGGATCTTCTTTTGTCTTGCTCCCGAAATTCCTGTTTGGCACTTAGAAATTTTGAACCAGCCAGACCTCTTACTAAGTCTGCGAAGGATAAATCGGTATCTAACCGATAAGAAGAAGAGAGGAACTTCTAAGTCTTAGAAGTCGAGTTCGGAACTGGGCGAAGAACTGATCACAATAATCTATTCCTCTATCGTCTCTGACAGAATCTCTTTCCTTCATCATTGGGCTTATTTATAGACCGGGGACCGCCCCACCTAAGGGGGACGGGGTAATTCCACTGAAGGGAGCGCGAGGGGAGGGGGGGTGACACCGCGGAGTCCAGGTCTGCTTCTTAATGAGAGGCACCGACAACCGTCACATTATTTCTCCTCGGTGGTCTTTTTGATCTGACACTGCTTTTTAGCGCTCTGAACGTGGGCTTCCTGACTTCGTAGGTAATCAGATCTTTTGAGAGCTGCTTAACGGCCTTTTGCAGCTACTTTGGTCCGGCAGCCCGACTCAACTACCCACTTGGCGGGAAGATCAGAGCCCTTCGGCAGTTAGACTGTTATTCAAACGCCTATCGTTCTCACAAACTCTCCGAACAGGGATTATAATATATATATATATATATATATATATATATATGTCCGATTGGCCCTCTGGGTGGCGTTATATTTTAATTCCTCTACAATATATATATATATATATATATATATATATATATATATATATATATATATATATATATATGTCCGATTGGCCCTCTGGGTGGCGTTATATTTTAATTCCTCTACAATATATATATATATATATATATATATATATATATATATATATATATATATGTATATATATAGAGAGAGAGAGAGAGAGCGCGCCTGATAGAATTTTCTCTTCCTTTGGAGAAAGTAACTCTCCTCCCCTCTCCCAAGTCTGTCGCCAGAAGCTCGCCTTAAAATTGAGTGATGCCCCCCCCCCCCCTCTCTCTCTCTTCTCACCTCGGAAGAAGATTTGCTTATTAATTGTAAAGCCCCATAAACATGAAATTCGCTTCCTTCTAGTTCACGCCGAGCCGAGAAGCACTGTGAGATAGTCGTTTTCTGTTTGACTATTGTATTATCTGCGTTCCAACTCTTAACAAAGTAAACATGATCCACGATGAAGGCACATCGTCCATATCGTGGAGTGGCTTCAGCCTCCTAACTTGTCTCCCTTTCAATTAAAAACACACAATCATAAAAACATACACAAACTTTTTTATCATGAGCGCACGCAGATAAGAGATTGCGCAGACTCCGCCCATTAGCGAAAATGCATTCTCAGTCCAGTTTCTATACACATAGATAGGAAATCTCGCTCATTTCGTTACAAAATCGCCAAAGAACTTCATATATCATCGAGGATAAATAGACTTCTGCCTATTTTTCTTCATATACCTCCGTCTACCGAGGAAGGACTGAAATTTACCCAAGTCCTTGATTCGCACCCTAAGTCCATTTCTTATCAACTGTGACCCCAATAACATCATCCCGCAAAATTTTCAAAATAAGAACATTTAATTCACCTAAGTTAAGTCATTCATTTATCATTCACGATATCATTTCCAAGGTAAAAGTTAAATATTATTTTTATAAATAAATAGTGATGCAAAATATTTCATTCAACCTGCGTTTCAAGAAAGGGAATTTGAGTCTACTTATTAGCATTAATCTTTATAGGAGATAGTAAAGGAACGTCAATTACTGAAACTTCAAAAGAACATCTCGTAATAAAGTGGAGTCAATATAAAGCGCTCTCTAAAGTGGTGACTATCTTCAATGACTCTTTACTAAAGATATACAGGGCGTTTGGGGCTAAATTTGACGATTTTTAATGTCTCCTGTTTCCAGGAAAATTTTGATGTATCGGTAAACATTCAATGGCATTGGATAGCATATAGAATAAAATTTTAGTTGATAAATAGTTAGCTGACATGGAAGACTGGAAGCTAACTGAATGTTGGAAAAGATTAACTTGCATCATGCTGACTCGCGCTGGGTATCAAAATGGTACATCATGATTGGTGCTCAATGCTCTGTTAACACTGTAAAAGCTGAAAGACTTGAAATGGGCAGCTGCAACGGATACTGCGAAGCTTGGCCAGCAGAAAGAAACACAGCGGACGCTCTGAGTGTGTCAGTACTACAAAATTCATCCAATAAAAGCAGCATAAGGTGAGAGAATTCGGGCTTTGGCGACAGAGATAGATGTTGTAGTCCCCACCATGAAGCTGGCCCTGAATGAGGACCTAAGCTACACCTTTCACAGGAGGTGCAAAGGACAAATTCTGAAAGCCACTGGCAATGAGAAACACTTGGCGAAGGTAAAAAAACTCCTGAACAAGCTAAAGCATCCTACAGAGCCAGGGCGATCTTGTTCTTCTTAGATGAAAATAAAATTCTGCCAGGACCATTTGCGCAGCACCCAGAACAACAGGTGGCTTGCTTAGAATCCATGTGACTTTGCATGTATCATGAAGACCAAGTTCCACTAAACCGATGATCTGTGGGTGTGTCTCAAGTGAGGGTGACGCCATCCTGCGCCACACGTTTGAGCAGGGTCATAGACTCAATTCAGAGGACTATGTGGAGTTGCCAAAGATTCTGGTCAAACATTAGCTAGAGAGGGTTGCTGCTTGAACACGATACCTCCGGAAAGAGTCAGAAGTGTTTTTCAGAGAACTTTTATAACTTCACCCACCCCACGCCACCTTCTAGCCTCCTAGATCTCCGGATTGTAATCTCATGGCTTACTGTGTGTAGGGTGCGGTTGACAAAGAAACCTACCGCTCTGTCTACAACCGCAAGAACAAGCTGGTGGCCAAAATCAAGTAGGTATTCGAATATCTTCGCATGACACAGTAAGGAAAGCATGCGCTAAGTTTCGGAGTCGTCGCGAGGCCGTGGTGGAAGTTGAGGGCGGCTACTTTAAGTAAGTTTATCTCCCAGCTATATTCTAGTTGAGATTTCTTTTTTTCTTTTTTTTAAATGCATTGATTTTCGGCTGAGATATTGTGTGGTTTTAGTCGTTTAGATGTTGCATATGCAAATTCGCAAAATGCCATATATTTCATTTTTATTTATCTATTTGTTAATTTCTACTATTGCTGTTAAAATGTTAATTCGCTATAAACTCACCTTAAATAGCTTTAAAAACAAAGATGTTTTACCAGTACGTTAAAAATCGAAATCCAGCAAAAAAAAAATCAATTCGTTCCTTCAGAGATGGCAGGAGGGAATTGTCTTCTGATCGTAAAGTTTTAGTGGAGATCCTGAATAACTATTTTGCATTTATATTACTTTCGCAAATTGATGCGACATTTTAATTACCTAAGGATTTCGCTAAGATAAGCCAACCGTGACTTTTCTCTTTTCCCTGTTACAATCGGACGAGTAAGAAAGTTTTGGGAGGGCCTTCCATTCTATTGTTATTCTTCGTATCATTCGTTTGTCTACGCTCTAAGATTAACGGTTTATTCTATACCTGCTGTAATATAATAAGTTGAAATCATTCATTCTACTTTTGTTGGTTAAGTAGTCGTGGTTCAAATCTAAACTCATTTAGTGGTGACTATCTGGGTGTTGTTAAATTGTGTGGGGAAGCAACTTCTATTTGGGAGATTGCACCAAGTGTAAACACAATGTTTAAGGAAGTGAGTGTGCATATAATTTTGTAAATACAGCGCGATCAAAAAGTCACTGTGCACTTATATTTTTATTAACAGAAACACGTTTTAATATTAAAAAAACAGGAGAATATTATGAATATGAATAAAGTTTATAAACAATGGTGAAAGTAAACCCTGTTAACATAAATACAGGCTTAGCTCTTTTTTTATTTTATTTCTAAAAACCGCCATTAGTTGTCTGAAATAAAAAAAAGAAAAAGTGCACAGTGACTTTTTGATCTCCCTGTATAAAGTTAGAGAAATTAAGCACCTCCTCCCGTATAGGCTTCTAATTTTAGGGTAAGAGGACGGTGCGGTTGTGCAGTTGGAATAATAAACAAAATCCTACAATTAATAATGATCCCGAAATTATCCCAAATTGGCTGGGAGAGAGGAAGGCACAATTCTAAGGACGATCGCGGTGAGGAAAGAGGATGTAGCCATTCGAGGGGCTTTTGAATACTGTAAAGCTTCAGTTACTTGGGGCAAGAAGATTAAGGGGAGAACTTATCCAAGTCTATAAGATATGGCATGATTTTGATAACGTAAAAGGGGATTCTTTCTTCTTGATGGACGTATGCGAAAGAACCAAACGTCACCGTTATAAAATAAAGAAGAGGAGATTTGAAGCAAATATATTGAAGAATTTCTTTATTCATAAAGTGGTTAATTTCTGGAATCGTTTGCTTCTTAACGTCGTCGAGTCATTATCTAAATTTAAAAATCGCTTGGACTCCTAATTTAAATCTATAGAAATATTCTGAAGAGGGGTCAGCCTAGAATGGACCAAAGAGTGTTTTGCTGGCTCCGTTCTCTTATAAATTATAATCTTATATTTTGTGGAGGGCGTTCCCTACCTCCCTATGTAGTCTATATATGGCTGTGTTCTGTTATTATATCTATTTAATGATAATGAACATAAAAAATATTGTTCGAAAGTACATCGATTCCTCTTTTCATTTTCCTATGGGTGATTTTTGCATGTATTGCTTTTTTTACGTGCCACACAGTGAGAGTACTATATATATATATATATATATATAATTTTTTTTACGGGGAGAAAAGGTTACTCCTCGCCTCTCTACCCCTCCTACGATTGGGGGAGGGGGGCACAGAAGAAGAGGAGGCCCGCGGCCGACTTGCTCCTGGAGAAACTCCCCACGTGTCTGACTCTCAGTTCAAGTAAACCGATAGTGAAGTGCCTAATGGGAAGTCCGGAAGAAGCTTTAGAAGACGGTTTATAGCTGTGGGAGACGGAAAGTTTAGAGTTAAAAGAGGACAGATTAGTGAGGAGGCAGATGGAGCAACCTCGGTAGTCAAAGGTGGAAAGGGTGGAATAGCCTTGGCCGAGGGACAAGGGGGACCTGCTGATTAACGTGAATTCCGAACCACTGTCATGCATTTACTCATCATTCTTACTTCCATTCTCACACTTTTAGCACCTATGTTCCTCATACAGAAGCGGGAAGACCGCCTAATCTCTGTTCCCTTATTCTTTTCATCTTTCATTCATGTGTTTATTGTAGCATTCATGCCGTTTTGAGTTTTTAATTTCCTCACTTTGTTTCACTTTCTCTTGTTGTTATCACTTTTTCACTTTAGTTTCACTTTGTTCACTTGTTTTACTATTAACTTTCACCTCACTATCATTTTTGTTGAACTTTTTAATATAGTTCACTTATTACACTTTTAGTTAATTTTGTTTGCATTATTTCTATTACGCCTTTGATCTCTTCCGTTGTTATGTAGGCCACTGTACCCAGAATCTCCTCCCTTTCTCGCTCTACACTTGGTGCTGGAGTGATCTTTGTTATGTTTTCTCGCAAGACTGTGCGGATCATTTCGTCTATCTCTGGATTGAAGTCTCCGTCCTCTTCTGGTGTTATGGAGAACACTGATTTCCAATGATTACGAAAAAGTTCTTCTGTGGTCTTCTCTTCTTGGATCTTTTCTCGCCGTTCATTGTTAATTGTTATTTTTTCTCTCGGGAGTTTGCCTTTAAGTATATTTATTAGTCTCCAGTTTTCTTTTGGTCTTCTTTCTTCGTCTATTTTCTCTATTAGACTATTCCATATGTGGCTTTGCTGTTCTTCTATGAGATGCCTCAGTTCTTCTCTCCGTCTTCTAATTTCTTCGTATCGCTCTCTATTTGGTCGATGGAGAATTATTTGGTCTAGTATTCCTTTTAGTTGCCTATTCTTTCTCTTCATTTCCTCTGTCCATCGAGGATGTGGAAGAGTACGGTATCTTGTCTTTGGTATATATCTTTCGTCCGCCTCAATGATCGTTCTTGTTAATTTTGAGTTCTCCTCATCAATATCTTTCAGGTTGGCATCAGTGAGATCCTTTGGGACAAAGTTACTAAGATCTTGTGCGTAACCTGCCTAGTTTACTCTCTTGTAGTCCTTCCTCGCCGGTACCGGTACCTGTATCGGGTATTAATTCATGAGCAAATGTGCTCCAACCTGGTCGCTACATGCAAAGTTAACTGGTTGCATGTGGATGTTGTATGGCATAATGAATCTACTTAGCACAACGTATGGTTTTGTAGCTGCATTGCCTGTGACATATGTTGGAAAGTCTGGCCCTATTCTCTTCAAAATGTTTCTTTCCAACATCATTTCTAAGTTAGCTCCTCTTTTGTTTCTGGAGCGGTATCCATTTGCACTGCACCTAGCATTGAGGTCTCTCATAAAGATGGTTGGGAAACCTGTGCCAAAGATTTTAAATAGGTTGTGCAGTGGAAGGTCATTTTTTCTTGGTGCTTGGTATCCCGTGGCTACTATTATTGGCGTTCATTCCGTTTCAATTTTTACGGCCAAGTATGCCTCATCCAAATTACTAACTTCTTTGAACTTCAGCCATTTTATTATTGCTATGGACGCCCCGTCATGACGCTCGCCTGAAGGGTTCGCGTTTATGACGGTGTAATCGAACAATTTCATTGTTTTTTCTTTTGGATTCACTCCATGTTCTGATATTAAAATTATGTCTAGATCGATCTCTCTGAAGTTATTTCCTAATGTCGATGTTTTACCGATTCACCCTTGAGTGTTGATTTTCAGAATGCTGAGCTTTCTTCTCCTTTCTGGTTCCATTGTATATTAAGTTTGGTAGTTTAGAGATCTCTGGACTTCTGGCTGGTCGATCTCTTGTTGGGTTCTGCTTCGTTGCCTTTAAACCTCAAAAATTGCTACATTATATATAGTATTTCTACGTGAACATAAGTATTACAAAAATTGGCCATTCATGGCGCGGGAATTTTTCACTCCGATCTAGTTCTCTGGCAAAGGAGGCAAAGGAAAATAAAGTTTGAAAACGTTCTTCTTTTAACGGAGGTCAACTTGGGGATGCTGAGATGTGGGGATTATGGTTTCCGGCTGAAGTTGCACGTTAATTGCCGGTTTCTTCATTTGAATGATGGCGGCTTCGGCCACCTGCAATCTTAGGCGATTTTGGAGGGTTGTGGAGGTTACGCCGATGTACTTGGAATTGCGGTGTTCGCAGTCACTGACTTTACGTGAATATTCGTACACGACGTTAGTCTCCTGGAATTGGCTCGTTGGAGTGAAACAGGTGTTCTTCAAGATGCAACTACTTGTTTTCTTGGTCTGGTAATATATAATTAGATTAATATCCGTATTAGGGTCGGTTGGGGTTACGTTACGATGGAGAATGGCTTTGAGAGCCTTTTCGTCTTCAGGGTAACCGGTGTTCATAATGGTCTTGTAATAAAGGTCGATATTACTCTTCTTCGGAATAGGCCTGACGTCAGAGCCAGCAGCCAAGTTCATTTTCTCTTTTATGATGGCGCCAATGGATTCTTGTGGGTAGCCGTTGTTAACGAAAATTCGGGAAACCCTCTTAAGTTCGTGATCAACAGCCGTCCCCGAGGATGAATGAGAAATTTCCCTGTTAACGAAGGCATTGATGACTGATCTCTTGTAACGTTCAAGAAACTCAGAAAAACCGTTTGAGCAGAAGCCCAAGTTCGTGGCCTTAACGTATACTTGGGTCACAAATTTGGACTCCTGGGAACTTATGAGGATATCAAGGAAGGGAAGGGATCCTTCATCTTCCGTTTCGTGGGTGAAATTCAGACATGAGTTGCTCTTGAATGTTTCAACTAAGCCATTCACTTGTTCAAGGTTATTCGTATTCAAAATTATGTCATCGATATGGCGCGCGTAGATGGGAGGCTTGGGCGTTATATTGCTCTTGAAAATCTTTTTCTGAACTCAGCCCATGTAAAAATTGGCAAATAGGACGCCAAGGAGTGATCCCACGCCCACTCTCATGGCACTACCCTAACCCGTGAAAAACTGAATCAGTACACCTCCATCATCCTGAGACTCCAAAATCGCCGGAAACCATACTCCCGACATCTTGGCGTCCCCGAGTTGACCGCCGTTAAAAGAAGCACGTTTTCAAACTTGATTTTCCTTTGCCTCCTTTGCCAGAAAACTAGATCGGAGTGAGAAATAGTCAGATTGATTGATTGATGAATAATAGTTAAGAAAAAAAATTGGTGTGGAACATGAGATGATAGATTGTGGGTGAGGAGAGAGTATGTAGGGTTTGCCCTGGTAGTGAGGGCTACTCTTTTCATTTATTTAGATTTCTTTTTCTTTGTCCATGACCTTCAATCCTGTAACTTGTATTTTTGTGTGGACCTTATTTTGTGTTTTAACGCATTCAAGCTTTTCTTTTAGACTTATTTTGCAACCTTTTTTCTCCTAGGTTTTGAAATATATTTTTTGTTTAAATTATTAAAGTTATTCTATTTGTTTATTTATTTACACTTACATCTATATATATATATATATATATATACTCATATATATTTTTTTCCTAAGTTTTGAAATATATATTTGTTTGAATTATTAAAATTATTCTATTTATTTATTTAATTAATTTACACATTCTTATATATATATATATATATATATATATATATATATATATATATATATATATATATATACTTTTTTAATATATGCATCTCCTTAATATTATACTTATTTTAAGAGAGATAAAAAAATTTTTAAAAGTAATACTATATGTAGTTATTCAAGAATCTAATTCTACTATACTATATATATTTTTTTAATTACTAGTTATAATGAAATATATACATTTATATAGTTTTCATTCAACACATTCATTCATGTTTGTGAGTGCATTTGTTAATATATAGTGTGTGTATTTATTTGTTCAGTGTGGTCTTTATGTGAACAACGGTGCCAACTGTTCCTCTGAGCATTGTCTCGAGCTGGGAAATTGCATAGTTCTGGTCATTTTACCCCTTTTGTCCGCTGGGATGTTTAGACCCTCCGCTAGTTCAGGTGCCGTTTCATTCAGGATCGTCTCCCATGTTCCTTTGGCCAAACTTTGGGTCGCGAAATTGATTGGTGTCAAGGCGGCTCTTCGGTGGAGTTCCCTTTGAGGTATTTGATCTCGCTTTCTGTGTTTGTTTATATAGAGAGACGCCTTGCTCTGGACTCTTCGTAGGCGCTTCAAGCGAGTCCTACTTAGGGTTTGGGCCACCACCGCGGGGTATATGAGTGTTGGTCGAATATGCATAAGATATAACTTTCCGATGACGTTTGATGAGTTCTAACTTCGCCTGAATTTCCCGCGTTATGAACTGATGGCTGTAGCCGGTGGAGGTGATGTTGAGCTCCAGAACACTCCCTTCTTGGTGATGGGGAAATATTAGCACCCCTATTGTCACGTCTGCTATTTTGTAGATAAAGGCGGGGGCTCAGACAACTTCCCTGCGGGACTCCAGCCTAGAGGAGGAACTCTGGTCCTTGGTTACCCTCAATCATGATTCTGGCGCGCCGTTCCATGACGAAGTCGCAGATAATGCGCTTCAGAATTGGGTCTATCTGAAGGTTCAGGATCTTGAGTTGAAGGCCCCTCAGCCAGACCTTATCGAAGGCCTTTTGCACGTCCCTTAGTACGATGTCTGTGTACTTTCCATCCGCTCGGCACTTGGCGATTTTCTCGGTTAGGAGCGCGAGTGCGGTGTCCGTTTCACGTTCCTTCCGGAACCCATGTTGTTTTGGGTTATGGGCCCCCTTCTAATCAAGTTGTTTCTGAATCTTGTTGGCTAGGATCTTTTCCGGAATCTTGCCGATGATTTCCAAGAGGGAGATGGGCCTGTAGTCCATCGGCTGTTCCGGCAACTTTTTTCCTTTCGGCATAAAGATGACTTTTGCAACCTAGTATCCATCAGGGAAGTAGCTAGTGTTCAGTGCAGCGTTTATTACATTCGCAATGCATTGTAGCAGGCGTGGAGGAGCATTTACCAGATGTTTTTTTTGGTAATCCCTGTCCAGCCAGGAGCTCTCTGCTTGAAAGAACTCCTCAGCAGTGATCTGTCGTCCGTGGCCCACCATTCTCCTCTCTTCAGAAACGTGAGGGTGGGGATACGTGCAGTGGATTATGGTATTGAGTTCGTCAATAACCTGGTGTTCGAATTCCAGGTCGAAATCCTCGTTCTCTTCAGGGGGGATGGAGAATACTTTTCGCCAGTACCTTCTGAACCTTCTTTCGAGTCTCTCCGGATCTTCTTCCAGCCTTATTTTTTTCTTATGAGGGATACCTCTCATCTTTTTTAACTTCTTCCAAAATCTCTGGGGGTTCTGCTCTGTGTCGAGTCTCTCGATAATTCCGTCCCATATGGCCCATTGTTGTACGTTGATTTGGTCTTTGAGTTCCTCTGAGTTGTCGGAGTCTTGTGATGTTATCTCTTTTTGAGCCAAATTGCCTGACTTCCTCATAGATCTCTCTATGTTCTGAGGCAATATATCGCATTTCCTCGGTCCACCTGGGTTGCGGAAGGCTTTTGTGCGTGATGTACGGAATGCACTTTTCGTCCGCTTGCATGATAAGGAGTGTTATGAGGCTGATTTCCTCGTCAATCTCCTCCAGGATAGCTTTGCTTAGGTCACTGGTTCAAAGCTGTTGAGCATTCGCTTGTACAGCTCCCAGTTTGCTTTTGCAAAGCTCTTCCTGGGTGGTATAGAAAGCATGATAGGTGCGAGGGAGATGGTCATGATGGAGATATGGTCGCTTGAAACCGTGGAGCCAGGCATACTGACCAGATTGAAAGGAAAGGTGGTACTTGTTAATATTATGTCCGGGGCTGTCGCTGATCTTTTAGTGATGTAGGTAAGAAAATCCGGCCCGGCTCTCTCGAGCCTGTCCCGGTCAATGACAAGCTGCAGATTTCTGCCCCTTTCTTTAGTTCTGGTGTAGCCTGAGTTCCCCAGACTAGCATTGAGGTCGCTCCCTATGAATACATTCCTGTGATGGGCATTTATGGTTAGAAGATTGTTGATGGGTAGATATCGACGGCGAAGAGGCTGGTATGCATCTGCGAGCGTGAGTCCCCCAACAAGTATAGGGAATTCGACCGCTACGAAGGACTCATCAAGCTCTGGGAGCCTTTTGAAGGTGATGTTCATTCTAATGACGATTGCAGCACCGTCGAATCTATCTTGTGGGGAGTTCTTTGCCAGGACGTGGTTATTCGGGATTTTCATCCGTATGTTATTAGTGTTGACACCGTGCTCAGATATTAGGATAATGGTGGGGACCGCCCTTCTGAATATGTTGCCATATTCATTCGCTTTCCTCGACCATCCATTTGTGTTAAGTGTTAAAATTTTCAAGGTATTGTGTATGTTCTCCATGTTTTGTGTCTAAATCTAGAGTGTGCTACCTATTCCTTGTGCTTGCGTACCTTTCCGTTCTTCATCATATATTCCATAGCCGGGATCGTAAGAAGGGAGACGTCGTTGAGTAACACTTTACCTGAGTAGAGTGCTGTCGCAACTTCAGTTTCGTCTTCTGATTCTGAAATTGTCTATTTTAGCTTTTGGTTTTTAATGCCTTTTATAATTTCCGTGAGGGATATTTCTTCAGGGAAGGGGTTCTTGTCAGTAGCGTAGACCTTCAGACCCAGTTCCCCTTGTCGTACTTGTATTTATTTCTCTTGCTTTTTTTCCTTTTAATATTGTCCTCTCTTGTGGTTCGCTCAGGGTACTGTCACCATCCGAGTCTGCGTCGGTCGTCGTTTGACGTTCCCTTCTTTGTGGTACATTTGTGGCAGCTTTGCTCGCTTTTTCTTCCCTCACTTTTCTAGCTACAATTCTAGTATCAGCTCTCCTGGCGGGTCCCTGATTTTCTTGTTCTTGGTTCTTGTGTTGTAGGTCCGTTGTTTCAGCTGGGTAGGTAGACGGTGCTGCAATTACATCTTCATTCACCTTTAGGGAGAATTGTAATTGTAGGACATCTCCTGCTGGAGGGTTCTCTGGGAACTACATCTCACTCAGATTGTTTTTCTTTAGCATCAGGTTGAGCTCACTTGAGAACGTGCCCGGATTCGTAAGATTTCTTGCGTGCACATAAAGAATGTAGGTGAGAATCTTCGTCGATTCCTCGCTCTCCAGTTTGATGTGTCTTTGTCGGGACTTGTGTAGGAAGGGGGGCATTTTTGTTGCTTGCGCATACGAAGTAGTCCTCCTCCTCTGTTCTTCTTCTTTCTTTGCAGCCTGTTTCTTCTTAATTATATTTCTTTCCATGGGACAAGCCATGGCTAGTGCTCTATGGCCCTGCCCGCAGTTTACACACTTCTCTGTCTTTATGCAGTTTTTCCATCCGTGGCCCCTTTCACTGCACCTGGAGCATGTCTCCTCTGCTTCTTAACAATCTTTTGTGGAGTGTTGCTCCATCTTGTAGCAGCGGAAACAAATCTGCACCGGCGTGAATTCCTCGCGCTTGATCTGGTACCCACTGATTTTCGCATGGAAGATTAATAGACCTTTTTTTTTGGCCTTCTGGGCCATCTCCGTCTCCTTAAAGATCATCTTGAATACATGGGTGTATTCTTGGTTCTCTCTTCAGTTTCGGTACTTGATTATTTCCGAGACTTTCTTCCAGCTCTGGTTGGCCTCGATTTCTTCCGCTAGTTCTTCCTTCGTGCGATCACCTATCCAGGGATCGAGTCGACGGCAAATCACGCTGCTGTGGGCCTGTATTTTGGGTGGTACTGCGGGCTGGAGGTTTATCTCCTGGAGAGCGCGAAGGCCATCTTCCTTACTGATTGTCTTGATGTCCTTTTCCCTTTCGCAGATCGCCAAGTAACCGGGCGGGGTGTCTATAAGGCAAATTACCGCGACGATGAGTTTTCCGAAAATGGTCTCAAAAACTTTACCTCTTTCCGGTTTGGCCTGGCCGTTGATTACCCTGAGTGGTATTCGTGTACCAGATCCATTAACATGTTGTTAATCGTGACCACCTCGTGGTCCTTGTCAGGCAATCACGTAGGATAAGCAGACTTCCGTTGTGTGTGTGTAATTCGATGAGTATTATGTGTGTTTTGAAATTATTATTTTCTTAGGGTGGCTCCCCCCCCCCACACGCTTTTAGAGCATCCTTAGACCCCGGAGGTGTTCGCCTTGGTGAATGTTGGGATGAGTGTGGTAATGACGCATTATGATGAGATGATGGATGATTGAGTATGTGTGAGACCAGATGGGATCCTCCCGGGGGGTGGCTAATGACGAACTTATTGACAACGCCACTCCACGGGGGTGTTTGTATCGCGACTGCTCCCACCATACACAGGGAAGGTTAAGTGTCGCTCTGTGGTCCTGGGATGGGCCTCCGCAATGATTAGCAACGGAGGTTGCTGTCCGTCACCTGTCCAGTCGAGCTTCAAAACATTGTCATCCACTGTGGGCTAATCCTCAAACCAGCTTCCTCCAATGCCCCCAATTATGTCTTCTCTAGTGAGCGATATAGTTGGGTGAGGCTGTGTACGGCGATTTTCCTCCGTGGGGCCACTGTGAAGCGTGGGGAGGGGGTGATGGTTTTACCTGTTCATCTTCTTAAAAGCGTAGCCTGAAAAAAAGATGATGAAAATGATAGTGAAAAGGGGGTGAAATGGTGTAGTAGTAATAGGATATTATCTCTCTTGTGGCTTCTATTTCTTTCTTCTTCTCTTTTTTTAGTAGCTTCCAGGTCGTCGAGAGGAAGCGATTATGGAGACGTTTTGGCAAGACCTTGCCTAAAAACTTTTCCTGCTTTGCGGCTTTGCCGGTTGCTGACTTATGCCCAAGAAATCCGATCTTATGTTGTAAGAGTAGATGTAGGTAAGGGATAGAGTAAGGGTGTGTTGACAGATAGCAGAAAGTAGACCAGTGGTGAAAAGAGAAAGAATTGTGAAAGGGTGCAAAGAGATGCTAGAGCCTAGTGATCAGGCCTATCGCTTTTAAGTATTTTTTGGTTTTGTAGTTCCTTTGTTGTCTTTGAATTAGTTTATATATATATATATATATATATATATATATATATATATATATATATATATATATATATATATATATATATATATATATATATATATATATATATATATATATATATATATATATTATATATATATATATATATATATATATATAATATAAATATATATATATATATATATATATATATAATAACGAATACGTGATTGGTAGCTTCCGCAAATTCCAGAGTCAGCTGCTTCCATAGTCGGGCGACAGTCAGCGTGGGTGTTTGCCGCTCTGCCCGCCAGGCGGCGATCCCAGTCATTGTTACGACTTAGTCTGGGTGAGACGTTGTCGTCATCTTGGAAAATTTTAGAATCATGAGTTAATTGTATTTATTTGCCGTTGTAGGCCTGTTAGCTCTAGTACTCGTAGGTAGTGAAGATGTGCACTCCTACTATTTAAGTGAATAAGTTATAATGTGTGTTAAATAAGGGAAGCTAGCATATGATACTTATCTTTTGCTTGGGGAGAGACGCTGCCGCCCACGGTAATTGCACTTAAATACTTCCTGTTTTAGGCCTGTTAGCGTGAGTACTTATACTAAAACGTTGTGTTTAAGTATCAAGGAGTGGGTTAAAGTTAAAATACCTTGTGAAATATTTATGATCAATCATAATATATGGTGTGACACAAGCCTATAAATTATGTGATATATTTTTACTATACGTTATCTTTAGTAGGGTTGTACCGATAATATCGGCAGTTATCAGTATCGCCCATATCGGCCACTTTGCCGATATATGGGTATCGGTTATATCTTGCCGATATATTATAGGCTTGCTTATCAGCTAATCGTATAAGTATTCCAATATGAGCTTATACAGCACATACTTCTCTAATTGTGTCTCAGTACCATTACTTTGTTTTTCTTTTCACTTCTACGAATATTGTATTAATACTACAAAGTTAAACTTCAAAACTTTTTAAAATTTATTCAGGAAAAAATGTATAAATAATTACAATGGTTGATAACTTGATATATAAGAACAACTTATAATAACGACAAATTATGTTAAACCCAAATTGAAAAGGCCAAGCCTGACTTAGCCCAGGAGTACACAAGCGACTTTGTGGGTCCAGAGCGTCGCTCATGTACTCCAGCCCTAAGGTGTCTCATAGCCGCGCCCCACTGTGGTTGGGATCAGTGACAGCTCGCCACAGACGCTCGTATGAGCTGCGTGGCTTCTAAACAACGGAAACCTATGGGAATTCACATTCCTGCCGCAAACTGACGCCACGCTGTGGCGCCACAGCGTCGCTTGTGTACTCCCAGCTTGACCATGGACAACCACAGGGTCGACCAGTCTTTCATCCAATACATGGGCAGAGAGGAGTTTCCAGTCACTATCCCGCCGCGTTTCTTTGTGTTCTATGATCCTGTACATATCAGCAAAAATATGTACTACATGCTCCTCAACAAAACCATCATCATGCTACCCTGGCTCCCCACCCTGAAGGAGGAGAGGAAACACAACCAAGTCGTCACTGCAAACATTTCACATCTCAGGCAGTTGTTTGTAAAAGACCAGGGAGCAGTGAGGTCGGACACAAGCTAACGCATAAGGTCATCAACCCATCCAACCTTGAGCGTCAGAGCGTCAGTCTGATGGCAGCTGCCGTGAACCCATCAACCGTCGCCGCCCTGCGATTCTACGCCAAGCAGGAGGGTCTTCCCAACTGGAATGACACAGCCTTGTTCCTCGAGTTCGTAAGCAGCTGGTTCAACATTCTCAACGTCAGAAGGCCAAGCCAAGACAAGAGGTAAAAAAAGCTGATTTTCTGACAGTTTTATAATTGTTTAATATTAATAAATTGCATTCTATTTAATGTTAAAACTTCGGGCATTTTTATCTTTTCATTAAAAATGCTGTTGTTTCACATGTGTTGCTTCTCAATTTAGTTAGACAACAATTAAACAAATGTAAAATCTTTTACATAGTGATAGATGTCAATTAAGATATTGCTCTTTCAGGTACAACGACACCCGAAAAGCCGTGTGGAAACTGGAGGACGAGATCACCCAGAGGCACGTCCAGTTCTTGCGGGACACGGCAGGACTCATGAAGTCTTGGCCATCCTGTGGCTACCCTAGCAACGGGATATTCACGACTGACACCAGGAAGGAAGTGTACCTGACGTCGACCAACGCGTGCGTCGCCATCATGGACGTCCTGGACAGGTACAAGGACCAGGGCATCATCAACATCTACCCTGGCAAGATGACATCGGATAAGAGGAGCATGCCTTTGGCCGCCGCCGCAACATGTCTGGCACCAACTACTGGACCAAGGCCAAACAGTTCTTCCAAGCAGAGACCCTCATCAGGACCATCTCCCTCATCAAGCTGTCTGGATACACCCTGTAAAAAGTCAAGGAGCACATGGCCACACTCTATGAAGCCCAGAAAACAAACAACGACCAACTGGCCAAGGAGTTTGTTGAGGAGATGGACATCGACTCCGAGAGGTTGGACCCGGGCGAGGCCGGCAGAGTGGGACATTTCTGCGGGTACTTGGCCAGAAAGGTCCGCAGCAGCCTAAAGTGTGCTTCTTGCCAGGAGGCTCTGGTAGAGGGCAACACCCTTATGCCCTCAGCGCAGGTGGCCGACCTCGACAAGCTACCAGAGACCTTCAGAGAGATGATTAAACCCCAGGAACGCGGCGGTTTCCTCTACCTTTCAAACGAGTGCATCCACATGGCCGTGGAAGTCTCAAAGGCGATGACAACACCATGCGAAAGGAGGGCCAAGTTCCTGGCGGCCTACTCTTCAGAAGAAGTGTTCGTGAGTGTCTACAAGGAAATAATCAGCAATGACTTAGGCATGTCCCTGCTGGACTGTGAAAAGGGTTGCAGCCTGGTCAACAACGTTGTTCCTGCCATCGCCAGGTACCTCTTCCATGTCATGGGCAAAAATATGGTGTCAAAAGTTAACAGTGATGCCCATGCAAAAGTCAAAATAAGAGGCATAAAAAGAGGTAATCCGGATGCACCCGAGGAAGCTACCAGGAGCAAATGTGACTACAAGAAGAAACTTTCTAGTGAGAAAAAGTCATAAGTCAATTTAAGTGTGGGTAGCCATTGACATTTGTTATGTATCTTTATTTTGTAGGGTAGATATTAGAATCCAGGTTAACCATGAAATAGGTTACTAGTACAGGGTGTCCATGCCTTAGATTCTTACTAGCTATTACTTTATTATACCTATTTCAGAATAATATAGTTGGTACTCACCCATGGATTATGAAAAAGATTTATAAGGTTAAAAAAAATGAAATCAAATGAGGGGGTCTAGCTAAATGATACCTAATAGAAATATAATTGTTTGCTAGATTGGTCAGGTCTGGGCCCTGAAGGGATTTCTTCTTTTTGTCTTTAATTGATGCTACCTTCTTTATTTCATTTATTAGAATATACCTTGAAAAATGTTTGTAGTTAAATGTAATATACCCATTTTTCATTATAGTTTTAATTAGAAATTTTGCCATTTATTTTTTTTTAGTACCTGGAAAAGACCTGGAAAACCTATGGAATTTTGAAATTTGATATTAGTAGATACCCTGTAGTATCTAAGAATCCCATTGTACACAACCTTATTAAATAGAATTGAATTAAATATATCCAACATCGGTTATAAATATAAGGTTTAAAATTTTTTTGTTTTTCATTAAATAAGTCACACTTTCGTTCGTCACACCGAATCTATTCGTCAAATAAAAATTTAACTTCACAGCTCGAAGTACATTGGTGCCAGGGTGCTTCATACCAAATTTGGGATGAATACCTTTAAAAATAAAGAAATGAGAACGATCTTTGTTTTTTCCTGGCTAGCCCGACTATGGAATCGCCCGATTTTGAGCTACCTATCAAATATTCATTATCTATGATATATATATATATATATATATATATATATATATATATATATATATATATATATATATATATATATATATATATATATATATATATATATATATATATATATATATATATATATATATATATATATATATATATATATATATAATGCGCATTTGCTGTTGTGATAATAATTACCATATTAATTACTTTATTGTTGTGCTTAGAGTCTTTGTTTTTTCGTGGATGTCTTCTTCGGTAAATTTCGGTTTTCATCGGTAGATTTGGGTCTTCATCGGTGAATTTGTAGAAATCGGTGAGGTTTCATATTTAGGTAAGCTTTTTCTTAGTCCGATTTTTTATTGGTTTAGGGTAAACACAGTTCTATTATCATGTGTAGAACGGAACTTCTGCTCCGCCAGCTAAAACCCCGGCGGAGCTTTGAAATCCGGTGCGACTTATTCCTCTTCTGTTCTGGTCAATCATGTGGACGATATCATCGTCCAATTCACGATTTACCATTTCCAGCATATTCCTTGTCCGTTCTTCTATGACAATGTTAATGGGACTTAACCCCGCCTCCCTGTGCAGCTCTTCCTGGCGTCTTCTTTCTCGCCTGAGTGTACCTGTAATTAGGTACGTACATTTATTCTGCACCACTTGTAGTTTCCTCTTTTTTGTCTTTGAGACCTACGAGAGGGCGGAAGTGGGGTATAGCAGCGTCGATCTTACAAGTGCATTGTAGATCTTTTTCTTATTGCCTTGACGAAGATTTATGAATCTATATAGTCTTGACTGCAGCAGTGGCCTTGGACGTGCTTCTTCTACCCGGATGAATTAATCTTCATTCCAAGTACATTGCACTCTGTGGTGTAGGTATAATGTCTATCCCCCACCCTGACGTCGTAAAGTAGTCTCCTGCCTATGGGAACTACTTTGAACTTTTCCTGGTTGGTGCGGATCTTCCACCGGGTCTCGTAGGTGTTAAGATTTTCAATTTCTGCTGCTGTCATACGAGCTTGCCAAGGCGCATTCCTCCATGGCCAAGTGATTATCTGAGTGAAATCATCGGCGAATTGAATGTTGAGTCAAGTGGGGCTTACATAGGCTGATACATCCGCGGTGTAAATCAAGTAGAGAGTGGGGTTAGGCACCCCCCTCCCTGCGGGAGGCCTGCAGTGAGCGGAAACTTTGGTCCGTCCGTGCACTCTAAATTGATGTACGCCGCTCTCTCTATGACCTAGTCACAGAGAGTTCTTTCTAAGCTTTCACTTAGTCCCACTCGTAAGATCTTGTACTGCATTCCCCGTTGCCACAACTTATCATACGCCTCTGATACATCTCGACAAACAATGTCCACGTAACTCTTTTCCCGTTTTGCTTGGGCTAGATTTTCGTGATGACATTAATCACCATGTCCGTACTTCACTTCCTCGTAAACCCGAATTGATTTGGATTGGAGAGGGAGTTCTCCTCTAGGTGAGACACCAGTCTTTTGTTGAGGATCTTCTCGAAGAGCTTCCCGCCAATTCTAGAAGTGAAATTGGCCGATAGCTCTCCTTCAACGTTGGGTTGTTTCCGTGCTTAGGCAAGAAAATCATCTTAGCCGTTTTATAAGCATCTGGAAAGTATCCCGTGTTTAGACAGGCGTTATATATTCTTCTCATCCCTTCGATGACATTGGCTAGTGCCTTTTTAAAGTTAAGCTTTGTAAGCCACGATTGTCCTGGGTCTTTTTGTTGGAATGAGCGGAGCGCGCCGAGTAGTTCTTCTCCGGTAATCTCGGCGTCTCCGTCGCGCTGTCTATCCACATGGTGGTGAAGGTGCGTCTTGTGTATTTGTTCGTTATTTTTTCGTTATACTGAAGATCTTTTCCCAATAACTTCGGAATAGCTCTTCAACTCTTCCTTCTTCCGTTTCGATGTTTCTATCTTCCTTTTGTAGTTCGATCTTCTGCTTCTTCTTCCCAGTCGATCCTTTGTTATTTCTGATCTTTTTCCAAAAATCTTTGGGAGTTGCTTCGTGATCGATGCTCTCGATCGCATCCTCCCATCTTCTACATTGTTGTTCGAGGATCAACTGGTTCAGTTCTTTTTTGACTTCTTTACTTTGCTGTATTGAGTTAACTGACGCATTCACGATGTTGATTCCATACAATAGCTTCAGCTCACGGTATAATTCCTTCATGTAGTCGGTCCATCTGTAGGTAGAGATGGTCCTATACTCGAATTTAGGGATACAAGCCCTATCTGCGCTGATGAGATGGTTATTGAGGTCGTCAAGTGCTTCGTAAATCTCCTCGAGAATTGCCTCGTCCAAGTTGGGTGGATCGTAGGCCTTGAGAAGGCGCGCGTACCGTGTCCAGTCTGCTCTTTTGTAGTTCTTTCTGACTACAGCTGGAACTTGTATAGGGTTCCTGTTGATAGTGAGTAAGATCCCTATATGGTCACTACATGGTACCTGGACTTGTTCCATGTAGTAATTAAACGGCAGCTGACGATTCGCCAGACAGATGTCTGGTTTTGTGGCACTTCATGCTCTGACAAAGGTGAGGAAGTCAGCGCCTATTCGCTGGGCAATATTTCTGTCCAGCAACAGGTCCAGGCTTCTTTCTATGCCGTTGAAGGTCTTGTAACCAGATTCTCGGCATCTGGCGTTCAGATCCCCCATTAATAGGCCAAATAGGCCAGTGAGAGTGTAAATTAGTAACGCATCTCTCCTTGGCGGTTGATATGCGGTAGCAATGACCAACTTTCCTAAGTCGAGTTCGACCTCAATCGCGAGGTAGGATTCTTCTAGATTTATTACTTGCTTGTATTTAATCCATTTCTTTATTGCAATAGCGGCTCCGTCAAACCGCTCCTGCGAATAATTTGTGATCAATACATCGTAGTTCCAGATTTTCATTTCTGCACTACGCATGTCGATCCCGTGTTCTGAAATTAAGATGATGTTCGCATCAATTTCCCTGAATATATTTCCGTAAAGAATTCCTTTCGTCGTCCAGCCGTTGATAGTAATTTCCAATATCTTCAGTGCGTTCCGTAACATGGTGAATTGTTTTTAAATATGCTTTTTCCTATTCTTCTTCTTCTTGGGGGCTGGCTGGGCGGTTTTAATTGGCCCAGAGTTTTCTTTTTTTTGGAAGGTGACTCGGGGTTTTGGACCTGCTCTTCATAGCTCGTGTACGGGTGCAGGAGCCCTCTTCGTTGTCAGAAGAGGAGGATCCCTCCTCACTTTCAGCCTTTTCCTCTTCGTCGTCCTCTTCGGATTCCTCCGATGAGGGAGCTTCAATGATCTCATCCAGTCCAGACTTGACGGTATTATTCTTTATGACTGAGTCCTTGAATGCCTTGGGGCATTCGGGGTCTTCAGGCATAATTACTGAAGGGAGATTATTCGCATTCAGAATAACATTCAGTACCTCGTTATAGCAGCCAGGCTTTATTGCATTAGCCACATTTTCGTGGGTAATGCAGATTAGTATATTTGCACTCAAATCTCCGGTCATATGATCAGTACAATTGCAGGTGCAGGCTTTATTTCCGCATTCTTCTTGGCGGCGTTCGCGTATGTCGTTTCTTTGGCTTTCCTTTCTTCTTCCTTCTTTCTTTTTATAATCTCGCGGTGCTTGGGGCAGTTCAGGGCCATGGTACTATGTTCCCCTTTGCAGTTTAGGCATCTCTTCTTGGTGCTCTCACATTTATCAAATCGATGCCCTTCTGTGGCGCATTCACTGCACCACAGTTTGTTTTTGTCCTGGCATTTTCGTTGTAGTGTGTTCTTCGAGTTTGTAGCATACAAAGCACATTTTTATGCTATTAAATTTTTCTTGCTCTATGTTTTCGCCTGGTATTCTCATATTGAATACCAGTATTCCATTTTGTGTCTATTTTTTGGCCATTTCCGTGGTAACGAATGTTATTTTAAATACGTGGGTGTGTTCGCAAAAATTGATGATTTCGTGAACTTGGGCTCAGGGATTGCTCTTGGTTATCTCTTTCTTGAGTTCCTCGGGTGTATGCTCACCCACTCAGCTCTCCAATTTGCGGCAGATCACGCTTCTGTTTGCTGCCACTTGTGGAGAGGTTTTCGCTTCTAGGCCAGTGTTCCGTAGGACCCTCGCTCCCTCTTCCGATAGAAGCTGGTCCACGTCCTTGGTCTCGGCACATAAGGCGATGAAACCAGATGAAACTTAAATAAGTTTCACTAGTTCTACTTTTAGTTCGAGGTAGAGTGTTTCACATAGGTGCCTTTTGTAGGGGTTCTTCTTTCCGGGGATGGTCCTTAAGGGGACCTTCTTAGTGAGGGTTTCCATAGTCTTCGTTGTCCTTACTATGTCCTTTTGTGACGTCTTCTTTTTCTGAAACCAAAGTGTAATTATGGTGTTTTGGAGTGATAAAGAAAGTTATGAAGTGGTAAAGGAGGTAGTGGATAGTGTAGGTAGTTCGGGTACGAGTCCAAAAAATGGTGAAAAAACGCCTCCGTCCATTTTATTGTTGTTTCCCCGCTCGTTTACTGCCAGAATGATGGATGATGGATGGATGGGATGGGTCTCGAGTGGGAACCTCAAGAGGGGTAAATTATGGTGGACTTGATGCAGTAGTGACCGAATTAACGACCGCTAAAGTTTTGCCACCCCCTCTCGGTTACTTACGCCATAACTGCATCCAACTACATAGAGACGGGTGTATTTCCCTCTATGATTCTGGCCCGGTTCCCCGGGCGATGAGGATCTCTCCTCCGTCCGGGACTCGCAGTTATGCCTCAGCTTCAAGATAATTTCTGACTTACGCTTCCGCTGTGGGCTAGGCTTCAAACCAGTTTTCACATATGCCCTTAATTATGTCATTCAAAGTGGCTGACATAGTTAAGACGAAATCAATGAATGGCAGACCTCCGAGCAGGTTTACACGCAGGGCAATGGACGGGATCAGTGAGGTTCTTAAGCCCTCTTTGTGTTATGAATCTTCAATAAATAATAAGTATTTCTCTTTTGAAGAGTGAAGCTCACCGGCAAGAGATTTTCGCTATATCACCTGAGGAGAACGACGACTTCGACCAGGACTTCGAAGACCAATTGCTCGATGACTTCGGCACAGTGATACATAGAATCCACCCACACCCGCAAGTATCTTAGGAAAAAAGTGATGGTTGACCACGGATGCCGAATAACTGTCGAAGAGAACTTGAACACCATAAGGTCCTCTAAGCAGAGGGCTCCAGGCTGGTCTGGGATTACGAAGGATAACCTCGTAAATGCCCCAAGGTAAATTATTCAGGGTTTGGCGAACACAATGAACGCTGCCCTAAATACAGGCTACTTCCCTGACGGGTAAAAGATGGCCAAAATCATCTTTATTCCGAAGGGAAACAAGCCCCCAGACCAGGTGGCTAACTATCACTCGATCTCTCTTCTTGAGATACAGGGAAAAATCTTCAAGAAGATTTTAGCAGATAGGCTACAGGCTCAACTGAACGAGTTAGGAGCACATAACCTCCAACAACATGGGTTCCACAGAAAAAGGGGCACATATACCTCCCTGGCGTTCATAACAGAGAAAGTAGCATACTCCCAAGCGAACAGGTTCTATGTAGACATTGTGTTGAGGGACGTACCAAAGGCCTTCGATAAAGTCTGGCTGGAAGGACTTCAATACAAGATCCTGAACTTCCAGCTAGACCCAATCCTGGAAAGGATCCTCTGTGACTTCGTCATGGACAGAAGGGCCTGTCTCGTGATAGAAGGGTACAGAGGTCTTGAATTCGAACTGAAGGCGGGCGTTCCTCAGGGAAGCTGCCTGAGTCCTCTGCTTTACTTGGTCTCCACAATCGACCTCCCAACTCCGGTGCACAGGGACACGATATATCTGCAATTCGCAGATGACATCACTCAAATTGTCTCATGCCTGGAAAGGAAAGCAAGGGCGCAGGTGATTTGCACAATAGCGGAAATCAAGAACATCAGCCAATACGAGAGACGATGGAAGATCAGGACCAACAGCAACAAATTCAAGATTTTCCCGCTGAGCCGCGAGTTGACATGGCCCATCATCATAGATGGGAGGAGATACGGCTACTCCGCCGAAGGCACCGTCCTGGGCCTTAAAATCACCGACTATGGATACTCGAGACACCACACGGGGAGGCGGAACCTGGCAAGGAGAGAAATCTCAAAGCTTACAGGTTTAGAGATCTTAGCTCGGCCAACATCAGGAAAATATATCTGATGTATGTCCGGGATAATCTCATTTAACCGGCAGTGGTAGAAAAGGCTACAACGTGTCTAGAACACTGCTTCACTGCTTATCAATAAAGCCAGAAGGCGTGATCAACTTAGGCAAAGAGATTTGCACAGGAGGAAACGTTTGGAGCCTATCAATGTCGTCACCCCAAAACTTGGAAAAAAGGTGTGGTCCACTCTAACAAATGGTGTCATTCCTGAGCTACAGGGACAGGTGGCAGGCTTAATATACCTGCAAGGCTACGGGTGAATGTCTCAGTTCCAGACTCGGTCACGGATGGAAAGAGTGCACTTCCGAGAAACAAAGATGCGCTAACTGCGGAGGGGACCACAAGGCCGTGGCCATGAGGTGTCCCATCCGCAAGGAAGCCATTCGGGCAAAACGCGAAGTGATGAAGCAGGTAAAGGAGGCAAAATCCAAGACCTACGTCAAGGCAGTGGCAACAACCAAGACCAGCAGCACAGAAAACTCTGCCCCCAAACTGGTAATGCCAGGTGAGTCCAAGGAGATTATGACCATGATCGTCTTTGCTCACTTGGCGAATCTAACTAACCCCGGTTCATTTGCAGAGGAGTTAAATCACTTCCTGCAAAAGAACTGTTTTCAGAAAAAGATACGGTTTCCGCCCAACCCCGCATCGCAGAAAATGTTAAGGATACAATTCATCGACGTTCCCCAGCAAAAGAACACTGGAAAAGAAGAAGTTGTGAATCGGCATCATAAAACATCGGGGGAAGAAGTCACAATGGAAGAAGACTTGGAAAAAGACGGAAACACAGAAAAGTTCACGAAGAAGAAAAAACAAATAAGGAAAAAGAAAATAGAAGTGGAACAAGAGGCAAACAAAGAAGAGGAAACAAGCCAATCTCAAGAAAGCTCAGACGAAGATGAAATCCTAAAGTATCCGGGAGTTTCCCCCACGGAGAAAAGGGATATCCTTCTGCGGGGTTATTTCTTCGACGCTATGGACGTGGACCTTAAGTTCCTTGGTCCCCACAATGCCAACCCCCTAAAGACAAAATGAAAAACTGCCCGACGGAATCACCCAAGGCAAATACAAATGGACATACGAAGGACCATGGTCCCAGAAGGAAATAGGTGGACTATTGATGGAGCGCGCGATTTACATCCCGGACTCGTGCTTACACACCATCGATTCATCTGTCTTTAAGGAAATGGAGAATGGCCACAAAACTTCGGAGTATTACTTAACCTTCAAAAAAGCAACTAGTGTTAGCAATAAGTGAACAAATATATAAGTGAACGAATCAAAGTGATTAAAACAAGTTATCAAAAGTGCGAACAATTGAACAAATTAAAGCGTCTAAAATAAGCAATCTAAAGTGAATAATAATTAAAATGGTCTAATAGTGTAAAATATAGAATAATAAACTAACGATTAAGCTAAACGAGAATAAAAATATCAGTACAACTATTTAACAGTTTAGATAATAATTTAACTCGTGTGTAAATAGTAATATCATAAAGTGCTACCAAAATAAAGTTTTAAACGAAACAAGAGGAAATAATAAAACCAGAACAATTAATATATCTAAATATGACTAAAAGAACAACTCAATTAAAAGTGTAAGTGCTAAAATAAATAAAATCAAATGTAAAATGATTAGATCAAAAATTTACTTCAAACATTTTTTATAACAAAAAAACAACTCAAATTGTACGCACTAAAATTAATTAAATCGAATGTAATGTGATTATATCAAAAATTCACACTAAAATTATGAATGTAATGTGTTTATATCAAAGTTTGACTTAAAAAATTATCTCTAAAAATTATACTAAGTTTATATAACAAAAATTAAAAACATTTCATGTATTTTATCAAAGCAATATATAGTACTAATAAGATGACCTTCCCCTTGATTCCACTTGGCGAATCTAGATAAGCTCGACTCCTTTGCAGATGAGTTAAATCGCCTCTTGTAAAGGAACGGGTTTCAGAAAAAGTTATGGTTTCCGCCCAACTCCGCATCGCATCGCAGGAAATGTTAAGAATCAATTTATCGATGAGCCCAAACAAAAGAACGCGGAAAAAGAAGAAGTAGCGAATCAGCGCCAAAAAACCTCGGAGGAAGAAGTAATAATGGAAGAAGACTTGGAAAAAATGAAAACACGAAAAAGATCACGAAGAAGAAAAAACAAAAAAGAAAAAGAAAAGGGAAGTGGAACAAGAGGCAAAGAAAGAAGAGGAAGCAAATAAACCACAAGAAAGTTCAGATGAAGACGAAATCCTAAAGTACCCGGGAGTTCCCCTCACGGAGAAAAGGGATATCCTTCTGCGGGGCTGTTTCTTCGATGCCAAGGACGTGGACCTTAAAGTCTTTGGTCCTCCCCTATGTCGACCCCCTAGGGGGGACAATGAAAAACTGCTTGACGGCATCAACAAGGGCCAATACAAATGGACTTACGAAGGAGTATAGTCCCCGAAGGAAATATGTGGACTATTCGTGCAGCGCGCGATATACATCCCGGACTCGTACGTACACATCGTCAATATGTCTACCTTTAAGAAGATAGAAACTGGCCAAAAGACTTCAGAAATTGAATAAGTGTGAAAAGTGATAGCAATAAGTGAATAAATAAATAATTGAACAAATCAAAGTGATTAAAACAAGTAATCAAAAGTGCGAATAATTGAGCAAATTAAAGTGTTTAGAATAAGCAATGAAAAGTGTTAAAAGTGAATGAATCAAGAAAATAATAATTAAAATGGTCTAACAGTGTAGAATATAGAATAATAAATTAATGAATAAGCTAAAAGGGACTAGATTAAAACAAACCATTATAATTAAACTAAAAACTGGAAAATTAAATAATTGATATAAGTCAGTTAACAATAAATTACCATAATAAAAAGTGAACTATGATAATAAAAATATCAGTAGTTAGTTAATAGAGAAGATAATAGTTTAACTCAAGTGTGTAAATAATAATATAAAGTGCTACCAGAATAATTAATATATCCAAATAGGACTAAAAGAACAACTCAATTAAAATTGAACTATGAATGTAGTGTGATTATATCCAAAATTTACTTTAAAAAATTTATAATATATCCAGAGATGACTAAAAAAAACAACTCAACTAAAATTGTAAATGCTAAAAGAAATTAAATCTATTATGAATGTAATGTGACTATATCAAAATTTAACTTTGAAAAATTATTCCTAAAAAAATGGACTAAGTTTATATAACTAAAATTAAAAACAATTAATGTATTTTATCAAAGCAATATATAGTTTTAATAAGATGACCTCCCCGATGATTCCGGGAGAATCTGTTTTCCTACTCATATTTATAGTTTACTCTTCTCCGCTGAATTTTTATAAAAATATAACTTCACCACTACACCTATCTATTCTTTCGTTTTACATATATGTATTTAATTTTAATATTTGTAAAATGGAAAAGCTTAATCTCTAATATATCTTGATCTTGATCTTGATAATTCCATTTCTGTTCATTCCCTGAAGATGACCTAACACGGTCGAAAGTCGTCTAGGAATAAAGAATGTCATATGGAAGGGGCCATTTTTATATTTGTTTATTTCTTGACTGAAGTGCCCCATGAAACATTGACTGCCGTGTATCTGACTCTTATTATTCTTGTATCTTCCTTTTTAACGTCGATGTGATGATTCCTTCCAATTCTGATGACATGATGACTTCTTGATGCTTCTTGACGATTCTGATGGGATGAGATGAGTTGAGACGAGTTAGCCCTTGAAAGTCGTATTTCCTTGAATTCCGTTTTCTTTGAGCGCGGTTTTCTCTTGAGTCGATTTCTTCGTCATTCTGGATTAGTTAGTCCTTGAAGGATTCTCCGTTTTCTTCTGGGATTTTCTCCGTAAAAATTGTGGACTTTGGGGATCGATCGCGGGTCTTGTGAATCCAGAGGCTAGCACTCTACCATTACGCTACGGTGAAGTCCGTCCTGACTTGGTAGTTTAATGGGTTATTTATATTCTCACTTTTGGAAGGAAGTTTTTCTCTTATACATCTTCGCACCCCTACAGTCATTCGCGGATGTTCTTTCTCGCCTCGAAGCCCCCGTTAAAAACTTGCAAGAAATATTAAGAAAATACTAGTTAAAATTAATAACGCTGCCACAGCTGTGGACTTTTATAGAACTTGCCTATATATATATATATATATATATATATATATATATATATATATATATATATTAATATATATATATATATAAAGAGAGAGAGAGAGAGATGTAGCTTCCTATATCATCTTCAACCATAAACTAAAAGAAATTGACAAAAGAAAACTGAAATACTGGAAAATATAATAACAGGCAACTCACATTAATCTGGAGGCATTCACTTTAGGTGATTTACAATATTCTTTAAAATGAAGTTTGAGATATAGGGACTGAAGGATGTCTTCCATTTTTTCCATTAGATGAGAGTAAAATTTTAAAGATTGAATATTGTTTAGATCGGTGAACTATGCGCGTGGTTGGAAGGGGAACAGAGATAAGAACGAACAAGGATAAGTTCAAGATCATCCTGTTAAGCAGCTGGTCTACGTGGCCCGTCGTACCTGGCGGGAAAAGATACGGCTACTCCGCCTAAGGCACGGTAATGGGCCTAATGATCTCCGCCCATGGATACGGGAAGCAACACACGGAGAGGCAAAATCTGGCTAAGAGGGAACTCCTAAAGCTTTACAGATCTAGAGACCTTAGCTCGGCCAACATTAGGAAAATTTACCTTATGTACATCCCATCTAAGCTTATCTATCCTGCAGTGGTGATCCAAGCTGCCGACAAATCTTTTATGAGAAATCGCCAACGAGTGCAGAATTCCGCCTCCCTCATTATCAAAAAGGCCAGAAGACGCGATCTTCTAGGGCAAAGAGAGCTGCACAGAAGACACGTCTGGAGTTCATCAACGTCACGACTCAGAAACCGAGTAAAAAAGTCCGGGAAACATTTAGCGATAGCATCATTCCGCAAAGGCAGAGAACGGGAGGCAGGATAAACATCCCTGCCAGACTGTGGGATAAAGTTACCCGCAGCAAAAAATCCCCTAGCAGTAAGATCTCTTCCGAGTAAAATATAAGACCGATATTCACATAAAAATACACAAATCAATCAAAGCACACAACATATCGAAAGATGTAAATAAAAAAATAAAGGAAACATAAACAAGCACATCACAAACAGCAAATCAGAAACAAAGCAACTACATGGTAAACTGCCATAGCACTGTATGAGTGCTGAATGTATTTATAGCGTGTTGCCATAAAAGCTTGAAGGCTAGAAAAATACACCAACAAAAATGAGTATACTGAAACATATAAACAAATAACACAGAAAAGTCAACAACACCAAAATAACTATAACATATATGGTATTTAGTAATTAGTGGGATTGATTTTAGTTCATAAATCCTCCTAGATAGCTATTTGAAAACCATTACCATATATTTTTTTAATTTGATGGAATAGTCGTCTGCTGATATTTAAGCCTAACGACTGACGTGAATAGAATTTAGAAAATTTGGGGCGCGAGGTTTGTAAGAAAAACGGACAATAAACAAAATAAATATAGGGGTATAGTAAGAGGAGAATGAGGTGATAGTGGTTCTAGATGAACATTTTCGGTATAAGCGGGTTTCATGGCATGTTGCCATAGCACTATGTGAGTGCGAGAGAACTGATTACGTGTTGTCATATTTGTGTGTGAGGGACGTAATGGCATGTTGCAATAGTTTTTGTGAGTGCTGAATAGATTGATGGTGTGCTAGCATAGTACTGTATGAGTGCTGAATGGATTTATGGCTTGTTGCCATAGCACTGTATGAGTGCTGAATGGGTTTATGGCGTGTTGCCATAGCACTGTATAAGTGCTGAATGGGTTTATGGCGTGTTGCCATAGCACTGTATGAGTGCCGAATAAATTGATGGCGTGTAGCCATAGCACTGTATGAGTGCTGAATGAAACTATGGCATGTTGCAATACCAATGTGTGAGTGCTGATGATTCGGTGGCGTGTTGTCATAGCACTGTATGAGTGCTGAATGAATTGGTACGATATGAAGTGAAGATTAAGTGTGGGTCAAAGGAAAAAGTGAGGACCTACCTGAATAAGTGAATTGAGGTATAGGTGGTAGATGTTGAGCCGTTTATCGTTTATCCCTTGAGTTCTTAGTTTAAAGGATGTGATTGAAGAGTTGATGCTGAATTTGAGGGATTGTGAGAACTTGAAGATTGAGAATTGGAAATTTGAAGATTGAAGATTTGATTGATGATTTAGAGTTTGGTGATGAAAAGTGAAGATTAGAGGAGTTTGGAGATGAAGAATGATATGCGGGGAGTGGAGAGTTGAGATTAGGTGGAGTTACTGGTTGTAAATATGTGCAAGGCTGTAAACATTTTACAACTTGTGCACCATATTTGTTATGATACCAGCGCCACTGAGTTGCTTGAGAGGGAAAAGGAAACATTATGTTTCGGGAGTTTACTTAGTGCAGTATGTGAAGAAGCATAATGGTAGCTACAAGGCTGTGTACAGTGTACAGCGTTGTGTCCGTACCTTTGATGATACCAGCATAGACCCTGATGGTGTGGAAGGTTATATGAATAGATGGAAAAATGAGGTTGAAAATTTTGCTGCCTCACACCTTTTGCAGTGGGATGCCCTCGTTGGTTTATCGTATGGGTTACCTGCGTTTTCGATCGCCAAACCCGTGTCCGTGGTCACTCTGTGATACCCGCTGCAGCTTTAGCCGCTGGATGTCGGCTTCCATCCTGCGTATTGAAGCTTCAAGGTCCCTCGATAGAGAAGATGGAACCCTTGAACGCTCCGACCGGTCGTCAGAGGAGCTCGACGTTCCTCGAACCTGCGAAATTGAAAGATTATTGTTAAATGGGCCGTGAGTTTGGCCATTGCCCCAATTCACATAAGGCCTCTTGTATAATTTGTCTGCGGCTATAGCAATCTCCTCAATGCTCGTGGGGCTCGAGCCTGGGATCAGTGGCCTGATTTCCTCTGGAACTCCTCTCATCAAAATCTCAGTGAGGAGAGGGCTAAAAATTTCGGTTTGAGCACCTTTTACCCTGATAAGGTCCTTCAGATGCATTAAGAAAGAAGTAGGACTCTTATCTCCCATTTCCCGAGTGTTCAGGAGCTCTCTCAGGTCGTCTATTTAAGACCTACCATATTTATTGAGGAAAGCCTCCTTCAGGCGGTCTAGAACGCCAGCCTGTTCCCCGTTATTTAGCACTTCCCTGAATTGTATAAAGATACTTATGGGCAAACGCTGAATTATTGCTGCAATTATATCTTCTTCGGTGATACTCTGAGGTTTAAGGAGGAGGGACGAGACTTCCAACCATGCAATTGGGTTTGCAGGATCATATACGGGAAGCGAGAGGTACGCATGTGGCTGCCTGTGCGTGGACTGGGGTTTCAAGGCAGACGGTTGGTTATGATGATCGGGTTGGCCGCTAACAGATGTCCTTATTTGTTGAGTTTGTTCCACCATAGTCACTATGTTTTATGTGTACTTGTGCTGGTTGAATGAATGCGTTGTTGTGAGTGAAGTAGCTGTGGTTGTGTGCACGCGTGTGTGTGTTTGGAAATTATTCACGAGCACAGGAATGTGAAGAAATGAAAAATAATTATGAGAAATAAAGGAAATTGTCCACTCGTTGTATATAGGGGATAGTATCAAATTAAAATGGTATGAATTATGACAATTGGAAGAAGGATACTAAAGATAACAGGCGATATTAAAAATGAATACGTGAATCATACTGGTGTTCTAACGATGATAGCAAAAAAATGACGCGCGGAGTTCGAAAATTATTTTAACGTTTGAAGTTATTTATTGATTGACGGGAGATTATTAAATTCTGGGCACCATTTTATGGTATTTGGTTATTAGTGGGATTGATTTTAGTTCATAAATCAGCCTAGATAGCTATTTGAAAACCATTACCATAAATTTGTTGAATTTGATGGAATAGTCGTCTGCTAATATTTAAGCCTCACGACTGACGTAAATTGAATTTAGAAAACTTTGTGTGCGAGCTTTGTAAGAACAACGGACAATAAACAAAATAAATATATTTACAAAATCAACGAATGCACAATGAAAAAATTGAATTAGGAAATAACTAGTGAGCGGTTATTACAATTATATGGATGAATGATATAATTAAATTGAGAATTGCTAAGGAATAGAACGTAATGCAATGTATGAAAGTAAGGAATAGTAGAGTGAATGTAGGGTGAAGTGAGATAAGGGATGGTAAAATAACTAAGGTATGGTAACTATGATGTAGTAACTACGATGTGGTAACTAAGATATGGTAATCATGATGTGGTAATTATGATGACTAAGATAACTATGATGGACTGTGAATTGGGATATTTATGCTGAGAATAGCGAGAGACGAATGGGGCATATTTGGATTTAATGTGGTTGAGCTGAAAGCGTGTTAGTTTGTGTGTTTGACTAAAATAAGTGTTGCCGAAAGGAATGTATCTTAAGCCAATGATTTTTGGATGGCAATTATATATTACAAAATATTTGAGATTTTGGATTGATTATTTATACATAACTAAGTTGAGATTTTACATAAAATTTAATGGAAATTGTAGAATTTAAATGGGAAAATAAATGGATAATTTTACATTAATTTAAAAAAGGAAAGTATGCTAATATTTATGCACAAGGTACATTTCGTTAAAATGGTATTAGGTAATGGTAATATTTAAATTGATACATATAATATTTTATAGGAATACCAGAGGGCATTGCTATACATACATAGAACAACAAGAAGAGAACGGGAATGAGTAATAAATACTAAAAGTAAAGTAAGGCCCTCATTGCCAGGGCAAAACTCTCCCTCCCCTCTTCTTTTTCTTTCACTATCAAAATCTCTTCTGCTATTGGTACATCAATAGAGAGGGACCGACGGTCGTCAGTCGGTCCAATAGAATCGGACTCTGAACGAAGAAGCGAGCGCCTGATAAAGGAGGTAAAACCGAGGGAAAGAGAAGGAAGGTAAAACAAATTTTCATCGGAATTGAATAATTAAATACGAGAAAGAAGAAAAATATGAGCCTCCTTGATTGATTGGAGATTACTCCTGTTTCTAGTGGGTGGGTTCGAGAACCCGAAGGAGGATCTATCCTTAATTTTCGCCTTTTTTTTGCCTAATCTTCTACACTCTTTTTAAACCTTATAAGCAACATAGCTCGACCACCACAGCGCTCAAAACCACTTTAAAGTAGGGCGTAAGAACCCCCGAAGGGAGCTGCTTTAGGGAGCGCGAAGAAAGGGGGGCTCTTAGGACAACGAAGCCAAAATTTACTGGAGGCGCATAATAACAGTAGGTCTATTTAAGTAGAGTGGCAGAGGAGTGATTCTATAATATAGAGGTATATAGGGACCCATAGATGGCGGAATGGAAAAGAAGACCTATCCTGCCACAATCTCTTTTCAGATTGCTGGGTAAGGTTAAGAGAATGACGGGAACGCCTCCCGCACAGGGTAAAGGGTACAGACTCGAAAGCATCCGTATACCCTTAAGGAATCTCAAAAAAGGAACAAACCCGAAAGAGGGAAGTTCATCTAAACGTTATAAGGACATCTAAAAGTTGCTTTGATCCGAATCCTGGACTTTATCGAATGGATACATCGCAATTTGCCACGCAGAACGCGATGTAGAAAGATTATTTTCAACAGACGGAGTAGAGATACTAAAAACAATTGTACTTGAACCCAGAATTCTACCCTAAATTACAGCCAACATGAGCCTCATATGTCAAAAAATAGACATGCGGGTAGGCTCACACTCAACGGAGAAAATAAAACAGAAATTGAGTCAAAAAGATGGGGAATTGAGATCCACTAAGATAGAAATGGTCAACAAAATCTGCCAGAACAGCTAGCTATTGTTTGGTATGAGGATCACACCAGAAAATATGGAAAGAGAGAGGCACATCAACATTCAGATGTGCTTCAACTGTTATCAGATGGAGGATCACACGACGAGGAATTGCACCGAAAAAGAATAAAGCTGCTCTGAATGCGGCAAACGAGGGCACTTTTGGAATAACTGTTCCCAAACGACGGAAAAGAAATGCTTCAATTGCGGCGGGCCACACTGGACAAAGGCAATGGCTTGCTTAAAGAGGAAAGAAATAATTGTAAGGAAAGAGAATGAAAATAGAAGCAAGAAAAACTCAACCTAGGCAGGAGTGGCCAAGGCAACAGTACAACAGATGAGGGAGACTAAAACTCATCTCACAATAACAAATGAGTCCTCAATGGAACTTCTTACGTTCCATTGAGGAAACCAGGAATTTTCTCTGATATTCTCAACACACTTTTCGCAAAAAATGGAATCAAAAGATGCGGTGCTTTGAGAACCCACCCTCCTCAGAAATATTAAACCTGAGGAGGGGTGAAACATAAATCATGAAAAGAAGATAAGGAAAAATAAACAGAATTCGCATGCCAAACAACAAAGACAAAAGAAGAAGAGGGAGAGGAAGAAAGGAATACCGCCTTAGTAGGCAGCCTAAGAAGATTGAGCCAGCAGACCTTAAACTCAAAGTGTATGTCAGTGACGAATACCCCCTACCAAAGGGGGAAAACAACAGGACATATTTAAAGCCCTACATGAAGGAAGGGCGAAAGGGGCCTACAATGGGGATACAGGAATTGCAGATGAGGATGAGCAAGTTGTTGAAAGTTTATTCTTCAATGGCAGAATCAGAATCAGAATCTTCGATGGCGATAACGTCACCTTATACCGAAACACATACAAATATTTTGTATGTGGGAAGTATATGGCTGGTGATGGCGAAGCAACCAAGAGCTCCACCATATAGTCAAAGAAGGACAACTGAAACGATCCATAGTGGATAATGTCTCACCATTCCCACGCAGGGGGGGATGATGAGCTATTGATTTACAGGTAGCGTGACAGCGTCCAAAAACTCGATCCAGCTCACCTGGAGCGAAAATAAGTGAAGAAGGAATAAATGAACCCGAACACGACAAGAACTCACAGCTAATACACGAATTAAAACGACTTATTGTTGGGGATCCTGATACTAGGGTCAGTGAAAAGCGTTGTGGCGTCTTCCGGCGACTACTTAAACGTAAATTGTCACATAAAACCTTAGTTGGCGAGGTTAATATTTAGCAATGGAAAACGGGTAAATCCCCAAATGTTTTCCGGGTGGTGCATGGCTGAAAATGATTAAAGGAAAGGAAAACTTTTAAAAATTGTATTAAGAGAAAGAAGGTATAACAAAAATTGCTATAGCATAAGTTTTACTTAGTGCTGAAAAATCCCAAATAAAACAATCATACCAATCAAGAATTCCAAACAAGACTAAGATGATGGTAACCGATGAACACTTCAAATAGTGAAAACAATCAAGAACAATGGACGAAAGGACAACCTCAAATGAAAAATTCATAAAGGAGAAACCCTAAGTGAAAACAAAAGGAATAAACAAAAGCAAACAAACAAACACTCGCTACAAACAAATACATGCGAAAACAAACAAAAATAAAAGCTCAAACGCAGAAAAATAACTGCATGAATACTACAGATTACACTAGAGGCAACAATGAACGACTGGATACAGAACGACTGGATATATGAAAGACTAACGAAAGATAGAAAAAATCTATGGACCGTGATTCGGATTCTACGCTAATCAGTAGACCTTGAGTGATGCTAATAGCTTGGTAAGATAGTTAAGATTTCTCGGTTCTTTGTGAATCAATTTAACTAAAACTTTTCCTAGCTGGTCTGCACAATATGGCAAAACTAATGTTATGGATTCATTATGCTGTATTAAGTCCTTCAATTTTATTTCGAATTCGTCCTCTTTTGGGGGTGAATTACACTAATAGCTTTTGAATAAAAGTAGCCCATTTAGACATATTTTGGACAACACGGAGGATAATTATACACATTAAGCATACCTTGCGTATATATTTAAAAGAAAAACATAATTATAATACATAATTGATGGACATAATGAATTATTTGCACACATGAGCGTCATTTCGACGGTAGACTTCAAAAACCTTATCATGCATGGAATCTGTCAATTTCTTAATAGTAGCAAGTTGGACTGCCTCTGCTTTTGCTTTGATGGTCGCCCATAAGACTTCTTTAGACGAAAATTGACGTCCATCGGCATAAGTGTTCTCATGCATCAAAACTAGAGATCTTAGAAGTGACAAAGGTATGTCATCTAGCCAAGGATCCAAGACCTCCTTCAAAAGATTGCAGTAGGAGGTTGCGGTCACTTTAATTTCATCAGGAACCCTGACTGGGTCAACAACTCCATGTCCAATTATACTACCCGCAACATGACTCCTTCCTGCTGTTGACGTCGAAAATGTTGGTGACCCTCATCTCCAAAAAAAGTCCCAACCATTTGCTCAACTGTCAGATCCATCAAGAGTTGCCCTGGTCTCGTCAGTAAAGAGAACGCAACTCATGTCCAACGTCATGTACTTCCAGACCCATTGAAGCCTCAATGTCTGGTGAAAGGGCATTAAAGGAGACAGTTTTAGGGGAGCTCGCACGAAAGCCATGGTCCCTAGGATACGGTTCATGGCGGTCTTCACTACATGGGGACAGCCTGCGGTAGTGAAAATGGCTTTGCTTGTTTGTCCGGGTTTCCCACGTAACTGGCAGCCAATATTCATCAAATTCCTAGCTGTCATAGTCTTGGAGGTTGCACAATCAGATAGCTTCTTCTTTACCGAAATATCCTTCAGAAATCGTCTAACCGTGTCATTATTCCTCATGGCTAACTAACTTCTCCACAATAACATGAACAGAGGTGCCTTCAGCACTTTCTTTTATGATGAATGACTTTTCCTCATCGTTGAGCCCTCTGGGGCGTCCGATCGTTCTTAACGAGGATGGATGCTAGGAGCGTGGTTCACCCGAAAAAGGACGAATATGAAATAAAAATTGAAGGAGGTAACACAGCAAAATGAAATCATAACTTTAGTGTTGCCATATTTGAGAGACCAGCTTTGAAAATTTTAGGCCAAGTTATTCATAGAGAAACGAAAAATCCTAACTTCCCTACCAAGCTATTAGCGCGGTTCAGGGTGTAGGTCCTAATACTGGTATGTACCAATGGTTGTCTGGTATCCCCTTACTTGCAGAAAGATTTTCAATTTAGATCAACTTCTTCTCTCCTACTGATTTCTGTTTTCCCCCTAGTTTCTTCTTCACCTATCACTCGATTGCACTCCGCCGTACCTTCTCCCTCGGGCCCACCAAATACCATGATACGTGGGGTAAAAAAGCATTGGAGAGGCAAGAGGGCACGCCCAGGGCGTTCTTTCTCCTCCCTCCCCGTCAAACGGGGGAGAGGGGAGAACCTGCGGAAGATACTCTATTCATCTAACACAAGAAGGAGGAGAGACCATTCCCATTAAAAAATAGCAATCTTACTACCAGGAAAAAGAAAAGTATAGATATAAAGAAAAAGGAAATACACCACCAGAATGCAAGCTCTGCACTAGCCACCATGCACGACCGCGGATGTGCGAAGAGCATTCCTCTTCGTATCGTCTCCGGCAATGAGAAACCAACCCGAGAAACACCCTTCAGTCCATTTACTCATAAATCGGCTGTCGTAGAATAGGCTCTCGACGATATACCATATATAACTATTCGTTGAGGGAATTATTCTAATATTTCGAGTGCGTAGTAATTTGATTGACCGAGGTTAGTCCAAAACGGAGGGGGGAGGGGGCCTGGAGAGGCTTATTTATCTTCAATATGCTTAAGAAGTGAAACGGAGCTCAAGGATAATAATATGGCTATCATTAA
This sequence comes from Ceratothoa steindachneri, assembly GCA_963969495.1. NCBI lineage: Eukaryota > Metazoa > Arthropoda > Malacostraca > Isopoda > Cymothoidae > Ceratothoa > Ceratothoa steindachneri. Next base: position 29,807,755 of record OZ018319.1, read on the forward strand.
TAAAATAGAGTTTTATTAATTAAACTATCAACAACACACACAAAAAATGTTTACATAGACGGAGAATGGAAAGGGTCGTGGGAATATGTGACTAATCTGAGGATTAAGATTTGGAGAGATTTAAAAAGGTAAACAAACAAAAAATAAAGGGGGGAATGGTTCGCTAAACCATTTAAAGCACAGGGTAGCGTTGACAAAAGGTTAGATGATTAAAGGTAATGCTCAGCTTACGTAATTACAAAGTTGTTGTGCAGAGGAAGACGATGCGAAGGAATCTTCGGTCCACTGGCGATTTCCAGCAGAAGGGTTCATCGGGGGGTTGTCCTTAGCGAAGGGGAAAGACTGTCTTCGGAGAGTGAGAGCGAAGTGGGGCTCGGAAGTACGTGCGATCTTTGTGACAGCAAATCGGGGATGTTTTAGATGAACAATGCAGGTTATTGTTGAAACCAAGCGTTCTCTTGAAGAACGTTAAAAAGGGGGGAAATTAAGTTATCCTGACGTGATGTCTTGGGAACGAGAACCGTTTCTTGACGAACGGGCTTGAAGAACAATGGCTGTTCTAACGTTGTTCTCTTTCTAAACAACAGGGGGGGGGATCCGTCTCTTGTCAAACGGGCTCAAAGAACAATGGCTGTTCTAACGTTGTTCTCTTTCTGAACAACAGGGGGGGCCTTGTTGACTTGGCGTCTGGAAGGCACGAACCTTGGCACTCAAGGGATATTGTCCTCTCCTGGACAATAAGGGGTTTCTCGAGGTAGAGAGTTCCTATGTGCACAAGGAAGACCGGATTGGCGTGATGCCTCGCCAAGATGATCGGGATCTGATCTGCTTTAATCGGGGAAAGATATGTATAAGTACCTGGAGCCGTCTCCATGGCGTAGGGGATAATTGAGTGGGGAACTTCGGGGGAATGCCCCGGTGGCGCCTGGGAAAATACCTTATCTGCCCATAAGCCTAACTTAATCTGGCAAGATTGACGTATGAAGGCAAAACGGGGTAATGAACCTCCTTGATTAAATATTGGCTAAGGTGGGCGATAACGTGCTCTGCTTCCTCTCGCAGATGCACGTGGGTAGCATGTGTTTCTAAACATGTGATAGCGGCTAAATTTAAGCGGTCTCAGACCGTTCTATCACATCGGCGTCATCCTCTTAAGGCTAAAAAAACAGTTTAACGGCTATGTTGCGATCTGCCACACAGAAAAGGACCTGGACCTGTTGTTGAGCAAAGAATCAACGAAGAAACTCGCCAAGATCGGCCTCGCAACTCGCACTTCCCTGATGACACAACAAAGAGATCCGTGAAAATGCAGGCGCCTCTACCCTTGGGTAGGACCAGCAGTGTGCTGGAAAGATGAAGATATCGAGAGACTGGTATCGGAGGAAGCCAATGAGCCCCTACGTGTGATTGGCCTCGAAGCTCTTATCCCCAAGTAAATCCCTGCACGCCGAACCATCATACTAGGAGACTCGACCCATTCTTCACGGACAACTCTTGTGAGGACATCAAGGTCGAGCTAATTAAGCAACAGAATTGGGCAAAATCGACAAATTCGAAAAATTCGATAACAAAATCAAAACTGAATACACAAGAAGTGAATATAAGGATATACCGTTCTCACGAATGACCCCTCCCTAAAGTAAACAAGAAAAAGGACATAGATGATGGTTTGGTCAAGGAGAAATTTAAATGATATTACGACGCAGACATCGAAAAAATTGAAATGAACGAATCACTCAAACAGGGAATGATTTTAATTACACCAAATCTTGCCACAACTTATCGACCCACCAGTTAAAGGTAAAACAAAATGGTTGCACTTGATTCCAGGCCGTACAGAAAAAGTAAAAGCAGGAAAAGAACAGAAGTAAGTGCCAAAAGCCAACATGCACACATACCAGCGAAGAATAAAAATATTCGCGCTCAACGTTAGCAGGTCAAAAAAAATGTTACTCTCTCTCTCTCTCTCTCTCTCTCTCTCTCATAAAGAAAGTAGAGGGAGAGGTGACGCCCCCTTGTCACGGGAAGAGAGCTTGTGTGTACCTTTGACTTTTCGAGCTATGTCGGCGGGGGTACCTCTTTTGGGTACCCCTGGTAGGGCTTCCCTTGTCGATTTGGTCGAAAACGAGATTCCAGACTAAGTGCGTCATTCCTTCCTTTTTCTACTCTATCCTTCTCTTTTTTTAATTTTATCCTATCTCTCCCACTTATACAAAAATAAAAAAACAAAAAAGCCTACTCCTATCATGTCACTCTTTCCCTTTTTTCCCTCTATCTACATATAAGGACCTAGCAGCTACCTCACGCCTCAGAAGAGAGGCTTTGGAACCTCTATAAACAACGCCAATCGACGCTCATGGGTTGCGAAAGACTAGGACTAGAGGTGTCCTAAGCGTTGGGACACGATGAATGGGATGAGGGTAGTGCCCCGTTAACCCCTTCCCTGGCGCGTAATTATTGACCATTCCCAGTGACCGTTGACGGGTGCCTCTGGTAGCATTGGTCCGAGGTGACGGCCCTTTGTTCCCAGGTTGGTTGCCAGGCCAATAAAAAGCCTTGGGTCGAGTCTCTTGGTGTGGCGAAATATCCATTGAACGCTGCTCTGAGATCTTGACCGTCGTGAAGGGAACGAGTAGGAGTTTAGTACGGGGTGTGCTCCGTTGTTCACCTAGTGAGAAATCGATGGCCCCTTCGGGGACCGTCAGTGCTGCTTGGTTGGGAGCCACGGCACGCCGAGGTTTGACAACTCGGTTGGACGAACAGCAGCACAAGGAGCGTGCCTTCTGAAAGATCCGAAACCTCTCCGATCGATAGGCGGGAGCGACTCACGCGGGGCGAACTCACCACCCCCTTTCTTTTTTATTGAGTGGTCACAAAGTATTCAGAGATATAAAGTGTTCAGCATGACTGGAAAGAAAGGACCTGGTGCGTTAAAGTATACCTGCTCGACATTCCAAAAGGACAAGTGGTGCGTAGATTTTCCGGAGGGGTGTTTCTCAAAATGCCACCCTGGAAGTATCTGCACGGACTGCGTCCTAAGGGCAGAACTTCAGGAGCTTAAGGAACTTTTTAAATCTTCTGCGGAAAAAACACGATGGCTGGAAGAAAAGGTGAAAATCCTCGAATCTGAGCATGTGACTCAAATCCGTCATCTCGAAGCCATCATTGCAGAGATGACCTCCACCAAGGTAGAGCAACAGCAACAAGAAACTCCCAACGACGCGGATGGCTCCTCTGTTGGGCCCTCATGCACCGTGTCGATAGAGATAGGCCAACCATCCGACGTCCCAGAGCCAGCAGCTGCTGGGGTTACTCAGGGCGTCAAAAAGAAGAAAAGGAAGAGTAAGAAAGGAAAAACAGTAAATAAAACAGAAAAGAAAGTAGAAACGGAAGAAAAAACGAAGAAGAAAGAGAAGAAAAAAAACCCAAAAAAGTGGGGAAGAAAGAGGAATCGAAAGAGCCCATACTAAAAGGGAAGCCTCTGTCCTCTGAACCCAAATGCACGAGGGTCATCGTGATTAGTGACTCCCAAGCGCGGGATCTACCACCCTTGCTAGCGGCCCGCCTTTGCACCAGTGTGAAGGTAAGCTGCCTTCCAGGAAAGGGGAACGGAGAAATAAGGGTGGAGACTGAGAAATCCCAAATCTCTGAGAACTCAGTAGTTGCCCTCATGGCAAGTGGCAACGATCTCTACCTACGAGGAGGTAAAGTAGGCGCCAGCGGGAAGATCCTGACCACGGTTATGGGAGGAGTTGACGACTGTGGGCTAAAAACTCGCAGACGTGTCATGGTCGGGATACTCCCAAGACGAGGTCCATCTCGCAATGCTCACGCGAGGAACGTCTCCATAAATCAACGCCTGGGAGATCTTTGTACGGCGGAAGGAGTTTTTTTTGTAGACCCCTACCGCACCTTTTACGGAAGAAATGACCTGTACAAAAGGGATGAAGTGCATCTTTCCTTTAAAGGGAAAGCTGCACTCGCGAACATGATCCAGGATGTTGTGGAGCGGACTCAAAGAAGTGTCAGACCCCGAGAAAAGGACGACGTACCCAAGTACACCCGTGTTACTCCAGGAGCAACCTTTTCTGAAGTCACAAAGAGGAGAGTGACCCCGCCACAGAGAAAGAAAGCAGGAAACGGAAGAGCGTAGGGAGTCCTACAGTCGGGGAATCCCTCAAAGTTCTTCTATTTAATGCGAGGTCTATCAGAAACAAGTTTCTAGAACTCCGTGGCCTCGTAGCAACAGAAGAACCGGAGATGGTGGCCATAACGGAGTCGTGGATAAAAACCTCAAGCCGGGATTTTGAAGGTGAATTCACGATTCCCGGTTACCAGCTCTTCCTGAAAGATAGGCCGGACAGAGAGGGTGGCGGTGTGATGTTGTATGTCAAGGATACTCTCAACTCGACGGATTGCAACATCGTATCCGACCATGAACTACTAGGGGTTGACCTAGAGATAGGTCCTGCCAAATACAGGATCCTGGTGCTTTATAGACCTCCTGCCCAACTCGTTGAAAAGGACAGAGATCTGTACCAGCTACTAGGAGAACTTGTCAAAGACAGAGTGTGTATCGTCATGGGAGATTTCAACACACAAGTTGACTGGAAAACCAGAGAACCCTGTGACGAGAACGCACTACTCCTGGAGTTCGCGAACAACGAGTTCCTGACTCAATGGGTGAGAGAGCCAACGAGAGGAGACAATATCCTCGACTTGGTTTTCACCTTGGAGGACCTCTCTGTCAGCGAAGAGCTCGGTGGCAGTGACCACCGACTAATTAGATTTGTAGTCAAAGTCCCGAAGGCAGGGCCTGCAACTAGTAAATCGATGAAACTCGATTTGAAAAGAGCAGACTTTGCAGGTCTTTGTGCTGGACTGACTGACGCAAGGCTAGAAGTGTGCGATGTTGTTGAAGACTCGTGGAACAGTTTCAAAACCACATTCATGAGTCTTCAATCGCGTTTCATCCCTCTGAAATGTCCCCGTCAGTCTTCTGTTTAACCAAAGTGGTTTAATCGAGAAATAGGCCAACTGCTTAGGAAGAAGAGAACTGTGTACCGGCAATCGAAGATCTCGGGCGACTTTGACAAATACCGCAGGCTAGCCAGGAGAGTGAAGTCCAGCATAGGGGTGGCTAAGTGGTCTGAGGAACTCCGAGTGGCGAGACTCTGTAAAGAGAATCCCAAGGAGTTCTTTTGGATATGTGAACAGCCGTAAACCAATCCGTCGAACGATTTGCCCTTTGAGAAATGAGGAGGGGGCATTAAAGCATTCAGATGCAGAAAATGCTAACCTCCTCAACGACTACTTCTCTTCAGTGTTTACTGAAGAGTGTGGTCCCATCCCCCAGCCAATGGATTCCTACTCGGGGAAAAAGCTGGAGGATATGGACTTCACCGAAGGGGCAATCAAAAAGAAGATCAGTGACCTAATGACGAATAAGTCACCTGGCCTGAATGGCTTTCTACCTAAAGTGTTGAAAGAAGTGTGCGATCAAGTGTCACGAAACCTGGGCGCAATCTTTAGCATGTCAATCCGGACTGAATGCGTTCCTAGAGACTGGCGTGAAGTGGAGGTGACTCCTATCTTCAAGAAAGGAGACCGTAGCCAACCGTCAAACTACCGACCTATCAGCCTGACTTCGATAGTTAGTAAACTCATGGAAAGCATCATGGTGGACAAAATAACGTCGTATTTAGAGTCAAACCTGCTACTGAGGAGTTCCCAGCATGGCTTCCGAAGGCAACGGTCATGCCTGACGAACCTTGTGAAATTCTTCCACTTCGTGTTCAGTGAGCACGATCGGGACAAGGCAGTGGATGTGGTGTACTTAGACTTTCAGAAAGCCTTTGATAAGGTACTACACCACCGCCTTCTACGGAAAGTGCGAGCGCTGGGCATAGACGGAAAGGTAGCCGGCTGGATCGAGAACTGGCTAAGTGGCAGACGGCAACGGGTGGTGGAGAATGGACAGGCTTCTGAGTGGGTGCCCGTTACTAGCAGGGTGCCTCAAGGCTCTGTCCTGGTACCACTACTATTCATCATCTACGTCAACGACATGGATGGTGACATGGTTGCGAAGATTTCCAAATTTGCCGACGATACCAAGCTTGGTATGAACGTTGCAAAGGATGGAAATACATCCCGCCTGCAGGAAGATCTTGGGAAGATTGGGGAGTGGTCGGAAACGTGGCAAATGCCTTTTAACGGGAAAAAATGCAAAGTGATGCATATCGGCCACAGAAACCCCCAATCTCAGTATATCCTTAAGGGCACTGCTATTGAATCCACCGAAACTGAGAAGGACTTGGGTGTTACTATCACTAGCGACCTCAAGTTCTCGAAACATGCACGAGACAGAGAAGAAAGCCCAAAGGATGTTAGGCTATATAAAGCGCCAGTTTGGATACCGTAACAAGGAGATAGTACTTTGCCTCGTTCGGCCGGACCTGGAGTATGCCGTACAATTTTAGAGTCCTTTGTTTCGAAAGGATATCGCGAGATTGGAACGCGTACAAGCCAGGGCAACCAAGCTGATTCCCTCTATCCGACATAAAAGTTATAAGGATAGACTAAGAGAATTAAATCTGTTCTCTTTGGAAACCCTTAGACTGCGTGGTCAGCTCATCGAAGTTTTTAAAATACTTCGAGGGTTCGACAATGTTGACTACCGGGATATTTTCACACTGAGTAAGAACAGAACGCGCAATCACGGCTTCAAACTTGAACTGAAGCGTTACAACCGCAATCTGTGTGGAAATTTTTTCATTTACAGTATCTGCGGTAAGTGGAACGCACTTCCAGTGGAAGTTGTCAACAGTGAATCTGTTGACCAGTTGAAGTCAAGACTAGACAAAGTCTTGAAAAGTAGCCGTTTAGAGACGCAAAACAATTGACAGCCATGTGCCTGCTTGATTGCTAGTCCAAAGGTACCCTCTTTGAATGGACCGTAAGGTCTCCTAGAGGACTTCCTTTTCTTGTTACTCCTAGTAAGAGAAGAAGATCCGGACATCGTCATACTTACAAAACACGGAATTAATACAAGAACAGTAACAATGAAAATACCTAACTATAGTAGCATAACATCAAACCATACCCAGTCAGATACGATGGTGTAATGATGGGAATGAAAACTGGGATCCATTACACTGAAATAAAAGATCTCGAAGTATCCTACTTTGCTGTAAAGATAAGAATGACTACAGGTGACCTAGTAGTAGCCGGAACATACCAACCCTCAAGGCGCCCGTACCTTCCCATCCACAACTTCATTAGACTCTTTCGCCTACCAGCATCAACCATATTGGTCGTAGATCTCAACGTCAGATGCAGGAAGGCAGGCCATACAATCCAAGCAAACGGTACAGGTAGAACTCTGCAATTATTAATGCAAAAAATCTGCTCCACAAAGAAGAACCAGACTTCTTAACTTTTCTCACTGATCGAGCATCCACTACCCTTGATATCGTTCTGACAAGCCCCCAAGTTCAATTTTAATCTCCATACAAAACCAAGTCCCGTAACACCATCCGACCACCTAAGCATGGCCACTGTTCCATATCCACCTCCCCCATCCAAATTAAGATCCCACAGAGAAGAGCAATTAGTAAAATAGACTGGAACAAATCTAAAGAATACCTAAACACGATAGAAATCAGATCTCTAAATAACCAAGGAAAAGATAAAATAGAAACACAATTAAAACCAATAACTGCCTAAATAACAGAAAAAGACAAACTGTACACTCCAAAAATAGAACTTTACCTACACGACGATGGGACGACGAGACCAAAGAGAAAGTAGAAGAATTCCAGAATCTAACTAAAAAAATTATGGAATTGGGCAATACAATGGAAAGGTATCGCAGGCTAAGAACTATCAGAAGTCAAGTAGGAATACCGATAAAAGTACAATCAGATCTGGTCTGGAACAATATTATAGAAAAAATGGACATCGATACAGATCCAAGAAAATCCTGAAATCAATGCAGAAGATTACGAGGATCACAACCAAATGATAAAATAAAAATTAACTTACAAGGTGGAGAAGTGCACTAAAACGATGAACTGGAAGAACACTTCCAGAAACACTGGAAACAATATTTTCCATTTCTCAGAAGGAAAACCATAAGTACAATAGGGAATATGAAGAAGAGATCATCCGCACCCTGCAATTTCAACGCAAAAACAGTCCACCCTATTTACATGTCGACGAGGAGGGACGCAACCCGATAGCAGAACGAATGCTCTTCGCAACGGAAGAGTACTTGGCAGCGGTCAAGTCCTTCAAGAAAAAGCAGCAGGTACGAGCCTCATAAGAAAGGCACACCCAACTAATCTAGTGAACAATGTACATGAGTCAATGTTGAAGATCTGCAATGCCTTTTTGAACATTGGATATTTTCGCAAGCGTTGAAGACGGCAAAGATGATCTTCCTATCGAAACCGGGCAAACTGAAGCACCAAATCGAAAGTTATCGTGCCATACCCCTATTAGAGTTTATTGAGAAACTCCTCGAAAAGCTCCTAAAAAATGGTTGAAAAAATACCTTGAAAACAGGAACTTATACAACCCACAACAACAAGGGTCCAGGAGAAAGTGAGGAACGGAAACCGCGTTGGCAATTATAACAAAAAAAATCACCACAGAAACAGTGCGATGTTGCCAAAGCTCTCGACAGGGTGTGGACGCCCGGCCTGAAGGCTAAGATCAGTAGCCTAAATATAGAAATCAATCTATGTAAAATATTATGCGGCTACCTGGATGGAAGAAAAGCAACTCTACACCTAAACGGCCAAACGGAAAAGTCATTTGAACTAGCAGCGGGTGTCCCTCAAGGAGGGTGTCTCTCTCCAACATTGTACATTATACACCATCGACCAACCTCACCCGAAACACGTGAGTGCAATATATATCCAATTAGCCACACATATTATTACCATCGATAGAAAAAAAAACCCAGAGACATAGCACAAAGGACGTGCAGAGAAATCAAGAACATAAGCGATTACGAAAAACAAAAAAAATTAAGAAACAAGAACAAGTTCAAATTAATTCTCGTGAACTGGCGGAAAACAGCTGATGTACGAGTATATGGAGAGGTGTATCCCTATACCAGAGAAAGGCGATTCCTTGCACTCAAACTAACGACAAAAGAATATACCAGGATATATCAGAGGCAATACACCGGAGAACAATAAGCAAGGCGAGGAGGGTGAATCCAGATTTGAGTTCCAACCCGCCCTCGACGTCCCCCAACGTCTCGAAACTCGGTGCGTTACCCCTGATTGGTAACTCGTGGTCCGCCACTTGGAATCCCGAATTACGCTCCCCACCTCGGGACTACGACCGCGGGACGTCAAGGAGCTTCGCTCTCTCTTTATTCTCCATGGCTTACGGGAAACCTTTCTCCGCCACGAAGAGGCCCACCTTAACGGTAGGCTACGTCTGTACTATTTGGTTAGCCTAGTGAATTGGCAATACGCCCTAGAAGACGCGAGATTACAGTCTTCTCAGAAGGTAAGTATAGGAATCGACCCCGTAATTTATAACCGCGCGTGTCTCGCGAGACAGTATGCCCCCGCTTCCATTCGAGCCCGAGCAGCTGCCCCCGCGCCTGTGCGCGGAAGAGGCCGACGAATAAAAACTAGGTCTCAAAGAAGAAAGGAGTGAATGGGAGGATGAGGTTTGGGCAATTAGGGGCGTATTGTTTGGCCCTGACGTTCCCTCGCCGACTTCCCCTTCTCCTCCTTGCATACATATCCCCCCCCCCACACACACCGGGCCACCTCCCCCTCGCTGTGGAGGTTGGGGCGGCCGACCCCGTCGGGATCTCAGTCCATGGTGACTGGTTGGGTTTCCCTGAGCCTGTGGATGTTCTGGCAGTTCAGGCTCCCCTCCCCCTGATATTTTTTTCCGTCCACCGGAGGACCTTTGGGATTGGAAGAATTTAAGGGATTTCAGGTTATCGGAGCAGGAGCGTCTTCTGGCCTACGACCCTGGACTGGCAGCTGTCGTGGAGGCCCCTAATCTCGTGGCTCCCCCTCAAGAGGAGAACGACCTAGAGGCTATTATGGATGCCGACCCTGGACTTCGTGCTGCAGTAAAGGTAATTGAGTAATTCTGCCCTCCTCATGCCGTCGCTCCGGAACCTGTACCTCCTCCACTGGAGGGGGCTCCTGACCAGGATGCACCTCCAGAGTCTAGGTCGAGTCCGCAGAGGACGCGAATGGGAAAGACAATGTTGAAAACGAGGTAAACGTATTCAACTCCCTCGAAAGGGTGCGGGGAGGGGGGCAAGTGACAAGGATACATTTGCAACTTCATTCTTGGTTTGGTTTGCCAGGGCGTCCCCTTGCGAAGGCCACCGCTGGAAGCGTGGTCAAAGTTTTCTTAGGTTCATATAAGCACTATACCACAACTAACAAGGCTTTAGCTGATTGTGTTAAGACGCAGCACGATGTAGGCGTTCTGGAGAAGTCTGAGTCCGTCACCTGCGCCCACCGGTTGTTCCTGGTCCCGAAGAACAGCGCCAAGGATCGTGTCGTGTATGACATGAGCCCCTTAGGTAAGTCCGGTCTCTATAACCCACCGTCCTTCTCCCTGCCCTCTTTAGAAAAGGTCCTGGCTGCAGTTTTACCCCAAGCCTGCGCCGCCAAATTGGACTTAGCTCATGGGTTTTATCATATCCCTGTCCACGAGTCCGCCCGTCAATGGTTCGGCGTAAAGTGCGAGGGCACCTTATACCGGTTTACCTATCTTCCCATGGGTTTTGCTGGGGCCCCGTTTATTATGCAATCTTGCAGGGCCACCATCTTCTCGGCAATGGCAAAAGAGTTTGCGTGCGTGGCATACACTTACTTGGACGACGTGCTACTGCTGGGGGGAAAAGATGACCTCACTCGACTCATCAGTCATCTAAGGGCCTCCTCCCTGGGCATCAACGAACGCAAAAGCACTTTTATCCCCGTTAAAAGCCTTACATATCTTGGTGTGTCTATAAACCTGACTTCGGCTTCCACTCGCCTTACCCCGGGCATGACTAGGCGCCTCAAAATGGCCTTAGACTTGGCCCCCTACATCGCGCCCTCATCACCCTTCTGAGCGCGCTTAGGCGGGTTACTCAACTTCGTGTGCGGCGCTGCCTCCTTCATCCGGTTCTAGGTGCAGCTCGCGTACGCTAGGTCCTCTAGGGTTTTCCTGCTGAAGGACCTCCTCTCCTCCGCCTGGGTACCCTGGTCTCCACCATCATCCACCTGGGGACGTGCCTACTGTAACACCCCCGAGCTCTGCTACTTCTCTCCTCTTGCGAAGCCCGTCACTAGCCATGAGGATGGGGGGGGCGAGTTCGTGGCGCTCCTATCGGGTTTCCTCCGTTCCCCCCCCCCCTCAGGATATTCTCGGACTCTTAGGCCTCCATCGCCCTCCTGAATAACGGGAGAATTTTGTCTTCATTATTATTGTAAAGGGTGTTCCAATAACGGACCGATTTTAAATGTGAGTTAAGTTTATATACCTATTTCATGTTTGTATAACCTCCGTTTACTTTTTTTGTACAGAAGGCCGACCTTATCTTGGATCCCGTCGGAATCGAACCCGGCTGACGCTCCTAACCCTCCCAATTGTTGGACGCGGGCATCCATGACGTCATTGGTGACGTACTCGCCCTACCCTGACGTCACCATCAGGGTATAAAGAACGACGCGGGATTCTCCAACGGGATTCCGACTGGACAGAAAAACGAACACTTTTCTTATGTAAACTTTATATAGTTGTGTAAACAATAAAGGGGTGCATGTGTGCACACCAATAAGCCAAGTCCTACACGAACGTGTGAAAACCGCTAAAACAAATTGAATGAAACCATACGACAGGAAGATATAAACTAATACTTAATAATGAAATCTGTCAAATCCGATATAAACAACGATTTGACGGAAGCAGAATAAAGACACTACGAAATACTAACCGAATATAGAGAAAAAAACAAAAAAAACAAAAACACAAATAAGATAACCGAAAGTGACAACTTAACCAGAAAGCCAAAATAGAAAAATGAAATTGAAAAAACAAAGTAGATAACCGATGAGACCACAAATAAAAATAAAATTAATGAGAATCCCGAAGAGGAAAGAAAGAAGATAAACAAAAAAAAATAATGCGAAAAGCAAAAAAGTGCGAGAAAAAACACAAAAACAATAAATAATGCAACAAATGATAAAACGCTCAAATGAGCAAACAATAACAAGGCTCAATACACACCGAAGAAAGCAAAAAACTTAAAATAAAAACAAACACGTTTTCCAGGCAACCTGACACAAATCAGTATTGTTCGCATCCATAACACCCCCGTAATTTACTCTTCTTCACATCTATATCATCAACATTACACAATATTTTTTAACTATCCTATCTCAAGATTGAAGATTTATTAAGTAAGTAAATAAGTTACATTACATTTCCTAATTGCATCATAAAACATAAATAGACCAAGAAATTGCTTCGCCACTCCCCCTACGGGGAGGGGGGAATAGACAAACTAAGATGAAATTATTATTCAAATACTAAAAAAATCGCCTTCTTAAATTATAGATTTAGTGAAGAAATAACTTTGGTAAAAAAAAACATAAGTCATAACCAAAGTAAGATGAAATTATTTTTCAAATACTAAAAAAAATTGCCTTCTTAAATTATAGAGTTAGTGAAGAAATAACTTTGGTAAAAAAAAAAATAAGTCATAACCAAACTAAGATGAAATTATTATTCAAATACTAAAAAAAAATCGCCTTCTTAAATTATAGAGCTAGTGAAGAAATAACTTTGGTAAAAAAAACATAAGTCATAACCAAACTAAGATGAAATTATTTTTCAAATACTAAAAATAATCGCCTTCTTAAATTTTAGAGTTAGTGAAGAAATAACTTAGGAAAAAAAAACACAAGTCATAACCAAACTAAGATGAAATTATTATTCAAATACTAAAAAAATTCGCCTTCTTAAATTATAGAGTTAGTGAAGAAATAACTTGGGTATAAAAAAACACAAGTCATAACCAAACTAAGATGAAATTATTATTCAAATACTAAAAAAAATCACCTTCTTAAATTATAGAGTTAGTGAAGAAATAACTTTGGTAAAAAAAAACATAAGTCATAACCAAACTAAGATAAAATTATTATTCAAATACTAAAAAAATTCGCCTTCTTAAATTATAGAGCTAGTGAAGAAATAACTTTGGTGAAAAAAACATAAGTCATAACCAAACTAAGATGAAATTATTATTAAAATACTATAAAAAATCGCCTTCTTAAATTAAAGGGTTAGTCATTATGATGATTAAATTGGGGACAAAAAGAAAACTGAGGAGATGAGAGAAAACACATAAGTTAAAGTACGAAAATAAAGTGTTCACGCGATAATGGATAATCAAGTTTTTATAACATAATTTTCATTCTTTTTAACTTATTAATGAATAAATAATAAATAAATTCACATAATCTTACATATTTTAACTGTTTAATTTCATGTACTTATTATTTAGGAAATCACTTTGTTAATATTGATATTATAGATAGCACATATTTCGTCATAATTTATAAAGGTTATTAGTTCTTTTTACATTATTTTATATGTTTTTTTATACAATGTTACAATTTTTTTTACTTTTATTATTCATTTAGTCAGAATTATTTTGGATTACTTCTATTATTAAATCGGTCGAAAGCTTTTTTGGGGGGATTCACGCTTTATTTATTTTAAAACCCTTTTTCTACTTAAAGTCTATTTTAAAACACGTTTACTACTTTACTAATCGGAATTAGTTTAAGCACTTTTATTAGTCTAAATTACTTTTATCATTTTTGCTAATTTAAGTTCTCTATTTGGTTCACATACAAAATGTATTTAAATTCAGTCACTTTAATCAAAATTATTTTAACCAGTTTTATAGTTTCACTTTTCTAATTCATATTTTGGTCACATATTTATTTTAAAACACTTATAATTAGTGATCGTAGGCTATATTTTCACCTCATTTTAGTTGTTCTAGACCAAGGATGGTCAACCTGCGGCCATTACAAGGTCCAAATGCAGCCATTTGAGGCCTTTTAATAAAACATACATTTTTATTGCTTTTGTTTTCTTTTTTGATTTTATGAAGATTACATTTTAATCGTCTAGCAAAAATAACTAATCTATGAGTATAAACCTTTACTTGCTAAAAAATTAAGTAAAATAAAAATTTGCCACCCTCGCTCGACGAAAACAATATTCATATTTTCGCACGAATGGCGATTTGTTTCTCTGAAATAAGATAATTGTACTAAAATCGTATCTCCTTTTTGTTTTAATGAATCTTTCTAAAACTTTAACGAAATACACTGAAATGATACCTTTATTGAGGCATATCTCGTACTCTTTGTCCCTCTCGTTTGGTTGCTACAGGGCCGCAAAGTACGAAAATGATAATTTTTTTTGTATTTTTAGTTTTATATTGTTTAGTATTTAGTTATGAAAACTATTGATTTATATTTTATGTACACAAATGCGCACAAAAATTAAATTTGTACTCTTAAAAATCACAACTCTATCTTAATTAAGCGCACTTTAATTAGCACTATCCCGCACTCTCTGGCAGCCCTGATTGTCAGTATGCTTTAAGATCTCTAATGTTGTGTAGGTGCCTAGTGATTTGTCTTCTTTAGACAGTTCTGATTTGTGTGAGTTTTGTTAAATCCATTTTATAGTGAGAAAAATCATTTTAACATTCTAAAATGTCCTCAAATTCATTTGAAACTTTGATTCATTATTTTAAGCTTAGTTCTTTAATTTAAACTTGGTTGATTATTATTTGTAATGGTATTACCCCCAACAATGGCTCCAAAGACAAAATAAAAATTAACCGAAGAAGGAAAAGTATTAAATGAAAAAAGGAGCTTGTAATACTTTCCTGTGCCCAATAAAGATAAACTGCTTAGTTTAATATGTGATACTATAATTTCATATCTGAAAAATATAAGTGAAGGAAGAAAAAGACGTAAGCAGAAACTATTTTAAAATAAGAATGATGCCATTAAAGCCACTTATAAATTAGCTCTTTTATTAGGAAAAAGAGGGAAACCATTTACTGATGTTGTGATTATGAAAGAGTCAATCATAGAAGTTGTGAGTTTCTTAGATCCTGAAAAGCTACAAAAGTAAGTATAAAGAACTTCCTTTTTTGAGAAAAACAATAATAAATAGTCAACATGAATTAGCTTGAAACTTAAAGGAGCAACTTAATGCAATAATTAAAAAGGAAGTATTTTATTCCATAGCTTTGGATGATTAAAACTGAAATTACTGATTCAGCGTAGGTCTTATTTTTTTCGTGAAATAGCGGAGGTTCTTCAATCTATTGAAGAACTACTTTCTTTATGTACCATTAAAGATTGAAGTCACGGAAATGACACTTTCAACGTTTTTCAAGAGAAATGCCGAGAAGCAAAACTTGATCTTGTTAACCTAATAAGTATATGCACAGATGGTGCTCCTTCCATGAAAGTTTCCCGTGAAAGATTCATTATGCTGTTAATAAAAGAACTACCAAATCCAGATTCTTTAATTCTGTTTCATTGTATCAGGCATCGGCAAAATCGAGCTGCAAAATAGACCACTCTAAAAGACACTTTTGATAAAATCAAAGGCAATGTTAACTTTATCAAAAGCAATCCCACTCGTCCTCGTCAGATTCGTGCCATGCTCAAGAATGACATGAAACCGAAATTGTAGACTTGCTATATTATTCTCAAGTTCACTAGTTTTCTAGGGAAAGAATTTTGGACAGAATTTTACATTTGAAAAAACAAATAGTCAGTTTTTATAGTGATCATAATATATGTGTATTGTGAATTGATGGATGAGGATTTTATCAAAAACGCTGCATTTTATGTGATTTAAAAACAAAACACAATGAATTAAAAATATTACTTTTGAAGGGAAAAACAAATCCACTTATAACATGTGAATAAAAAAGTACGGGCAGTTCGGAAAAAACTGGTATTTGTAAAAAAAAATATTCTTACTGGGTTTGAGTTAGCAAAAGCTGAAGAACATTTCTCTCAAATGAAACAAGTATTAAGGAAACAAGAAGAACCATTGCATCATTTCAATTTCCAAAATATGTATCTTTTTTTGATACATTAATTCAAATTTATAATCAAAGATTCAAAGATTTTGAAAGACATGAGGCATCTTTAAAGCTGGCTTTTCAACCTCACCTTGTAGATGTTTCTACAGCATCGGCAGATTTGCAGTTGAAGTTGATTGACCTTTCAGAAAATAATATTATGAAATCACAATTTGATATATAAAAAGATCCACGTGAAATTTGTAAAAGTGCAATTGATTACCTTCGTCTCCCTCATCATGCTCGGAAAATGCTTTCTTTTTTTTCACCACTTATTGCTGTGAATCATTTTTTTCATACATTATGCAAACGAAAACAAAGTTGAGAACTCAACTCACTGATGTATATTTAGAAGATCAACTCAGAACTTCGCTGAATGTACTTGAATTCGTCAAATTTGCCATATGGAAAAAGATAATCATAGTCATTATCTCATTCCCTTCCCTGGCATTTGCATTTTGGTACCGCCGTCCTTAGTGCTCCAATAATCTTCTGCGCAGCTGGTTCCAGGTATGTCCTTTTCTTGTCCTCCTTTTTCATTTTCAGTTTTTCTATTTTCTTCCGGAGCGCTTCCTTGCGGGTGGGAGACATCTCATGGAAATTGCCATGTGGTTCCCTTTACAGTTGACGCACTTCGGTCTTTCGCTTCTGCACTCCTTACAACCGTGTCGGTATGCTGAGCAGTTCGAGCAGGCCACATCCGAAGCCTGACATTTTTTTGTAGTGTGGCTCTCAACAGCAAGGCATCTAAAGCAACAGTCCAGCGGCACGAATTCCTCTGCCTCAATTTGTTCTGGTGCGATTTGCTCTCTGAGCCATTTCAATGCTCGAGAACACGACTTTTGACTATGTTCTGTCCCTTACCGAATTTCTCTACCTTTTTTATCATCACCAATTTATGTTTGCTGCACAGCTTGGCATTAATTTCTTCACATATGTTCTCTGTGAAGAACGGGTCGAGCCACCTTAAGATCATGGTTCTTAGTACTATGATCTCCTATGGAACGGAGGCCTCAAGCTCGATCTTCTGTAGGGTTTTTTAGCCTCCTCGGAGACTAGCCGTTCCACATCCTCCATTGTGGGACAAATCGTGGCGTATCCTTGCGAGGTTTCAATAAGCCGGATGAGAGCGATGTTGAGGATGCCGTAAATTGTCTCCATTACGGACATCCTGCTCGGTTTTGTCTTCCTACCTCCCCGAATGGTGCGGAGGGGGGTTCGCTTGTTTTCCTGGGTGATTGACCCTATGGGATTTTTCAGGCAGCGTCTTACTCTTCTGTCTTGTTGTTTTTTCTTTCTTTTTACTCGATAAAGGGATATTGAGCGAGAGTAAAGCGATTTATACTGTCTGGATTTTCTTCAAGGCTTCCCCTTAACTTTTCCTTCTTTGCAACGGCCAGACAGGATGATAGCTCAGACTCAAACTTGCACCTTATTTGCTATCCTTATGCTCCTTATCGAGAGGGGACGGTCTTCAGTCAGTTTACTGAAATGAACTCCGAACGAAGAATCGAGCGCCTGATAAAGGAGGCAAAGCCAAGGACATGTGAGTTAAGGAAACGCCTATATTTGATCAAACTTGAAGAAAGAAAATCCCCAGAATAGACAGCATTGCCGAAAGGAAGTTAAAGTGGTCACACTAATCTGAATACCCGTCGGATGGGGCTCCGAGAGCATTACTGCTCTGTAGTTTCCAGTTTAGAGCGTATAGATGCCATCTCATGAGAGCAGAAAACTTCAGGAAGTTGAGGAATGGGCAGCCGAAGAGTTTTTGAGGGTAAATAATAATGAAAAAAATGGGTAGTACAGTTAATAAGCTGAAAATAGTTGAGGTGATTATAAACGAACTAAATGAGAAGGGAAATCATTTCCCGAATGTGCTAGTCAGGAAGGACCATGATGTATTTGTAATATGTGAGCACGGGTTGGGGAGAGGGAAGTATGAAATGAAGCGGCAAAATTATTATACCTACACTAAAATTCACTTCAATGAGAGATACGACGGTATAATAATTGCTGTTAAGAAAGGTATTGAGCAGAAAGATTTTGAAGAGTAAAAAGAAAGCTATTTGGCAATAGAGTTGTATACCCATAAGGGCCCAGTGGTAGAGTGGCATTTTTGAGTGAAGGAAGTATAAATTTCTGACTTATCAAGGGATTAGCGTTGAATTGGCCATCGGAAGTGTTAAAGTTTGGAATTTCCTGTATAAGCGCCGATTCAATTAGATGCCTATGTATATAATTGTGAGAATTATAAATTATTTTGCATTATCAATGTCAATTCAATAGTATTCATTTGACATATAGAGAAACAAACTAGAAGAAAGAGATCCACGTCGCATAGCGCATTTATGTTCCTTCATTCTCTTGGAGAATCTGCTGCTTACACTAATATATACTTGAGAGCAAAATTTGCAAGGGATATAATAAACTCCCTGTTCTTTATCGATGAATCTATTTTTATACAGACTATTTCGGATCGTTTTTTCGTATTAAAAGGTAACATTGATATTGTTTACACGTGCTAACCTTTTTAAAATTAATTAATTGTGGCGAGTATGGGAATTTAATATAATAATTGTCACATACATTTTCCTTAGGATTAGCTGTTGAGTATAAGATAGATCTGGCTTTATAATGACATTTTTCTATGAACCAAAGGGGATACTGCAGCTCAATTAATGTTTGGATGATCGTATTGATTTCATCCTGCAAGAAACAAGGGTCACATATGCGATATGCTCTCGGGAACAGGGAAAAAACTACGGCCCTTTTGACTGATACGTCATGGCACGAGAAATAGTGAATATAGGCATTAGAGTTGGTTGGTTTCCGGTAGAGGGAACAATATGCTTTGTTGTTTACTTTAGATATTTTTACATCCAGAAATGAAAATGAGTTGTTTTGTTTCCATAGCGGAACCAAGTTATGGGATTAAGTAAAATAGGGGGGAGGAGAGGTTTCTCAAAGTTCTCCATGAACAGATTACATAGTATCGGGGAAAGGGGTTGACCCATGCTCAGGCCATATTTCTGTCTGTAAGAACAACCCTTGGCTTTAAACACATTTTCTGTAACACACAAACGATCCAACTTTACAATTTTATTACACGGCAAGGGTAATGTTTCAATCTGATATTATACCTTCGATTTGTTGATGATACGATTTTAGTATTCGAACCTGAACAACAATCCTTTTCTTTTTTTGCACTACATAATTGAACGCCATAATAACATAAAATTCACATACGAAAAAGAAAGAGACGGCAAACTCCCATTTCGAGATATCCTCCTAACCCACACTTCAACCAACTTCACCACATTGGTCTATCGGAAATCTTCTTTTATCGGTCTTGGTATGAATTTTTATAGTTTTTGTGTCATTAAATACAAAATTAGCAACATTAAAACTCTCGTCTATTGAGGCTATCAACTATCATCTGACTATTTTCTCGTACACAAAGAATTTGATTTCCTCAAATCTTATTTCCAAAATAATGGGTTTCAGCTTACCATTATCCATCAGTTTTGGGACAAAATATACTATCCACCTCAACCAATTGCCACTGTTCCCAAGAATCGTCGCTATTGTCTCCTCCCAGATACTGGTCCCCTTAATTCTCACTTACGCCGTAAACTTAATAATCTTCTGGAAAAAAAATTCACACACACTAACTTTAAAATAGTTTTCATTAATTTTCATTTAAGACAATCTTTTCGAATTAAGGACAGACCCCCCCCCCCTACCCTTAGATGAGCTGCTCGGTTGTTTATAGATTTATTTGCCCCCAGGTGCCACCGTGAAACCTATATTGGAAGCACCGTCCGCTCATTGAAGGCTCGAGTCTGTTCCCACCTAAGCATAAGCCCGCGTACTGTCTCCGGTCTCACTAATAGAGAGATGTCGCCCATTCGTGATCACTCCATTCAATGTAAGATTGATATTTCCCACCTAAAATTTTGAATTTTAGGACATTACAAAGATCCTACCTCCCTTCATATTCTGAATCACTGTCTATAAAGCAATTAAACCCCGGTCTCAATACTGATTCTACTGCCTTCCTCCTCCTAATTGGATAAATCTCTTAAAAAAGTTTACAATCTACCGATCCTATGACGTCACATACAAAAATCTCTCCCTCAGTCCTCTGCTTTTGCTCTTCGCTAAAGGTTAACATTATTGTGTTTAAGCAATCAAAAATTTCAAAGATCCCAAACATAACCTGATTAATTAATATTTTCGTTTCATTGTTTTGTCAGTGTAAACCCGCCCACATTTTTACAGTATCAATTTCAATTGTCCTCTATTTTGATCACAATTATAATTTCTTGTGATCATAGCTATTATGTTCTAACTCTATCTCTTTTATAGAACCAGATGATGGGTAGTGTACCCGAAACGTCGTTATGATTAAATGAGAACTGTTACCTGTCTCATTCTCGGATTCATTGATATATATATATATATATATATATATATATATATATATATATATATATACAGTTGTAAAAGTTCGACATCCCTTCTTTGAGCGACCGAAAGCTATCGGCCGGTGTGGTTTGCGCGCAAACTAGCACGTATCCTCCCGTAAGCTTAAATGCTTGAAGACACTATGTGTGGAGAAGTGATACACAGAAAAAAAAGAGAAGAGATCCTACTGGAGGTGACCACGAGAAAAATCAAAGGGGCAAAAAAAAAATTGCCCGACAAGGACTCGAACCTCAGACCTCTGGTTATCTACACCAGAGGTCTGACTGAGGTTCGAGTCCTTGTCGGGCAATGTTTTTTTTCTCTTTGATTTTTCTCGGGGTCACCTCCAGTAGGATCTTCTCTACTCTCTTGTTTTTGTGTATCACTTCTCCATATATATATATATATATATATTTATATATATATATATATATATATATATATATATATATATATATATATATATATATATATATATATATATATATATATATATATATATATATATATATATATATATATATATATATATATATATATATATATATATATATATATTTATATAGTGGCGGCTCGTGCTCATTTGGTCCGGTGGGGCCCGTCAAATAAGTTTAAAAGTACACAAGTGGTGACAACCCATATGATATTAAAACTTTCGGCAATATACTGTACAGATGTATTACACATTTCATAAAAAATTATAATGGTTACATTTATTTATATAAATATTCTCCTCTTCTGTTTTTCTTGAAGACAAATTGTAATATACAATCAGAGTGGTTTGGAAAGAACCGGAAAAACATTTCGATAGCTTTCGTCATTGTATTTCTTAGTAGTGTTTTGATGCGTTTCAGAGTGCTAAAAGAAGGCTTAGAATCGGCCGTGGACACAGGCGTGATTACAACAATCTTCAATAACTTTGATACTTCTGAGAAAGTGTCAAAGGGTTCATTTCGGAATCACATTTACGAGGAATACCACTGAAACTTTTAACACAACACTTGACCTTTAATTCAGATGTGACATTTTTACTTTGTGCAGCATCAGTGGTGGATCCAGGCTAAAAAATTTGGGGCAAGGCTCACCTGAATTTCTCCCTCTGAGTAGCCTGAGAAAAGGGCGTTGATGATAATAATGGTTATCTTACACAACATTAATAATAACTAACAGTATATCACACAGGAATGAGCACTACTGACTCTCTCAAATCCGAATTTCTTTTCCACACATCAGAAAATTATGAATTATGTTTCTTTTTTGCAGTTTTTGGACATCAGCTAAAGTATAATACTGAATTTAATGATTATTTTTTAGATTTACCTGCATTTTATGCATGTATCATATGAGCTACATTCGATCGCAACGGTTTAAAAAACTGTTTATATATATATATATATTCAATATTATTACATAACTTTTTTCTGAATAGCAGAATACAAGTATGGCTTAAAAATAAATATAAACATAAACGGGTCTGAAATTGAGGGGGATGGAGGCTTCAGCCCCCTAGCCTCCCCTCCTAGATCCGCGCCTGTGCAGGATAGGATAATTTGTTTCAATTGCAGTGGAGTGGTCAATTGGCAATTCTTGGAGATCAAGAATGAACTCCTTAGAATCTACAACAGAAAAAGAGCAAAATACGAGGGGTGGTCAATAAGTTTTGCAATTCGGATATAAGGAAACGAGATATGAGGAAAAGTGTTTTATTATTTTTTCAATATAACTACGCTCGACTTCAATGCACTTGCGCCACTTGTCCCTGAGGCTTCGAATTCCCGACAACCAGAAATCTGCCGACTACTGTTCAATCCACTCCTGGACGGCGAGCTGGACATCTTCATCGTCCCCAAACCGGCGTCCACGCAGTACAGCCTTGAGCTGGCGGAATAAAAAATTGTCGCTAGGGACCAGATCTGGACTGTAGGGGGGATGGTTGAGCTCCTCAAATGCGCACTCGCGCAGGGCAGCTTGTGCAACTCTGGCCTTGTGGACTTTGACGACGTTGAAGTCAATCATGGGGCCTGAGGTTTCGAAGGTTTCTAGCGACCCAACGGGAAGAGACCTTGGTCATGGCCAAATTGACGTGGATGATGTTGATAACACTTCCATATGATATTCCAAGTTCTCGCTCGATTTCTTCGACCTTCACCCGTCGATTTTCGAGGATCATCCTCTCCACACGGGCCACATTGTCCGCGTTGGTCACGTCTGACGGGCATCCTGGACGGGGGTCATCTTCAAGGGACTCACGACCAAGGCGGAACTCCCTATTTCAGCGAGCAATGGTTGCATAGGAAGGGGCGGTGTCGGTGTACACTGAAACCATGCGTTCATGGATCTCTTTTGCATTCTTGCCTTCCTTGGTAAAAAATTTGATCACTGCGCGGTGCTCAACCTTCTCCATTGTTGAAATATTTGTGACTGACGATCTGCGATCAGCTACTGCTTATTAAATAGAGAGGGCAGGAGCGTGTGAATGCAGGTCCTGACTTGTCATAACTTGTCCTAACACCCCCACAAACAGCCACCCCCTTCCTCTGTTTAGCCCTACCGATTCGCAAAACTTATTGACCGCCCCTCGTATTTCTAAATTACTAAATCTAGTCTTCATATCGTTTGTAATTTGAATGCAGGCCTATTTTGCAATCACATTCAGTCTGTCATTTTTTGTTATATATATATATATATATATATATATATATATATATATATATATATATATATATATATATATATATATATATATATATATATTGTCTCTTTTTCCGTCTTATGTTTGGATTTTATTATAATCTTCATCTGATTTGAAGATTTGCTCACGGACGTCATTTTGCCATTGACTCATAGATGATTCAAAGTCCTTTATATGCTAAGTAGCAACTCTAAGGGCATCTTGGGGCCTCCATTACTCGGCCCCAAAATTGACAGATTAGCGTGAAAGAAAACGAAGCAGACAAGGGCGGTTCGTTACTGTCCCCCGATTCCATTGAATTTTGTTAGTGGTCTAAGGGCCAACTCATTGTGAGCTCAAACGGATGTTAAAAATCTAAAATGTTTTAAGCTCGGTAATTGCAATACTTTTATGAAATTATAAATGATGTTACTACATAGTATGTGTTCCTTGACAAAGTCTCATATTTTTAATTTGGTTTGGCCCGGCCCCTCTGGCCCTTAATAACGAGCCACCCCTGATTATATATATATATATATATATATATATATATATATATATATATATATATATATATATATATATATATATATATATAGTCAAATGATGGCTATTATTAGTATCAATCATGGTGATCATTAACTTTGTAGAATCATATGAAAAATTTTCGAGGCTCAAGCATGGGATACCCTTTTACATGTCTGGATTGTTTCTTTTTCTATCTTGAAAAATGAAAGTGACTGGAAAACATTTACTACTAAGTCGTTCACTAAAGTAGTACATGTCAATTCGAATTGTATACACATAAAGGCATTTTGTGTGTGTGAGCGCACACTTGATCTTATCATTTTTATCAGAATTATCTGATAAAAATCTTTACTTCGGGTAAATAACAAGAAGCTTTAGCTCTACATAAATGTCAATGGACACTATTGGGCACACGTGTTACAGTCGCTGTCATGCTGCGTGAAAAGAAAAAAATGTCCGGAAGAATATGATCGAAGGCCAGGTAGCGGGCTTGTCGTTTTTTCAGCCTCCACTACGAGTTTCTCTAAAAGATTTAGTTCAATATTTTGCATTGGATATCCGCCACACACAAATACCCAGTGATTTGGATTAGCCAAGGGAGATCAAATTTAAACGATGCTCCTCTATTTTACATCACCGCTTTTTTCCTACTTTGGTCTTTCGTTTCACCCTTACATCATCTTCATTGCAAAGCAACATGACAAGAAGCTTTCCTCTTCCTTCCTTCGCCCCTGCGGACCCATCATATTTTCAGCATTAGAAGCATCAAAATAGTTTCCTGCCATTATTATAACCCCAGTTCTAGAGAAGCCAGAAAGAAGGAAAAATAATGGCGTTTGTAGCGAGAGTTTATTTTAAATCAGGAAAGAAAAAACAAACTTATGTAATCGAGATCATTTTTGCTGATTAGGGAGAAATGAAACGAGGGATATACCGAGCGCCCCAAAATTGAGTGCGTACTTAGATGAAATTGAAATCTTTTATAAAAATTTCTTGTTGAATTATGTTCATCATGTTCAAACTATGCTCTGCACAAAATTTTAGTGTTTCTTGTACAGGGTGTCCCAAAATTTTAATTTATTTTTCAATCCATTTCAGAACCCTTTAATAATGAATACAGAAGAGCTGATTTTTGTTGTGATAGCTCGTATCAGAAGAGCGAAATTTAATGAAGTACGAGAAAAGTTCCAAAGAAAGTTTAGAAAAACTGGACCTACAGACAACGCGATCCGTTCACTTGTGAACAAATTGAAAAGAACCGGATCCGTACATGATGAGAAAGGAATAAGACGGAGAAATATTGAACCAAACGAAACTTAACCAATTCGACAACTGTTTGAAAATTAACCAAGAACTTCGGTGAGAAATAGACTGGCTTCTTTGATACGAGCTATCACAACAAAAATCCGTTCTTCTGTATTCATTATTAAAGGGTTCTGAAAAGGATTAAAAAACAAATTAAAATTTTGGGACACCCTGTACATGGAACACTAAAAATTTGTGCAGAGCACAATTTGAACATGATGAACAAACTTCAACAAAAAAATTTCATAAAAGTTTTCAATTTCATCAAAATACTCACTCAATTTTGGGACACCCTGTACAGTCGGAATGTGGTGGATAATGAGAAAGAAGTAGCATGGAGAAAAGGTTAAGGATGGCAAAGTATACAGACCTATTCAAACTTAACCAGTGAAACCGGAAAAACATAATGAACCTACCGGAACATGTGTGAAAAAAGAGTGCACACACTTTAATGTATAAAACACTTTGGGAAAGATTCGGATCGATAGCAAAGCGGTGGAAATGTTGCAATGCAGAACCCCATTCTTCTACCCCTTATCAACGTTAGGGGCCATCAAAGGAACTGGTCGCGTGCGCAATTGGCCGATGCGTGCAGCCAGATTGATCGGGCGTCCGAAGCTGACGGCAAAGACCGTTGGCGAATTATTTATAATTTATTCATTTATAGTAATTAGCTCTATATTTATACGATACTATTCTTAGTTTGGCTCTCACTCTCTTTCTCTCTCTCTCTCTCCTTCTCTCTCTCTCTCTCTTTCCTTCTCTCTTTCTCTCTCTCTCTCTCTCTCTCCTTCTCTCTTTCTCTCTTTCTCTAGCTGCTTTTGTGGAATCGAGGTGTAAATTTAGAGATGTAATAAGTCTTTCGGCGTACTTTAAACTCAAAGGGAACCACAACTGTATTCGCTTTGAGGGGGGAAAGCCAAATTGGCTTGGATTACAGATGTGTTGGTAAAGATGAAATTTAAACCACTAATAATATTCATGGTCATTAAGATCGAAGCCAACAAATTCACACGCAGAATATTGTTTATTGATTAGCAAACTAATCTTTTATGCTGTTAGTCATTGCTACTTATTTAGTTGTTGTACAGAAAGGCATAACACAATCGTAGAAATACATGGCTGGCCATTTTCTAACGTATTACGACGGACTGGGAATGAAGGCACATTGTCTTAGCCATTGTTGTAATGAAATGCTTTCGTAGTTCTAATAACAGCATAGGTCAATGATTATACACCCAAAATCACTACAAAGTCATTATGTAAATCTTTTTCCGCGTCTCCCGCAATTGACGATCTCATGTCAAACGAATCCATTCGGATTTAAGAAAATGAATGAAAAATCCGAAAAGTGGATTTTTTTTTAAATGTCCCAGCAATGGCGTTTCAGGTGTCGAACACTTTGTCCCAAAGAGAGCATCTGCTCTCATGCCATACCCTAGCCTGCCCTGTCCTGCACTCCCAAAGTCTACAGTTGTATTAGGGCTATATATTTTTTTCACATTTTCACACCCCTATTCCCTTGAAGGAGGACTATATAAGCAAAAGTGATTAAAGTTAATCTTAGAAATAGGTTTCCATGAGCGAGGGATTGATTGCTGCTGCATCGTGGGAACCAAGGATGCTGACAAATCGAAGGAGTCATTTCCTGGGTGGAGCTAGGAACGCAAGGCAGAAAAGATGTGATTTTATCAACTTTCTTATTGCATAAAAGATGTAGCAACTTTATCAAGTTGGTCATTGGACAAAAGATGCAGTGATTTTATTAAATTTTTCATTGCTTAAAAGATGTAATTTTATCCACTTTCTCATAGAACAAAAGATGTAGTAAATTTATCAACTTTCACATTGCACAAAAGATATAGTGATTTTATTACCTTTCTCATTGCATAAAAGATGTAGTGATTTTATCAACTTTATGATTGCATAAAAGATTCAGCAAATTTAGCAACTTCCTAATTGCATAAAATAATGTATTCATTTTCTGAACTTTTTCAATGCATAAACGATGTAGTGAATTTATAAACTTGTTCAAGGCATAACAGATGTAGTGATTTTATCAACTTTCTAATTGCATAAAAGATGTAGTAATTTTATCAACTTCTCATTACATAAAAGATGTAGTGATTTTAGCAACTTCCCTATTGCATAAAAGATGTAATAATTTTATAAAGTTTCTCAATGCATACTAGATGTGGTGATTTTATATTCTTTTTCTTTGCTTAAAAGATGTATTAATTTAATAAAGTTTCTCAATGCATACTAGATGTGGTGATTTTATATTCTTTTTCTTTGCTTAAAAGATGTATTAATTTAATAAATTTTCTAATTGCATTAAAGATTCAGTAATTTCATCAACTTTCTCATTGCATAAAAGATGTAGTAATTTTATAAATTTCTCATTAAATAAAAGATGTATTGATTGTTTTGATCAACTTTCTTAGTGCTTAAACGATGTATCGATTTTATCAACCTTTGAATTGCATAATCGACGACTGATTTTATCAACTTTTTTATTGCATAAAAGATCTAGTGATTTTTGCAACTCTTTCATTGCATTAATGATGTAGTGATTTTATCAACTTTCTCATTGCATAATAGATGTAATGATTTTAGAAACTTTCTCATTGCATAAAAGATGTATTGATTTGATTAATTATATTAAAGATGTAGTGATTTCATCAACTGCCTCATTGCATAAAAACTGTATTGAGTTTATCAATTTTCTCAGTGTTTAAACAATGTATAGATTTTAGAAACTATCTAAATGCATGATAGAGGAGTGATTTTATCAATATTTTCATTGCATAAAAGATGTAGTGATTTTTTCAACTTTCTCATTTCACAAAAAATGTAGTGATTTTATAAACTTTCTCATTGCATAAAAGATGTATTGATTTGATCAACTTTATCAGTACTTAAAATATGTCACGATTTTAGAAACTTCCTAAATGCCAAATTGAAGAGTGATTTTATCAATTTTTTCATTGCATAAAAGATGTAGTGATTTTATTACCTCCGCTATTGCATAAAAGATGTAAGGATTTTATTAAGTTTCTCAATGCATACTAGATGTAGTTATTTTATATCCTTTCTCTTTGCTTAAAAGATGTATTAATTTAATCAACTTTCTCATTGCATAAAAGATGTGGTTTTATCAACTTTTTCATTGCATAAAAAAGATGTAGGATTTTATCAACTTTCTCATTGCAGAAAAAATGTAGTGATTTCATAAACTTTAACATTACACCAAAGATATACTGGTTTTATTAACTTCTCATAGCATAAGGATGTAGTGATTTTATAAACTTTCTTAGTGCATGAAAGATGCAGTAATTTTATCAAATTTCTAATTGCATAAAAGATATAGTGATTTTATAAACTTTGTCATTGCATAAAAGATGTATGATTTTAGAAACTTTCCCAGTACATAAAATATGAAGTGATTTCAGCAATTTTCTAATTGCATAAATGATGTAATGATTTTATCAAACTTTCTCATTGTATATAAGATGTACTGTTTAAAAAAAAATCTCATTGTAAATGGATGTAGTGTTTTTATTAGCTTTCTCATTTCATAAAAGATATAGTGAATTAATCAACTTTCTCATTGCATAAAAGGTGTATTTATTTAATCTTCTTTCTCATTGCAAAATAAATGTAGTGATTATATCAACTTTCTCATTGCTTAAAAGGTGTAATGATTTTATATACTTTCTCATTGCATCAATGATGTTGTGATTTTAGCAATCCTCTAATTGCATAAAAGATGTAATGATTTTATCAAATTTCTCATTGCATAAAACATGTAGTGTTTTTAGCAACTTTCCGATTGCATGAAAGATGTAGTAATTTTATCCAATTTCTAATTACATACAAGATATAGTGATTTGATAAACTTTGCCATTGTATAAAAGATGTATGATTTTGGAAACTTTCTCAGTACATAAAATATGAAGTGGTTTTAGCAACTTTCTAATTGCATAAAAGATGTAGTGATCTGATCAACTTTCTTATTACATAAAAGATGTATCGATTTAATCAACTCTTTCAGTGCTTAAAAGATGTAACGATTTTAGAAACTTTCTAAATGCATAATCGAGGACTGATTTTATCAATTTTTTTATTGCATAAAAGATGTTATGATTTTTGCAACTTTCTCATCGCATAATAGATGTAGTGATTTTCTCAAATTTCTCATTGCATAAAAGATGTACTGATTCTATCAACTTTCATATTGCATAAAAGATGTAATGATTTTATAAGGTTTCTCAATGCATACTAGATGTAGTGATTTTATATTCTTTCTCTTTGCTTGAAATATGTAGTAATTTAATAACTTTCACTTTGGATGAGAGATGTAGTGATTCTATCAACTTTCTCATTACATAAAAGATGTACTGATTTGATAAATTTCTCATTACATACAAAATGTAGTTATTTTATCAACTTTCTTATTGCATACAAGATGTTGTGATTTTATCATCCTCTCATTGCATAAAAGATGTAGTGATTTTATCAAATTTTTTATTGCATAAAGGCTGTAGCGAGTACATCAACTTTCTCATTGCACATAAGATGCAATGGTTTTATATAAGATTTCCTTGCAAAAAGATGTAGTGATTTTATCAATTTTCTTATTGCCTAAAAGATCTAGTGAGTTTTAAAAATTTCCATAGCATAAAAGATTTAGTCATTTGATCAACTTTCTTATTGCATAAAAGATGTAGCGATTTTAGCATCTTTCTAATTGCATAGAAGATGCAGTCATTTTATAAACTTTCTTATTTCTTAAAAGATGTGATTTTAGCATCTTTCTCATTGCATAAAAGATGTAGTGATTTTATTAACTTTCTTATTGCATAAAAGATGGAGTGATTTCACCAACTTTCTCATTGCATAAATGATGTAGTGATTTTAGCAACTCTCTAAAGTATAGAAGATGTAGTGATTTTATCAACTCTCTCATTTCCTAAAAGACGTAGTCATTTTTTCAACTTTCTTTTTGTGAGGACTCAAGGTTGATCTACGAGCAATGCGAGAAGGATTACCAATGATAATTGCTCCGAAACACCATTTGCATTAGTGGCAATAAAGGTTTCGGAATTTCTTTAGGTTCGGCCCACTGTATAAGCGAACTATTCGGTCTCTTAGGGCTCCTACGCCGCCAGGGGGCCACTGCGATCGCTTGAAGTGTCAAGATGTCATGATAAAACGTTTACAAATAAAAGCAAAACAATGAGAAGTAATATAAACGAAATGATATTACAGAAAAAAATATTTTTAGATCCTTGGCATAGTTGTTACACTAATAGGTTATCCTGCTGCTTATTGCTGCCACTGTGCAGTCGTTTCTTACAAATAGTCCAATTAATATGGCACATTTATACATCCCTCTGAATATTTAACAGTGCAATAGCCAGAATGATAAATGGATGATGTAAACCAACTACGAATAATGCAGATGATAGTGGATATGTTACACTGACAGTGTAGTCTATGAAATGATCAACTATCTTGTGCAGTTGTGGTGGTGCGGGAGGGCCCCCAAATGAAATTCTGCTTAGGACCCCACAAAGGCTTGTGCCGGCCCTGCATTTCTTAAATAAATAAATAAGCCCACAACTATTCTTAAATAGGTGCAATTGTGTACAGTGGAATGGTGGTGTATCGGTAACTTATGCATACTGAATAGTACTACCTGAGCTTATTGTATGACCCTGGCAAATAATTTTCACCCAATAAACATTAACCTGAAAAGACTTCTAAGGTGAGTCAGATACTTATGAATTAAACACCTGATGTAAGGGTGAGAAAGTATGAATTCGAACGCGCCGTGTGGCTTAATTTTCTCAGACCTAGACTGGCGCCAGCTATGTTTGTTTTGATTTATGACCATCCTTCCCAACTCTGATAGCGTTGACCGCCCGTCTGGTCGCTGGTGTCTCCCTCGTCTCTCCCTCCCTGTGGGGTAGAAATAATTCTCTCACTACCCCCCGGTCGCTTCGTCAAAGCAGCGCTTATCAAACTTCCTTGTTTGCATTGTCTGACGCCATGCTATCACTTGGGACTTCGCTCGTCTCGCCCCTTCCCCTACCTCCAGTCGAACTCCCCTATTTAAGACGAAGTGCATAGTTCTCATCAGAGAATGCGAGCTAGAAAGTCTTGTCAGCCAGATCAAGTGCACCTGTACCCCAGTCGAACCGAGCTTCTTCGTCGTGATCTCTTGAGCAGATCCTCTCCGTAATCCGCTCTGTTCAGAGGAAGATTCCCACTAATTTATTACGTCCCGGAAAACTCTCCTGGGCTTCGCCTCTTCTCTTCCGTCTTCGTGGGGATTCTACGCCGTTCCGTTGACGAGTCTCTACTGTGGTCGCCCCCCTTCCCCCGGAAGTCGGAGTAATCGCAAACCCGTTGGAGTTCCCTGAACGCTCATACCCCGAGTTCGTTCTACGAAGACCTGGCCACTAGTCTTCCGCTCCCGTCAATCATCCGAGGTAATCCAGAATGCTACCCTCGTAAGTCACCTCATTCTCTCAAGTACTAACAAGATCCCGTAATCGCATAACGAAAAGATTTAGTAATCTTACTCCTCTTATTTAAACCAGCCTCCATTAATTCCTGCCCGCTATGATATTCATTGTCACGCTAACCTTTGTGCTAATTTCTATTATTATTCTTGTCTCCATATTTAATCATTTATCTTGTATTAAAGCTTATTTTTTTAGAGGTGTTTCCTTAACTAATTCCTGAGTTGAATCTGGCAACGAGTTCCCCTTTCGAATAGCCAACCTGTAATTAAGTCGCACTCTTACTTTGAGAGGCCACTGCCTTCCCTTCGCTTCATACCTCCCTGAGTACAGGGCCGAGATTTGCCGGTCTGACTCAATTACGTAAGTACCCATATTAGACAGTGGGACATACTGTGTCGTTCATCGACATAAGGGATTATCATAATTGGAGGAACTCCTAATCAGTAGAGACAATAAAAAAATGAACGTCCTCTACCGTGAGTTCTAGTCTATAGTTTATTCCTACTTTAGTAGAAATTATAAAGAATGAATTGTTGAAGACTATGGAAAAGTGATATGCTCTGGTGACGCTGCCTTATGCCTGTTTGACCTTCTGGATGAACCCTCGTTAGAAGGAGAAAAAGGCAGTGCCTTCACAAGTCCCGTGTCGTGCCCAACGTGAAGCATCCTACAATTTGCCAAAGAGAACTGCCATGAACTCAAAATGGTACCAAAACGTGCCTCATCAGTACCTTTTCCCAACAATTTAGGGTCAATTTTGGATGATAACTGCATTTTGAACATGTTGACGTACACTCGTCACAAAGCGAAAGCAATAACAAACTTCTTGGCAGAAAATATCATCGCACATTTGGGACCTAGGTCAGGGTATTCGCGAGATTTTAACCAAATAGAAAATTTGTGGGCGATGATTAAACTGGCAGTTTATAAACAGAAGTCATCAAATACTCACAAGTTGAGGGTGCTTAATAAACAAAAATGGAGAAATATCAGCGAAGATATCCTCACAAATTGGGTCTCCATCATGCCAAAACGAATCGAAGCAGTCCTGAAGATCGAGGGAGATCATTGTAAATAGTGACTGCGCTCATCCATTGAATGTGTTTATTAATAAAATGGGTTTGGGCTCTAATTTTTCATATATTTCACCTTCATCTTATGATACAAACATAAAAAAAACAAAATGCAACGTTTGATCACTTCTATTAACTTTCTTATATGAAAAAATATATTAGTATCAAAACTTTTTAGGTAATAGGATAGATATATTACAGTGAATGAGAGGGATAAGAGTAAGAATGAGGATGATAATAATGATGACAGATGTGCCAGGCTGCCTGGCAAACGCTGTCACTTTCCTTTTATTTTTATCTTACTTTTGGTGATATTTTGATTGGATCTTTTTCAGCATTTGACTCTTTGTTCTAAGAGTTTTCTCATTTGAACTGTTTTTTAATACCTGAATATTTCATTGTTTCTTTTATAGTTGGTTTTATTGGTGTAAACTTGCGTGTTTTTTATTTTTGAAACTTGTTTTATTCGGTTATCTTGTTAACTGAAGATTGGTTAGGTTTCTTGAATCTTCTTTCTCTAATTTTTAAACTTTTGTTAGTTCAACGTACTGTTTTCTTCTTTGCTTAGTACTATACTATTTTGAACTACGTTCAAGAAGTTTTCTTGTATTTTAACACATATTTTCTGGGCACGTTCTTGTATGACTTGGTTTAGCAATTTCAGGTTTGGATGTGTTTGTTATAAAACGAGTCACTTGGTTTTGGATTCTGCATTTGGTCATTCTGGTCTTAGAAAACGTGTGGATCGGAATTATCGGGTAGGTTAATATTGGTCGTACGAGAGCGAGCTAAACTTTTATTTAGGTTCCCCTCGGAGAGACCTCTAAACCTTTGAAGAGAAATGAGGGCTCTTTTTGCCTGAGGAACCTTCTCGATGGCATGCGCATTGTATCTGTTCTTTGTTATTTTAAGGCCAAAGACACTTCCCTCTGTGCCATATGGATACTCGACGTTGATGGTTGTTATACGTTGTGTCTCTCTTCTGTTTAATCGTATTATTTTAAATTTGTTTGTGTTCATTTCGATTTTATTTCTTTTCTCGAAATCATTGACGCGTTTTTATTTCGCGTGCAGTTTATTGCGCTGTTTCTCGGGTTTTTATAGTCATTTGAAATAACCTGAGAGATGTTTTTCGCCAAATGGACGTACATAGCGTAGTCTTCAGTGGGTTGCAGGAAGTCTCTGGTGTACGCGGTGTAGAGAGTGAGACTGAGACACACTATCTGTGGCACCGTGGGCTCGAGGGTGAACGTTTGACCGGTGTACTGGTTGATGATAATTTGAGTGAGGTTGTTTTGCAACTGGAGTTCGGCTAGTTTTATTTTCAACCCTGAAACTCATACCTTATCGAAGGCTTTGGCAACGACGCGGACTGTCAAGTCCACTTTGTTGCCTCTTACCAATTTGACCGCGAGCATTTCGGTAATAAGTGCCAGTGCTGTGTCTGTATATTGTTGTCTTTTGAATCCATGCTCTTATTGGTTCTGCATATCGTTGCCTCCTAAGTGGTTCCTTAGTTTTTGTTTATGAGTTTTCCGATAAGCTCCAACAGTGAGATCAGTCGGTAGCTTTCGACTTGGTTTTTGAATTTGTCGGGCTTGGGTAGGAAGATCTTCCTTGATGACTTCACCGCGGATGAGCAGTTTCCCATATTAGACATGTGGTGAAGATTTTTACTATTGTTGTATGTATAATGTTCGGTTTATTTTGAATGTAGTGTTTAGTAATTCCACTTATTCCTGGGATTTTGTGCTTAAATTAATTTAGATCTGAGGTAAATTCCTATAGTGTGAAGGGCCATCCTTCATTCCTTTGCTTCATTTACCCGTGAATAAAGTGTGAGCACGAAAACATTCTCTTCTGTTTTGTGACTCGTTTTTCAAATGCTATTACGAATTTTTGGTTTTCTTCTGGGATGATTGAGAATATCTTTGTCGAGTGTTTCCTAAATCGTTTTTCGATCTCTCTGTCGTTGTTTATCGTGTCATTTCCCTCTTTTATACAATTTTTTCATTTGGTTTGGAACCTTTTGGTTTCATGTATCGGTTCCCAAATCTCCATGGGGAGACCTAGCCTTCCCCCCATGACCAGGCAGAAATTCCATACAGTTTGCCTGGCTTTCATCGCTTTTCGAGTTGGCACCTCGTGTCCTGAGTCACGGCGGACACACGGTGCGTGCGCTTGACTCGCTGACCAGTCGGATCGCGCATCCTGACTCACACGCCTGGTGATTGCGAGCGTGATGTCATTGAGCTGAAGCAACAGCCAAGCACTTCGACATCGACACCTTGTAGATCCGACAGCGAAGCCTAATCTCACCATGAGGAAAAGGAGGGCAGGAAACTCACTTCTCTTTTTTCGCATGGCACACTCACACTCCTCGCAGCTCCAGTGGACGTTGACAACTTCATTGGAAACAAGGCGGCCACAGATTCCGAGAAAGTGGCCTTAATCAACCAGACTGCCACGTCGGTTAAATCTCTACCCTTCATCGAAGAAGGTGGTCATAAGAGGCGATTCCAACCAAGCTGGTGCATCACATTCCCCTGGCTGAAGTACTCGTTGCTGAACGAGGGTGGATACTGCGTTACATGTGCACTGTTCGACGGAAATACGGGCGGAGTTGGAGACCATAGGCTGGGCATCTTGGTGTTGAAGCCACCGAACTGCTCAGCAGTCACAATAAGCACGGAGATCACGCGATAGCTATGATGAAAATTGAGGGGTTTGTCGACACTTTGCGACATCCGACCTGGGCTGTCGATACCATGCTACGGGGGAAGAAGGAGCAAATTGAGACCAACTGGCGCCTGTTGGTTCCGATCATTGAGAAAATCCTTTTCTTCAGGCGAAATATGCTGCCTCTCCGTGCTCATTGAGATGACGGTCCATTGGACTTCTCTATTCCGAGCCAAACGGGAGAAGGAGTCTTAAGAGCGCTTCTGCGTTATTGAGCCTAGGCAAGAAATGCCGACGTCAACCACCTCCTCACCAGTTTGGCCAGCCAAACCAACTCCACCTCCATTAGCAAGCCATTCAGGACGAGCTGATCGATATCACAGGTGGGTGACACTGCAACTTCTGTCCAAAAAATAGGTCTCTTATTCAAGAAGTAGAATTCATGCTATTTTGACATTATGAACAGGTGGCACCATAATCATATTTCGCTTTACAGGTCGATTGTTGCTAAAAGAGGTCTTTGTCGGAGTGCCAGGGTATTCGCAGTGCTAATGGACGAGACCACGGACGTCTCAGGGAAGGAGTAAGCCACCACTATCTTTCGACACGTCGAAGAGGACATCACGGAGGACTTTCTCACTTTCGTCCATGCTGAGAACCTCACCGATGAAGGCCCCTGGCCCAACTGCTCATTCGCACCGTACATGTCCTTGGTTTGGACATGTCAAACTTCCGAGGCCTTGGGTCAACGGAGCGAGTGTCATGATGGGGAAGTTCAGAGGTTGTGTAACCATCATCATGAAGCAATAGCCCCTCGCCAAACCGATCCACTGCTTTAATCACCGACTGAACCTGGTGCTGACCAAGGCCTGCGATGTGAATAAAGTGAAACTTACCCTTCAGACGCTCAACGAAGTTCATACCTTCATTTACTCCAGCAACAAGCGGACGCTCCGGTTCTCCAAAATCGTGAAGCTTTCCTCAGTTAAACGGGAGAAGTTGGTGCCTTTGTGTCCTACCACATGGTTTGAACGGCATGATGCACTCCTCGTGTTCATCTAGTTTCTGCCTCACATCGTTGTCTTCATAGAAGAGGAAATGAAGCTGGATGCCAATGTTGGCATCTTACTCGCCGCGATTAGGGACCCTCGATTTCTCATTAAGTTGGTTGCGGCGGAGTCAGTTTTGGCTAACACTCGAGCCGAGCAGGACCCTATAAAAGAAGGACCGTAACTTGACATTTGCGGACGCAATGATTCGTGAGATTGAAACTGTTTTAGCCAAGTTCAGAAAGAATGCCGGGGAGCACTTAAACACTATTTACAAAAGCCAAGGATCTCTTGATTGGAGTGGACTCAGCTCACGATGATGTCCTTGTTCCCTGAGTCTGTGCATGATAGACACAGCGCGCGAATATCCCAGCCGGGACTGCTGATGAGTACTATAGATGCTCGGTCTATATTCCATTCGTTGATCTAGTGATCGCCGAGCTGAAGAGAAGATTTGACGACGATACCGTTCCAGTTGCTATCCGGTTGAAGAAGCTTCTCAAGGGCTGAAAAGCAGACGTAGATGTCGTCCATAATGGCGCTAAGCTCTACGAGGGTGATGTTGAGTCACTGGTGCTCGTGCAGGCGGAGGTACAGCAGTGGACAAATTTCGCTCCGGTCTTCGGGACTGTCAAGAATGCGAAGGAGTACGCTGAGACCCGCATGTTTCCGAAAATCGCAAAGCTCCTGACCATCTTAATGACTGTCGGTCTCAAAATCAGAGGCCGAACGCTCATTCTCAGCCTTGAAAGACATACATGAGGAGCACCAATGGCCAGGATCGCCTAAATGGCCTCGCACTACTCGCCAGCCACAATGACATTAATGTTTCGAATGATCAAGTGATTGACAAGTTTGCAGAGAAAACCTGCCGTCTCCTCTACATATTCATCATTTATGCCTATAACTTATTTGTATGTATTCAGCACTGATTATTTGTACGACCATACATGTATTACTCGTAAAATTATGACCATGATAAGCAGCTTTAACAAATTTCCACTAATAAAAATCCTGGCATCGGGCCCCCTCATTCGTTTTTTTCTAGAACCGCCACTGTTCTGGTGATAAGTTCATTCTAGATTGTTTTCATTCTTGTTCTTATCAAGTTATATATCTAGGATCTCAGATTTTTCAGACATACGTATCCTTCCGTCTTTCCATGTTGTTGGAGTTCTTCGATGGTGTTTTTTATTTCGTCCATTTTAGTTTTTATTTCACCGTTGTATCTTGGTCTTGAGATTTGCTTGTAGTTTAACTTGGGTGTGATGGTCTTGGAGTAAGCTTCTAATTATTTGGCAGAAGCAGTTGTCAAGGGTCTCGCTGTTCTAGCCCGTGAGATGATCTTTGTATATATCTTAATTAGTTTTGTGTAGTAATTTTCTCTACGGTATTTTTATTTGGATTGAAGAGGTGGAGCTTATGTAATAAACCTGATGTGGTCTGAGGGTGGTCCGGGGTTTGAAGTTGTTTGGTGATTAAACATGAAACTAGAGTTTGTTGAAATAATCTATGTTGTGGTTGATGACTCCTCGTTTAAGAATTTGGGAAGTCAAGACCTTCCCTGCACTATGTTCCTCTTCATGGGAAGTTATAGGGATTTTCCGGTATCGTTGGTGAGGATGTGCAACCTGCCTCATTAAATCTTGCATTCAGGTACCTAAGAATAACTGCTGAAGATGGGTGGCGGAAGGTCCTAAAGAGATGTGAGTCGGAAGACGCAAGCATCAGGAGGGTGTTGATATGCCCCTATTATAAGTTCTCTTGTAGTCATTTTCAGCTTGATAGCTATATATGACTATTCTAGGTCTTTTATTTAGAAGAGCGCTAGTCTTTTTCTGATTCCCATTGTTGTTTCGTCGTAACGTGTTTGGGTAGGATTCGTGGCTATTATGTTATAATTTGGTATTTTAATGTAGTCTTCTTTCAGGTTCATTCAGTGTTCTGTAATTATAATTAAGTATGGGTCTATTTTTCTGATTATGTTGCTATATAATAAGTCTCTTTATTTTCCATCCGTCTGCGTTCAGGGTAATCATCTTGTTATTTAGTTACATTCTGATGTATCTCATTGTTTGGTTGATTTCCCCTCTTTCCCCTTTTTGTCTGTGTCGGTGACTTTACATGGCCAGAGCGTTTTTTGCCAAAATTGGTCGGTGCTAGAGTAAAGCAAGAAATTGCTTAAATTTCAAAAGGTCTTTGCTTCAGTGGGTTGTTGATTTCCGCATTGTCGTGATCCGAGTCGTAGCCCCATTAAAATTTTCCTTTTACAAGCCTTCGATAGTCTTTCTGTTTGGTTACTGCCAGAAGTGGTGGAGATTGAAATTCATATATATTAATATTAAATGGTTAGGTGTTGTTCCTTTTTGGTATTTGTTTCTCTTTTTCTAGTTGTTCGTGCATTGTTTTATTTGTTTAGGGGTCATCGAAATTCTGTAGAATTCGCTTGATGATGGGTTTTCGGGGAACCACATTGGTTTTAAGCCGTTCTTTGTGATCATCATCTGTAATTCCTCAAGTAAGTACCGGGTCTTGTCATTTTGACAAAGTAAGCATGTAAAATGCACAACATGAAGTCTAGCTTCATAGTATCCTTGATTTTCACGACGGTTTTCTGTTCAGGGGTAGACCTTGCTTTGCGTACGTGGTTGTTTTCCGTTTTTCCGTTTCCTCAATCATCGCTTTTTTTCTCGGTTTTGGTGATTTACCTCTTCATTGAGCGTGACATCGCAGTTGACTTATTTCTTAGTCAAGCTTTTGCAATCTTCTCACTTGTGTTCCAAGCTTGCGCATTCAGAACACTTCTAGCCTTGAAAGGGGCATTTCCTCGTCGCGTGCTAGTCCAGTGCGTAATACTTAAAGCACACCTGGACATAAATGAAGGTTTAGCTCTCTATCTGGTCTGGAGCAAAGTTCGTGTAGAACGCTAATATTCCTTGTTCCAAGACTTTCGAGGCCATTTCTTTTTTTGTTTTGTTTTTTAATATTACCTTGAAAACATGCGTGTGTGTGTTCTTCTACTGAGATGGCGACTCTTTTTTGACTGGATCAAGTGAGTTTTTGTCTTATTTCACAATGGCAATGAAAAGCCTTTAATCGCTCTAGCATATGCCGCTGGAATTCCTGCTAAGAAAGTTCATTTATCACCACTTTGCATTAAAAATAGCAAATGAAAGATATTAGGAAGGCTATGGATCGTCAAGGCAGTGGTTTTAATGTTTAGAGGCCAAATTTAAAGGAATTTCGACAAATGCAAAGCTGATAACTACAGTGATTTGGTAGATACCATATTCAAATCTTTTGAAAAATCCGATGTAGGATGTCTCCTAAAATGAATTTCTTACCTTCCCACATTGATAAAGCGATGAGCTTGATGAATGCTTTCATCAAGGGATGTTTGGTATGGAAAATAGATATCAACAGAACTTCAACCTTTATATGATCGGTGACTATTGTCAGTTCCTGCACAAAGAGAGCTCTTGATCCTACAAACGAGAAAAAAAATATACTTAAACGAAGTTTTACTTTAGAAGAGAAATATGTTTATTTATAATGTGTTTATTTATGCGTTTTAGGGTTGATGGTAGGACACAAATGGTAACTCTGCTAGCGAAATTCCCATCCCTGTCTCAAGTTAGAATAAAAGAGGAAGTACATCCCTACTATCATTATAATTACTTGAGCATAGCTTAAATAAACAATGCTACATAAATGTCCCATAATGTAGTAAGCAGTTAAAAGGATGAAAAGATAGAGGAAAAAAATTAAATTTGGTTATTCTATACCATCAATTTAGTAGAAACAGTTGTTTTTCTATCTGTAAAAAAGATTAAATTTGTTGCCTAGTGTAATTAAAGACCATAAGATATTAAAAATACCAGCTATTAAAAACGTTGTCAAACATTTAAACTCTGATATTGCACTTAGTGCATTGGTGCAAGCAATGTTAGTCAAATTAGTGACCTATGAATTTATTTAACGAATTTTTTTTTAAATGGTTTGGTTTGATTAAGTAAATTTATTTAATATGAATATGCATGATGTAGTAGGTTGAAATACTATTACATAATTTAGTAGTTGGAGATGGAACAGCTCTTGCTTGCGTTTCTTTTGCTTTATTATTATAGACGAATTACTGAACAATGGCAAATTATCAGATTTTGAACCAAACCTGGAAAACAACTCCAAAAATACCAACGATGTGCACTTGTATGAAAGACAACATTATAGTTAATTAATCAAGTTTTTGTAATTAAATTGTCAGTGTAAGAAGACTTAGACCGATTGCTTGAAATGCCTAGTAGAATTCTGTATCTAAATAAGAGATCCCCTCTCAATCAAGATGGAGAGGGAAGTAGAGCTTGATATCAGTTTTACTTCTGTATCAATCATTCCTCTTCCATTTCCCTTCTATTGTGCCACAAAGCAAACTAAATGATCTTAACGATCAATGGAGGATTGCTTACTACCAGCAGAAAATGTATCAATTCTTACAGAATATACCATGATTTTAGTATAAGTTAAAAGATATGAAAGATGGGCTTCATACTCTAAAATACGAGATGATATCCAATTTCTTGGATGATAAATTTAACTTAAAATAACATTCGTCTGAACGTGTCGTGAATACATTTATGCTAAGGAATTGTGTTGAAACCAAACTGGAAAAGATAGACTAAAGATCTGAAACTAGAAATAAAATTGACTCCAGTACTTTGAGCTGTACGCAAAAGATAGCATAATAACATTACAAAACAAAGAAAATGAAATTCTAACTCTGAAATATATTGAAGAAAACATGATTCATTACTGCAATTCACTTAAAGAAGTAAGAAAATTTACTTTCATTGTTATTTCAACTTTTTCCCCAACTTTCTGGGGGAAGGGGTTTGAATTTTGTTTTTTATATGCCCGATCTTAAAAAGGCAGAGTTAATCTCACTGTTAGTCTTGCTGTCAGTTGAATTTTACAATTTCATCCATCCATTTTCCTCTCTAACTGTCAACCTCTCTACTTGGACCACATAAGATATTTTTCAACATCCTTCTAGCCGATTTAGACGTGAAAAAAAGAATTTGTGTAGGTAATGGACCTAAATAGTTCCTATTTTAGCCAATAAATATGATTTTATATTATTGATTTGTGAAACGAAAAGAGAAAATTAATTTTACACTATAATATTTTAAAATTTACTTTATAATAAAATGTATATGGTTTTAATTAAATGTCCTACACTGACCTACCGTAGAAAAAAATGTGGCATTTGACCTACGGAACTATAGTCAACTAAATATATTATATGTTCATTCGTAATTCTGTAGCTAACATATTATTCACATTCTAGAATATCATCTCTGATTTGATTTTTAGAAATACTTTGATTCCTATGAAGAAAGAGTTCCGTTGATAAATCAGGTTTTGAATTGCCTTGATATAGGTGAAGTTGTTACATTCCACATTTAGGGGAAGAGTCTCATTTCCAACTTAGGGGAAGTGTTTCAGTCAAAATTTATAGGAAATATTTCATTCCCAATGTAAGGGAATTCTTTCATTCCCAATTTAGGAGAAGGGTTTCATTCCCAATTTAAGGGAAAAGTTTCATTCCCAATTTAAGCAAAGTGCTTCCCAATTTAGGAAAATTGTTTCATTGTCGATTTATAGGAAGTGTTTCATTCCCAAGTTATGGGAAGTTTTTTTTATTCCCTATCAAGGGAAAGTGATTAATTCTCAATTTTGGAGAAATGTTTAATTCCTAAAAATTAGGGGAAGTGTTTCATTCATAATTTAGGGGAACTGTTTGATTTCCAATTTAAGGGAAGACTTTAATTCCCAATTAATGAGAAGTGTTTATTTTACAATTTAGGGCAAGTGTTTCAATTTCAATTTAGGGGAATTGCTTTATCCCTAATTAGCGGAAGTGTTCCATTGTCAATTTAGAGGAAGTGTTTCATTCCAAAGTTAGGGGAAGTGTTTCATTCCTAATTTAGGGGAAATGTTTTAATCCCAATTTAGGGGAATTGTTTCATTCTCGATTTATGGGAAGTGTTTCATTCCCAAGTTATGGGAAGTTTTTTATTCCCTATCTAAGGGAAGTGATTAATTCTCAATTTTGGAGAAATGTTTAATTCCTAAAAATTAGGGGAAGTGTTTCATTCATAATTTAGGGGAACTGTTTGATTTCCAATTTAAGGGAAGACTTTAATTCCCAATTAATGAGAAGTGTTTATTTTACAATTTAGGGCAAGTGTTTCAATTTCAATTTAGGGGAATTGCTTTATCCCTAATTAGCGGAAGTGTTCCATTGTCAATTTAGAGGAAGTGTTTCATTCCCAAGTTAGGGGAAGTGTTTCATTCCTAATTTAGGGGAAGTGTTTTAATCCCAATTTAGGGGAATTGTTTCATTCCCAATTAAGGAGAGATGTTTCATTCTCAATGAAGGGGAAATGTCACATTTCTTATTTAGGGTAAATGTTTAATTCCTAATTTAGAGGAAGTAATTCATTCCCAATTTAGGGGAAGTGATTCATTCCCAATTTAGGGTAAGGGTTTTTTTTTCAAATTTTGGATATGCTTTTATTTCTCAATTTTTGTTCTTTCCCTTTTCAGGGTATACAAGTCGACTTTGTGCATGAAATATTGGAACATTTTTTTGTCCCCCAACATGTTTTGGTCAACCAAGGAAAAGACACTTTACGTCGATGCCTAGGATTTAACAAAATTTTATGGGTTCTGTTTTTGCCAGGTATTTTGAATTCTGTAACACAGAAAACTTGTTTTTACTTGTACATAGATAATCTCGTGATAATTTCGTTGTTTGTTTAATTAGATCTGATTTGTGATGGACCGTGTGCTTCTTGGAGTCCAACATCAAGTACCGGTCTAACAAACAGGCGTAGTCGTTCTGCGTCTGCGCATTTAGTATTAAATATCGTAGATCATAGATAACGTGTGTGTGTAGCTTTATTCAGATGCAAGATTTAAAAGTGCACATGCTTCCATTTTCAGTCCGAAAATACCCTTGCACCTACATTTACATGTATGTATATGAATGTGGTGAAGGTGTTATAAATGAAGGAGAGTATTAAGTTAAAGTAGTCATAGTG
The DNA here is from genome assembly GCA_963969495.1 of Ceratothoa steindachneri. NCBI lineage: Eukaryota > Metazoa > Arthropoda > Malacostraca > Isopoda > Cymothoidae > Ceratothoa > Ceratothoa steindachneri. The sequence continues at coordinate 29,851,337 of OZ018319.1, forward strand.
ATGTAATGAGAAGAAAGTGGTAGATTACCAAAGGAGTGGAAGGTGCCAGGAAGTCTTATTTTTGGCATTTTTTTAACTTCCTTTTCGCATTTTAATTCTAATTATGTATTTTTATTTTGTCATTTTTCAAATCATTATTATTTCATTTTTATTCTTTGCTGGAGCTTATTTTTTATTTGCATGGGTATTTGGATTTATCCGAGGATAATTGCCATTTCGACCAATCCAGGTTTATTCCATGATTAGTAAACATAACTTTGACCATTTTGAGTTACTCTATTTAGACCACTCGATGTTTATTCCTTGATCAGACAATACTATTCATGCATATGTAAGTAAGTTAGCCAATGCGCCATGTGGTGTCTTGGTCTGCAGAAACACACCTATGGGGATAATTTCATCCCTTTTATCCTTGAGACTCGCCAAGAGGCACTCCTCCGCCCCCCAGCCTGCCTTCGACACATTTTCCCTACGTCGCAGATGTTGAGAATCCACATGGAAGAGGAAAAGACTTGACTAATCAGATATGAGGAAACTTCTAAAGTAATTTTGAATAAGAGTGGCGCACATGTTTTAGGCTACTAAAGCCTGTAATATTGCTTCGTATCGTTGTAATAGTGTTCTAGAAGTAATATTGCGATGTCCGAGATGGTCTATCACACATTATAAAATCACAAATAGATAATATTTAAAACCAATGCTGAAACACAATAATATTTCTATGACGTCATCTTAAAATGGTATGAATCTGACTAACGCTCGCGTTTCACTATTTGTTTAAGAGTGGGACTAAATTAGGCGTGCATCTTGCAATGACATGTCACGGATTAAAAAACGCTCCCACGTTTGTTTTTAGTGTTAATATTAGTTAACCTTTTTAGTTCCGACCGAAGATGTAGTAAAAATGGTTATTTGAGACGACGATAGCACCGTCATTCCCAGGATTTTATTTAGAGCCTTCTAATCAACAAAAGTTATAGAGGAAATGTTATTCAGCTCATTAAATTACATAGGAATACCTATTTTTGTATGCAATGCCGAAATTAAGTTTATCGATACTTTGTTAATTTTCTAAATTCAGAGAGCTTTTTGCAGTCTGCACAATATGTCTTCCTTACTCATCTCACTTGGATCAACCGCCAGCGATCCACTGATGGATGCGCGCGCGACCTGGCATGGCATCATTTCTGACCAATGACAAGGCAGGCAGGCCTAGACCCACAATGCATTTTATACAGGCGATTGTGTTCAAATTAATTATATTCGCCCTCATTTGTTCAATATGGCCTGTGAAGGAAAGTGCGATCTCAATCTCGAATATTGTTTACTAAAGTTTTGTGCAGTCGCGAGTCTACACTGATTTTTAATTGTTCATGGTGTTTTAAATGACATATAGCTATCCTAAGTGTGACAGTATTCTAAAATTAAATGATTCGTGCAAATTTCGGTGCAACAAACGTCTTTACTGTGGCAAGGTAAACACGAGAAATAGCCTAAAGTAGGCAGTGCTATCGTCGTCTCAATTTACAGTAAAAATATACAAAGTATAGGTATTTTTCCAGAACATACCACCACACGATTTTTTTTACCATAAAATGTATTTTTCTGACGCTTTAAGGCTTACTATCGGAGATCGCTAACCTAACCAAACCTAACTCGTCATAAGAAGGTTAAGTAAGGTAAGGTAAGGTTAGGTTAGGTTTGGTTTGGTTAGGTTAACGATTTATGACCGTCGTTGTCCTTGTAAATCGCTTATTTTCGCCCCAAATTGCTTACTTTTCGTGGTAGCTGTGCTCACATAAATGTGAAGCTAACTTGAGGATAAGCCTAAAAGTGTGGGAAAAATATTTTTTATGTCCAAAAAATCGCGGTAGGCATGTTCTGGAAATTTGCGGTCAACGCACGAGCGAGCGTAACTTAGTCCGACTCTCAAACAAATTGTGAAACGCGTGCGTGAGCGTTAGCATTTCAAGGTTGCGTAGTAGAACAATTATTGTGTTTCAGCATTAGGTTGAAATATTGTCTGTTTGTGACTTTATAACGTGTGATAAACACTGCCCGTCATCGAAATATTACTCTTAGGACACTATTACAAACAAAGCAATATTACAGGAATTAGTAGCCTAAAACACGTAGAAAATAAAAATTAACATTAAATATAAACGCGCAAGCGTAAATTAGGCTGCTCATGACAATTCAAGATGGCGTTGTGGAAAAATTCTTGAGTTAAAGGTTCGGGTTGAAATATTGACGTTTTGTGACTTTATAGAGAGAGGGTGGTAGACTCTCTCAGCCATCGGAATATTTATAGCTCCGGGGTCACCAGTTTATAGCTGGCTCTACTCGCTTTCCTGTTGGGAGTTTATAGCGGGTTCTCGATGTTAATATCGGGTCAAGAGTATAGGGGCGCCGAGCGTTCTTGTAGTAGGCCTCGGCGCAGAGGGAAATTCGTTTGGCCGCTGGCTTTGATATTAGATAGGTTGGGTTTAGCGAAGGTGTTTTCGTGATGGGTGCAAAAAAAGGATTTGCGGCATATACTCGTATATAACTTTATTCTTTAAATTGGCCTACTCAAACAAGGCAAGCGAAAACGTATCGAGGTGTTTGCGGTCAGTGGGTAGGCTTGTTTTATGCAAAGTACCAGTCTAAGGGCGGCAGGAAATAGGCATGTTAACGGGATTTCGTAACATTAGACTTTATGACTGTCAAATTATAATGAATGATGAATAATGACTGAGTCCATGATGAATGCGGACTGCCTGCCTCTTAGTGTTAATTTGGTAGTAGGTATATATTTGTCTTGGAAACAATGGGCGTCGCCTATTATTATCCACTGTTGTTTTTCGGGTGGAGTTTGTTCCATGTTTTGGGTGGAGCTAATTTCAGGAGATAGAGATTTTCTTCAGGTTAAGATACTAAGACATGACTGAATTTCGCAGTCTTCGCTATGCAAACAATGGCCGCTGCTACCGTGTTTTCAGTTCTGCACTTGCATCCCAAGCTTTGTTTAAACATCTAACCTTCTATCGCGGCAATGGAACCACTTTTGTATGTTTGTGTGCATAGGTTTGCTCAGGTGTCAACCTTTGATAGCGTGTCTTTGACGAACTGCTTACCCTACATTAACTGATGTACATTTATATTTATATCCATATATTTGGTTTAATTTTCTAATTCCATTTTGTTCTTTATTTATTACATGTGGCTTATTATTTCCTTTATTTATAAAAATAGCCTTTTAGGATTTGATAGATCAATCGAGCGTCCATTTGTGGAATTTCTCGCTGGGCCTTTAAAATCTTACAATACGATGCCACAAGCCTATCTTATTTTATAACATGAGCGCTACATATTATTCCTAGACCACTATTACAATAATACAAAGAACTATTACAGGCTTTAGTAGTCTAAAACAGGTGCGCCCCTCTTATTCAAAATTACCGCTTTTATACGAGGCATTCCTAAAAAAAAGCTGATCAAAGTTTATCTTCCCATTTTGATTTTTAACCGGTTTAATAATATCTACTCTCTGCCTTATTTGTTTTTGCAAAACATTTAAATATACAAGTTACCGTTTAGAGTTTTCTATGGTGATATTAATAGGGATAACTAAAGAAATAAATTAATTTTAATATATTTACATACATAGTATGACTATATGTATGTATGTACATATATTAAAATTATTAATAGGACAGGGATGGTGTCATTTTTAATTGACGAGTTATTTTTGTTAATTTTGAATTCTTATAAAACATAAATGGTCACTAAGTTACCATATTATTGTTAATGAGAAACTTATTGCTGATTCTTCGCCGCTAACGTTATATATATTCGAGGTTAAAATTTCTAGGCAGTTTATAAAATTTTCATTTAAATAATTACCAGCAGAAAATGGCTTTTCGTGTTGAGCAAATAGTATATGATAAATGAAAACTACCAGTCAAAATATAATTGTTTGGTTTAAACATTCCTTTAAAATTAATACATTAGTGTTTCATTTGCTTTAATTTCCTCTGATTAATTTAATTTCTTTCAGCTTCTGTTACTGAGCCCAAAATTTTAAGATTGCTTGCAATATGTCACTTAATAGTTTATTACGTTTAAAAACATCATATCAAAACATGAGAGTTTTTGGACTTTTCTTCTTTATTCTAGAGCACGTGTTCGAGATGAACTCCATTTAGCTCTGTGCATTTCTTGAGGCGCAGCACAAAGTTGTTTTTGACGTCCTTACAAACCGACCGACTAATGGCTCTGATCTCCTCTTTGTTGGCTTCCTTGAGTTCCATGATGGTCCTGGATCTCCCTGTGTACATTCGGTCTTTAAGGTAGCCGAAGAGAAAGAAATCTGGGGGGCTAAGGTCTGGGCTGTGAGGTGCCCACTCAAAATCGGTCTTGAGACTGATCACATGGCCACTAAAGTTCTCTTTCAGCCAATCTCAGGACAGGTTTGAAATGTGAGAGATTGCTCCATCTTGCTGGAACCAGAACTTCCCCATAAGCGATGGGAACAGGGTCTGCAGCTCTCTCTTGAAGGTTTTGATTACCTCAACATACCGCTCCTTGGTGACTGTCACTGTCGCGCCAGATTCGTCGAAGAAGAATGGTCTGATGATCTCTCTGGCTGAAATGGAAGTCCATACCGTGCACTTAGTGGAGTGTAAGGGCTTTATGGCTACCTCATTTGGTCTGGACGTCCCCCAGAAGACATTTGGCTCCGAGTTTACCTTTCCTTCAAGATGGAACTGAGTTTCATATGAGATCCAAAGGAAGTTAAGGAAAGTTGGCGTCTCCTGAATCTTCTCCAGTATCTTGAGTACCGTTGCCTTTTTCTGCTCCTTGTCTGAGGTTTTAAGGGTCTGCTTCGTCTGTATTCTGTATGGGTAGACCTTTACATCCATTACTAGCACTCCCCGGCAAGTTTCACGCGATATACCGAGGGACTGACTTCGCTTAGGGACATAGCGTTTTGGACTCTGCTGAACTGACTCTCTCACGCTCTCGACCCGCCCAGCTGTACGCTTCTTGGGGCGTCCTGAATGGCTTGGACGGTTGTCACTGGCTGCATTAAGGTTGTTAACTGTCCCATAGTTCTCGAAGTGGTCCCTCCAGTCCTGAATTCTGCTCTTGGAGGGGGCTTTTTCTCATTCGGACTGATGCACGAAGTGTCCTGCACTTTCTTGAACGAGCCTGTCTTGTATTGTTTGACGCAGGATATTCTTTGCTGGAGTTCCCATTGAGATGTAGTTGTGTTCACAGGCGTTGCTTCTGCCATCTCCTGCAAAGTAAGGATGATTAGTGAAAGAATGAAGGATATATCACAAAAAGTGTGCAGGCCCGTTTTTGGGGAGTGACCCTGTATAATTGTGCTATCAGACCATTTATCCAGTCCTCGGGCACAGTTGAATTTAAGTGTCTAGAACTACAACTACCAGTACCATTTCACCCACTGTATCATCTATTTAAATTTCTTTCCCACTTTTCCTTTCCTTTCACAACCTTTACAATTTGTTTCCCGTCTAAATGTTTCATTTCTACTCTGGTTGATCATTCATTTCACTTTTCTTTTTTGGTCCCTTGGATGTATTCAGCCGCATCTTCTTAACATGCATGTTTTATTAAGCATCTACAAGTACTGCTGCGTTTTGCGTTTTACATCTTTATTCCACTGATCAGCATTCTTCTTTCGAATTCCAAGTTCTGTTGCACCTACATATGTACTACATTCGCTTCCACTGCTTCCACTGCTTAATAACGCGTTTTTGAATTTGATCTCAATTGTCTCTATCCCAAGTTCACACTTACTTCGCTTCTCCTACTCTCAAACATTATCTCATGCCCTTACACCTCTCTCTGATTCTACAGCCTTTCATATTTTTATTCTCCCTTCTTTACACTTTTTTAACGTCCTCTCACCAACAGGACAACCATTTTAGCCCCACATAGTACAATTATGTGGTCAGATAACGTCATACTCCTCACAGCTTTCAATTCAAAAATTCCTTGACATATATTTTGTTCACCCCAGAAATAAAACTTTTGTGCACTTACACTCTCTCTCATTTACCAGAACGTTGTGTATTTAGTCATTACCATGTGTCAAGAAAACGTGTTTGTCACACATGGGTTTCTTTGAAGACATTGGACATTAGACATAATAGGAGATGAAATATAGGTAGAATTAGAAAGAGAATAGTAAGAGAGTAAAGTGGTTAAGGAATGAGTTTAAAGAATAGATGATGTGTAGAAGACAGAATAAAAGGTCCCTGGTGAAAGGGTAGCTGTGTTCGTGTTACTTTTGTTTTTATTTATAAACTATAAATTTTATAGTTTATTTAATCAAATTAACTTTGTTAATTTAATTAAAAGGTTTCATCTTAATGATGATTGATTTATGGCATTCAAGCCTTTATTTGAGACGGAGGTATTTAAGTCCCGCTTTAGGTATTTGAAAAAATTTATATTTTTCCTAAAATGTTAGGTTGATTTTAAAAAATGATTTTTATTATTTGAGTGAATTTTGGTTTTATAGTGAAGTTAAATTTTTACTAAAAAACTTGCGCATTACACTGGTTGAGTCTCGTCTATTGTCGATTCCGTCGTGTGTATTGGGGAGTCACGTCACCGTCAGACTGTAATTTACTACTTTTAAAAGGTCTTTGTCGTAGAATGGACTCTCGACGATATACCATATATAACTATTCGTTGAGGGGAACTTCTTTAATTATCTTTAGAGTGCGTGAATGTCTGGCGGGCCGATATTATGTATCTTCGATATGCTTAAGAAGTGGAACTAAGCTCAAGGATAATAATATTGCTATCATTAATAAAATAGAGTTTTATTAATAATAACTATCAACAAACACAAAACGGAAAATATTGACATAAACAGAGAATGGAAAGGGTCGTGGGGGTTCGGGCTAATCATAGGATTAAAGGATTTAAAAAGGTAAAACAATTATAGAGTTAAAGGGATGGGATGGTTTGCTAAACCATTTAAAGCACAGGATAGAATTGACAAAAGGGGTTAAGTACTCAAAGGTGACGTTTGGCTTACGTAACTTTATACTAGTTGTGCAGTGGAAGGCGACGTGGAGGAATTTTCGGTCCGCTGGCGAGTTCCAGCCGAAGGGGGGGGGGATAAGATGATCCTGACGTGGCGTCTTGGGAATGAGAACCGTTTCCCGACGAATGGCTTGAAGAACAATGGCTGTTATACGTTGTTCTCTTCTGAACAACAGGGGAGGTGAGAACCGTCTCTTGTCTACGGGCTCAAGAACAATGGCTCTTCTAATGTTGTTCTCTTCTGAACAACAAGGGCGAAGGGTGAGAACCGTTTCTTGGCGAACGGACTCAAAAGAACAATGGCTGTTCTACGTTGTTCTCTTCTGAACAACAGGGGGGGGAGAACCGTCTCTTGTCTACGGGCTCAAGAACAATGGCTGTTCTAATGTTGTTCTCCTCTGAACAACAAGGGGGAAGGGTGAGAACCGTTTCTTGGCGAAGGGCTCAAAAGAACAATGGCTGTTCTACGTTGTTCTCTTCTTAACAACAGGGGGGGGGGTGAGAACCATCTCTTGTCTACGGGCTCAAGAACAATGGCTGTTCTAACGTTGTTCTCTTTCTGAACAACGAGGGGGAAGCCTTGAGGACTTGGCGTCACAAAAGGCTCGAACCTTTGGCACTCAAGGGATATTGTCCTCCTTCTGGACAAGTGATGGTGAATCTCGAGGTCGAGGTCCCTTGGCGCACAAAGGGAAAGAGGGTCGTGGTGATGTTTCGTTACGAAAATCTGGATCTCCAATCTGATCTTAGTGGTAAAGTTTCCATCTAAATAGTCGAGACACTCTCTTGGCGGGGGGGACAATGGAGTGGGAGCTTCGAGGGAATGCACAGCCGAGACTGGGAACAATGCCTTATCTGCCCATAAGCCTAACTCAATATGGCGAGGTCGGCGTATGGGGGCGAACGGGGGGACGATAACCTCCTTGTTTAAACATTGACATCCGGTGGTTGCGATAAGACGCCAAGCTTCGAAGCGAAGATGCACGTGGGAGCATCGTGGTTTCAAATAATATGTGATAGGAGTTGAAACTAACGCTGCCTCAACCCGTTCTATCACACCCCTCCATTCCGGGGGGAAGTTGTCACTTCGAAAAAAGAGAGAAGGGACAACGATAGAGCTCCTTTGTTGGGAACTCGTCTTCTTGTACCAACCGTACCTTCCTGCACCTAACTCGTATTACCTCAATACATATGATTATTTTGATCTTTTGATTATATGGGAAAATAACCTTTAATACAAACTTAATAAAAAAAAGGCATGGAACAATGAAATAATATAAATATAGTACATATGGGACAAAATAATTTATACGTAAATTAATGGGTACAAATATATATACATACAAAAAAAAATAGACATTGAGCGTTACAAAATTCAGACATATACATGAACTAATTATATTACAAGAGAATCTAATTTTAGTCGTACAAGACGGTATATACCTACATGGAGATACTAATTCTATGAATACAATTACTTTACGCTATTCGGTAACGCTTTCCTACTGAGGGCGTCAGCGACCTGGTTAACGGGAACCTTTTATATAATATATTTTAAATTGATACTCTTGCAAGAGTAAACTCCAGCGCATGATTCGGCCGTTGGAGTGTCGCACATTCCTAATATAGGCTAACGGACGGTGGTCGGTTCCTATCTGAAATTCTTTACCTATCAAGTACATCTTGAATTTGTCTATGACCCAGATAATTGATAGAGCTTCCTTTTCTATAGTGGCATATCTCTTTTCGCGTGGTAATAATTGACGACTAGCATATGCAACTGGATGACTCGTTCCGTCATCCTCGTATTGAAGGAGTACACCTCCAATGCCCTCGTTGCTCACGTCGGTCTTAATCCCAAAGGATTTTTCCGGGTTGGGCAACTTTAAAATGGGGGCAGAAATGAACTTACTCTTGAGCTGATTAAAATGGGAAACAGCGACATCATTCCAACGTAAACGATCGGGGAAATTCTTTTTTTGAAGGGGGCTGAAGGGGGCCGAAATTGCAGCGAAATTCGGAACAAATCGCTGATAGTGAGAAGCTGATCCTAGGAACGATCTTAATTGCTTCTTTGTAATCGGGAGAGGCATGTCGGCTATTGCCTTAATCTTGTTCTCTTGGGGACCCAACTGGCTTTGTCCTATTTTGAAACCCAAATATTTGATGGTTTCGTGGGCAAAATGGCATTTGCTGGGGCAAATGGTGAGGCCATTTTCGCGCAGTCGCTCGAAAAGAGCTAATAGGGTGGTTAAATGGTGACTCCATTCAAATAGTTCTTGTAGCTGACTCTTTTGATGTGGTGTCAGCTGCGCGTCAATATCCAGGTCAGAGGGTTCCAAAGACTCGCCTGGTAGGGAGGAAGGAGGGTAATCGGCATCAGGTTGGGTGCACACTATCTGTATTACATTAAGGGACTCCGCGGGGTAATCTTCTTCAAGCGCCGATGTTTCGTCCAGTTCTACGAAGGTATCTCCATGGGCGCGTTGGTGGTTCTTTTTTCTTGGGGTCCAAGGACAGTCTCCGTGTCCTTGTCTCGGGCCTTATCACCTAAGGGTGTTAGTGATTCACACTCCTTTTGTGCCGTCCTTAATTCCTGGTTAAGGGTTTCCGAGAAATCGGACGGTATCGGGGTTCTGATAGGGACGGGCTCCTGGGCTTCTTTCTTATCTCGGCCTCGAGGAAGGGCGGCCTGAGACACAGGGTCTGAACTTACTTGGGGGCTCTGTCCTATAAGTACGGAACAGAATTGTATGGGTGCTGAAATGACTTCAGCCCAGCCATCATAATATTGACACTGCAGGTAACATCTAACGACGGGGAATTGGTTCGCCCGCCCAAGGTAGTCATGTACCACCGCATATTTTTCGTGGTTAGGGTCCACTGGGGGGAGGAGTTCGTCGGACACGATGAAACACGTACATCCTGTGTCCCTGACGAGAGTCGATACTCGGCAGCCGTTTACGCTGCCCTCTTCAAATTTCAAAGTTTCCGATGAACTTTTATCAAAAATAAAATTTACCTGGTGGCCTGACGGAAGGGGAGAAGTTTCTGCTTGGGTCTGCACCACCGGGGGAGCCGGGGTTGCATTAATCTGGTGAACTTGGTGGGCTGGTCCGCTTTCAAGCCTAGAATTTTGGGGGCAATTCCAGCTCATGTGGTTTTCTACACCACAGGTGAAGCATATGATTGGTCGCTTCGGGAAGAGAGATGGAGGAGAAATCTTAACGGGAGGTTTGGAGTCCCGTTGTTGGTTTTGGGGAAAGAAGTTTTTGGGTTTTACGGGGCTCTGAATCTTCGTCGGCTTTCCTGTGAAGGGGCACGAATCCTTCCTTCTTTCCTTGTAGGGGGATTGGTGAGAAGTTCGATTCTCCTTTGGGTATAAATTATGGCTTGCGGCATAGACATCCGCTTCTTCGGTACATTCTTTAAAGGTCTGGCACCGACGATCCTTGACGAACGCGCGGATCTCCGTTGGGAGAGACGCCAAAAATTGATCTCGCAACACGAAGTCTGTTAAGGACTCGTAGTTCGGATCAACCTTTGAGGATTCTAACCAAAATTTAAAATTCCTCTGAAGAATGTATCCGAATTGACGGAACGTCTGTCCGGGTTTAATACGACCTCCTCGAAATTCTTGGCGGTAGAAATCGAGAGTCATATTATGAGCGGCCAATAACTCAGCTTTTAAGGTGCTGTAGTTAATTGTACACTCAGATGGTAAAGATATAAAAATTTCGCGCAATTTACAATTTAACAGGGGAAGTAATCAGGCTAAACCTTCAGCCTCCAGATCCATGTTATTGATTTCGAGGATCTTTTCGAAGTGGGCTAAAAATGCTCCGAAATCCTTTCCATCCTTGAAATTGGGGAGCTTTAGTGAGAGATTGGGGGAGGCTTCAGAACGGGAACTGGCGGACTGTATCTCTGCTTCAACACGAGCTAATTCAATCTGATGGTGAAGCTCAGCTTGTCTTATCCGTTCCTCTCTTTCTTCTCGTTGAAATTCTCTTTCTCTTTCTTCTCGTTGTATTTCTCTCTCTCGTTCTTTTTCTTTTTCTTCACGCTCTTTTCTTTGCTCTTCTTGAACGTACTCAATTAGTTCTTTTCCGGAAAGTCCCAAGGATTCTCCTTGCGCTTTAAAGATTTCGAACTGAGTCATCTTTGCACTTGGGGGCGCACTAGTCAACCAACTAAAATTCCTCGCAATAAGAATTATGCCTTCTAGAGAAATTAGCCTACCTAAATATGGGCACTGACCTATTCGTACTTGGTTTCTCGATCTAAATAACCACTGACTAAAAAAAAAAAAAAACACAAACAAATTATTATAACAGTTCCTTGAGCTACTCCAGCTTCTTAAGTTTCAAAAAGGGGATAGCAATCGTTAAAACAAAAGGGAACTACTAATACTCTATTATTATAACGAATAACACTATGCTTTACTCGACTGAGACCAGTGTTTGCAAAGATATAGCGTTAAACCTTACACACCTGATACCAAATTTAAATAGTATATATATATATTATATATATATATATATATATATATATATATATATATATATATATATATATATATATATATGTCGTAGAATGGACTCTCGGCGATATACCATATATAACTATTCGTTGAGGGGAACTTCTTTAATTATCTTTAGAGTGCGTGAATGTCTGGCGGGCCGATATTATGTATCTTCGATATGCTTAAGAAGTGGAACTGAGCTCAAGGATAATAATATTGCTATCATTAATAAAATAGAGTTCTATTAATAATAACTATCAACAAACACAAAACGGAAAATATTGACATAAACAGAGAATGGAAAGGGTCGTGGGGGCTCGGGCTAATCCGAGGATTAAAGGATTTAAAAAGGTAAAACAATTATAGAGTTAAAGGGATGGGATGGTTCGCTAAACCATTTAAAGCACATGATAGAATTGACAAAAGGGGTTAAGTACTGAAAGGTAACGTTTGGATTACGTAACTTTATACTAGTTGTGCAGTGGAAGGCGACGTGGAGGAATTTTCGGTCCGCTGGCGAGTTCCAGCCGAAGGGGGGGATAAGATGATCCTGACGTGGCGTCTTGGGAATGAGAACCGTTTCTCGACGAACGGCTTGAAGAACAATGGCTGTTATACGTTGTTCTCTTCTGAACAACAGGGGGGGTGAGAACCGTCTCTTGTCTACGGGCTCAAGAACAATGGCTGTTCTAATGTTGTCCTCTTCTGAACAACAAGGGCGAAGGGTGAGAACCGTTTCTTGGCGAACGGACTCAAAAGAACAATGGCTGTTCTACGTTGTTCTCTTCTGAACAACAGGGGCGGGGTGAGAACCGTCTCTTGTCTACGGGCTCAAGAACAATGGCTGTTTTAATGTTGTTCTTCTCTGAACAACAAAGGGGAAGGGTGAGAACCGTTTCTTGGCGAAGGGCTCAAAAGAACAATGGCTGTTCTACGTTGTTCTCTTCTGAACAACAAGGGTGGGGGTGAGAACCGTCTTTTGTCTACGGGCTCAAGAACAATGGCTGTTCTAATGTTGTTCTCTTTCTGAACAACGAGGGGGAAGCCTTGAGGACTTGGCGTCACGAAAGGCTCGAAACTTTGGCACTCAAGGGATATTGTCCTCCTTCTGGACAAGTGATGGTGAATCTCGAGGTCGTGGTCCCTTGGCGCACAAAGGGAAAGAGGGTCGTGGGGATGTTTCGCGACGAAAATCTAGATCTCCAATCTGATCTTAGTGGTAAAGTTTCCATCTAAATAGTCGAGACACTCCCTTGGCGTGGGGGGACAATGGAGTGGGAGCTTCGAGGGAATGCACAGCCGAGGCTGGGAACAATGCCTTATCTGCCCATAAGCCTAACTCAATATGGCGAGGTCGGCGTATGGGGGCGAACGGGGGGACGATAACCTTGTTTAATCATTGACATCCGGTGGCTGCGATAAGACGCCAAGCTTCGAAGCGAAGATGCACGTGGGAGCATCGTGGTTTTAAATAATATGTGATAGGAGTTGAAACTAACGCTGCCTCAACCCGTTCTATCACAGTCTTATTTGTCTGTCGGCTTCGATGTGTAGGTGTGTACGAGAGAATTCAGGGGTCAAGCGTGCACCAATGGTTTGCCATATCCTCTTAGCTCTCTCGTGGAGCGCCACGTTGATTGGAGATAATCCAACCGAGTCGTGGAGCTCCCACTGTTTTTTGTGTTCGCTTCTTCGGGTTTTTGTAATGAGTAAAACCGCCTTATTCTGGATGACTTGTAGTTTCGCAATATGGGTCCTGGCGCACGCATTCCACGGCACCGGAGGGTACAAGAGTCTCGAGCGAATGCACGCATTGAATATCTTGAGTTTATTTGAGCGAGTTAAGTCAATGAACCTATAAAACTTCCTCAAATCTCTCTTGCTATTCGCGATTGTCTGCCCGATATGACTCTTGTATCCCCCTGTGGTGATTTCGAGCCCCAGAACTGTCCCTTCCAGGCAGTGGGGGATTCTCTTCCCTTCTACCCGTATATCGTTGAAGGTCTTGCGAAACATGGGAATTATTTTGAATTTGGGGGCATTGGTCGATATCATCCATTTCCTCTCGAAAGAGTTGATGTTGGAAATCTCCCTAGCCGTATTTATCGCCATAAATTCCCTGTGAACGTAAGCGGCTGTACAAATTTGCGATATATCGTCAGCGAACTGAAGGTATATCGTACCTTCGGATAGAGTTTGTGGTAGGTTACGTGTATATATGTTGTATAAAAGGGGACTGAGACAGCCCCCTTGTGGGACCCCTGATTCGAGCTCGAATTCGGGGCCTTTGTATCCTCTGATGTGTATGTATGCTGCCCTCTCCATTATGTAATCGCAAAGAATCCTCTCAAGAATGGAGTCGAGGCCTATTTGAAGGATCTTAAATTGTAGGCCTCTCTTCCAAACCTTTTTAAAAGCTTTTTTGACATCTGGGAGCACCAGGTTGGCATGCCTTTTGTCTGCCTTGATCTTGGCGAGCTTTTCTGTGATAACGGCTAGAGCCGTATCAGTCCTTCTTTTCCTTCTGAAGCCGTGCTGTTGATCGTTATGCAGGTTAGATTCGTCGAGAAAAGAGTTGACTCTGTTGGCTAATATCTTCTCAAAGACTTTGCCAGCAAATTTTAAGAGAGATATCTGCCGAAAGCTAGCAGGGCAGTTCGGGGGCTTTCCTGATTTTGGAATAAAGATCATCTTGGCCACCTTCCACTGATCGGGAAAGTAGCCCGTGTTCAGAGCGGCATTCGTGATGTTAAGAAGCCCACTCAGAACATTAGGTGGTCCTTGATGAAATTCTTCCTGGTCAGTCCCGTGGTACCCGGTGCTCTTTGACGAAAGGATTTTAGTGCAACGGAGAGCTCTTGGGCAGTCATATTATTCCCATAGCCCTCCATCACTCTTTCCTGCGATACACAATGATGAGGGGAGGTTCTGTGTATTTGTGCGTTTAGTTGTTCTATTATGTCAGTCTCGAATTCTAGGTCATTTTCTTTTGGGGTGATTGTGAAGATTGAGGACCAGAAAATCCTAAAAATATTCTCAATCTCTTCAGGCTCGTCGATTTCTATACCGTCGTTTCTAAGCGTTATTCTTTTGGGGAGAGCTCTTCCTTTTAACCGTTTAACGGTTTTTCAGAAGGTGTGTGAGTCTCTTTTAATGTCGAGTCTTTCTATTAGTCTGTCCCATGTGAGTATCTATTGGTCCGTAATTATTGTCTGGAGTTCGTCTTTAATTCCTCTTAGTCTTCTGTGGGCATTGTGGTTGGGGCCTGTCAGCGCTACTACATTGGACAGATCCTTATATTCCTGGGCCAGGGCTTTCATGGGAGGGGTCCAATAGGGAGCTGGAAGGGTTTAATTAGGAGGTCAGTGATTTTTTCAGCTCTTTATCTATCTCTTCTAAATTGGCATCGAGTCAGGGATATAATTTAGAAGATAATTTCGGTAGCTTTCCCAGTTCGCCTGCTTGTAGCTTTTGCGTCCTGGGATTGCAATTTGGATGGGATTTACACCTACTGTAATTTTAATAGCCTGGTGGTCACTCAGAATTATGGGGCCCAGTTCAATGTAATAGTTATAGGGAAACCTGGTACTGGATAAAACAATATCAGGTTTCGTTGCTGCATTTCCTGTAATATATGTCGGGAATTCTGTTCCGATCCTTGTCACGTATTGTCTGTCTAGGAATACTTCGATGTTTCTACCTGCATTGTTGTAGGAGGAATACCCTGATGCTGCACATCTTGCATTCAGATCTCCAGCAAAGATTACGTTTTTCTTATGGCTGAAGATCTGTAGAAGGTTGTGCAAGGGTACATAGCCGCGTCTTGGGGGTTGATACCCCGTGGCCACGCTTAGACCCCCCAGGGTAGTGCCTACCTCAATGGCAAGGTAAGATTCATCTAAGTCGGGTAGTCTTTTATATTTTAGTCCTTTTTTGACGGCTATTGCGCAGCCGTCATACTGTTTCTAGCTATGATTTTTACTAATGACGTCGTATTGAAATATTTTAATCTCTTTATGAGCGGTCATTCCGTGTTCGTTAATAAGTATGATGTCAGGGTCATTCTATCGCAAGATATTGCCATAGATGGAACCTTTTCCGTCTCATCCATCGGCATTCATCTGTACTATCGTTAGTCTATTAGTCATTTTGTGTAATGTTTTGGTCTTTTTATGTGTGGGATTAAAGTGGACACTTATTCGCGATCCACTTTAGACCCATGTGGTGTACTGGGCGGGGTGCGCTCCCTGCCGTTTCGTTTTTTCCTGTATTCGGTGTCCGTGATTGTGTGAAAGCAGTCGGTGGTCAATTTTACCATATTCCGTGAGAGAACCTCCTCAACTTGCCGTTTCGGAACCTCATCAGAGCATTCCCACTTGTATCTTCCGGTCCTAAGACCCTCAGATACTTCATGGAAATCGATTTTGGTTGAGAAGGGGGCCGATTCGGGGGCATATAGTTTAAGATTAAATCCTCTCGAATGGTATTTAAGTTGGGTCTCTCTGCCTCGAGATGAGGAGGTTGACCTGAGACCACGTGTCTTTGAAATTTTTTTCGACTTTGGAGACCTGGTCTCTTTTGGTCGCACTGCTTCCTTGTTCGGTGACTTGGTGTGAGTTTTGGATGTATTCGTGTCAAGTTTTATGGTGTAAGCGGCGCTGGTTTTTCTGTTTGGGAAGTTTGTTTATTTTTGTTTAGACGTGGGTTGCGTGTGGTGGCTGTGTTTTGGGGCGTGGGTACCTTTTGGAACGGTTCCGGGCACTGAGGGGCTACGCTTATACGCATGATCTCCTCTGAAGGAGGGTTGTCGGGGAACCACATCTTCTGTAAGCCGTTCTTTACGAGCATACGGTTGACCTCGGTTGCGAAAGTTCCAGGGCGAGTGATGTTAGCTATGTGTGCATAATAAATGCAGCACATAATTTTGGTGGAGTGTTCGTTTTCGATTTGGAGAAAAGTTTACTGGTCGTTCGTCTCGGCAATCGCGGCTTTGGCAACTTTGGCGTAGGTCGAATTTACCTTCTTTTCCTCCGTCTCGCGTCGTAGCTGTGTTTGTTTCTGGATTTCAGTTTTTCTGATCGGGCATGCCATGGACATAGTCCGGTGGGGGCCTTCACAGTTCAAACACTTTGGGGAGGTACTCTTGCAGTCGCGCCAAAAATGGTTGCGACCTGCACAAATAGAGCAAAGAGGGAGTTCTTTATTTTCAGGGCAGCTTGAAGTGGTGTGTTTGCCGTACTTGTAGCACTGAAAGCACATTTGCAAGTCGACAAACTCTTCCCTTTCAATCTGCTCTGGGCAGACTCTCACACTAAATAAAAGTAATCCGAGATCCTTAGCCTTTTGCACCATCGCCGTATCCTCAAACACAACCTTGAATACGTGCGTGTAGGTTTTAAATTTTATTACCTCTGCAACTTTCGCCCAAGGGTGGTTCCTTTCGAGTTCGTCTTTGATATCCTCTGCCGAGTGGCTCCCGACCCAAGAGTCGAGGCGCCTGCAGATGACACTACGGTGAGTTTTTATTTGTGGGGGTGTGTGGGGTTTTAGGTTTATGGTCTTTAGGCATTCAACTGCCTTGCTTGAGGTCAAGGCTTCACAACCGGCCTCCCTCGCACAAATAGCAGAGTAACCATTTTGGATGTCAATAAGTCGTACCAGTGCAATTCTTAAGTTTCCGTAAATCTGTTCAAATACTTTACGACGGTCAGGTTTCGGGCCCTCCGAGAGGATCCGAAGAGTAATTCGAAGGGTCTCTTTCATTTTTTACACATCCCACCGCTCACTGGATGGTTACAAATCATAGAAAACAAAAAACATTTGTGTAAAAAAAAAGAAAAAAAAAGGAGGTGAGAGAGAAAAAAAGTGGAGGAGATCAGAGGGTCAATGTCCAAGTACAAAGAAAAATAACCACTTTACCTCAAAAAAACTTTCCACGTAGGATTGAAGATTCGTCCCGTACCATCTTCAACGAAGAAGGCCAGTGGTCCACTTACGAACGAACGATCGAGCTATTATCAACAAGACGAGTCACTCTGTACACTTTCTCGCTAAAAATTCACTTTATGAAAAAATCCGAAATTGCTATCAAAGCGGGAGTCAGACTTGCTAAAGCAACCAGAGCAGTCAGGTATCTGGGTTTCTTTGAGCATCATAACCTAAAATAATATATTAGATTTCCTTCTTTGTAGCTGTACTGAAAGCTCAAATCATCCGTCACCGATAACCAATCAGGGCTGAGCATTTTTAATTCTATTCAGTGACGAGAATCTTTAATTCTATTTAGTGATGAACATTTTTTATTTCTATCCAGTGAGGAAAATCTTTACTCTATCGGTGAGGTGGGTTTTTTTATTCTATTCAGTGAATAGTATTGTTAAATTTTAATCAATGATGATCATTTTTCATTTTATTGAGAGGCGAGCGTTTTTAATTCTATTCAGTTACGAGAATTTTTAATTCTATTTAGTAAAGAACATTTTTAATTCTATTCAGTAATGAGCATTTAAATTATACTCAGGGAGTAACATTTGTAATATTATTCAGTGATGAGCTTTTTTAAAGTCTTTTCAGTGATGAACATTTTTAATTTAATTGACTTATCAGGATTTTTTTATTCTATTTAGGCAATAGTATTTTTAATTCTATTTAGTAAGGAGCATTTCTAATTTTATTCAGTGAAGAGCACATTTAATTTTAGTCAGTGATGATCACTTTCAATTCTTTACTGTAAGAGTTCATAGAATTCTTTCCGGTGATGAGCACTTTTAATTATATTTAGTGATGAGAATTTTTATTTATATTCAGTGATGAACATTTGTAATTATATTCAGTGATGAACATTTGAATTATATTCAGTCAAGAATATTTTAAATTTTATTCAGTGAGGGCAATTTTTAATTCGATTTAGAGTGGAGCAATTTTTATTCTATTCAGTAAGGAGAATTTGTAATTCTATTTCATGAGGAGGACTTTTCATTCTCACTAAAGAGCACTTATAATTATATTCATTGAAGAGCATTTTTATTTCTGTTCAATGATGAGAATTTTTAATTAGATTCAGCGATAAGTACTTTTAATTCTATTCATTTATGAACATTTAAAATTATATTCAGTGTGGAGTATTTTTTCATTCTTTCTGGTGATGAGTACTTTTAATTCTTTTCAGTGACAAGGATTTTCAATTTTATTCAGTGAAGAGCATTTTTAATTATATTCAGTGAGGACCAGTTTTAATTCTCTTCAGTCAGGAACATTTATAATTATAATCAGTGAGGAGTATTTTTTATTCTTTTCGTGGATGAGCACTTTTAATTCTATTCAGTTATGAGAATTTTGTTTATATTCAGTGATGAACATTTTCAATTCTATTCATTTATGAGCATTTTAATTCTATTTTGTGACTATCATTTTTATTTCCATGAGCACTTTTAATTATATTCAGTCAGGGCTATTTTTAATTCTATTCAGTGGATCATTTTTATTCTATTCAGTAAGGAGCATATGTAATTCTATTTAGTGAGTAGTATTGGTAATTCTATTTAGTGAGGATGAATTTTAATTCTATTCAATAAGGAGCATTTATAATTTTATTCACTGATGAGAAATTCAATTATATTCAGTGAAGAGCATTTTCATTTTTATTCAGTGATAAGCACTCTTAATTATTTTTAGTAGAGGCCATTTTTAAATCTATTCAGTTAGGAGCATTTTTATTCTATTCTGTGAGGGGCACTTTTAATTCAATTCTGTGAGTAGCATTTTTAAATCCTTTCAGTAAAGAGCATTTATATTTCTGTTCAGTGATGAGTATTTTAAATCTATTAAGTGAGCAAAATTTTTAATTTTAATTAGTGATGAGCATTTTTATTTCTATTCAATGAGAATAATTTTTAATTTTATTCAGTGAGGAACATTAATAATTATATTTAGTGATGAGCATTTTATTTCTATTCAGTGAGGAACATTAATAATTCCATTCAGTGATGAGCATTTTTAATTCTATTCAGCGATGATCACTTTTAATTCTTTTTAATTCTATTTGTGGGGACAATTTTTAAATCTATTCAATAGGTAACAATTTTAATTCTCTTGAGTGAGGAGCATTTTTATTTCCATTTAGTGATGATCATTTTTAATTTCTCTTCAGTGATGAACCTTTTAATTCTACTCAGTCGAGTGTTTTTTTTATTTTATTCACTAAGGAGCATTTTTAATTTTATTCTCTGATGAGTTTTTTAATTCATTAGCAACTAAGTTTCCGAGAAAGGACCAGGATGTTCCTCGTTTATTTCAGGTTTTGCCGTTCAAGGAAATAACACTTAACATATTCAACCAAATTGCTCAGTCCCTCTCATTCCATCATTCTCTTCTCTACAAACATCTCTATTTCGAGAGCTATAGAAACACACTTACAAACCCCTAAAGCTTCCAGCTAGTCAAGCCCCTGATAAATTCTCCAAATTGCAACATTATGAAACACATACACACACCCTTTTTACTCACCTCCTATTCCGAGAGCAACCCCGTAACTCCCATCAGCCAACTATGTACTTTTCTACAACTTCATTCTACCACCAAATGAGATTCGCTAGTCCATCCACGGTCAGAATACTACCCATCCTTGCAAGTCCACAAGAATAACCTGAACCTTGACGTCCCCATTTCTTTATTTTCCTCGCACTAACCAACAACATAATAGAGGTTGAATAAATTAGCCGAAGAGATTCTTAATTAAAGTCTTGCCACGGGTACGTCAAAAGGGATGAGCCACAAATAAACACGCGTACAAAAATAAACTTTACTTTACACAAAATAATAATTAGTAGCAATAGTTAAACGGGCATTTAGGTAAATAAGGATTAAATATTATACCGGATTAGTCCGGGTTGACAGCAATTATAAATAATAATAAAACAGGAGGGGAGGATAACACTGACGTTAAGCGTCTAGATTTATAATGACTCAATGGGAGTATCAATCACTGTTAATTAAATAGGTAATTTATGACTAGAGGGACACTGGGTTTACAGATTACCATTAATTGTGATGGATTGGAGAGACGACTACTCAGGTCCAGACGTGGTGGTTCGGGTGGCGTTAACACGATTTCTCAGGGAGAGGGGAATAAGATGACGGGTTCGGGGCTGCTGACTACAGTTCCGGTTAGTTCACTCCTAACTGGATGTGACACTAACAAATAGTAACTTCCAGTAACTATTTTGATGTTCCTTTTTCTTTCTCAAGTTACGTTGAGCAACAGAGCGTATTCTTCTAGTCACAGACTCTGCGGGGCGGGATTTGCCTCAGGAACACTTTGAGACAGCGACCAAGTTAACTCAGCGGCGCGTTGGCAGTCGATAAGTTACGGCAACGACTCTCGTTCAACGTGAGGGTTACACGAGTAGGTTTGGAACACTTTTCCAGAGGGATGAACGGCGTTGTTATTTATACCGCGGACTGTGTGAAATCGAGAGAGAGATTCCATTTACGACAATTCGCTTATCGCAGCGCCTTCTGGACAATCTCCATGGTATCATAAAGAAGGCAAATAGAATTTAGGCTTCTCCGTGAGATAGGCCTTCTTTCGTCAGACTTCCTGTCGCCTGTTGGGGAAGTTTGCACGGATAACGACTTAGGTCAAGGGGAAGGCGGAGGAGGGCGGTAGAATGTCGGGGGAGGTTGGGGGGGGAGATATAGGAGACGAAGGTCAACTCAAACGACAAATTTGTTTCGTTCCCACGATTGTCTGGCGGCATGCGAGTATGTACGTTCCATACCCTCACAGCCTGGTTCAGGCTCTACAATGATAGCCAAGACATCGACTGTTAGGATGTCCTTTATGAAGCTTGTCCTGCACGCACACTTTTTATTTCAGAAACCATTGCCCCGTCTGCGCCCTTATAATGTTATCATAATTCACGCAATTTAACTTCCAAAAAAATTATCTAGCTAATAACAATAAAATATACTACGCCCCCTATGATAGCAATCGTTATAAATCCAAGTTACTACTGTTTTAGACGATGGTTATTATTAATTAGAGAAATAAACTCAGCCCGATCAAATTTTGTGGAGAAACCTCGGGGGGGGGGGGGAGTTACGAGTAACTAAAGCAGCCGTCCCTGAAACAACTCCAACAAAACTGAATTGATCTTCGCACTCTTCCATTTTCATTGAAGGTGATAAAAAGAAGAGTATTTATTCCCACATTTCACTCTTCTTAACATCTTCCTCCTAACAAAAGCATAGGTTATGTACCAGTTAATATAGTAAAAATGTTTATTGATTAACAATACATTTGGAATAAGTGAACTAAACAAAACATATAATCTTTGAATTTTTTTTTAAAAAAATGGATTAAGGTAAATCAATTTCGGGAATTATTTAACACAGAGCGCATAAAATAGTGCTTACCCATACCTTCTTGTACTACCAGCAGCAACCAGCGATAAACGCCAATTGTTACAAAGGTTTTAGTCACTTTTACAACTGTTGTCATAAAACTGCCTCAATTTCAATAATAATAATAAGTGTTCTGATTTTCACCACAGTTTTTGGATCCCAGAGAAAAAGGGCTCATATCAAACGATGGCCTTCGTCTCAGGTTCCCAATAGTAAAATGTTGGAACGATGATTTTGCCTGATGGATACAATGTTTTTCTGCGCAAAAGGTGGTTTACAAAAGGCTCCGAACGCGTATGTATTGGTGGTGTAGTTGGATTCGACTTATCTTAAAGGGAGTGACGCTATGTTTTACCCGGAATCGGGTGGACCAAGTTAGGTAAAAGGAGAAGAGAATACGAAATAAAAAGTCATAGTCCTTTAGAACACATTCATACAAGAAGCTCAGCCCCTTAAAAATATGGATTAGAACTCATTTACACATCCATAAAATTCTTAGTGGAAAGCCAAGAGGCGATCAAAGCCCAGTCAGAAACATAAGCTCAGTACTTGAAAATTTACCCATTAGCGAGAATCTCAGATGCGTTGATTCATTCTTATACAGGTGAATCTGGCCCACTCCATTTCCGCCTATAATATTCATCTTACCAATTAGGTGATTAATTGCCTTCGCATTGTGCCAACCCATTTGCCTTTGAGGTTCATCTCCTGAAAATCAACTCTCAACACTGGACTCAAGAGAGCCGCCAACGATCAGTGGGCCTACGACGACATTTCTGGCCAACCAAGAATAGGCTTGCTTCCAACCCACCGCTCCTCCCAAGGAAATTTAGAAGAAAAGACACTACATAATAAATTTCTAAAAAAAAAAACAAGACTAGTACATTCCAACGCGAGGATTTTCACGCAAAGAACAGGCAAACGAAAATATAAATCAATAAGAGCAAGGTAACAGGAAATGTTAAAGCAAATTCTAACAATATGGTGATAGGAGAGGGAATAGGAGGGCTTAACAAGAATGCGCTCGTACAGAAGGCTTGAACACAATCCGAGAGAAAGTTCAGCGACTTATTTAGCGCCCATCCTTGGGGACAGATGAAGAGTCTCAACGCGAAGAAAAGAAATTCAGCCCAAATAATTTTCTTAGACTGGCTATAATCTTATCTTTTTAGTCCATACAAATAGAGGGTAGTAAACACCTCTCTCTCTCTCAAACTCTCACACGCACTCTCTCCACGCAGCTCTCTCTCTCTCTCACACACACACACACACTCTCTCTCTTTACAAACACGCACATAGCACATATATACCACCTCCAATTGACTACAGAATGCTCCTGACCACATGAAAATTACGGGAGTCTCTTCTATTTATTTCCCAAAGACTTTTAAATATCTTCAAAGTTTGCTCGAAAGTTGAAGATTCCTCATTTATCGAAGGTTGAGTCTATTATATTTGCTAAATAAATATGTATATCAATCAGGTAGCACGCCATAAAAATAATATAATAATTACTATATAATAAATATTGATTTCTACGCTAAAATTATACAAATATAATAATGCAAAAATGCAGAAATATATAAATATTTGTACAGGTATATAAATAGAACTTTTAACCTCATGATTGGTTTCCAATCAGGTAAAGGAAAAATCATTACGAATAATGTACTTGAATGCCCTCACACACTTTGCATATATATATATATATATATATATATATATATATATATATATATATATATATATATATATATATATATATATATCGGCTTGTATGATTGTTTAATCGTCAATCATTTGTTTCAAGTTCGAGTTCGAGACGCCTTTTCATCGCCACTTTGAGTGTCACTGGGCAAACATGCTATAGTGTTTGAACTCAAATTTTGTTTGGAGGATCCACTAGGTAGCTTCTAACCACTTCTGGAGCCTCCACATTTAGCTCGGAGGAGAAGCGAACCAACGTCTCGGAAGGTGGTTGCGAGCGAGCGTCATCGAGATCCTTCGTCTCTTTTTGGCTTGCGCCATCAGAAATTTTGCTCTGGTCCACCTTTATCAAACCCTCGGGTTTCTTCTCTTCCTTGAATTCGATCGTTGGGGTGTTCTCCTTGACATATCCCACAACAGGACTATCTCCAACAGCATTCCAACCCCCGAATTTAAGCTCTGAAACCGAAGGTTCTTGATAACTTTGAGGTTTTTCATGGCGTTTCTCTTTTCTTACTATCGAGATTTTGGTCAGGGGGGTTATCCGAGTAATGTTGTGATGGTTTGAAGGGGGGACGATTGTTCTGGCAGCCTTCACATGATCGATAGTTTTAGATCTCGATACAAGGGGTGGAGAAAACGATTGAAGACTTTTCTTGGTCTGGCTTTTTCCTAATTTCCGAACAATCGGAATGTGCGGCATTTGGATTCTGTGAAAAGAGGAAACTTGCTTTCCATTCGGTGTCATCATTGGAACAGGGATGGGAATAATTTGCCTCGAGATGCCCGATCGCTGAACTGATGGCTTTTGAGGGAACACAAATTTCGCAGCGATTAACCTCTCTTTGTCTTCATGACTGACCTCTTTAAACAAACCATAATTCTTGTGATTCACTTCCAATGGCATGTAAGAAGAAAATCTTGTTGAATCGCCACTGCTGCGAGAACTCGTTGTTAATTTACTATTTACCAACGGAACGGAAGAACCCTTGAGTGATTTAGCAGACACTAGCGAGCTTTTTCTGTATGAATGAGCGCTAGGATGAGGGAGTGTACGATCTAGGTCAAATTTGGCACTTACATTTGCATGTTTTGGGAGGAATCGATTAATCAAAGTAGCATTAGTATATATGATTTTATTACTTGTCTTCGGAAGATTCACTACTTTGAAAGATGGATCTCTCTCTGGGAGTTTTTCAGGATAAGCCAAAGGTGAAGGAGGCATTAATCTGCTAGTTAGCTGAGTTGAAGCGTGGGAATTAGTAAAAATGGGTACTTGGTTCGTTGCAAAAATCCTTGGAGCTCCAATAGGTGGTTCTTTAAATGGCCCCAAAACAACAACTTTCTTTCCATTAAATGGAAGCGGGCCATTTGATAACACATAATCTACGTGTGGCTTGATGTTGTCTTTCTCTAATGGTAAAACTATATCATTGACTTCAGCTCCTGATCCTGTTTCACCACTTCTCCTATTGACGTTTTTCTTCGACCTGAAAAATCCAAGTTTTTCGAAGAATGATGGCCTTCGTCGCTGAACAGGGCGCCGTATTCTTCGACGAGATGGAAATGTATTGCGAAATGGAAATTCCAAATTAGGAGGAGCTTGACTTCGAAAGACTCCATTTGGAAGGCGGAAATCACGATTAAGAACTCCTTGCTGATCAAATTTATGATACTGACTCGGAATGATATGTGCACCATTTTGACTACCTTGATTCTCAGATCCTATTGTGGGGTTGTCTCTTTCTAAGTAAGCATTTTGCCTTTCCGGAAGCAAAGGATTCTTATTGTTCACGAAATGGGATGTCCGTAGTGTGTGGAAATTGTTGAATGGGGTCTCTTTTTTGCCGAAGTTATTTTCATAATGAAAATTGGCAGTAGGGACTTTGTGATTTAGGTTATGAGAGAAAAGAATGGGTGGCCTAACAGTAGTAGGGATAACATTTTGTGGTTTGTTATGTCCCTGCAAAAAGTGAGCTGGTCTAAAAGTTGTAGGAACGATGGTTTTGTCTGCATGTGCAATATGATCAACAAAAGGAAGGTTACCATAGAAAGGATCAACTTTTGATGGCTTAAAATCTGGCAGTGGTTTTTTACTCGAAGTTGTCTCCTTTGGGTCTTCATCCAATGAAGCTAGCGAATCAATTTTTTGTAGATCCGGAAACTGGTATGATTCTAAAATTTTACTAAAATCCGACTCGTCCTTTTTAGAGGTGGGAGAAGATTCCTCCAGGGTACTGTATATGTTTTCTAATTTTATAATAGTTGGCTTATTGCCATGATCGAAGTGTCGTTGATTGTCATGTACACTATTATATTTGGGTCTCTCCGTTGAAGCATCAATTTCCTCTCGATATGGATTCTGAAGAGGAGGGAGCTGTCTATCATCGTCTTCAATTTGAAGTGCAATCCTGTCAGATGGCAGATATTCAATTGGATTATTTTTTACCTGGGAATTTGGGTTAAAATTTGGAAACGGCGAAAGGTGACTGGAGCGATTAAAAGATCCTAAAACTGGTTTCTTGCTTGAAAAAGTTGGCATTTCGCTAATTGCCGTACTTGTACGTGTTAGTGGTCCTAAAGGAATGGTGGATTTGAGGGGCGTTGTGGTTGTATGGTGGGAAGGTGTTCGAGCCCTGAATCGGAGGGAGGGCCTAGTTGGTCGTCTTCTAAGGCTACTTTCAGTGAGCGGAGGTAGGCGATTAGGTAAAGTATCTCTAATAGAGTTTCTGTTAAAATCGGAGTCATCGCGGGGATTTGGATCCGTCCCGAGAATCTGTTTCTCCTCTTCTTTTATGGAAGTATTTTCGATTGGTTTAAGTCTTTCTTGGAATGGACGACGAATTCGCGTATTTTTTGTCAACTGCCCACTAGGTTGGGGATTATCCTTATTTTGAAGTGGCATACCTATAATTGACTCTTGTCCATTTATATTAGTATTCGCATACCCGTCTGAAATAAGTGGGCGAGAAGGGCGAATCTTTGGCCTCTGATGGGGGCTAAAGGTTGAGCCGTTGGGATAGGTGTGCAGAGGGATCTCCAGAAGGTCGTGGAAAGTCGGTGGAAAGAGTTCGAAAGGATCGATCGCGTTCGTCTTGAGGTTGGCAGTCAACTCAATTGGGGCATTTTGCGACTGGGTTTGATTCTTCCGGGCTAATATTATCTTGGGCTTATCAGATGGAAACCTGAAAATAGACATGATCAGAATGTTTTAATGGCTGCTGCGTCTAGACAAAACATCACAATACCTCTAAAATAATATCCTCTACTGCCATACATAAGAATTCAATGTCAGCTTTATCTTGTGACTAAGACAAAACCTGCTTTTCACTAAAAAGTGAAAAAATTATTGCAAATATGTAGATTAGTTATGATCTTGTTCCTACACTGAAATAAACGAGCTTCACAGTGAGATGGAGAGAAATAGTGCCCTAAATAGTCCATTGTGACATGGTAAGGACAGAAGAGGAATTCCTCAGCTACAGCTACTTAGACTCACCGTTTATTTATTTATTAAAACTAATTATGATCGATCTCCAATGAAAATTTAGAGAAATTTAGATAGTGAATCTTGTTTTAGTTCTTATCTCTACTATAGTTACACTAAGTACTGTACACTTCTTTTACAAGAGTCCCGATATGATGCGTTTTTTTTAGTCATATCACCCCCCTCCCCTATTGAGCGTTTTGACTCACGGATAAAAAAAAACCTGGAATCTTTGACGGAAATACTCAGAGCAAGAGACCGTCAGAAAAGTCCCCATGTTTAGTATAAAATCGGAACACTTGAAGCGAGGGGTCCGGTGCCCTCCTCATACTTAAGAAATTCGTCCAAAGAAGGGAGGACGACCGTAAAAAAGAAAGATGGAATGAATGAGGTTAAAGATGACAATCACGAAATAAATAAACCCTTATCCTTTGTAGGGACACGAACAAGTAAACGAGAGTCCTCGTTATGGTTAAGGATCCTATCCTAAAAGGACGAGTCGGTCTAACCCTTCTTACCTGAAATTAGCCGCATCCGCCTGGCTCATGACAGCCGCCAGAAGGCTGGGGTCAGCGTACGAAGGAGCGTCCACCGATAGGCCCGGAGTTGCGTAGGCCTACGGAGCAATGCCATTTGAGAACAATTAGACACACACACGATCTGTCTCACAATCTCACTTTATCTCTAACACATACACACAAAATATATCTCATACACACCACGCACACCCCCTTTCTCTCACACGCTATCTCTCTTGCACAAACACACACATACACACTCTCTCTCTTGCACACACACACACACGCTATCTCTCTTGCACACACACACACGCGCGCACTTTCAAAAGTTATCTCTCACAGACATACTATCTCTTAAACACATACACTCCCACTCACACACACACTCTCTCTCTCACACACACTATATATCTCACACCTACACGCACTTGCACACACACACACACACACTCTCACACACATACTATCTTTCTATCACACACTCTCACATACAAATTCTCTCTTTTACATACACACTGTCTCACTCTTACACACACATACACACGCACAATACATCGCTAACACCTACACACACACACTCTCTCTCTCTCACACACACACACACACAGACAAAATATATCTCACATACACCTTCTTACACACACACACACTTCTCTCGCTCACACACACACACACTTTTCTCACTCACACACACACACTTCTCTCTCTCTCTCACAAACACACACACACACTTCTCTCACTCACACACATATATTCTCTCTTCTTTTTCCCCCTGCTATATCCAGGCGTTCCTCATTGGTGGGTGCATATTTCTACTCTTGTGTATATTCCCTTTTATCCCAACTTGCTTTTGAGGAGGTTCCAAATATTTGCCGAGTATTTATAGTCTGTAGGATTCACCATTACACTTCTTGTTATTGGATCCTTTTTCACTTTTCCTGTTCTTGCTATTCATTTCTTTTTATCTCTTATCTGCTATATTCCTCCTTTTCCCACTGAATTATGTCTTCTGGAACTTTAAACATTTTAAATGATAAGTATTAATATATTTGCATACACGTACGTACATGCGACTGTCATGGTAAGTTTCCTTGATCCCTCGCAATCGAAGGCGTTTTGTTATAAATACTTGTATTTTTTAGAAATAATGAAATATATATATATATATATATATATATATATATATATATATATATATATATATATATATATATATTCGCACCTATCTTGTCATTTATAACTTGTTTTGAGCCAAAATGAAGTATCTTCCTGCATAATTTTTTGGATGGGCTGGTTAGGTTAGGTTAGGTGTGGTTTGGGGGTTGGTTAGGTTTGTCAGTTTGTTTTATGCTAGGTTAGGTTTGGGGGTTCGTTTGGTCTGTTTTTATTAAGTTATGCAAGTTTCGGAGTGTTTGCTTTTCTAGTGGTTTCCAATACACCCATAGATAATTAATAGCCGAAAAGAGCCAAAAATAAAGATTATTCTAGCGAAAACTTTCGTCCTGTCAAAGCCACTGATCTTTTTGACAGTTGTAATACAACGGTGCTTCGTGGGAGTATTATGGCCGTTCTGATGTTAAAATTAATTTTTGACCAAAACACCAACTAATCCGAAGAGAACAGGTTTGTAAACGGTGCGGTAATAACGATAATTTCTATATAACGTAAAGGAGATAAGAAATGCCAAAAATATTTTTCGATTCGGAAGCTGATTTTTATGTTGCGATGGTGCGATGTGTTATGCCGCGCAGAATAAAAGGAAACAGGAAAATGTAGAAATGTCGAGAGAATAGATTTTAAGTCATGTTTTTGCGAAAACGGCGGAATGGTTAATCTGTAGAATTACTGAGTGCTTAAAAAAAATGGCAGAGAAGCGTATTATAAATTACTAAGTCTAAGTAAATAATATGAGATTGTATAGAGGGAGTAAAATAGCGATTGTTTTGCGTAATTAAAGATGTGGGCACTTCTGCACCTCCAGAGACCAAATTTTTGGCTGGCGCGCATCAGAGCGCACCTCTGTCAGAACCAACTTCCCGTGAGGCTCTGTTCCCGACTGAACTGTACCATCCCCACCTACCATGAACGGACCTGTAATTTGCCTATTTTCTTCGTCACCTAAATCTTTTTTCACAAATTGTATCCATTCCTTTCGTTTTTCAGCCTAGAACAGATACTAGACATGATTTTAACTCATTTCGCTCATATCACTGATGTCCTACGAGCCTAAGAAAGATTTGGATTTGGATTATAAGGTCAGAAGACGCTTTTGATCTGTCATCGTCTCAAAAGCAGCTGCTTTCCTCTCATATCCTAGTTCAGAGATACCATAACTCACTTTCATAATACAGATCATGGTTGTAATATGCGGTATAGTCACCGAAACAGAACAATTAGAAAGATAGGCAATGCGAAAAAATTATTGTGTTATCCTTATCTAAATTTGATTTTACTCAACCCTAATGATATTTTCTATCTCTCAATTCCAATTGAAAACCACTTTTTATAGTTAACAGTATATTTTTATTATCATTACAAAGATAGATAATAAAATGGTCGAAAAGGTAGTCTGAGAACGAGCTCACGTCGATTAATCTACTTCTCCCACCAATGCTTAGTCCTATTCCATTCTTTGGTATAATGTGTGATTAAGAAATAAACAAAAGCTGACAGGAGGTCCCGTGAGTGTGAAAACTGTTCTCCTTCCAACTCTACTAATCTAGGGTCCATAATACAGGCAGGTAGTGGCGTTCTCTGTCCTCTCTGCACATACTCACCTACCGTGCTTTCATTTTTGTCCTGCCCAACTTAGCTTATTCATACCTCTACTCCATAAAGGTGGGAGGATGGGATAACCACGTAACTGTGTACTTTACATGAATTTGATCATGAGGCCCTTGCATTTATGGCTACCAAGGTTAGCAAAATTGTTCTTTATATGTTCTAGGTATACACTCAACTTACTATTCCTCTTATTTTATCCCATTTTCCTTTTTTTCATTTTGTTTCTTCCGTCCTCCTAGATAGGCATTCCCTCATTGGATTACACATTTCTTTTCCTTCCCAGTCATTCAACACATTGCCTATCCTTTACTTTATGAATCGCCACCTAAATTATTTGGGCCCAATACCCCAGCCTGATATTGGACGTTGTGATGGAGACCTTTGAAGAGCTAATCCGGTGAAGGTGTACCTATGCCAATCCAATGGATCAAAGGAATGGTGCTTAAATTGGAACCAGAACAAAAAAAGAGGTTGGGGCCACCCCCAACCCAATTCTTAGACTCAGAAGGAAAAAATGCCTTAAAATGGGGAACTCTCATACCGTCACTTCGACTCCCACGGCGGGGTCTTTATGGCCGGGGGTCAAGTCAGGCCGAGAGGGATCATCCGCATTCCAGTATCGTCCGTTGTCAATGGTATCAGCGTAATCGAAGCCTTTGTCAGTGTTGTAGTCAACATAATTTGGGGGTTCCTTTGCTTCTCCCAGGATAAGCACTCTCCTGTTCTGGTTAGCCGGGATGGGGAGGGCCTCTGTCGTCACGGACTCAGTGCCAATGGATGCAATGTTCTTGTTCCTCAGAAGCAGCTCATGCAAGGTAGCGCGTGGTGGGCTGCGAGGGATTCTTTGGTTGTGACACAGAACGGTGGTCAGTGCCAGCAACATCATGCACATGGTGACGTTTAATGCAATAGTGCTATTTCTTGCCATCTGAAAGATAAAGAGAATGCGTGAGTTCTCAAAGTGTTTTTAAAGAAAGAGGTCATTCATAATAACAATACATTCAAGGAATGGTGCTAGTGAGGAGACCCGCTAGAACCACCCCACCCCACCTTCCTCTCTCATCCGCCTATCATCCTGTGGTGAATGATCTCTTTTAGAAACGGCTGACCTGTCGATTTAGTGCGCAAATTTTCACTCCTAAACTTTTTATCCCTCCTGGATCTTTATCTTCCTTCACACAATATACAGGTTACAACGGAAGGGGTGCGGGGCGTCAAAAAAGAGCTCCACAAGATATGAAATACGCCCAATTTACCCTCAATGTAACTCTGAAGTTGATAAGAAAGAGCACTTAAGTCCTACCACCTCCTTCTTTCCCAATCATTTCATACGAAACCCCTTCCAAAGTTTTATATTACATCCTATGAAACAACAGAAGCTAGTTTTAAAATTATATTAAAAACGTAATGGGATATAGAGAATGAAAGAAAACCAAGAAAATAGAAACTGAGACCTAACCAAAAGACCAGAATCAGTGATGATGGTAAGCACGACAAAGACCCTAGTAAAGATATAGGTGATTACTTTAAACTTGCAGGAACAAAGCAGTCACAAGTACGAAATGGAACTCCCTTGAGGCAAATCAAAAGATAAAACACTATGGAAGTAACACGGGAATTATCTATACTTGTTTATATCTTTGACTAATACTTCCGAATTTCGCCCATTCTGGATCTATACGGTGCTATCTGTTCCTGCGGCCACCGTTGTTTTACGCTTGCGCGTAAACTGCCGGGCGTTTGCGGTAAAACATTTAATCATTGTAAGTATATTATATGATATTACATGATATTATACCATAGGGATGGTGCGAAACTCTCATGAATCTGCCTTTACCCCACAAATAACAATAATAATCAGGAAGTAAAGATATTTTTGCGCTATAATATAAGAATTTCAAACTACGAACCTGTATTTGCGACAGGACTTTTTATCCGAGGCAACGCCGGATACCTGTGTTAGTTGTATATAAATAAGTATAATCCAGTGATCTCCTTGGGGACCCTCCCACTCAATTTTAAATGCGTTATTAAAATGTTAGGTTGCAAACCATGATTTGATGTAAATTGGCATAGCCACTTTCATCTTGGTGGTTCAAAGAAGAGATACTCACATAGCGAAATTTGCCAGTGGACAAAAACGCGTCACGCGTCAAGAAGCGACAAATCACGCTGAGATTCTTCTGTGGAAAGTGTGCACGAACTCGACAGCTCAAGCCTTGAAACTTTCCCTGCGCTAACCCTTCGTTCGATCCACCACTCATCTCCCCTTTACAATTACAAGTTGCTAAAAATAGCTTTATTTCTCTTTGTAATTACAATCCAGGAAAATAGAAAAGGCGCATACATGCATTTTTTTGCGTAATGGTATGACAGTAAGAGGTAAAGTATGGGGTGGATCAGCATGGAATCCAATCGACTCTGAGACTGAGAAGGAGCGAACTGGTTTTAGTCGAAAGAAGTAATGCTGGATTCCTTTCAGGTGATGCTGCAACGAAGGCGCATTCTTCGCCTTTCGCCCCAGCTGTTGTCTCTGGAATTATTCAGATAGGCGTGAAATCGTCGTTTATGACAAGCTTCAGAGGCGCTTGGTCGGTTCTCTGCAACTAAAAGATGCTTTTGAGACTCTTTCTGACTTCTCTCTTCACATATATGTACTCTCAAATGCAGGAAATACCCCCTCCCTGTGACATAATGGAAATACATGTCTGGTCGCGAGCGCAGACTTCAGAAACCCGTTTAAATGTGTCTCAGACACATTTAAATGATCATTCTTTCCACTCCTTCTTAGGAGCCATACGACCAAACAGATGAGACAGCCGGAAAGTGGGCATTAAATTCGAACCTGTGGAAATTTGAAGTTAATCTTAGTTTCTACCGAACACAACATTAATAAGGTTCTTTGGTATTGAAATCCTTTTATTTACGGTTCTTGTATTCGATTGGATCCTTCTTCCTAGTGTGTGTGCTTAATCTCTTTATTGGGCTTCAAAACCTAATTTTGTCTCAAAAATTTCAAATTTAAACCAAAGCCTCTTTAACACTCAATCTTTAATTCGATTTCTAGGGGTGTGGGTCCCTTAAAATGGTATTTTTTTAAGTTTAAAGGCTTTGTAGTTTTTGAGGTAGTTTTAGAACAACCAAAACGTTTTCTGTATTATATTATAATAATAATAAAACCTCCGGTTAATTATTAACGGATTAACGATTAACTATGTCCACCTCTGGCCCCTAGTGGTGGGTGATGGGAGCAGGAGGGGACCCCAACCTTTAATCTGATGGGGAATTTGTTTTCTCACGCGCTCTTGATACGACCGAACCCGAAAGTTCTAAAGGAATGGGGGTTCCGACGGTCACGTCCTACCATAGGCGTAACCTTCAATAAACTAGTAAAACATACCCTTTCTCCTCAGCTCTGGTATAGAAACTCCCCAGTTAAAGACCAGCATTCCAACCTCGCTTCTTAACGTCATTGACTCTGGGAAGAGATAACTTTCGCTCATTTGGAGAAGTTCCCTCACTTTCCTTCCCCGGAGTGTTTTCTCACCCAAACTTTGGAAATCCCAAGCTCTCTTCAATAACCAGCTACGCCTAACACAAGGATCCTTTGGAGCAACTATTTCATCCAGTCTTGATACCTACATTTGTTAGGGACTTTGCATGAAAGTAGGAAAGTGTGGGAATCTTGGTCCTAGTAATCGTTTTAGAAAACCCACAAATAAATCATTAAAATATCTCGATTAGTTCCAATAATAGAATTGATAAGAGACAAGGAAGGGGGAGGAGGGGATTGCTAATATAACGCCAAAAAGCATTTTAATTCAGAATAACAAAATAAGCAGACAATCGAAGTAAAAACTTGGATAAATAATTAAAAATATCAAGATTCCCCA
This sequence comes from Ceratothoa steindachneri, assembly GCA_963969495.1. Classification (NCBI taxonomy): domain Eukaryota; kingdom Metazoa; phylum Arthropoda; class Malacostraca; order Isopoda; family Cymothoidae; genus Ceratothoa; species Ceratothoa steindachneri. Next base: position 29,885,723 of record OZ018319.1, read on the forward strand.
AAATATAATAGCAATGCAAATTACTCGAGTCTTAAACCATAAATAAACTTCAAAGTACAAGTTAGTACTAAAGAAAATAGGCATTTGAAAGTACGAACACGAAATATTCCGTAAGTCTCTAGCTAAGGGCGACCATCGAGTATTACTTTAACAATGATGCTTTTCGAGAAAACTTTATTCTTAAAATGAAATATTGGTATATAAATGCGCCGGCAGGATATTGCAGGACACCTACCGAGCCCCAAAAGGGCAGAGGGGTGATCCCTAAGGAGGAGTGGTTGAGTGCATTAATTTTGACCCTATTTCGAGGCTGAGACACTGTAGATAGGTGAAGCATGCAAGGTTGCGTTGAGCTCCAAATAGCCGCAGATAACGGTCGGTTCGAGCAACCTAATTAGCAATAAATCCAAGTTTCAATTACATTGTGGCCAACGTAATTTAAGCAGCCAATTTGGCTCGTTGCCACTGGACGGAGCCATGCGTGGAAAGGAAAATAAAGGATGTGAATATAAAGAAGCATCAAATGCGAACCACTAAGCTTAGTGGGCAGAAAATTTAATCCACTGAGCCATTCCTGAGCCTAAAACCTCCGAGTTTAAACCGAGCTAATGAGCCGCCGGTTTTGCCTTAGCCACGTTATAGATTTCGCGCGCACGCGACAAAGAATGCAGAGGAGGGACTTCCTAAGATAAGCATCCTTAGGCGGGCCAGGTCACCTCTTACGACACGCACCCGAAGACGACATGAGGGTTCTCTAGCGTCACATACATCCCTGGTGAAAATATTGTCTGGAATTGATGTGAGGTGTGTATCTCGAGTGTTTGCGTTGAGAAGAAGAGATGCATGCTGGATTTATGGATCCAAATAAGGTCTCAATAGCAAAGATGTCAGCTTCTAAAGAATATATTGGGTGGGTTGGAAACTGTTGGAGGGCGTAGTTTGATATACAGTTGCGCGCATATCTATTGGTAACACATCTCCAATTTTGTAATTTATGAATTTTTATACGTTATTAGTTCGAAATGTACATATTTATATTATATTTAATTATATTAGCCTAAAAGCAATATATTATAATGTATAAATGATAATAAAACAAATTATTAACATTAAACATGGTGTTTATTAAAAAAACACAAGATGCAAAAGTTTGGGCAACATTTACATAATACTGATTTAAAAATCAAATTATTAAAATTAGTGGTAAAGAATGTTCGAGAATGACTAATGGAATATTCTAGACCAATCTAGGACAGCAGGTTACTTGCACAGCTAAGTTTTGTAGGGGTTCATTATGGTATTAGACACGGCTGAAGAATCATCTCTACAATAATTTTGAAATAGCTTTATGGTGAAGACATCCGAACACTCAGAAGCATATAGGAAGCGTATAATTGAGCAGCACAACCAAGGAAATGGATATAGAAAAAAACTGGCAATTTGAATATCCCAATTTTATCTAAGGAATATTATTGTAAAATTTAGGGTTGATGGAACTACTGTTAATTATGTGCGGAAAGGGCGACCAAGAAATTAACTGACAGAGAGGTGCGTTCGTTTGTTCGAATTGTCAACAAGAATCCATAAGTCACTTCTAAGGAATTGAAATCAAATCTGGCTAGCAGTGGAACAATCGTGGATGTGTCAACAGTGCGACGTTACCTGAACCGTGAGGGTCTCCATGGACGTTTACCAAGGAGGAAACCACTGTTGAAGACGGTTCACAAAAAGATACGTTTAGAGTTTGCTAGAGAACATCTTGATGACACTGAAGCAGAATTTAGTAAAATATTATGGTCATACGAGACTAAGCTCGAGCTGTTTGGCATAAACGACCACCATTACGTTTGGAGAAGCTCTGCTGGAAATGTTAAATCATATGTACTGTGAAACGCAGAGGTGGTTCCATCATGTTGTTGGGGTGTTTAGCTGCTGTAGGTACTGGCTCCATATATGTATTAGAAGGCACTATGACTTCCGAGGGATATCAGCGAATTTTGGATGAACATGTGAAACAATCGGCGAAGAAGCTTGGTCTTGGCCGAGGGTTCGTCTTCCAAAAGGATAATGATCTCCAAGCACACGTCCATATTAACGAAGAAATATTTTGCCAATCAACGCTTGAAAATGATGAAATGGCCTTCTCAAAGTCCAGATTTAAATCCGATTGAAAACTTATGGAAAGAAGCTTTTTTGTGTTTTTCTAATAAACACCATGTCCAATGTTACTAATTTGTTTTATTATCATTTATACATTCTAATATATTGTTTTTAGGCTAATATAATTAAATATAATATAAATATGTACATTTCAAACTAGTAACGTATAAAAATTCGTAAATTACAAAATTCGTAAATTGCCAATAGATATGCACGCAACTGTAGGTGAGTGGATTGGAGCAAAGGCATGTAATTGGCCTTGGTTGTTTATTATTTTAATAGATGGTGGGCTGAGAGAAGTATTAGTGGGAGAGAAAGAAATGGATGTGAGATTGATCAAGAATGGTCAGCGATGGATGCTGTATATGATGGTGACCAGCCTTTACTGGCTGAGGACGAGAAGAAATTTAAAATATCAATTGAAGTGTTTAACATGGTACTTACCAGGGTAAATACCGAAGAGAATAAGGCTGTTGTATGTTGAAGATGAGTGAGTGAGGTTGATACATAGTATTCAATACTATGCTTCACTATCAAATGTAATGTTTTAACTAACTAGATTTATGTTGATAATGGGTTTCTCCTGATCGATGAAAACTGATTTTGCCATTTTCACTTTGGTGGAGTGAGCTTCGCTATAGATAATGGTGGTATTTTCCTCAAGTATGCTTCTGGTCAGTAGAATGGGGGTGCTGATTGTTGTTAGGGCACCTTATTTCACCATTTTTGTATGTCATCTATGAGCCTTCTTGAGAACGTGTCGATCGTTACGCCGATTTATCTGTAATTGCGATGCTTGCAGTCACCGACATTGTATGTGTACTGGTACACGACGTTGACTTACTGTATAGCGTTCATAGAAGGGAGACAGCAATTCTTCATATTGAGGCAAGAGGTCCTTCTTATTTTAGAGTGCCTAGTTTGAACTTAGTATTTAATTAATTGGAAAAAAATTGCGGCTGATGATCTATTTTAGGCTCCTTTCCTTGTATGTGTGACCATCGCTCATCGATTTTCTGAAGTACAAGGTGATGGTAGAGCATTCTTCAGGAGGTATCTCTTAGGCATTCTTGAATCTTCTTTTTGGTTATGTGATCAATGTCTTGCTGTGATTATCTTATACGCTTCAGCTCTCCACAGGCAGCTGGCTACTCAGACAATGCGTGAAGGCTAAAGTAACGTAGGAACTGATTATACTGCGTTATTAACGTTTGGGCCACTCCATTCAACCGTTCATGCAAAAACCGAGGTTTGTGGTGTTAACATAAGTTGCGTGTTGAAATGCTCGGGAGAAGGGGGTGATTGGGCATGGGCAAGGATGTCGACGACTTCTTCAAAGACAGCACACACCCCGAAAACATCTGCAATTTGAAACGGGCGTTCGAAACCAACTCCTCGAATTAGAAATTAGTTGTGAAGAATTTTTTCTTCCAACTTACCATTTGACAAAATAAGCAGAAATCTTTCTTCAACGCCAAGCAATGATAAAGTCTTTGTTAAGTTCATTGGTACCTTGATGCCTAACCCCCCCCCCAAAAAAAAAATATCTCTTTGAGAATCTCTTCTTCGACTACATTTCAAATTTATTTTCACTAATTCTTGATCTAAGTTCTTCGGTGTAGAAAAAAAAACATTCCATGTTCTTGCAGTCCTCTGTAGTTTGTTTATTCTCGTGTTCGAATCACCAAACTCGTCGCGCGGACCAAAAGGTCCCGATCGTACGAACGACGCTAGGAACAATTGGTTCTCTAATGGTTTTAGGCCTATGGAAAATTCCATTGAATTCCTAACGGTAGTTTTTGTAGGCAGATGTATTTTCTCTCATGACGTATCACCCATTTAGTTTTATTTATATTGCCTTTTTACATGATTTTCTTTAGCCTTTTTTCCTCCGCCACTGACAGGGTCCTCCATTTTCTTAGCGTGTCATTTTAAGGGCTAGAGAGGATATGCAAAAACTTCACACTCTATTACTTACTCTGAGCCTTCTTCAATCACTCTGCTGATTGTAATCATCCTGTTTCCTTAAAAGATTTCTCTCTTCTTCCCTTCAGCATATCTATTACTTCTTTGAAAACTCTAGATTCCCTCTAGGTTAGTTGTTGACCAATTTTTAAAGAGGCCAGTTCCTCTCACCCTAGATTCTTTTTAAAAGTACCGTCACAAGTTCGTACTTTTCGCCTGTCAACTCTTTTCTTGCATGCTGGCAGGACTTGTTTTAACTCGACCCAGTATATGAAATTTACGCTTCCCCATTTATTTTTACATATTTAAATTTGGTATTTTAATTATTTTCTGTCCTGTCAAAATTTTTACCTTACAGTGGCTGACTCATGTTCAAATGTTTCATCTACTCTATTTCTGTGGTGAAATCAATTTAATATTCACTTAACAGAATATTATATATTTATGAAAGGAAAGAAAGAGGTCGAAAGGAAAGAGGTCATATCAAAATACGTTTTAAATTCAGTTTTGCTTAACATAATACCCCCAAATAAAAGTTAGAAATTTGAGGAGAGGGTCATTATGTACGGTAAAACTGAACTTAAAAGTTTTTTTCTAATATGCTCTCTTTCCTTTCTGAAATATATAATATTATTTTGAGTGAATATAAAATTAAATTTACCACATTCTGGACGGTGCATGTCCTACAAATTTAAAAATGGTTCCTCAGAATCAGACATGGCGGGGGATATCTGCAGCGCCGATGGTAACAAATCCTAAATGTCCGGAGCTGCTAAAATTGGTTAGTTAAATTTCAGAGGAGGAATTTTCTCTCAAAGATTTCCCCCCAACCCTTCTTGACAATCATTTTCGATAGACAAATATATTTTGCTCATACAAGAAATGACAACTCAATACAACACATTAAGAATCATAAACCACTCTAGGAGTTCGGTAACAAGTAAAAATTTTGGTAAACAAGGTCTGCTGACGAAAATGTCGCGTGCTCTGACTTATTCTGATTTATGGCCTTACGACCTTCAAAATTTTCAATTATTCCCGGAATAACCTTGGAAGGACCTTGGAATTATATCATTCGAAAGGGAATGCAAAACAACATAAGGGTTTCAAATTTCGTTAGAATCGGCTCAATAGTTATGATGTTATTGCCAAAACAAAATAATTCCCGGGCTAACCTTGGGAGAACTTTTGCAATTATATCACTCAAAAGAGAGTGTAAAACAACATAGGAGTTTTAAATTTCATTATAATCGGCTGAATAGTATGATGTTATTGCCAAACAAAATAATTCCCTTGGGGCGACTTTGTAATTACATCATTTGAAAGAGAATGTGAAACAACATAAGGGTTTTAAATTTTGTTAGAATCGGCCGAATAGTTATGATATTATTACCAAATAACTCCCGGGCTAACCTTGTGAGGATCTTGGTAATTATTATATCATTCGAAAGAGAATGTGAAACAACATAAGGGTTTTAAATTTTGTTAGAATCGGCCGAATAGTTATGATGTTATTGCCAAAACAAAATAATTCCAAGGCTAACCTTGGGAAGAGTTTAGCAATTATATCATTCAAGAGAGAATGTAAAACAACATAAAGGTTTTAAATTTCGTTTGAATCGGCCAAATAGTTACAATGTTATTACAAAAATAAAAAAAGCAAAAAGAGGACCGACCGACATACTGAGATTTAGAGTCGCACGTGAATAAAAATAGGCTCAACGTAGTCTGAGTTATTCTCAAATCAATCATTAATGACAAGACATTTTACCGGAGTATTTCTGGAAGCATCGTTACAAGTGATGAAAAATGGTTCCTATGAAGATGAATTTCGATTATAGGACAATGGGTAAAAACTAACCCATAAAAAAATTCTGCAAAGGAATTTGAAGCCCTTCTTTCGATTTCTGATTACCATGCATTTTGTGATAATTATAAAATGACCATCATATATAAAGTATGCAATGCCTCTCTCTCACCGAAATTTGCGTGTATCTTTAAATACAAACTCGGTGACGATGGAAAAAGTCGGGTGGCCTCCTAATCATAGTCAAAGGGTAATTTGTAATGAATGGCTTCTTCTTTGTTCGATAGTGGACGAATAGTTGAATGACTAAGTCTCAGGCGAATTTAGAACCTCATCGGCGCACACGTAAACAGAGCGTGAGAAGAGAACCAAATGACTCTGTCTTGCCTCTCCAGCAGAACGTTATTTTATCTAGAACAGGAATGTCAGAGAAGACCAACACAATTTCAAACTAATCACACCAAAATTACTCATGAGTGGCTATAGCACACAGGAAGATCAAACACTATTAAAGATATGAATTATTTCAACAAGTTAAGCTCACGTTGCTTGATAACAAAGACAAAGAAGCCAAAGATTACTACTTAAACTCTCCTCCAAAACTTCGAGATTTATTTTCAGATTTAGAATTTTCACAAGAATTCTTTGCTTTCATGTGCCATAAAGAAACAACCTAGGGGTAACAAAGCTCGGAATAGAGGTGGCATATTGGCACATCGGCCGGGACTTTTATTACAACAGACACCGTTGAATTTGCGCCAAAGATAGGAAAAATATGTTCTCTTTCCTGCATCGTCCATTGATTCCTTATGCGATCATGCAAAGAGGGTATCTCTCTCCTCACCTTGATGCCCTCTTTAAAGATAAACTGATCAACCTTGAATGTGACCAGCATAAAAATAGGGCAATTTTGACCTATGACAGGTCAAAATTGGGCAAGGGACATTGACGTATCACGTGAATGAATGACAAATCATCTTATTTTTTTCTGCCTCACGTAGTAACACTCATCACTCGAAATAGTATTACCCTTACTGTCTCTTTCTTCCAGTAGCTCAATTGTGTAATAAAGGAACCAAGAAGCAAGAAAGAAAGGAAGAGAGGGGGAGAGGGCAACAAAAAGGAGTAAATAAAGAGGAAATTCGACAATAAGGTTGATGAAAAGACTCCTTGGCGAACCTCTTGAATCCCAAATATTTAATCAGAAAGAACGTTCAAGCCATTCCACAGTGCAGATTCAAGCCCCATTGCGGCAATATAGGAAAGCAAGTCACCTTCTTGCTCCAATGACCTGGGGGTTTCTTTGTTCAAAAATCCATCAGGTCAAATTTGCTGAGAAGCTGAACTACCACCGGAACCTCCTCTTTCGTGCACCGTTTTTGCGAAACTTATCCGCTGATGAAACTGTTAATGGCAGCCAATTATGTTGTTTTCGTGGGGAGATAACTAGTTCTAACTACAGTTAAATGGTCGCAAACAAACAACATATTCAGTCGTAATTTTATAATTACTTAATTCCTAGAAAAATCACAAATTTATATTTATATATAAGCTCACTGGACAAAAAATTAGTCACCTAGGGAGAAAAAACATAATTTAACATCTGAAGCGTGTAGGAACCTTAGGCAGCCTAGAGGCTTGGCTTAGTTTACGTCGAAACGTTAATTAGGCTTTTTTTGTGTTACGGACGCCGTGAAGATCTGTAGATAGCAAATCAGCTCTACTTAAAATGGGCCGGAAAAACGACATCATGGGATGTCAAAAAGGTGTGATTGCATTTGGCCGCGCCAAAGGTCATCATGTGAAGGAGGTGGCGGAATTTGGCAGTGTTTCAACGAGTACGGTCATCCGGATTTACAAGCAATGGTAGAACTCTTAAAATGCAAAAAACTATCGCCAGAATTGCGAACGGAAGGTGTTGACAGATAGGGACCGTCGTAGAATCTCCAGGCTTGTAATTGCAAGTCGATTTGCTTCTAGGCAGGAAATGCTACAACACGTCAATTCTGGTCCTTTACCAGCCATTTCAGAAAGAACATTACACAGGGAACTCCATGGCATCAACATATAGAGCAAAGTGACGTGCAAGAGGCCCTTACTATGGTTACAAGTGACTAATTTCTTGTCCGGTGAGCTTATATATATATATATATATATATATATATATATATATATATATATATATATATATATATATATATATATGGAAAACTCACAAAATATCGCGTGAGTAAGCAATAAATGCAACAAAGCCCACAGAGAAAATATACGAGGATGCCAAATACTTTCGAACTTTGTTGCATATATATATATATATATATATATATATATATATATATATATATATATATATATAGGGGCCTATGTGTGAATTTGGGCAGTTTATGTTCACCATAGCAGGTTTTATTGAAAGCGACGGCTAATTTTGTATTAATAATTTTCTTTTCAACCCTCTCGATGTGTCGTATATTCACCTTCTCTGCTTTGTTTAACTCGTGAATAAGCTCCCCGAAGTTCATTGAAAATTTAAGGTTTCGATCTTAAGGAAGATAGCAGTAAATTAATGTAATTTGCCTAATCTTTTATTGCACTGACGCGTTTTGATATGGCATGTATTATCTTCAGAGACAAAGTGGACAAATATTACAAGAAATGGCTTTATATATTTCAACGTGTGCTTACGGATTTACTAACAAAAAGAACATGGAGGTGTGTAAGCGAACTAAATCCCATTTGGGAAGTAGAGACAGGTCAAAGGTAAGGAACTTCCGGCCAATGGGTAGTGGGCAGAGTTTAAGCTCCTTTCCCATGGTGATTAGCAACTTGGGGCGAATAGGTTAAGCGCCTTTAGAACATGTGAACGTTTGCTAATAAATTATATTTTGCTACTTGTCTTTCATACTGCCTGCTGTAGTCATCTTAATAAAGGAAGGTAAGCCACCCGAGACCTTCTGGGTAGGAAGTATCGTGGTTAACCTTAGATTGAACGAAACACAAAAACGGGCGGTAATCAAAGGGGACTTTGGGTAAGTTTCGTGTGAGCTTTTTCTGATCCCCTAGAGAGCTCCATATTTCTCTTCGGCGGCCAAAGACCCCTCAACCAGAGGGTCATGTTCGATCCCACTCACTCTTGCACAGTCTTGGCCATGTGGGCGAGGCACTGTCCTGCTGAAAGACTTGGTCCGCCTTCGTGATCTTTCTAACCTAAGGCAGATCTTTCGTGGCCAAAATGTTTCTGTAATTGGCCACGGTGAGCTTGTCATCAGCCGCGAACCACACCGGCAGCATCTTCTCGCCATTCGAAGCCACCACGCCGAGTATGATCACAGAGGCCGGGTGCTTGGTCGTAGACACGTCGCGGACCTCTTAGACGTCTTTTGACGAAGCTTAATACGCAGTTGTTTTGATTGTTGATGACCGGATCGATCATGAAGGCTTTTTCATCGAAAAAAAAAGAATTCGTTTGCCATGACTCTTCAATTCGTCGAGAAGGCGACGACAGTGCCCCCGACATTGTTCTTGCATACGGTCGGTTAGTAGAGGTCTTTCCACGCACCTAAAGCTCTTGCCACCTTCCTCTTTGAGGCTTCTTGTACACCTTGGCCGCCGAAATGTTCTTCGCGAGTGTAGTCATTATGAGCCTTGGAACACTTTCGAAGGCCTTGCTCACAGCCATACGGTTGACAACTTGAGGTCTGCCGGGACGAGGTCGATCTTTGAGGTGCTGGTGGCGACCCCATCCCCGGCCTGACAATGCGTCGGAGACCCTCACACCTATTCCAGGCCCCACCCCAGCTCCCCGGATCATCGCAGGAGCAGACCCGCCATCTCCCGGGGTCTCTCTCAGAGATCCACCGGGCCCAGGTCTGTGTGTATCTGTGGGCAGTTGAAGAGATGTGTGGTGTCGTGTATCTGTGTTAGGCATTTGGAGCATTTTGGTGTGGTATGGGTGGTGGGAGATATTTTGTGCATGTATGATGTCAGGAGTGGTGATTTGTTTGTTCGTATCTGTGCTAGTCTTCTTCTGATCTACTTTGTGAGTGTTTGTTCTGAGTTGTGTATGGTTGGAGGTGGTGCACTTAATATTCTTTCCCCATCATCGAGCCTCTCCGCGACTCTGTTGATGATCATGCGGCTAACGTTGAGCCGCTTGGCGATGTCGGACTTTATTCAATTCATTCTCAAGGAATACATAAAGAATGAACTGAATGAAGTTCGAAAGTACTTGGATTCCGCTTTTCATCTTTCCTGTGTGATTTTTTTGCAATCAATGGCCCCAAACGTGCTTCGAATTCCTTCTTATTTCTCTCCGTGCTTTTTGAGAGAGAGGCTGAAAAGACCATAAAAGGAAATTTCGATGCCGCCAAGTAGCAATCTTATATATACTTCAACTTAAGTCGTATTTTCCTTCGGGATTTAATTCGTATACTGTCGTGTTCATGGTCATTTAAATACCTAACAATTATAAGTCATGTCTAAAAGGTTTGCAAGCGTCTGATTCCTAGTTTCCGTAACCATTCTACAACCAATCTTCGCCACAGAAAGCCCAATAAATTATTTTTAAATTTCACTCATTTTCGGGTTCTTTAAATTAAAAATCCCCAAAGGAGTATTAAATGCATCCTTCGGGAAAACCTCAGTTATAGCCCCTTAGATTTACTCGCCAGCTCCTTAAGTAGGCGCCTTTTAGGCCTTTGTTGAATGACTCGAACTTAATGAAAAACGCAATGGCCACCCTCCCTCTGAACTAACTTAAGCCTCTCCCCTAATCCTCAAAAAACGTTTATTCACTTTTCATACATTATGGTACACTCTAGCATTCCTAGATATAATCTGGAGCTCTGTTCGAATCAAATCTACGGTAGTTTTATCTTTACCTGATACTTTACTCCATTCCTCACCCTTTAACTGTCTCTCCTCTAGTGCGATATTTGGACGTACTTCGTAATAGCCTCAAAATTATGGTGGTTTTTATGCACTTTTCTATCTTTAAGAAATATCTGAAAGTGTAGTAATTATTTGGCTTTTTCTGTCTAACCGCTACTAGGCGCAAATCGGCTTGTCCACTACCCTCTTTCCTTTTGTCCTTTTCGTACGAAGCGTGTAGGAAGAAGTACTCTCAGATTCCTAGTCTAAAACCCAATTTGAAAACCTTAAGTCCACCTTGCAGAGCAATTAGGACATGAGTTCCTTCGATTTGCAGCCGTCGTTCGGCAGCCCGTAAAAACTGACACCAAGATTGGCTTTTCTCTTTTCATACGCATCTATGAGTTTATGCACTCAGCCAACCAAATGTAGTATTCAGAGGTAATGGCAATCTCCGAAAACAGTTTCCTGGATTTCTCTAAACAATATTATTACCAAGTCTGTCTGTCTGTCTCCCCCCCCCTCCCTCCCTCCCTCTCTTTTATCTCTCTCTCTCTTACACGCACACACATGTTTTGAGTTCGCATCTTATCATTTGGGACGCCAGAACGGAACTTCGTATAAACGCTAGCATAATGGAGGTTCCGGTAGCGATCATTGTCTGCCGTAGATAACTGTATTTTATCTCTTTTCAACACACATACATACACACACTGTGCACCTTTGATTTGTGTTAAATGAAATTCCTGTTTTCCCTGTGAAGATGCAAAGAGCTCCGACGCTTTATTTATTAGTGCGTGGACCTTTGCCGGCTCACTTTTACAACTAATTCCATGCATCATAGCAATTGTCTTCCGCGGAGATGTGAAGAAGAGAACTTCGTCACGTCTCTCTCTATCACGATTTACATACAAACGCACACAAGTGCCTTCAATTACCTCCATTGAGGACGCTATAAACAATGATTTCGGAACTTCGCTACACCCTTCGATAGTCACACATTACCGAGCCTCGTTATTCTCTGATGATATTAATTTTATGGAAAAGGAAAAGGTGAAATGAAAAAGTGAAAACGAAAAGGTAAAAGCGAATAAGAGCAACTCAGAATTTCTGTGAAGAGAGGTTCACAGAGATTGGTTGAAGTTAAGGAAAAGAAAAATGCATCGACGACGCGGTTCGAGGGCTCACAATTCTCTATAATCTTCCCAAATACTTCATATTTTCCCCTTGTAGGCTTTGAGGACAGAAAGGCATGCATCTTCCAAATGTAAACTGCAACAAGGTTGTCAGTACTTACATCTGAACTTCGCTTGTGGGCTTCTCCGACAAATGTGAACAATAGCTCCACAGGATGGGGGGTACACTGTGTCTACAGCAATAAAACGATGTTATGGCGTCGCAAGACCTCGTGCGGTGATCCTCCTGCGTAACTGGGTCAGGAATATGTGGTGAGTTGTTCTGGTTGGAGCATCACTTCCGCAGTGCTGCGACGCGGTCTCCGCAGGCCTTCAGGCAGCGACCGGAGTCATTAGTCGCGCGGCTTCGCCAAGAAAGAAGTCGGAGAGACACCGCAGTCACGTGAGGTCCGCGTTAAGTCCTCCTTGAGATGGAGCAATGAGGTTTTACTTGAGAGCTTCACGGAGCAGAGAGGAAATGGTACGTTCAAGGCGAATTCTCACAGTTTTTCTTCACAAACCTCTTCCTTCACTCACTGAGTGAATGTGGGAACTTAATGGTTCACCGGTAAGAAGAAATAAGGAATTTGATGTAACGAACGAGGGAATCGTCACTCAGAAGACAAAATAATGGAGTGATAGACAGCCGGATGAATAAAATATAACAAAGAGGAATAGTGAAGATGACAAACACCCATCGTAAGCCTCGGAAACCCTAAATCCATAGTTCCGGGGGGGGCGTATTAAATGCGTCCTGGAAGAAGTTTGTACAAAAACAGAGTCAATTAAAAATACAAACTAATTTCTTATGGGGGTGAGGGGGAGCTTTTAGATAAGAAGTCATTGAAAAACTCAACTAAAAGCAAGGTCTTCCTTGCATCTCTATATGTTGTACTTGGTCAATAAACCTTAACGCTGCCACTCTCTCGCAACAAGAGTGATTTGAATCTCCTATTTATTTTCCCTCTGCGGAGCGTCAGGACTGCGCCATAAAAAGAAAGGGCTTTACAATACATCAGGGAACTTTAATGGATTTTTTTATCCATCAGAGCTGTTTTTATATCCTATAATCTCGTCATATACTTAAAACTACACCACAAATTCGAACTATTTTCTCCTATGGACCAATTTTTACTTTTCTGCTTTCAGATTTCGTTATTTATCTGCGTTATGCGCTTAATCTCGACATATCTCTACCCCTAATCACAAAAAGTCCAGGAACAGGAAAGATTGAGCACTTGGTCTTTTCCACTAAGACCTCTGTTCAGATTGTCTTCGAACCAAACATATTTTGTTAATATTCAACTTATTTTGGGGGATCCATCGAGTCTTTTGTTTAGTAGAGTCATGGAACTGCCACTTCGATTCTTGTTTACGTAAATGGAATGAACCCTCTGCAGGATCCGATTACTTGTACAGTCATGGTCCAAAAGTTTTGGCAGTAAAATTTGATGATTCATAAACTTTAATATCTCAGACTATTTAACTTCACAATTCACTGTTGCTTGGCATCTTACAGGACAAGCAGATTTAAAAAAATTTCAGTACTTTTTTTGTTTATAGTATTTAAATGGAATGTGATTTTGGCCGTATGACTTTTTTGCCAGCAATATTATTTCCTACATTCGTTCTAGGAACGGAATTTACCACTCGCACTCGTCTGACCATGGCTATAATAACCAGGGGACAAACTAAATCTGTTCGTTTGTGCATAAAACATAACAAAAAATAAAGAATGAAAAAGTCACTGAAGCCTATCAAAGTCACCCTAGTCAGGATATCACAAAACACATAAAACCACCACAATGGTATTATCGACATCCATTGGATTGCTTTATCAGCCGCCAACTCTTAGCCTTATCATATTGAGTTTATAATACAAGACCCCAAACATGCAAGTACTAATAAAAACATATACATATAAGCCTACAAAATCAGGCTTTACGCATATGTTCCTTCCCCATATATTTGTCTAGCTTTCCTTTGAATGTCAAAATCGAGCTATTTGCAAAAGCCTCACAGTGGCGGATCCAGGATAAAAACTTAGGAGGGGTTAACCTGAATTCCTCCCTCTGAGTAGTCTGAGAAAAAGGGCTTTGATAATTAATAATGCATAGTTTTTTTACTCAGCATTAATAATAAATCGCAGTATTTCACCATTAGAAAATTATAAATTGTGGCTTATTGCAGTTTTTGGACGTCAGTTAAGGTATAATATTTAATTTAATAATTATTTTTGAGATTTATCTGTTTTTTAGACATGTATCATATAAGATACATAACTTTTTCTGAATAGTAGAATACAAGTATGGCTTAAAAAAGAAATATAAACATAAACGGATCTGAAATTTAAGGGAATGAAGGGGGGGGGGCAGCCTCTTAGTACTCCTAAATCCCTCATCTTTAGCAGAGTCAAAGGAGCAACCTTCCATTTCATAACTAAATTCCCTTTTATTGTTACACATGTGGATAATTTTGCATGTTTGGAGGTTGTATGTTATCTGCCACTTATGTGTCCATGTAACTAGTCTATTTAGGTCACTTTGAATAGTAAATTTCCTGTATTTCCCCTACACTAGCTACTAACTTCGTATCATCAACAAACATCGATATTTTTCTCAAATACATCTAGGTCGTTAATGTAAAGCGGGAATAATAATGTGCCCTAAAAAGATCCCTGAGGTACCCCAGTAATAACATCCACTCCATTGCAATTTCTCTCACTTTAATACCACCTTCTGCTTCCTACTCTTCAGTAACTCTGCCACCCAATTTAAAACAATGCCAGAAACTTTATACATTCCCAATTTAAGCAGTAGTCTTCTTTGAGGAACCTTATCAAAAGCCTTACTAAAATATTAGTAAATTGCAACTGTCATATCTTTTATCTAATTATCCTGTAACAATCTAGAAATCCCAGCAGATTTGTCAGGAAAGATTTACCTTACCTTAATCCATGCTATCACTTAACAAGCTACCACCTTCTAACTGTCTCTTATTGCTTTTTTAACAACTTTCTCAAGTAATTTACATACCATTGAGGTTAGACTTACTGGCCTGTAGTTATTAGGATCATCCTCTCTTTCCTTTTTGAAGATTGGAACTAAATTAGACCCTTTCCAGTCATCTGGTATCTCCCCAAATCTAGAGATCTAACAAATATCTTCTAAAGAGCAAATGAACCACTTTTCTCTCCCTCTTGAAGAATCCTAGAATGAATATTATTTCCGCACACTCCCTTTTATTCTGTAGCTGTCGTCACAAAAAATTCCCCAAATAACTTAACGGACGACACGTAATACTTATCCTCAAAACCCACTTACAAACCATGTGTATTCGTTGACGCACACGTGAGATTGTAACATTGCGTTGTTAATGCCTCAAACTATACTATTTTAACACATAAGGGACATTATATCTCTTAGCTTAAGCTCTTGTTAGAAATTTGTTTTGAAGATAAAGATAGTAAAGATTAAGTTAATTTTGATAATGGCGGTTCAAATTCCCACTCTCTGAATTAGTGCATAGCTTACTAAATCCTCATCTTAACTCGGGCATTTAAGGATAATGGAGTCTACTATAGCTGTCTTTTCTTTCCCCATTTTTGTCTGTCCTATTTTCCATGCTTTTCGACGGATGAGTATCATTCATGTTAAGCCTGCCATTACAATAACTACGTATGGACAAAGCACCAATATCCTCGCTCTCTTCTGTATTTTGGTCATAAAATAACTTTCCCTCCATGCTCTTCTATATGTCAGTGGGTTCGGTATAGCAGATTTGATATGAAAGAAAGAAATACACTTTTATTACAAACCATCAGTGGAAGTAGTGTGCGAATAAAATCAAAATTGTTGGATACTTAGTGGGTCAGAAGTCGATTTGTGTACAAAATGCATGTGTGCGAGTCTCGGCCAAGGAAGCTTTTATCAAAACGTAAAAAATGCCATATTTTTTCTATAATTAATAGCGAGATGATGAATTCTTATGTTTTAGCGTTGTTATTGTGATCTGATCGAGACACGTTTGCTTCTTTTTGTCGACCTATTCGTCAGAGGTTCGCACGCGCCTTTTTTGAGCAAATCAAACGAAAAATAATTGTCCCTAAGAAATTCCTCTGTGGTCCTGCTGGAGCTGGTAAAAATGTGTTTTATTGCAACCCGGCATTGGGCCAGGTTGTTGGAGCAGCAAAATATAACGCATACGATCAAATGGTTACGCTAATAAGAAAAAAACCGTCGTATCACCACATTTTGAACACGTCTACATGTATGCACTTGGCAATGGAGTTGCTGCTGCTGCTTAGACAAATCGTTCAAGTATGGTATGTTAGAGGGCGACCTTTTGCTTACCACCGCTCCTCGATAAGGGTATGGCAGGGCAGCGGGCGAAAGAGCAAAGCCCCGAAGCGAGAAGGAAGAGACCAAGAGAGGAGAAAAAACGGAAGAATGTCGAAAGTGGGCCTGGGAGATGAGCAGGATAGGACGCGGGAAGAGCGAGGGTTAGACACTAAAGGGAGTAAAAAGTAGGTCAGCAGGCCTTGCTACGTCATTGATGACGTCAGATGATAAATCAGGTTCTTCTCTGATGCTTTCCTGCCCACGTGTCTTAGAAGGAGGTACCAGAGGGATATACAGGGTGCGGTGGGTAATTTATCGCCTAAATTCAATATAAAAGAAAATAACAGAGTTTATTTATACATGTTAAAGACACCACCTCCTTCAGGTGGCGTCGGAACCTGCTGCAGGTCTTCTCGACGGTACCCCCGTTGAACTGGGTAAAAACTGTGGTGATCTGGACCTAAACTCAACCTTGGCGGTGCACAGAGGCATATTAGTCTCTCTTAACCACGTCTCACACGTAATAATCCAAGGAGGTTGCAGTTCGGGTAGTTAGGAAGCATGAGATCAAAGAAATTGTCTGACAGCCAGGGATGGGTCCTCCTACTTGCGTGGCATGTGGCAGAGATCTGCTGCATAACATCCAACCTTACAACAACCATCTCCTGGATCCAGGGCAACACTACCTCCTCCAGTTCCATCACGATAATAACAGTACGCCTATAAATAGTTATTAAATTATACAGCATTAATCTCAAAACGACAATCTTGCCAATGGCGGTAATTGATCAGTACGAGCCATAGGTGACATGAAACTTCAGCTAGCTTATGACGGTACAAGGATCCATCCATCCTTTCTTCGATTAAATTCAATTGTCCTGTAGGATGGAAAGAGAAATCTCGTAGCATTATAATGCCTTGTTCATCTTCATCTAAACTTGATGGGAATTGAGGACAAATAACTTTATTTAATGCCTTTAAATTCTAATCATTAATTTTCTAGGGAAACTTTTATTAATTAACGTTTATTTAACAGAAATGTTCTCAACACATTATGTCCAAACAATTAAATAAAATATAGCTGTTGAAAAGCGATGGAGATTCGAACTTGTTCTGTCAGACTTCGTTCTTCGATGTAACACTTTCACTAGCTCAGCCACTATACCCATTACCCCCATCAACACAAAATGGGCGTTTCAAGTGAAGCCTTGTGAGATAGCCCAAGAAGAAAGAATATTGAATAATAATAAACGTATTAAATAACATAATTATACCCTTGAAAAGTGATAAGGGTATGGGTTCGAATCGCTCTCACGTTTCTTAAATACTTGTTACGTTTATTTCCATGGGAATATTCTTGCAGAAAGTAGCTTTAACTTGTGTCCAAAAATATTTGTATGCGTCAACTGCTATAAATTTATCTTCCATAGCTCAAATTCACTTCGATTTCAATTGTTTTCGAGTACAAGATCGCTGTTGACAGAATAGATAAATAAAAATAGAAAAAGACAAAGAATCATTCTTCAAATTCTCAAAATGAATCCCTTCAAATTTGCTTCTCAAAAAATAAATTGCACGGCAGTACTTTTCAACAGACATTTCCCCCAAATCGTGCAAAAAACATGATTGAATTTATATTTGTAAAAATAAATAAATTTATTTTGGACAATGGACGTTCCCAACGCTCGAGCAAAAATACTTTAACCAATCGAGAGTCCCGCCACTAACTTGGTGCCCCCTTGCATATTTTAGGTTCAGTTAGCTCAAGTGTTCAGTTATGTCAGGCATAAAAGCTGTTTTGAATCCATTTGGTATTTTCGGGTTCAATTATAATCTTCCCTTCATGTCCATAAATTGTTAATTTTATCAAACAAGTCATAAAAGTGTTTTAATATAATACTGGTGATTTGCCAACAAACATTATTTTTATAAGGCAGTCCATGTTGAGCATTAATCTATTTAGCCAATTATGGAATTGCTGTGATTTTGGGCCCGTAAACAAATTTGATACAAGCGTGTGCGAAATTAATTATTTACATCTAAATTTTTCAATTTTCATTTTAATAACGGAGTAGCCCAATTTTAACACCCCACAATTCGAGAGCTCTATCAATAACCAAACTCACAAATCAATTCCAGTCAAGGTTAAAGGTTAGCAACGATTTTCCTAGAGCGTGCAATAACTCTCGCCCTGCACTACTCTCTATTAAAGAAACCAGCTCCCCAAATTATTCTGTGATCTGCATACTACTTAAATATAAATGCAAAGCTAAGCCACATCATATGTCCAGAATTCGATCGGTAACAGTATTTCATGATTGGCATCTATCGGAAAAGTTTCGTTTCTTTTCGGCACATCTATTTCAGAAACTTCAAGCTGAGACTTTTTAAGAAAATTGCCCTCAGATAATAGGACGATATGGCTTCTTCATTTGCAAGTACATAGCCATATCTAACTGCAAGTCCACTTGTATGTATTATTTTAAGCAATGTTGCGTTTCTAATATAGATTGGAGTTTTAGAAAAATCACTGTAAATATTATACGTCTATTAATGATTATTCTTATCATATTTTAGAACATTGTATTTCATAGCAACTGCCATGCTCTTTGCAAATCACATATGTTGGACTTCCGTTCACTTCGGTAATGAAATAATCATCTCTCCAAATTCATGTTATAATGCGACGCCAATCTATTAACTTTTACTTCCCTGGGTAAAATTCATGAATTATAATAAAGAATATATTAATGAATCACTTATACAAAATAACACCTATAATGAAAACCACTTTCGCTGCACGACTCGGAAACAACTGAAATAAAAGGTAACGAAATCAACAAATCTCAACATAAAAGAATTTTATACCCACTACTTTGAATTAACACCTCAAAAAAATGTACTTACAAATCAAATCAGAAAATCAATCTTATTTCAAATCCTAGATACTCGATTTATAATAAGTAAATCCATTAATCAAATAAAACGGCCCTGAACATAGAACACGCTAGCCGAACGTGTTCAAAATATGTTAATTTGGTATTGCGCGCGATGAACAATAACGGGATTAGAAATACGACTGAAAGAAGAGTTTACCTTAAACAAATCTCATAAAGTAGTAGAACAGAATTTTAAGGTCCCATATAAGGCTTGCAATTATCCTACAAATGAAAATATCTTTTTACTAAAAATTCCTTATATTCTAGTTTGGAAAAAAAAATCCTGTAAATATATATAACGCCCCATGTGACCAGGCCAACAGTCAAAACATATCCATTTGGCACTGCTCGTGATGGGCAGGTAAAAATAAAATTTTGTTCTTATCGTAGTAGGCTCACGTGAAGGTCAGTTCAAAATATATTTAATTAGCAGAATAAAATTATAAAAGGAGAATGTGAACTGTGCCTAGGAAAGCCAAACGTGGGAGGTAAGTTACTAAATGCTGAAAATGGCTACTATTTTCGATATGATCATTCATTTTATTGATAAGCTTTTTGAATCAATGTTGATGAAAATTATTTAAATGGAACCTCTTAACTTAAATTCACATGATTCATGAAATGTTTATTTTCAATATCACTGGATTATGATAGATTCACCAAAGGAAAACATAAATGGAAACCCTTATTAACTCCTATTTTAGTTGAGTTTTTATTATCAAAATATTCACAGAGAGGATTGATCTTGCTGGCGGGGCGGATCCGGTCCTTTGACCCTATGTTTTGCACCCCTAAACTATCGTCTCAGATGCCGCCAAAATCTTGTCCCATCGCAAAGTAAACATAAGGACACAAATTTACAGCCGACAAAAATCCACCAGGTTCTCTCTAGGTCGGCGATAGCAAAAATAAGTTAGGAACGGTAATGAAATGTAGCCCAGTATGGGGTGAGTCAGCTATATACTTACACTCATACACACACACACACAGATATATATATATATATATATATATATATATATATATATATATATATATATATATATATATATATTCAAGCATGAATATCAATATCATACAACTTCAAAGGAGGTCACAAATATATAAAAATAAATGGGTGGAGTCACTTGACTCTACCAAATTCCTATTTGTCATATATTCATCGATCCTTTTCTTGAAAAGTAGAGAGAAGCAAAGAAGGGCACCGCATGATCTCGCAAGGGAATTAAGAAGACTTTTCGTGATAAATTGAGTCAAACAGTTCACAACTGGTAATGGTGATGCAAAAGGCCAGGCTTTCTGAAAGAGCTTGGTGTCCACATTTCCCACGCTACGCTCTCTCACCCACTGCAGGTCAGGTGAGTAAATGCAACTGAGACATTAAAATAATTAATCCAAACTTTCCCTCAAGAAAAGCATCATTTTTTTGATCATTATAATTCGAAAATTACACCGCACTTATAAAGATAATGCGAATCGCTCAGACAAGAGTGGAAGGTACTTAAAATCTAATTAGATTTCATTTATTTTCCAAAAGAAAAACAAATATTACATAGTTTTTGAAAAGCGCTTAGTAACGAAAATGGTGAATTAGGAGGAATGAAAATGTATAGTATCCAAAACAGGAGACTATAAAATTGCATTAAGGAAGTACGGATCAAGAGGACGGGTTACATGTACCCCCTTGCAACGAAACCACGCCTTAACACTACACGCACGACAAGAGCTATAGCTAATCAGTCAATGAACCAGCCAGTGCACCCAGCTCCCAATATCATTCTATAATAATGATTAGAATTGCGTCCAGAATGCGGCCACAAGTTTTCACTGATCAAGATTTGTGAAAATACCCTTGGTCGCAATTTTAAAGAAATCCTTTTAGCAAATCCTTTTAAGATCTCCCCTTTTTTTTCCAACTCCACAGTTGACATTTATTATAGAGTCCATTTAAGAGATATGAGTATGTAGAAATGAATTGTGTTCCACAAAAATATACTACACTTGATGAACCTTATGGGGGTTGAAACCAAAATTCAGGAAAGGGGGAGGGGGCTGCCCCATTCACTCCAACAGGCGGCTCTTTTGGAGCGTGAAAACCACTTTCCTCTGACCATCTGCGGGAGAGTGAAGAGACAATACAGCTTTCCGTCTTTCGATAAATGATGTTTCTTGGTTGGGCTCGGGGGGTAACATCCTCAGGGTCAGATCCCTTGTTTTTTTATCTCCTCGCCGTAAAACTACGGTCAAAACTATTAAGTCCCGTTATTTACCATTTAAAGCGTCTCCTTAGAAAAAAAACGAGGACCTTTACAGACACCAGCAAACTCTTCTTGGTTGCAATCTTAAAGAAACTACCAGATTTAAATCACTTGTTTTTCCAGTCCTAGTAATTAGTAGTATTCATTGTTTGCTCTATAGTATCACTAATTCCCTATCCCAATTTAACTGATATATTTATAATTAGTACTGGTAAAGCTTTTGCTATCTATGTTCATGATTCTATATGAAAGTGCAAATAAAGGATTTCGGAAACTAATATCGGAAAAAAAAGTTGTTATACAGTGATTTGCACCTTGTGTTATGATACAAGTTCTGCAATGAACTATTTACAGTGGAAAACAGGTATGAGGTTCCCCAAAACACATGTATGACAGCATGATGCGAGGGCACTCAGCACAACATTGCGCTGCTAGTAGTTATTTTGTTTATCTGTTTGTCATTTAGTGTTGCCATTCGCTGTGTATGAATTAACAATTGTTTGGTCTGTTTTAGTGAGTTGTTTTCAATAGTTTATTCTCACTGGATTATTATTTTATGTTCTGAGTTCTACTTCGAGTCATTTTTTTAATAAGTTTGTTTAGTTCTGTTAATTTTTCTAATTGTTTCATCCCGTCTCATTTTTCGCCATATATCTAAAAGTATTTTTCATGGGCGCGATAATTTTTCTTTTTAATAACCGTGTCTCTCTTTTATTTGCCGAAAGTTAAACATTGTGAAATAATTTGGGGAGATTTTATTGTTACAGTTTTCTAATGATGATTGTCACTTGGTCATTAAGCTTACCATTCAGACAAACTCTACCGAATATAATTTATTTCTGGAATGAAGGAAGGTCTTACTTAATTGCTCCCGGTTCGTTTTTATCACTATTATTTTGCTTGTTTGTACACATGTTATGGATCTTTTTCTGTTCTTTTTTCACTTCTTAGTTCAAGTATATTTCAGTGCCTCTGCCCAAGGCAAAGGCTTCCAATCCAGGTTTTCTCCTGTCATATACTTCATTCGCTTCGGCGCCACAAAACCCTAATTTTCTTTTTGAAAAAATGACGAAGACGAGAAACTAAAATGAGCAGCACCTCATCAGTAAGAGGAAAATATTCGTTGGATGGGTGTACAGGGCGAACACTGTAGAGGGAATCGGGGAGACTGTAATCTCTATGGATGCCACAAATGACAAACTAAATATAGTTTGTGGCCAGCTGGTGAATAAC
This sequence comes from Ceratothoa steindachneri, assembly GCA_963969495.1. NCBI lineage: Eukaryota > Metazoa > Arthropoda > Malacostraca > Isopoda > Cymothoidae > Ceratothoa > Ceratothoa steindachneri. The sequence continues at coordinate 29,908,466 of OZ018319.1, forward strand.
GAGCGTCACATTTCTTATGAGACCTGCCATCTTCCCGAAATGGAGACGATGAGGTATCTACAATACCTCCCTAATAGTTGGCATAGGGAGGTATTGTAGATAGCTTTGAGTAGGAAAGGGGCGCAGAGAAAAATAAATAAAGAAAAGTAGCAGCGATACGAGCGTCGCTGGACAACCGTTAGCGAGAGTCCTAAACCACTCGGCCATCCTGAGTCCATAAAAAAATACTCATTCAAGCAAAGCATTTAAGCCACGCGCCTGAACTTTTCGCACGCTACAGTATGTTAGATTCTCGGACATGAACACCACCCCCAAATATTAATAAAATTAAGTCAACGTGCAGAAAAGGAGTGATTGAAAAATAGTGGAAAGACATGCGAGATTGACTTGAATTGCAGACACAAGAATAAAATGAACTCAAAATATCAACAAATATTATTTACAGAGCGCAATTGCAAATATCAACACCCATAAGTGTTGAGACCAAAATGTTGGCCTCGAAAACTCTAAAGAATTCGTCCAAAGATGACAGACAATTGTTTAATTGAATTACTATTGAACAACATAAGAAACACAGTCCTAAGCCCTTAAATAAAATCTAAAAATGGATTAGAAAGAAGCTACGGTAGTTTCCCTTTCGAATGAATAGAAAACGGAATATTTAGGTCAACGGTTGTCTACTGAACTTAATTTCTTTTCTCACAACACCGCGTCCTCAAATGGAGTTCGCTGAGATAACACTAACAACTTAAAAAAAAGGGCCCAACATTTAAGTCGTAAGAAATGGGTTGGTCAGGAATGCAATGTTATTTGGAAGGGACCGCAGTGCAATATAACGCGACGCCATCATGGTTGAAACTGAAAATTGTGTGGCCGTTCGAACCCACATAGGTTATCTAGGAAAGGTATCATTCGCAGATATTTGGTTAGAAGTGGTAAAAACGGTCATCACTTCTTTCCTAATGTGGCAGGAAGACTGAAGAAAAGAGAAATTATCCTGGAGAGTCCCGTTAGGTCGGAGAGCGCCTCCTCAAATGGAGGAGATGAAGGAGGTCAGCAGATATATGAAAAAAAACGGGAAGCGGAGACTCTTACGTGAATCATTTGTATGTTGGGTCATTAGAAATAGAATCAAGCATCAAGTTCTTGTACCACGTAAAGTTTATTACGATGTGACCTACATATGTCACATAACTTCGTAAATCGTCGCTATGTTTATATAATGAAAACATTTGGCAAACTTAACTTGCCTTACATAAGTCAACGGATGAGAAAAGCCACAAGGGTTTATCGGAGGTCATCCGAGTTATCCACTCGTTTAATTAACGACGAAAAGTACAGGATAATGGATGAAAATGATCATTTCTCCACATGATCTACGAAAACATGCTCTCAAGGTAAATTAAATTTTAATTAAAATAGCGGCGAATTTTTTAAACTTCCTCAAGACTGCGCAATGGCCATCCATTTGACGCATGAGAGAAACAATACAAAGAAAATCGTATCGAGAGGGAAAGAAACTAAAAAGAAACTGGCAAAGATCGAACGCTCGTTTAGGTAAAAAAAAGGTAACAAGCACTGTCCTAATCCCTCGGTTGTAAGGAATGTTATCTGAGTGAAAACGCCTCCAGTTAATGTTAAGCAACATCGGGTGTCGTAGACGCTGGATGGAGGCTTGGTTTAGGTCAAGTTGGTGGTACCTGTAGTAGTAGTAATGGTAGTTCGCCAACTTGCCTTTATCCAGGAGAATCCCCGACCGGATAATGAAATAGACATAAAGGTCAATAGGACAATCGCTGGTGAGCCCGAGGTCACCAGGGGCCGGTCCTCTTTGGGGAGAGGGGCACCTGTCATATGCTATAGTGACTCATGGTTGCGATTCCAAGTGAAAGTGTACAGCCCCCAAAATAAGTATAAATAAGTGGTAAAGTTGGGGATGGAAACAAAAACTCATTACTTGACAAAGCGTAACATTGAGTGGTTAAGAGCCATCAGAGTCAAAGGATCACATTGAGAACGATTTTGCATTGGAAGAGTCTAGACTCCCCTTTGGCATACTGAGAGGTGCCACACCAGAAATGGGTCTCGTGCCCCCTTCCCCCTTACCCATCCAGGTAATTTCAGCTTAACGGAAATAATTGTGACGATTTCTATAGCACAAAAATTAATAAAGTAACGGAAATTGTGTCATTCGACGAAAAGGAAAAACCTCGCCACTTTAAAGGACTCATCGCCCATCAACAAAAACTTTAAAATGAAACGTACCTTTTATGCTTTAGTCGAGCTAACCGGGAAATTAACTCATTTACGGACCTTTGAAGACAACAGTAGTTATGCCATGCTACAGAATAATCCACACAAAACACATATAAAGAAAAATAAGAGTCCAAGCTCCTCCTCCACACTTGTCAGGTACCTCTTCAAACCGCGAAGTCAGAAAAAAGGCTGAAAACTCAACGACGCGCTTCCAACCGCTCAGTCAGGCGTCCAGAATCCAAATGACACCGGAGATGAGTCGCCTCAAAGCGTAGCCCAAATTTCAATAGCTGGCATCCGTGGAACGTCTCTGGAGAAGAAAATTGGACGCATTTTCCAGCCATAATGTTTGTAAAGGGAGGGATAATCCTTTGGGTGCATCTTAAAGATGCCAAGAGGAAGAGAAAGTATTTTTTTATAGTAATGAAAGCATTTTCTTATAAAGACTCGATGCGTAATGAGCCAAGTTTTGTAACAGGACAAGGGGTATTCACTTTGTGCATTGGACCTAATGAGCCATCTGCTAAGTGGTTCCGCCTTTCGGTTTAACAGTGATATGATTCGTTATTGTAGCCACTACATGCTTATTCCTCTGGCTCTTGCACATGCTCATTTCCCTTACCCAATCTATGGAGATGTCTTCCTTCGAGGCAAAAGGATGCCCTGTTGAGAAGGATAGTCTTTTCTCTCAAAAATATCAGATTAGTTATTTCCTTCCTGTATGCAAATGTGTGAATGAAAAATTCCAATCGATGCAAATAATCCCCCCCCTTCAAGATCAAATCCTACCCTTGATCATTTGTGATCAAGGGTGGTGCGACTAGGCGCGTCCCTTGACTCTACGACAAAGACCAAACACCTTGAGAAGAAGTGAAAGCGAAGCGCCGAGAAAAGAAGGCCACACGGCACAAATGTGACCGCTGGACGAAAAGAATTGAAGTTAGGGTGAATTTTGTGCCTATTTGCCTGCCCTTCGCAAGGAAGCCTGCCTTCTTGGCCTGTCTCCATCAATGGGACTTGTCTTCTCGGACTGTAACCCGAAGGGAACCTGCCTTTTTGCCCTTCAAACCGAAAGTGAGCCTGCCTTCCTAGCTCGTCCCGTGCAAGGGAACCTACCTTCTTGGTCTGTCCCCCGCAAGGAAAGCTGCCTTCTTCTCATCTCCATCGCAGGGGAACCTGCCTTCTTAGCCTGTATCCCTCAAAGGAGCTTGCCTTCTTGGCTCATCACCCGCAAGTGAACCTGTCTTCTTGGTCCATTAAGGGAATCAGCCTTCTTGGCTGTCATCGCAATGTCATCTGCCTTCTTGGCCTGTAACCTCACAAGGAAATCTTTCTCCATGGCTGCCCCTCGCAAAAAAACCTTCGCTGTTCGGCCTTTCCTCCGCTAGGGAACCTTTCTTATTGCCTTGTATTCCCCAAGAGAACCTGCTTTCTTGCCTGTCCCCCGTAAGGGAACTTGCCTCCTTGGCCTGTCTTGCGTAAGTGTACCTGCCTTCTTAGACTGTCTCTGCAAGGGAACCTGCCTTCTTGGCCTGTCCCTTGCAAAGGAACTGGCCCTCTTGGCCTGTTTTCCGCAAGTGTACCTGCCTTCTTGGGCTGTCCCTGCAAGGGAACTTTCTTTCTTGGCCTGTCCCTGTAAGGGAACTTTTTTTCTTGGCCTGTCCCTGCAAGGGAACTTTCTTTCTTGGCCTGTCCCTCGCAAAGAAATTTGCCTTCTTAGCCTGTCCTCGGCAAGCAAAACTGCTTTACTGGCCTACACCCAACAAGGAAACCTGCCTTCTTGGCCTTTTCCCCACAAGGAAAGCTCCCTTATTGGCCTGTCCCTCGCAAGGGAACCTGCCTTTCTAGCCCGTCCACCCAAACGAACCTACATTCTTGGCCTGTCTCCAGCAAAGGAACCGCCTTTTCAGCACGCCCCCGGCAATTGAACCTACCTTATTGGTCTCTCACAGCAAGTAAGCCTGCCTTCTTGGTCTGTCATCTGCAACTAAACCTGCCTTTAGTGCACCAACTAATCACGTATGTAGCCAACTATTTAAGTAATACACTCTTACACCCTAACTTCGCCACTTTTTCCACGAACTTCTGTTAAAACACAGCTTGATTGAAATACCCCTGATGGTTTCGGGGGAGTCGATAAAATAAATATCTTATGGGCTGGGGAAATGCTTGATCCATGCAAATTCAAGATGGTGCCATTAATTTTATGGCAGTCTAATGAATTTAATTTCATTATTCTTTTTCACTTAAATGAATCCCCTCCCCCACACACAGGAGGGCTGAGGTGCAGCATTTGCCAGTGTGCTGTAGCTAACATCTGATGGATTGCCTACCTTCCCGGCTCCAATGCTAAGAATTAGACCTGTGATTATAATTCTTCCACACATTTTCACTTGCTCCATTTTCTTTACGTATCTATCCTCACACACTTCCTGGTGCAAATATTCTCGTGTGTAGTAGCCTCACCCTGTATGGAAGCACCCTGTGCACGCTGTTACACCTGGTGCCTGTAAGAGCGAGATCTCCTCAAGCCCGAGTTCCAATAGGTAAGGACTGGCCGACTGGGTTGACTTGACAGGGTCTTGGGAAGCTGGTACGTCCCCCCTTTCTCTCTTGGGGCCCCCTTTTATTTCTAAAAGTATCCTCCTCATTACTTCCTCTATCTATGTTTAAGTACGGACCGGGTACATCATGCCCTCTCAGAAGAGAGGCTTTAGAACCTCTATAAACACCGCCTTTTAAGGGCCGCAGGCTGCAAGAAACCAGGACTTGAGTGGTCCTCGCATTGAGAACGATTAATGAGAAGATCGAAAATTCCCAAATAACCTCTTGTCTGTGCTTAATGGGTTGACCACTTCCCCGCAGCCGTTCTCGGGTGCATAAGGCTGCATTAGTTATGGAAGGCGGGCTTTAATACCTTGTTAACTGGCATGCCCACTAAATGACCCGGGTCCCGTCTCTCGGTCTGTCGACGATTAGTAAAACCTAGTAAGGTCAATTGTCGCCTCGCCTCTTGGCTGCCCAGTTTGGAGCTGCGGCTTTTGTGGAGTGACCGTCCACACTGGGTAAATTCTGATCGGTGCGTGCAGCTGCACAGGCGCGGACGCAACCCATTAACATGCCCAGGGGTGGTTGGAGTCCTGAAAAGTCCGAACACCCGAGATGGGATAGGCGGGATGCGGTTGGATGTCGGATATAGTCGCCAGCTACCTCTCTTATTGGTCTCAAATTTACGGAATTTTTGCATTGGTTGAGAAATTAAAGCAAATTTTCCGATTGAGTTCCAGACAATAAGACCTCGCCCAACCTCGGGTGGGCCAAGAACCCAAAAATAACTCTCGAAATGGGTCTTATGTCACTACACTCTATGCAAAGGGGCTTCCTCCTTATAAATTCTTGAGTCGCCCTTGGGCATCTCCACATTTGAAAAGGAGGCAACTCTGTGCTTTATCAGGAGCCCCCTAATTTTCTCCTAGCGGAGAGGGGGTTTGCCCCTCTCCTCTGTCTTCGGGTTAGGAGGGATCTTCATTACCTCCTTACTTGTATTTGGCATCGGATGACTCTACTTTCATACCAACGGTGGCCCAGCGCTTCTCATTCACTGAGGCCTGCCAAGAAGGTGGGTGGCAGGGCAGGCGGTCCAGAATTAACTTTCATAGGGCAAACCTCCTTACAATGAAAAAGGGTGGTCATGCCTATTGGGAATGCCTCCCCTTATGAGACACTTTTCATGGTTGGCGTGCCTGCGCCGCTATAGTTCCCAATGGAGGTCGGCTTGACGGCTCCGATGACATGGGTTTCTTTACCAGGCTCCAGGTCCGGTGAGTCTCCGATTGAGATTCCGAACGCTACGGGGATGGATGGCCAAAAGGAGGCCCCTTCCGAGTGAGCGCGGAACCCACAATACCCTCGCACTAGATGACATGGTTTTCCCTTAGAAGGGAAGACTGACTTTGTGAAAACCACGCCCGAACCAGAATCCATTCCCGGGTAAAGTCCTCTTAAAGAGACACGAGCCCCCAAGGAACCAAAGGGACCAAAGGGAAAGGAGGATTCTCCTTCTTACGGTGAAGTTCCACGGTAGGCCAGATCCTTTGTTATTTATGAGAAAGACTTGGCAGAGGCTACTAAAGGGGTCATGCCTTCGAAGGAACACGTGCTTCATCAGCGTCAGACCTTAGCTGGTGTTCTAAGTAGGGAAATTAAGGTCATCCGTTTCTCTTACTTAACGTGAAGACTAATTTTCCAAATGTGTTGAAGCACGAAAGTATTCTGGACAAATTTTCGCAAGACGCTCCAATAGAGTTTTCCAGGAGAATGTAAGATCAATATCGTACTCTGCATCCGTAGCGGAGTCCTTTGCGACCGCTTTTTCTGCATTTTCTAACCAGGACGCCTCTACGCCAACATTTAAAGAACTTTGTGAGCTTGGTAAAGGCCCCAGATTGGATTCTACCTATAAAAACGGGAAAACTTTCAACGTTGTGTTTACTCTAAGTGAATTGCGCCCTCGCTTTGTGCGCGGATACCGCGCAAGGTCCGGACAATATTTTTTTATGTCATACTTCGATACTTGGCTGAGCAGGGCATGGCCTTTCTGTTAGCCTTGTTCAAAAGGATTTGGAGTGAGAGTATCCTACAAGATTAATCACAAATAAATACCGTGTTTGTTTTTGTTGTTTTTTTAAGCGAGGAGAGTCCACTCTAGCACTGCACATTTCCTCCAAATTTCGTTAAATTCCTGCGTGTAAAAGTTAATGAAGAATTTAATCAATATTAGGTTAGCTTATTTACTAGAAGGCGGAGGCCACCTTTCTACTCCACAGTGCTGTTTTCGCAATCTATTGCGATTGGATAAAGCTATCTACGATTCCTTCCTTCGTGTACAGCAATTTACAACGGGGTTTTTTTATCTGAGGCTGGCATACGATACCGCATGGCGATACGGTACTATGGATGTAAGTAGCTCCTTCAGGTCCAATAGAGCAGGAGGACTGCGTCCCGAATGGAGTTGTGCTCAGTGTTTCTATTTCTGAATTGAAAGTCAACGGCCTCACTTTGGTGCTACCAGAAGATGATCGCGCCGCGCTCTATGTAGACGAAACTTTGATCTCCTTTGGCGCGGACCCAGTTGATTACTATAGAACAGCCTTAGGAACTTTTTTGCTTGTGCTATGGACATACTTCGGTCCATGACGTTTAGCACTTGTTTGTTGATAGGACGACCACATTACTTTTTTACTGTCCTTTTGTTTGTTCCAAGCTAGACAACGGATGTGAGTTTTACGCACAAACAACAGAGCCGTGAATTGCTGAAGATGGACTCGATCCACAACAAAGGTCTCTGCTTGGCGCCCAGTGACTTTTGCACCTCTGCTATTCAGAGCTTCCTTATGAATGTTAGGGAGATGCGGCTCGCTTTGCTCTTTATACAGTGCAATATGCGCCTGTAGGCGCTACAGCAGCGTCTTCTTCAGTCACTATCGGCTCTTATTTGATCCTCCGCGTTTCTCGACGTGGTCTAAGCCGCATGAGACTTTAATCATACACTGAGCCTTTTGCATTTAGGTCAAAGTGATTCCTTCGAAGGCTTGGTGTAGATCTATGGACGGTGGCGCCTCTAGTTTTTCCCACGTCGCAACCCTGAAGGAGCTGCGACATTTGGCGCCACGCCTCTGCTCCCAAATCTTTTATTGCGCTGGTAGTATTTCGTTCGAACCATTTGGAGTACACGCCCTGTCACGCTGGAGCCGCCCTTGTGTACACAAATGGCTCCAAATCCGAAGGAGCGGTCGGCTTTCAAGACATCGCACCTTTGTCTGAAATCGATCGACATACACAAATTGGTCTCGTGGTCAGTTAACCGACATAAATAGATTGGTTTCTCAGTCATTTAACCGACACAAAATGAGTAAGTTCGTGGTCATTTAATGGCACAAAGAGTTTGGTTCCGTGATCAGTTAACCAACATAAACAGATTGTAACCGTGGTCAGTTTCCTGACAGAAACAGATTAGTTCCGTAGTCAGTTAAGTTCGAATAAAATGTATAGCTGACAAGTGTAAATTCTTGTACATTGGAACCAGAAATCTGAACTTTGATCACGCCATTTTCGGATCAGCGTTGCCAAAAGATTTTAAAATTTTCCTTAATTTAAAAGGAAAACAAAAAGAGAATCTCCCACAGGAAGGTTTTCAGGAGAGATCTATGAGGAAAGTGGTGAAAATAGATGAAGTAAGGATGCTTGGAAGATATATAGCTGGAGATCCTTCTACAGGGATTAGTCTCTGGAAGGCAGGCGATCCTATTGACGTCAGCTTCATTTTGTTGGTCAATACTACTGCTACAATATCCTGGTCGGCGATGGTACCTTTTGGCGTTCTTCAACAGTTGTTTTTGGTCGTTTTTGTTTCGCATTTATCTTGTTTCCTTTATTATTCTTATGCGCCGTCTTTGTTTACAAAATCATTTTTATCTTGATGCGAGGCAACACACACTCTCTCTCTCTCTCTCTCATTGTCTCCAGCATCGTTCTATTAGGTGCTCATAACATCATCATTGAGTGTCTATCAGACAACTTTCTTAGACACAAGCATGCCTTCCACCGGTGAGTTCTACGGTGGATGTGGTTCGCTGCAAAACTATTGTTGTTGTTTTAAATCATGGTTCCTCCCATGTACGTCCGATTTTGTGCTATCTCTGGTGCTATTAATTAACCAAATTTTTGATCTGCTTTCTCCGTAATCTGAGCCGCATCCGCTTCCATTCGTTTTGGAATTGCCCTTCATGCCTTCCTCAACTCCCGCTTTGACTACTACAACTCATCTTGGATCGCAGCTTTCCGCTCCCGACCTCTTGAAAATGGTTTAAACCTTTGCAGCCCCTGTTTCTTTCTTTTCCGCCCGGGTGGTTTCTATCTTGCAACTTCCATGATTGGCGATCTGCGCTCGTTGCATCATTAGATACATAATCACCAACATCCTTTGACTTGCATCCAAACCTTAAATGCCGCAGCTTCTTCCTGCCTGTCTGCTTTACGGCCGCATATGCTACGCGGCCGTCTCTGATGCATGGGTGATCGTGTTTTCTCCAAATTTTCTCCTAAATTGATTATGGAATGATCTGCATTTTGCATTGTCCCCCCCCCCCCTCCCCCTTCCCTCCTCTCTTAATGCTTTCAAGCGTGCTCTGAAGACCTACTTCTCTTAGTCTTTTTTTCCATATTTGATAGGCGCTCTCTAATTAAGTCATCCAACACGTTGGTTCTGATTTTCGTTTTAGATGTTTTTTTGTAAAAAAAACTTTTAAAATTAATATAGTATTAAAATTAAGATTCCCTCGTTGAGATCTTATTTCAACTTCCCTTCAACTTTTAAAGTTACTCAAATTACTTGTTTCTAAGTCGCCTAATTTCCTTTTTAATTTCAATTTCAAATTTTTCATTCATAATGGCGTGTGAGAATAGTGAAACCATCGTCGCGAAATACTAATAGGAAGTTAAAGAATTCGTTAAAGGACGATCAGAAGGAAGACAACACAATCCAAACCCATTCCCAAAGATGATTTGCAAGCAAAATTTAACTCATTTAATCCGCCACCCCCATTTACTTTGGGGAATCAATTTGATGAAAATGATCTTCAAACATACCAATCTTACAGTATAGAGGGGGTGAATGGGTCTTCACTGAAGGAAGACGTCTTCTCAAATCGACTGTGAGTTCGAAGTCGCATCTCAAATCAACTCTTTCGAGGAAGAGAAATATCACCTCCTCATACTCTTTCAATCCTTTTTGCTACTCTAACTTGGATCTCAAATAAATATTAATGTCTTAGCCGGAACAACTTAATTGAAGCTTCTTTCCTCTTCTCATCCCTGAGTTTCCTTTTCCTAGCACCGAGATAAGCATAACTTTGACATTTTCCTCTCTCAATTTGAAAACCTTGTGCAAAGGACCTCATTCTCTTTTGATGTGCCCCGTTTAGTACTTCCCCTTACGATAAAAATGTGCATTAAATTTAATCTTTGCAACATTGCAGCAATTCTCGCCAACCGGCATTCATGCCCTTCAGAGCGCCACCCTTTATCCTATGGATGTCGTTTCTGTCGAGCTAGGACTCTGAATCCCTGCTCACATCATTGGGTGCTAAGATGGGGGACTTTTCCAATCATACGTGTACCATTTAAACTTTCATCGGCACTCAAACCACGTTCATGGTGGAATTAGGGGCCAATTCTTCTTAGGGTCTCAAAAAATATAAAAATATTGGCTAAGTTCTTGTTAATCGAATCAAACTTAAACCTCGAATTTGCCATATACTGGGTCGAAAGTCAAATACGCTCTCTGCGGATCAACGGAGTCCCAGATGCGGACACGGCATTCTACCTTCAGATCGATGCAAAAGATCGAATTGGAAAGTGAACTATTTGTTAAAGTTGACGTGATCTAATGCCTGAAGTTTTTTACCCATATACGAGAATGCGGGAAGGAGTATTTCTGACAACTGTGTTAGGGTACATCATTTTCGGCCGTATCAGCCAATTCCATAGAATCCCTAAAGAAGGGGACTATGTTTGCCTATTCCTTTCGTCGGGCGCCCCACTTCAAGTATCAGTAGTGAAGCCTGGGTCGCATCAAATTCATGGCGCAGAAGTTAGTAGGCTCTTACGGAAAGCGAATGAATCAGAGAAAGCTGGCACTAGAGGTATTAAATACGCAGGTACGTGTTGAGCTTTCCTGGTGGAAGGAGGGGGGGATGTCTCGGAAAGAAAATGGCCCTACTAATCTCCCCCATCACTCACTCCTCACAAACAATAAATTCAACTCGAACTTCACACGGAAGTCTCGTCTCACTGAGTATTCCTTCTGGGGCGCGCTCTATCGTTCCCAAGATTTCTGTGGAGAATGAAGCGGGAAAAATTAAAAACGCCTAAAAGGTTTTCAAATTTAGGCGCCAATGCGGCTCTTATTGAAGTCTCTATCTATGCCAAACCGTTAAATTTGTCAAAGTCTGATGATGCCGAGTTGGATTTAGGGATTGAATAGAATTTCAGTTGGAATTTTTAGACATCTAAGATACAGACACGTTTTTTTCAGACATAAGCAATATTAAAGAATGTCAAGTGCATCGTAAAAAGAGGAGGCAAATATTATGTTGTGCCACTTAGTTTAATTAGAATTTGTCTGAAGTTCCTTAGGACCATAAAATATCATCGGAAACGGTAAACAAAGGGGAAACTAGGTTATCATAGAAATAGCTTATAGGCGCCTATAAAAAAGGTTTTTAAAAACCAATTGGTAGAAGGGGTAATTGAGGGGAATCTCTCTCCCCTCAGAAGAATATTGGAAGTACATTTGAATTGCTCATTTAATATTTTAAAAATAAAATTACAATAAAATAAGGTTAATAATCTAAAGCGACACTTGAAATACCCCTTAAAAATTATTGTTCTTAAACGGACAAACTAGGCCCTGTCATGTTGGAATTGATACAGGCCCAATTTATAAACTGGAGCTGTACTGGTTGGTGTTAATTTTAGGGGCTAAAATTAATTTCCTACAAGACAGAGCCTGGTAATCAAGCATATTACCTTGACAATAAGGGTAAGTAAATAAATGTCGCTTTGCAATAAAGTAACTTATTTTAGAAAAAAAAACCATTGCCATTATATTACTAAATCAAAATAAAGAAATTTAAATTTTATCCCTTAGGCGTAGTGTTTTCCCCTTATTCATATCGTCTGGATCCATGTGCACTTGTTCACATGCTATGCTCGGTCGCTAATTTTATAGTAAACTTTAGCGTGTAGGTCACTGATCGACAAACAGCTACGCTCCCGCTGTCGTCTCTGTCCATGGAACGTCTCCTTCCATAACATCTTGGTGGGAGAATTCATATAAGGGAGCACCTGAATGACCCCATCCCGAAGAGCTGTGGTGGACGCCTTACCGTACCCTTACAATTTTGACGTCGGTCCCGACGGGCAAAAATTATCGTTACAATTCCGTGAGACGTCGACTTCAATTGAACAGATTCTTATAACGCTCTGTGAAGCCCTTTCTTCGGTGCCTCAGTTTAAATCCTCCCTTTCTCTCTGCCGCCTTAAGTTTCCTTTATTTATGCTAGTGATTCAAGCCCAGGCACGGTATTACTCAGGCATTTCCCGGGTAAGGTAAGTGAAATTTTGTTTTCATTTCAAACTCTGTTACAAGAATACTGTTTGAAAGTATCTGATTCAAACGTCAAAACACAATTCAAACCCTTATTTTATCACTTTTTACTTAACCAACTAATCTAACCTAATAAGTTGAATTCCAGAGCTAAAAATCACTTTGAAGAAGTTCTGAAGAAGCAAAATCACCTTTTTAATCCATAAATTAATTAACCAATTACCTTACACTCTTATAATTTATCCTATTCAACATTTGTACAATTTACTTAATCAACCATGTCGTTGGTTCGGCCTTACAATCAAAGGCACAAAAACTAACAACACATGAATGATCTACCCTGAGTAGAATATTAATTGCATCACCATAAATGGATTTAGCTGTTTGAATAATTATTTTAATGGTTGAGGCAGAGTTTTAGCGGCCTAGTGGATTCGATTCCCGGTGGGGTTGAACTTAAAAAAAAAAAAAAATCGACGCTTTAAGAAACTCACAGAGAATTACCGAATCTGGCGCATGCGCGTAAACGGCTCCATTGAGGCAATAGTTTGGGGGGGTTTTCCAATTATTTACTTCGTGCGCACACAACACATCACTGATCTGTCTATGGAACCCGCCGAAGGGATTTCCATATCAGACACTTCCCAACGTTCGCGAGATTCTTCTATGTGCACTCCTCTTCGCTGGCTAAGCAGTACTATAGACCCTTCCCCCCAAAAAACCCTCCCTGGGCTCGTCATTGATTGTCAGTCTGATATTTATGCTGGTTTCATTATCCGTCCGAAGCCCCCACCCAAATGAAAGGAGTAGGGTAGGGGTCATAAGTAATGAAACGGGGCTGCCCTTTAGGGGCTCGCTGGTCTTCATAATAATAGCATACAGAAGTGAGGTGATTCACATTACGTTTGTGGGAGCTAATTACTTTCAACATTGCCCTCTTATATTAGAATAGAGCGTGGAAGAGGCTGACTTCAACGGTTGGAAGGTGCCCCCCCCCCTCCCTCCCTCCTCACTCGGTTCGACCCCCTCCTCCTGGAAGCTTCTCATTGCGTCACGCGTCACCAATGGTCCAAATTCGAGTGGAGTTTCTTCACTCTTTATCTGTTTACTCGGCAGCGGCTCTCGCTTTCTAATTTCCGCGTTTCCATTGCTCTTATCGGAGTCTCACCTAGGCCAAACACACATACACATACCACTCTCTCTCTCTCACCCACACACTTTTCTTACACACTCTCTCACACTCACTCTTACACAATCTCACTCTCACTTACACTATATCATATTCTCCTCACACATACACACTCTCTACCACAATTGCTCTCGCACACTCCTACACACGCTCTTGCACTCTCTCTCACTGACACAATCTCTCACTCTCTCTCTCTTTCTCTCTCAGTTTTACACTATAACACTCTCGTACTCGCGCTCTGTCTCTCAAACACCTTTTCTCGCATTCACAGTCTCACTCACACAGTCTCTCTCACACACACGCTCACTCTTATATTCTCTATTATGTATTCTCTCATAATCGCTCTCACACCCTCTCTTTCATCTCTCTCACACCACCTTTCAAGATCTCTCTCATACCCCCTCTCTTTCACATATTCTCATCCACGCTCTCTCTCTCTCTCTCCCAGACACTAACACACTCTCTCTCTCTCTCCCAGACACTAACACACTCTCTCTCTCTATCTCACACAGTATCTTTTTATCACACACTTTCTCTCTATCTCACACACTCTCTCTCACACACATACTTTCTCTCTCTCTCAGAACTAACACACTCTCACACAGTATCTCTCACACACATGAAAACTTGTTCTCAGACAATTCCACATATAGTCTCGCATTCTCACGCACTTTCTCACTCTAACAATATATCTTGCACTCTCTTTCACACTATCACATTCTCTTATACTGGCGCTCTCAGTCTCTCTATCACTCTCTCTTGCACTCACTCTACCTCTCACACACTCTCACAGGCGCTCTCTCATATTCGCTCTAGAGGTGTCCTAGGCGTTGGGGTACGATGAATGGGATGAGGGTAGTGCCCCGTTAACCCCTTCCCTGGTGCGTAATTATTGACTGTTCCCAGTGCCCGTTGACGGGTGCTTCTAGTAGCATTGGTCCGAGGTGACGGCCCTTTGTTCCCATGTTGGTTGCCAGGCCAATAAAAAGCCTTGGGTCGAGTTCCTTGGTGTGGCGGGATATCCATTGAACGCTACTCCGAGATCCTGGCCGTTGTGAAGGGAACTAGTAGGAGTTTAGTAAGGGGCGTGCTTCGTTGTTGTTCACCTGGTGACAAATCGATGGCCCCTTCGGGGACCGTCTGTGCTGCTTGGTTGGGAGCCACGGCACGCCGAGGCTTGACGACTCGGTCGGACGAACAGCAGCACATGGAGCGTGCCTTCTGGAAGACTCCGAAACGACTCCGATCAATAGGCGGGAGCGACCCACGCGGGGAGAACTCACCAAACCACCCTTTTTACATATTGATTGGTCACAAGCATAAAAAATATAGTGTGTTCAAAATGGCAGGCAAGAAAGGTCCAGCAGCGCTAAAATTTACGTGTGCCACATGTAAGAAGGACAAGTAGTGCGTTGACTTCCCGGAGGGCTGCTATGCGAAATGCCACCCAGGCAGTGTATGCACCACCTGCATATTAAAGAAGGAAGTGGAAGAAGTAGTGGCCTACTACAGGGAAAGGACGACAGACCTCAAAAGGAAAATCGAGAGGCTCAAGGAGGAGCACTCCCACCAGATCCGCAGGCTCAAAGAGAAGTTAAACAAGCTCTCGAGTCCTGTGGCAAACACCACCTCTGCAGAGAGGCCGGGCCCATATGTGGCAGAAACGCCAAAAGGAATAAAAAAGAAAAGAAAGACGAGTAAGGGAAAGAAGAAAGAGGAAGAGAGAGAAATAGAAGAACAAAAGGTAGAAGTTATTGAAAAGGATGACAAGGGGGAAAAGATGATAGAGAAGAAGAAGAAGAAGAAGGAAAAAAAAAGACTGAAAAGACCCTGACGGAGAAGAGAGAGGAATCGGAGAGCTTTCCTCAGAAAATAAAGAATCCGAGCTCAGCAGGCAAATGTGCCAGGGTCAGCCTTGTGGGTGATTCCCAGGCACGGGGCCTGCAGCCCCTGCTAGCGGCCGGCCTCCGCACAAGGGTTAAGGTGAGCTGCCTCCCAGGCTGTGGGAATAAGCAGATAAGAGCTGAGGCCGAGAAGTCTCAGATTTCTGAGACTTCAGTCGTTGCTCTTATGGTAAGTGGCAACGACCTCTACCTCAAAGGAGGTAGGGTAGGCCCTACAGGCGAGATTATGAAGACGGTTATGGGCGCTGTCGACGACTGTGGATTGAAAACCCGCAGACGCGTCGTGGTGGGGATGCTCCCGAGGTGGGGTCCAAGCCGGACTGCCCACGTGAGGAACATGTCGCTAAACCGGCGCCTTGCAGACCTCTGTACGTCGGAAGGTGTCTTTTTTGTCGACCTGTACGCCGTATTCTATGATAGAAAATACCTCTACCAAAGGGATGGGGTGCACCTCTTTTTTAAGGGCAAGGCTTTCCTAGCCAAACTCATCCAGGATGTCGTGAAGCGCACCCAAAGGAGTGTCCGGCCCATTGGGAAGGCGGACGTACGCCAGTACGCCCGAGTCACTCCCCAAACAACCTTCTCGGAGGTTGTCAAAAATGGTGCCACCGCGACAACCAAGAAGCCGGGAAACGGAAGAGTATAGGGGGTCCTACAGTCGGGGACTCCCTGAAAGTTCTTCTGTTCAATGCGAGGTCCATCAGGAACAAGTTTCCTGAGCTCCATGGCCTCGTAGCGACGGAAGAACCCGAAATGGTAGCCATAACAGAATCGTGGTTAAAAACCTCAAACCGAGACTTTGAAGGCGAATTCACGGTTCCTGGCTACCAACTCTTTCACAAAGATAGGCCAGACAGAGAGGGTGGTGGTGTAATGTTGTATGTCAAGGATACAATAAAATCTACGAACTCCAACATTATATCCGATCACGAGCTTCTAGGCGTTGACCTAGAGATAGGTCCTGTCAGATACAGGTCCCTGCTGCTTTACAGACCCCCTTCCCAACCCGTTGAAAAGGACAGGGAACTGTACCAGCTGCTGGGTTAGCTTGTTCAAGGGAGAGTGTGCATCGTTATGGGCGACTTCAACAGGCAAGTTGACTGGGAAACCAGAGCAGCCTGTGGCGAGAGCGCGCTACTCCTGGAGTTCGCCAACAACGAGTTCCTCACTCAATGAGTCAGAAAACCGACGAGAGGAGACAATATCCTCGACTTGGTCTTCACCTCTGAGGATGATATCGTTGAGGATCTCTCTAGGCGAAGAGCTCGGTGGCAGTGTTCACCAGCTAATTAGATTTACCGTCAAGATCCCGAAGGTGAGGTCTGTTGCCAGTCAATCAAGGAAACTTGACTTGAGAAGAGCAGACTTTGCGAGCCTTCGTGCTGGGCTGACTGATGTAAGGCTAGTGGTATGCGAAGATGTTGAGGATTCGTGGAACAATTTCAAAAATAAGTTCATGATTCTTCAATCAAGTTGCATCCCTCTCTAATGCCTCCGTCGGTCTTCTGTTCAACCAAAGTGATTTAATCGAGAAATCGGCCAACTGCTTAGGGAGAAGAGAAATGCGTACCGGCGATCGAAGATCTCGGGTGCCTTTGACGAGTACCGGAAGCTAGCCAGAAGAGTGAAGTCCAGCATAAGGGCGGCTCAGCGGTCTGAGGAACTCCGAGTGGCAAGACTCTGCAAGGAGAATCCCAAGAAGTTCTTCGGCTATGTAAATAGCCGTAAACCAATCCATCGTAGGATTGGGTCCTTAGTGGACGAGGAGGGTGTATTAACTCAGTCAGATGCAAAAAATGCTAACCTGCTTAATGACTACTTCTCTTCAGTGTTTACTAAAGAGTGTGGTCCCACCCCACAGCCCACGGATTCCTACTCGGTGGCAAAGCTGGAGGTAATGGACTTCACCGAAGGTGAAATAAAGAAAAAGATCGCTGACCTAAAGACAAATAAGTCCCCCGGACTGGACGGGTTTCTATCCAAGGTGTTGAAGGAAGTGTACGATGAAGTATCACGACATCTGTGCGGTATCTTTAACATGTCAATCCGGACCGGATGCGTTCCTAGAGACTGGCGTGAGGCGGAGGTGACTCCGATCTTCAAGAAAGGAGCCCCCATCCATCCGTCAAACTACCGGCCCATCAGTCTGACTTCGATACTCGGTAAACTCATGGAAAGCATGATAGTGGACAAGATAACGTCTTATTTAGAGTCAAACCTGCTACTGAAGAGTTCCCAGCACGGCTTCCGAAGGCAAGGGTCATGCCTGACGAACCTTGTGGAATTCTTCCACTTCGTGTTCAGTGAGCATGATCGAGACAAGGCGGTGGATGTTGTGTACCTTGACTTCCAAAATGTCTTTGACAAGGTACCACACCGCCGCCTTCTCCGGAAAGTGCGTGCCAGGGCATAGGCGGTAAGGTAGCAGGTTGGATAGAGAGCTAGCTAAGTGACAGACGGCAACGCGTAGTGTTGAATGGTCGGGCCTCTGAATGGGCGCCCGTATCTAGCGGTGTCCCTCAAGGTTCCGTCCTGGGACCACTACTGTTTATTATCTATGTCAACGACATGGACGGAGACATGGTTGCCAAAATCTCCAAATTTGCCTACGACACCAAGCTTGGTATCAATGTGGCAAAGGAGGGGAACACTGCCAGCCTCCAAGAGGACCTTCAAAGGAATGGGGAGTGGTCGGACACGTGGCAAGTGCCTTTCAACGTGAACAAATGCAAAGTAATGCATATCGGCCACCGAAACCCAAAATCTGAGTACTTCCTTAAGGGCACTGCTCTTGAATCGAGTGACACTGAAAAGGACTTGGGTGTTACTATCACTAGCGACCTCAAGTTCTCGAAACAGTGCATCGAGGCAGAGAAGAAAGCCCAAAGGATGTTAGGCTACATAAAGCGCCAGTTTGGATACCGTAACAAGGAGATAGTACTTTGTCTGTACAACTCCCTGGTTCGGCCACACCTGGAGTATGCCGTACAATTTTGGAGTCCTTCGTTTCGAAAGGATATCGTAAGGTTGGAACGCGTACAAGCTAGGGCAACCAAACTGATTCCCTCTATCCGACATAAAGGTTATGAGGATAGACTAAGGGAATTAGATCTGTTCTCGCTGGAAACCAATAGACTGCGTGGTCAGCTCATCGAAGTTTTCAAAATACTTCGAGGGTTCGACAATGTTGACTACCGGGATATTTTCACACTGAGTGAGAACAGAACGCGCAATCACGGCTTCAAACTTAAACTGAAGCGTTACAACCGCAATCTGTGTGGAAATTTTTGTCATCTACAGTATTTGCGGTAAGTGGAACGCACTTCCAGTGGAAGTTGTCAACATTGAATCTGTTGACCAGTTCAAGTCAAGACTACTCAAAGTCTTGAAAAGTGGCTGTTTAGGGACTCAAAACAATTGAGCAGCCATGTGCCTACTCAATTGCTAGTCCAAAGGTACCCTCTTTGAATGGACCGTAAGGTCTCCTAGGGTACTTTCTTTCCTTGTAACTCCTTTTAACTCTCTTTCATTTGTCTCACACAGCCCTCCAAGCTCTCTCTTATACTATCTCTCTCACATACTTTCACCCATGCTCTCTCAGTCTCTGTCAAACACTCTTGCACAATCGCTCTCAATCTCATACTTATAATCGTGCTCTCAGTCTTTCTAACACCCTTTCTCGCATTAACACTATCACTCACGCACAGTCTCTCTCATATATTTTCTCTCACACACAAATTCTCTATCAAGCTCTCTTTCATTTTCTCTATCACACACTCTCTCATCTCTTATGCTACCTGTCCTGCTCCCTATCATACTCAGTTTCCTAGATGAAAATTTCCTTACTCAGTGGGTGAGAGAACCAACAAGAGGCGAAAATATTCTGGATTTAATATTAACCTCAGACGATGAATTAATTTCAAATTTAAATGTAAGAGATAAAATTGGTAATAGCGATCATAATCTAATCGAATTTGAAATTAATATTCCTTTTGTTAGAAAAAAATTCAACATCACTAAACTAAATTTCAAAAAAGCTAATTTTAGAGGGCTAAAGGAGAACTTGAGAAATTATAGAACAAAATATGAAGAAATTGATAAAGTGTCGCAAGAATTTAAAAACAATCTCCTAAATAAACAGGCACAATTCCTACAATATAATGTTAGTACCGTCAAAAATATCAATGAACCTAAATGGTTATCTGCAGAAATTAAGAAAACCATTAGAGAGAGAGAGATAAAGCGTGTAAAATCCCCAAATATAATACAAATATAGATAATAAAAAGCATTAGGTAGAATTGAGAAGAAAAGGTAAAGTTGAAATCAAAAGAGCCAAACGAAATGAAGAGATAAGAGTAGTTCTAAATTGTAAAACAAATCCAAAGGAGTTTCTCGCTCTAGTAAATAGTAGAAAACCGATAAAAAGTAGCATTGGCCCAATAAAAGACAAATATGATATTATACAATTTAACGATGTTGATATAGCAAATACTTTAAATGAATATTTTGCATCTGTGTTTACAAAAGAGAATACGATTAATAATCCCACACCAACTAATAAAAATGCCGGTATTAGACCACTTTAATCTATTAGATGTACTGATTTTACCATAAAAAAGCTTATTGAGAAAATGAATAAATATAAATCCCCTGGACCAGATAAAATATTTCCAAGAGTTCTGAAAGAAAAATCAAAGATCAAGTGGCTGAACACCTGTCGCAGATTTTTATTTTATCGTTAGAGAGTGGAATTGTTCCTCAAGATTGGAAGCTAGCAAATGTAACGCCGATATTTAAAAGAGGTTGTAAAGAACTAGTTAGTAATTATCGCCCAATAAATTTAACTTCAATAGTTGGAAAACTCCTCGAAACTTGTATTGCAGAAAAAAATACTTAAGCATTTAGAAAAGAATATATTATTAAATGATTCACAGCGAGGATTTAGAAAACATAAGTCATGCTTGACAAATTTATCAGATTTCTTCCACTTTGTTAATAGAGAATATGACAGTACCAGATCAGCCGATATTCTGTATTTAGATTTTCAAAAGGCATTCGATAAAGTACCGCATAAGAAATTGATGTCTAAAGTAAGAGCCTTAGGAATAGAAGGAGAAGTAACAAAATGGATTGAAAATTGGTTCACTGATCGTAAACAGAGAGTATTCATTAACGGACAAGAGTCAGAATGGACTCCGGTGAGTAGTGGAGTTCCACAAGGTTCAGTTCTTGGACCTTTGCTTTTCATTATATATGTTAATGATGTAGATGATGACCTGCTGTCAAAAATTCTAAATTCGCAGATGATTGCAAGTTAGGAAAAGGAATAGTAACTGAGGAGGATGTTTTAGAATTTCAAAAGGATATTGATAAAATAGCACAGTGGTCCACAAAATGGGAACTGCCCCTAAATCTAGACAAGTCTAAAGTAATGTATGTAGGTTATAAAAACCCAAGAGCAGAATATAAAATTTTTTATCGAAATATTACCGTAACTGATGATGAAAAAGATCTTGGAGTCTATATATCAAATGATCTCAGGTTTTCTCAGCAGTGCATCGAAGTGGAAAAGAAAGCAATGAAGCTTCTTGGATATATCAAACGTCAATTTAGTTTTAAAGATAAAGCTACAATTTTAAATATGTACAATGCATTGGTAAGACCACAATTAGAATACTGCGCTCAGGTCTGGTTACCATACTTACGAAAGGATATTGACAGATTGGAGAAAGTACAAGCTAGAGCCACAAAATTGATACCAGAATTACGAAATTATAACTATGAGAAAAGACTAAAAGACTAAATTTATTCACACTAGAAACAAGACATTTGAGAGGTCAATTAATAGAAGTATTCAAAATCATGAAAGGAATAGATAATGTAGACTATTCTACCTGGTTCGAACTTAACACAAATTATACGAGAAATAATAGCAGGAAAATCGTTCGGAAACATTTTCGAATAAATTTATGTGGGAACTTTTTTTCCTATAAAATTGTAAAATACTGGAACCAATTGCCTGAAGAAGTGGTGTCCAGCAGTTCAGTTGACACTTTTAAAACTAGACTGGACAAAATAATGGTAAACTTGAAATAAAAAGTGACAAGACATTGTATATTGATAAAAAAAAAGCATGTTACGGTTTTTAATTTGATTATCCGTCTATATAAAATGTAAATGTGTTTTTGTCATGTTTTACTAATACAAATAATCCTGGATATGAATAATTATTTTTCAAACTATCCGACGAAAAGCTTTGCATCTGCAAGTGGTACTAGCAGTGTCCAATAAGACAGTAGAAAGTTTTAAAAATAAGAATAGAACGAGTAGATAGATCTAATAGATAATAAGCGACAAAAAAAATTGCATGTTAACAAAAGAAAAACTAAAAAAAGCATGTTCTAAAATAAGATTATTACGATAAGTCAGATTTTTGTTTTTGTATATACGAGTATTAGTATGTTCCTGTTTTCCTTTTAAAATTTCCTGGATGTGTCTAATTTCCAACACTGCCAGGGATATATTTTCACTTTTCCAAGCTCGGAAACGGGTGGGAGAGGTGGGTGGGGAGAGACTTCATCTTTACTATCCTATTCCTTATATGTAGTATTGCATATATTTAGAATAAAATTATAGGTACTTCCATTGAAATGGACAACATGGTCTCTTGAAGTACTTACTTTCCTTTCCAACTCCTTGTAACTCTCTCTCTTACGCAATCTCACCTACACACTCTCATTCTCTCTCAGATACTATCTCTCATTTACTTTCTATCTCACGTACTCTCTCTCTCTCTCTCTTTCAACTGTATTAAATAAATATTTTTTGTAACTATCTATACCATCGAAACCGAGTCAAATATTCCCTGAAGTGGTGGCAGAGTACGAGGGAAACAGGACGTTACACGCCGCAATAAATAAATAAATATATATATATATATATATATATATATATATATATATATATATATATATATATATGGGTTGGACAAAATAATTGGAACAGTAAACATTTAACACCAATATTTCAATATTACGAATATCAATCCAAATTTCATTGTGAATGTTTTGTTTTTATTGTAGATACATAGTTTTATTTATCAACTTTAATTATTTTTTGTATTTCATTTTCGAGTCGTGATATAGATGCTAAGATACGTGACTTCACTGAGTTCGAAAAAGGGCTAATTGTTGGAGCTCGAATTGCAGGAACTTCCGTTACCAAAACAACTAAACTCCTTGGTTATTCGAGAGCTACCATATCAAGGACCATGTCAGAATTCAAGAAGCAAGGAAAAACCTCCAGTAGGAGGAGTAATTCTGGCAGGACTTCAAGCTCGCTGAAAGAGACCGATGAGAGTTAAAACGCATTGTGATGAAAAATCTCCGAACAACTGCCACTAAAGTGACTGCAGAGTTGAACCAACATCTCACTAGCCCAGTTTCAACCAAAGCTGTTCGCCGTGAGCTCAATAAAGCCGGATATCATGGAAGAGCCGCCATCAAGAAACCTCTGTTTTCTTATCAAAACATTCAGAAAAGGCTGAACTAGTGTAGAAATCACAAGGGCTAGTGGACACACCAATGGAAGCAATTAATATTCTCTGACAAGTCCAGTTTTTCTTTTTTTCCCCATTGCAGGGTGAGTTTATGTGTGGAGGCAGCCCAGGAAAGCTTTTAATCCTGACTTCCTTCTTCCTACAGTGAAGCACGGAGGAGGGACAGTGATGGTTTGGGCAGCCATTTCTTGGAATTTTCTTGGTCCAATCGTTGCCCTGCATGGTAGGATCAACAGCAACGAATATCTGAATATTTTGGAAGATCAACTCCATCCCATGGTCCAGACATTGTTCCCTGATGGTGAGTGCTTTTTCCAAGGTGACAATGCCCCAATCCACACCACTCATGTGGTTAGGAATTGGTATGAAGAGCATAGGAGTGAGCTACAACACATGGAGTGGCTCCCACAATCTCCAGATCTTAATATCATTGAGCATTTATGGTGTGTCTTGGAGCGACAAGTTAAAAAGTCTTTACCTTCCACCATCGTGTCTAAAACAGCTGGGACAGGTATTGCAAGAAGAATGGCTCAAGATTCCTCTCAATGAAGTCATGAACCTGTAAGAATCAATTTTAAGACGCATCGACGCTGTTCAGAAAGCAAAAGGAGGACCAACTCCGTATTAAATAAATATTCATTAAATTTCACACGTGTTCCATTTATTTTGTCCAACCCTTATATATATATATATATATATATATATATATATGGTCTTTCAATAAGGTCGCTCAGTTTTTAAATATAAATAAAACAGGTTGTGTGTGATATATGCACTCAATTTATTTTAAATTTGAAAGTACATTTTATGGCATTAAGTGTGGAATATGACTTCGTTCAAATGTCTGCCGCGGCTTCTCTTGGTAGAACGTATTCGGGAGGCCCAATTTTCGATGACTTTGTCGCATAAATCTGGCTGAATTTGCTGGATGGTGTTCGTTATGTTGACTTTGAGGACATCATCTGTTTGCGGATTATTCGCATAGAATTGCAATTTAAGGTAGCCCCAAAGAAAGTAGTCTAATGGCGTCAAATCGCATGATCTCAGGGGCCAGTTGACGTCGCCGCCGCGCGAGATAACCCTGCCTTGAAATCGTTTGTGCAAAATGTCTATCGAGGCGTGCTCAGTGGGGCACGTAGCGCCGTCCTGTTGGAACCACATGTTGTCAATATCCATATAATCCAGTTGAGGGCAGAAGAAGTTGCTTATTATCGATCTGTAGATCTCGCCGTTGACGGTTATGGCAATCCCATCTTCGTTATCAAAAAAATACTTACCGATGATTCCGTTAGACGAAAATCCGCACCAAACAGTGACTTTGTTGGGATGCAATTGGTGCTAGTATATCTCATGTGGATTGTTTTCGTCCCAAATCCGACAATTTTGCTTGTTCACAAATCCATTCATCCAAAAATGGGCCTCGTCGCCGAAGATGATTATTTGGGGGAAATTTGGGGCAACTTTCAATTGCTCTAGAGCCCAATCAGCGAACACACAGCGTTGTCTATGGTTGTTTACCTTAAGTTCCTGGGTAAGTTGGATTTTGTACGGGTGCGGCCCCAAGTCCCTACGCATAATTCTCCAAACTGAAGTCGTAGAAAGGCCAAGTTCTTGTGAACGACGAGAAATTGACTGCCTCGGATTTTCCCGTACACTCTCATTTACGGCAGCGATGTTTTCAGCAGACCTTGCGTTTCGGCGACGTACGGGTGTTGGTTGATTGTTGATCGACCCTTTTGCCTCGAATTTGGCCACCAAGCATATATATATATAATCGATGGGGTTGCTGCTACCAGACGAATCTTTAATTTCACTGGGAATGAGAGTACATAGAATGCGGAGAAATTCATCTTCCTTTATTGGGTATAAACAAAGTTTCGAGCTGTCCGCCAATCTTCGGGTTCTATAATATAAAGGAATACATAATTTACAATGAATTATAATATTTAAAAAATTGTCTATAAATTAGAATATTAAAAGTGTTGACAAATATCTACAAAAGGAGAGACTTTTTTTCCCTCTAATACAAAACCTAAGAAAATACATAATTTATAATGAATTAGAATATTAAAAATCCTAGAGGAATATAAGGGAGAACCATCAAAACACTCACCATTGTTGGTCTGACTCCAGAGAGAAGTAGGGAGGAGAGATTGAAGTGGACATAGGTAAGATTGTATTGGTAGTAGAGTTATGTCATAAGTAGGGAAGCAGCGGATGAGTCACAATTAAGACGGGGCACGTGATTTAATATAAAGGGATTCTAGTATTCTTAAGCTTTGCTCATTGTTATCTTGATCAATTATTGTAAAATTATCTAAAGTTATATCCGCGTTGCATTTGATTGCATGTGCTCTGATAGGGAAGGGTTCTTTACGATTAAGTGGTTTTTCAGTATGGGCGCTGGTGCCCATGTGTGAGGAGAACTTTGCTCTCAGGGAGCGAATCGTGCTGCCTATGTATCTTCCTTGGAGACACCGAGGACAATTAAATTCGTAAACAACACCACTGCGCATTGCTAGAGAAGGTTTGTTCTTTTGACTGAACCAACTACCAATATCGCGTGTAATGAGCTGGCCACTTCCCTGCGACCGCTCACGGGTGCATCACGCTGTACTTTCTAGGATGGGCTAGTTTTTATTTCCTTGTTGGTGCCAGACTAACTAAAAGTCTCCGGTCCCTTCTCTGAGTCTGCCACAACAGATCCACAACCTGGCCGTCCTGTTGACGATAAGTACGGCCTTGTAAGAAACCTCTTTTGACTGAACCAACTACCAATATCGCGTGTAATGAGCTGGCCACTTCCCTGCGACCGCTCACGGGTGCATCACGCTGTACTTTCTAGGATGGGCTAGTTTTTATTTCCTTGTTGGTGCCAGACTAACTAAAAGTCTCCGGTCCCTTCTCTGAGTCTGCCACAACAGATCCACAACCTGGCCGTCCTGTTGACGATAAGTACGGCCTTGTAAGAAACCTCTGACCGCGTCTCTCTTTTCTCTTGCTACACATTTGGGAGCTTCTGCCTTCTGGGAATGACCCGTCCCTGGGCAATTTGTGTTTGGTTTGCTTCGCTGCACAGGTGCACCCCCCTACAATAACGTACCCAGGATGGATACCTGAAAAGTCCGAAACTCCGAGAAAGGATAGGCGGGAGCGGCTGGTGGTGGAATCAAGCCCACCGACCTTTGTCTTATTCTTATATTGGCCCCCTCTTGGAAATATCGTGTGTTGGAAAATTTTATAAAAAATTCAGACCTCGTACAAACGACAAAACCTCACAGGGGTGGGCTAGGAAAACTAGCACCTCTCTGACCGGTGGAAGAGCTTCCCTCTAATCATCTGATTATGACAAAGAGGGTTCTCCTTTGTCCTTTTCTTCGGAGCCGCCTTCAGGCAACTTCACCTTAAAGAGGAAGTGCTCAATACGCCCTGTTTTTCTCAGTGATCCGTCTAACCTTTTTCAAGCGGAGATTGGATTTCCCCCTCTGTTTTGTCTACGGGAGAAGTGGCTTTCTAATCACCCCATTCTTCGGAGTCGCTCTCGGGCGAATCCACTTCAGTACCAACAGTGGCCTCTATTTCCCTTTCTCTCCTGGAACTGCAAAGAAGCCGGTGAATCGGCGGCACAAAATCAACCGCTCCTGGTGAGAGCGGCTTAATAGTACGATCCCTCTTTGAGGAACTAGAGTTGATGAAGCTCGTCAGATCGTGTCTGCCATTGTCATCGACCAATGTGTCCTGACCTTGTTGGAGGCAGGCGCACCTTCTCCCCGTTCTTTCCAGATGTAGTTCGGTCCTCCTGCTCTAATGACACTAACTACAGGCTAAGAGAGATCCCGGTTGGGATCAATGACATGTTGGGGGATGGCTTCATGGAGAGTCCCTCCTAATGTGTAAATGGTCCCGGAGGTACCCTTTCTCCATGAGGCAAGGTCTTCCAAGAGAGTGATCAGATACGGTAGGAGGTACACCCAACCCAAGTACAAGTCCGCCCATCTGCAAGATTCCTCTGAGATGCCCATCCCCCCCCAAGGACTCATGAGTAGAGGAGTGAACTTCTCTCCGGTTTGCCCCCTCCTCTCAGCCATGGAATTCCAAATTTCGGCGAAGGACATGGCTGAGGCTTGCTTGTCCAGCCTAGGGGCCTCTCCTGGTGGAGGAGAGAAACGGGTTCACTCCCCGCCCTCCTCTCCGAAAAAAATAAAAAGAAGAGAAAACGATAAAAAAAACTAGCGGTTCCTCTCTTTTCAGAGGAGGTGTCCTGGAACGAACGGGTCCCTGCATTTTAGTTAGCTGACCAAGTCATGATTGGCACGTCCTGCTCTGAGGTGCCATCAGGCGGGGAGGCCCAAACCAAGGGCAAGACGAAAGTCGCAGATAAAGTGAGTGGAGTCTTGATGAGGTCGGCGCCCTTCATCGAAAGGCTGCCCGGAATCTTCGTACCTTCTGACATAAACCTGGAAGGAATCGACGAGGAAAACAAAAGATTGAAACGAACGATCAACGCGTTCCTCTTTTTCTCTTTTCTCTTTTTCTCCTTGTCCCATTTTCCTTTTATCTTTTCCCTTTATTCTTTTCTCCTCTTTTTCATATTTTCTCTTTTCCTTTTCCCTTATTCTGTTTTTCTTTTGTTCTCCTTTTCTTTTTTTCCTGTTCTCCTTTTCCATTTTCTCTTTCTCTTCTTCTCTTTTCTATGTTTCTCTTTTTCTATTTTTCACCTTTTTTATTTTCTCTTTTTCTCTCTTTCCCTTTTCCTTTTTTTATATTTTTCCCTTTTTCATTTTCTCCTTTCCATTCTATTTTTTATTTTTCCCTTTTTTCTTTTTTCTCTTTTTAGCT
This sequence comes from Ceratothoa steindachneri, assembly GCA_963969495.1. Classification (NCBI taxonomy): domain Eukaryota; kingdom Metazoa; phylum Arthropoda; class Malacostraca; order Isopoda; family Cymothoidae; genus Ceratothoa; species Ceratothoa steindachneri. The sequence continues at coordinate 29,936,381 of OZ018319.1, forward strand.
AACTTTCTCTCAAAATTTCCTACTCAAACTCTTTCTATTATACACACACACACACACACATTCCTTCACATTCTCTCTCACATTCTCTGGCATACTACGAGTATCTATATCAATCTCTCACACACATTCTCTCTCACACTCACACCCTCTGTTTCACGCTCTCTTACACACATTCTTTCTCCTCTGGAAAACTACTCCTTGCCTGGCAAATAGCTAGATACCACGGACCTTGAGAAAGATTTAGGCGTACTAATTAGCAGTGACCTGAAGTTCTCCAAGCAGTGCCTCCAGGTGGAAAAGAGGGGCCAAGGAATGCTGGAGTACATAAAGAGGCATTTTCGCTTCCGAAATAAGCAGATTGTTCTTGCCCTGTCTCTCTCTTGTCCGGTCACACCTTGAATACGCCGTCCAATTCTAGTTTCCAACTATGCGGAAGGACATTTAACGGCTGGAAAGGGTACAGGCCAAGGCCATTAAATTGATCCCTTACCTTAAACATAAAAGTTGTCAGCAGAACTTACGAGAACAGGGGGTGTTCCCCCCTAGAGATGCGCCGGTTAAAGGGCCAGCTGATTAAAGCTTTTAAAATAATGCGAGGAGTTGAAAACGTAGATCACAGGAGGCTGTTCATGTTGAACGCAAATGCTACACGTAAACACGTTTCAAACTGGTTTACCGCCATTCCATACGAGCATTTGCGGGAACTTCTTCTCGTACAATATCCGTGGAACCGTCTACCGCAAATAAATGGTTAACAGTTCGTCAGTCGAACATTTCAACTCTCCATTGGTTGAGATAATCCACGACTTGACCTAGATGGTACCACCTTGATATATATAGATTATAGTATGCGTATAGTTTAGAAGCAAGTAGATAGGTTTCAACATTTTTAGAAAAAATTCTTGATTGTGTTCTCTTTCACAGCACAATCAGGTATCTTTCTCGCTTTCTGGCCCGCAAAAGGTGGTGGGAGAGGTGAGTGAGGAGAGCCTTCACCTGTGCTATGCTTTTTCTCTTGCTACAGGTTCGAGCTTTCCCAGAATAGTACCTCCTTGGTATGGCCAGCAATGCCCCTTGAGGTACTGCTATTCCTTGTGAATCCTTGTGACTCTCGCATCCTCTATATCACTCTCTCTCTCTCTCTCTCTCTCTCACACACACACACACCCATTCTTTAACACTTTTTTACACTTTAACAAACTATCTCAAAACTCTATCTCTCTCTCTCTCTCTCTCTCTCTCTCTAGTTTTGACAATCTCTCACTCCTTCTTTCTCTTTAGCTCCTGGGCGCTATCATTCACGATCTCTCACTCCCTCCCACCATCTCGCATTCTCTCTCGTTCCCACACGTATTCTCTGTTCACACGCTCTTTGTATCACATTCTCTCACAAACTCTCTTTTTCATTCTCAATCACACTCACATTTATCTATATCACTACACCTTACACAGTCTCTCACAATCTCTTATCTCTCTTTCTCATACTCTCTCTCTCTCACTTAATCTTTCTCCCCACCCTCTCTCTCTCTCTCTCTCTCTCTCTCTCTCTCTCTCTCTCTCTCTCTCTCTCTCTCTCTCTCTCTCACACACACACACACACACACACACACACACACATACAACTACAACATACTCGAAATAAATGGGGTGAGGAGGCCCCATTTTCTGAAGGGCTCCATTCCTTTCTCAATCATTGTGTCACACCTCTCGAGAAAATAAAAAAACAAATCAAGTGAATGGCCAATGAATTCGGTAGGGGAGAAAAGTTCCGCGATGAAAAAGGTTGATACAACAAAAAGGTGGAGTAATTGTGTAGTACCTCTTTATGGTGTGGGATATAGAAAGAGTTACAACAAGGAAAGAAGGTACCCTAGGAGACTTTACGGTCCATTCAAGGAGGGTACCTTTGGACTAGCAATGGAGCGGGCACATGGCTGCTCAATTGTTTTGCGCTCTAAACGGCCACTTTTCAAGACTTTGTCTAGTCTTGACTTGAACTGGTCAACAGATTCACTGTTGACAACTTCCACTGGAAGTGCGTTCCACTCACCGCAGATACTGTAGGTGAAAAAAATTCCACACAGATTGCGGTTGTAACGCTTCAGTTCAAGTTTGAAGCCGTGAGTTAGACCACAGGTTTCTAGACAATCATCTTTTCCTAGGTCCTTCGGTCCGCTGCTCTTCTGGTGAGTTCTCGAGTTCAAAATGTCTCATTTTTTAGCCAACGTCGTGATTGGATTCGTCTATGAAGGATTTCACAAAGAGCGAGTTTCTAGGTATTTGTAATCGCTACAACTGCCAAACCAGAAGTTGATGGGGTATGGATAGGTAAGGATCGAACTAGAATGATAATTTATTTTTTAATGGAAACTTAGGGAAGTCAGTTCCTTTAGAAAGGTTTTGACGGGATTTTCAAGGAGTTAGAAGCAAAAAGAACTCCCTTGAAAGATATTGTAAACCATACCACGTCTTTAGCCATTGCTATGCATCCATCTTGCTTGGTGTTGTCCGCAACCTTGGCGTTTCAGCTCACCAATCCTTCCTAAATGTCGTTGGTGTAGAAAAATAGGAGAGGAGCACCGCTAAGAACATATAACCAGTCAGGGCCTTGACTACCTACTCTATCACTACTGCCTGTCAGAGAGGCAATTAATTTATATCCATTTCGCCACTTATAGTTCACAACAAACGCAACTTCGTCATAAGCTTCTTGTGGAGTACTCTATCGAAAGCCTTTGGATAGTCGAAGTATGACTACTCATTGTGATCTGTCAAAAACCCTTCACTAAGCATAAATGAACGAGAGAAAGCTAGTCAGACAGGACTGCAAAAGCAAAAGTTGCTTTCTGGAGGAGATAGTCTAATTGGAATGTTGTTTTTTTGTTCCTAAAAGCGGAAACTACGGAGGGTATCACCTCCAGAAAACCTTTGAAGAGAGTTACAAGGAGTGACAGGAAAAGTCGTGCCTCTAAAAATCTCGCGAACACGGAAATGGTGAGCGATCGTCACCATTTTACTAAGAGACGTTTTCGAGACACGGTCATCATAATAAGCCAATTTCTGTGAAATTCATTCCTTTGGGGAACTCGGTCCCACACACCCCAGGCTCTCTTTGTTTAGAATCCAATTCAATTAATTAACCTTAACGTTGGCAGAAATCTATTCTTAAATTGTTCTTTACTCCTTACTCTTCCTCCTTTCTCTCCTCGGTTGGAAATGTGATCATTTCGTTCTTAAAATGGAGAGAGCCTCGAGTGTTGCTTCCCCCATCGCTGAGCACCGCCGCAAAAAGCTGTTTCAGACGAAGCGCCATTCGTTCTCCTTATTCACTCCCTGGCATTCATACGGTGACGAAGGTGGCTGCTAACAGATCGAAAATTGAATGCGGGTAAGGGCGGTAAAGGTAAGGTAAAGGTAATGCAACCTGCTTGAATGTGGAGTGCGGCAGGAGCATGCCACGAACAAGAGAGACACGAGGAAAATGTTATACTCAGATCCTCCACGGCCATTTTATTTGCTAAAACGCTCATCATTGGACTCATGAGCAGTTCTCGCAAGCTTTGTTCATAACGTATTCTACATTCACGCAGACAAAAAAAAAATATTTGGTGTACGTAAAACGCCAGTCACAGTGTTGGTGCACTATCTGATCTGATACCAGGGTGCAAATAACTCCATCCACACACCTCGTTATACAGACACACATAGCCGATCACAACATTGTTATTTGTTCCATGTTCCCTTCTTCGCACACAAAATATATGCGTCTTCCGCCCCGAACGCTCGGCGCTCTCTTCGGTCGATCAAAAGAGGGTTCGCCGATAAGTTACAAACCGCAGTATCACCGCCCCTTTTCCCTCGAGGACAGCTCCCTATTGCTATCACCCGCAAGGAGATGTCAGATGACATCTGGAGGCCTGTGCCCTTCCCCCTCTCTCCGACCCTAATGGCTGTAGGGGACTCCAGTAATATTTATCTTCCAGAGATTTTCACTTCCCTGATCTTCATCTTCTTTACAGATCCCTCCTTATAAGTTTTCTGACGGAGATACCCTCGTTGCTATTGTTTAGACATCCTCTTTACGGTCTATTCTGGCAACATGGCATCTACTAGTTGATCCTCCAGGTCGCCTTTGGCAGTATGACATCAAATGTCGATTTCCAGTTGACTTTTGGCATTGTTGGTCCTCCAGTTGGTTTCTGGCCGTGTGGTAGCTAATGTTGGGCCTCCAGTTGGCTTCTGGCTGTGTGATAGCTAATGTATGTCCTCCAGTTGGTACCGCTAATCATAACTTTGTTTTAGCCAACATTAAAATAAGTTAATTTGTGCCTAATGTGTTCTTTGCTGGCAAACTATATTTGTAAACCAGAACTCACAATGTAGAGTTAACACTAATGGCAAAAATAAGAGAAGGGTTTTCCTTTATTAAAATATTTTCAAAAATATGATGAAATTTCCATAGTACATAGAGGCATGAATTTAATATATTTTAGGAGGATTTCATGATTCAATCGTATATTCAAGAAATTATACTAAATAAACTAACAAATTAAGAGAACGATTTTTTTCAGGAAAATTATAAAAATGACTTGAAATCGTCTTGCAACATTTTGCACGGTAGGTAAGAATTGTACATCCTGCAAAACTCGGTCGACCCCGCACAACCATCGTCCGACAGGGCTGGGGAGTCCGAAGTTCAAAAATTTAACTCCAACTCTTAAAATTTCAAAAGTCCAACTCCAACTCCAATCCGACTCCTGGCATTTTAATATGTCCGACACCAACTCTGGCTCCGACTCCTCAAATTTGAGAAGAACTGCACTGATTTCCAACTCATCCTTCTCCCTGAATCTTCCTCCCTCCCCCTCCCCCTCCCCCTCCCCCTCTAGCCTCATTTGAGGCTCTCATTGCTGTCTCTCGTGCTGAGCCTTGACGCTCATGCCCCCCCTTATCACTTCTTCTTCAAACCACCATCACCACGCCCCTTGGTTCACCATGGAACTCCTTCGTTCAAGGAGGCCCTTACGTGCTCATGAACGAGTCCTTCGTAAAGCACGTTCCCGTGCGCAGGAAAAGACCTCCCTCTCGCTTGCCTATGGCCTTGCTACTTCGACTTATTCTTCCAAATTAAAATCAGCGCGCGAAGCTCATTCACGCAAACTTTTGTCTGAGAGCAAGAATGATCCTCGGACTATCTTTCGTCTCCTCTTTCGTCTCCTTTTTCGTCTCCTCTTTCGTCTTTCCTCGTCTAGCCCCATTTCCCCAACCTCTCCCTCTATCAACCCCTCTATTTTTTTTAAACTTTTCTCTGATAAAGTTATTAACCTTCGTGCCGTACTACCTCAGTCGTCTGAACAAGCCCATACTGTTCTCCCTGACCATACTCCATTGCCGCTTAATGTCCTCACTCGGGCGTCCTCTGAGGAAGTCACTGCCGTGATATCACGCTCTAACAAATTTGGATTCCCTAATGACGTCTTTTCACCCAAACTTCTCCACCAAATTCTCCCTCCTGTCCTCCCACTGATTCTTCATCTCATTAACACTTCACTTGCCACAGGGGTGGTTCCCGCTTCCTTCAAACATGCCTTAATTCGTCCTATCCTTGAAAAAATACACCTTAACCCCTCTCAACCATCTAGCTATCGCCCTATCTCACAGCTTCCATTCCTCTTTAAGGTCCTCGAGAGAGTGGTTATTTCTCGCCTTAATGACCATATTTCTAACTTCATTATCGATGAAATGTACCAGTTGGGGTTCAAAGCGAAGCACTCTGCTGAAACCACTCTTCTTAATGTTCCAGACGGTTTACGTAGAGCAGCCGATAGGGATTTTACGGCCATTCTAGTCCTCCTAGACCTTTCATCTGCTTTCGACACCATCGACCACACTGTCCTCCTTGATCGTCTTCACACTTTTATTGGTCTCTCAGGCACTGCACTTGCTTAGTTCCGCTCATACCTCTCCCCATACACTCAGTCGGTCACGCTCAATAACCTCTCCTCCGAGCCCGCGCCCATTCATTTTGAGGTGCCTCTGTGCTCAATCCTTGGTCCCCTCCTCTTTCGCATCTACTTACTTCCTTTTGTCTCCCTTCTTCGCGAGTTGGGCCTGTCCTTCCACCTCTATGCTGATGACACTCAGATATACCTTTCCTCATCCCCTGTGTCCTTTTCTCAATCAATTACCAAGCTCCTTTCAGCCTACACCTCCATAAACGAATGGCTGTCTGCCAACTTTCTCAAACTTAACCACGATAAAACTGAAGTTCTCCTTGTTGGTACCGCTTCGATGGTGGAGAAATCTAAAGCTCTCTTATCCTCCCTTAACTTTAGAGAAACCAATGTCGCCGTCTCTGTTACCGTCAGTAATCTTGGTATTATTTTCGACGAGCAGCTCTCGTTTAAGCCGCACATCCATCGTATATGTAAGTCTTCCCTCGGTTTCCTCTGCAACTTTTCACGTGTTCGATCCCATTTTGATCGACGAAGCCTTGAGACTGCTATTCATGCCTTCGTCACCTCACGCTTAGACCTACTGCAATTCTCTTCTAGTGAATCTCCCTTCTTCGTCACTTCGCCCCCTACAACTAGTTCAAAACTATGCTGCCCGGCTTCTCCTTCGCTGCCCCCGGTTCTCTCCTTTAATGATTCTGTTTCAGGAGCTACACTGGTTACCTATTCGCTTCCGTACCTACTCTAAAATTCTCCTCATCAATTACAAGGCCCTAAACCTCGAGGCTACAACTTATCTCTCGTCTGTCCTCTCCCGTCGTCAAACTCCTCGGGCACTCCAGTCTAACCTCGCTCTCATCCTGAACACTCCTCGTTCTGTCCTCTGCTCGATGGGTGACCGTTCCTCCTCAGTTTGTGCTCCTAGACTATGGAATGCTCTTCCTGCCGAAGTCCGATCCTCTCCCTCCCTTGCTACTTTTAAACGTCTCCTGAAGACTCATCTCTTCAGAATTGTCTTCTCTCCCCTCTAAACTTTCTCTACACTCGCTACACAGCCTGCTCTCTGGGATGGCTAACAGCCCTGAAGGGCGCATTATAAATACTTATTATTATTATTATTATTATTATTATTATTATTATTATTATATGAATTTATTGCCATAGTGATAGTAAAGCTAAAACATAAGCTGTTTATAGTTTATTAAAAAATTAATCAACCAAATTTATATTTACAAAATCAAATATCTATATTCCAAGTTTAAAATGGAAACTTAGAGTATATTAGCCAAGATTTTCTGTAAAAAAATTATTTTAGAACTATTTAAAATTTGTTGTAGAAGAACTTGTAAACCGTTGGTGAACCTCGCACTTGGACTTGAAAGGGTTTTTCTTATTAAAACTAGCGACGCCGTAGAGCCGATCATTCAAGTCCAAGTGCGAAGTCCACCAGCGGTTTCGAAGCTCTTCTACAACGAATTTTGACTATTGTGACTATGCATTAAATAGAAAAATGTTTAAAAAAGTCAAATTATATACAGTAAAAGTCCTTGTATCCGGCACTCAGACATCCAGAAATTTTAGATAACTGGCCTCTGTTTTTGTTTGCAATGGGCCATTTTGTAAATATTTGTTTTTATTTCCTAAAAAAATTAGAATTGTTAATTTCATGTAGTAAAAATAAAAAATATGTTAATTGCATGCACTAAAAATCTGATTAGATAAAAAAGAAGGAATAAATAAAGCATGTATTTTATTTTCAATGATTAAAGAAAACAATATATTTGAGTCGGAGTCGAAAGTTCAAACCCTCGACTCCGACTCAGGCTCCGACTTTTGAGCAGCAAGTTTCTCCCTACTCCGACTCTGACTCTACAGTTCTGCGTCCGAGGAGACAGCTATTGGGCGTTTCTCTATGAAGGATCCCTTCGAGACTGCAACAGGAATTTCTCGAAAAAATTAATAACAATAGAGGCAAAGATTTAGTCGTTTTAGAGTCTTCCGTCGCCTCAATGCATTTTGTTTGAAAGCTCGTTCTCCAGCAACTAAACCAATCATCTGTAAGAAGAACAGAAGGCTAGACTCGAATATGCTGAATCTCAGGTTGTTTGGAGGGATGAAGATTGGGATAAAATTCATTTCAGCGACGAAAGTCAATTTAATTTAGTTGGATATGATGGCATAGGCTTTGCTAGACGCGCTGCAGGTGACATATTTAACCATAACTATGTTAAAAAGTCTGCCAAGCATGTAGGACTCAGCGTCATTGACTTGTTTCTAGTGTACTAAGCATTTCTGTGAATGATCGTTCTCTTATTTTGTACCTGTCAATATTTTATTTTGTTAGTTTATTTCGTATAATTTCTTAAATATACGATTGTATCATATGAAATCTTCATAAAGTACACCAGGCAATGGCTTCGCTACTAAGATTAAAATTTAAAATAAAAAAAGCAGCCATGGTTAAATTTTTATACATTTTCTGAACTTCGCCAATTATAATAATTTTAAAAAGGAACCTAAACTAAATTTCCCTCCTTTCAAAATATCACGTTGCTAAAATATAGTGTTATAGAGGAAGATATATAAAAATATATTTTCTGAACTTCACCATTTGTAATTCTTTGAGTTTTAAAATTTCACAAAATTTCGTATACTTATATTTATTTCTGAACTTTACCATTTTGCTTTTTGATATTATAAAAGAATTATTAGAAATAACTTTGATAAAAAACTATTAACATCTTTAAAATTAGGCCACAGGCAAATGACATCATCAGATATATTGATGATGTCATTTGCCTGCGGCCAAATTCTAAAGATGTTAATAGCTTTCTTACCAAACCTAATTCACTCGTCCCTTCAATTAAATTTACCCATGAGGTTTAAAATAATAGAACCATTTCCTTTCTCGATCTTCTTATTCATAGAACACTGACTGGTTTTAAATACTCCATCTATCGCAAACCTACTAATTCAAACTCTTATATTCATTTTTACTCTTCGCATAGTCTCAAAGTCAAACGTTCCAGTTTTTTCCTCTGTTTTTACGAGCTTTACGAGTTGTTAGTCCTGAATATATGGATTCTGAATCCTCCAATATCTTTGAAAGTGTCCATAAACTATGTTACCCTTATCCCTTTTTTCTAAACTGTCTTTCTTCTGCAAAAAAGACGTTATATAATACAGCTCCTGCTATCCTTTTTAATATTAAAAATATTTTGGTTTTACCCTGCTGTTTGTTTCCTTGACCTTCCCAGTTTTTTTAAAAAACTTTAACATTTCGGTTGCTTTCAAATACGAGTCAACTATAAAAACATTCTAGTTCACAATAATTGTAATGATATTGGGGGAGTTTATTCGGTCGAATGTTCTGTTTGTCCAAGTAAATACTTTGGACAGACAGGAAAGCAATTATCTGTCCGTATTAATCAACATAAATACAATGTTAGGAGAGCTGTAAATAATAGTGCGTTTTAATTGGAACTCAGCAAAAGTTATTTTTTGCTCAAATCACTCAATTAAAAGAAACCTTGTTGAATGTTCATGTATAAGCCAATTTAATAACTTTAACATTTCGCCTGGCCTTTTTAAAATTGATGCTGTTATGAAAAAACTCATTATTAAAGAAATTAGCTTTGACTTATGTTCCTAATTTTTTTGCAATTTTCATTTTTACGGGAACCCGATTTGTCAATTTAATTATTGCATTGATTTTTTATTAACATTATTTTATTTCTGTTCCTCTCTCCTTGTCCCTCTCCCCTTTGTATCAATTTATTTATCGTTTCTCTCCTAATCTCCCTCTTTTAGACTATCGCTTTATCCGTTAATCGTTTTAAACCTTTTGGCTCTGTTCTTGCCTCTCAGTTCGACCTTGCTACCTTTTATAGCTAAATCTTAATGTGAATTTACACATCCCTCTCCTACTTCCTCATTGGTGATTTCTTATCTTAGAGAGGTTCCTTTATCTTTTACTAGCTTATATATACCCTTATTATATTATTTTCTCTTCTAGTTATCTTTGAGAATGAACTGAATAAAGTTCTAACGTACTTGGAAGCACCTTTTCATTTTTCCTGCGGTTCATTGCATTCGTTGCGAACCTCACATGCTACTTTGTGAGTTATTCATTTCATATATATATATATATATATATATATATATATATATATAAAATTAAATCGAACTTCACCACAGGAAAGAGAAAACGGAATAATGTTTCTTTGGAAATATTTACTTCCTACTTCGAAAAAATCCGAGCTGAGGTCGGATTCGAACCGTGCACATTGAGGCAGAGAGCAACCGCTTTGATCTCAATTAAACCGCCCTTTTAGACCACTCGGCTACACGGAAGTGGTCTAAAGGGCGGTAGAATGGGAACTGAACAACTCATTGCCGTTTCTGGATGTAGAAATATCTAAAATAAACGACAAAGCATATTGCTCCGTCTACCGGAAACCAACTAATTCTAATGCATATATTCATTATTCCTCGTGTCACGATGTATCCGTTAAAAGGTCTGTAGTTTCTTCCATGTCCCTGAGAGCATATCGCATATGTGATCCTTGTTTCTCGCAAGACGAAATTAATACAATCATCCAAACATTCGTTGAACAGCAATATCCCCTTTGGTTCATAGAAAAGTGTCACTATAAAGCCAGAAACATCTATTACTCCGCAGCTAATTATAAGGAAAACAGATGTGACAAATATTATGTTACCTTCCCATACCCCCCCCTCCCACTTAATCAATTTCAAAAAGTTGGCACGGACCAACAACATCAATGTTGCCTTTCAGTACGAGAATAAGATCAGAAATAGCCTATCCAAAAATAGACCGATCGATAAAGAACAGAGAGTTTATTTTATTCCCCGCAAATCATGTAACGAATTATATATCGGCGAAAGCAACAGATTTTCCAAGAGAATGAATGAACATAAATGCGATATGCGACGTGGTGCCCTCTCCTCGAGTTTATTGCTACATATGTCCAATGAAAATCATCAAATTGATATTGATAAAATAGTTTATAAGTCTCACAATTATATACATCGACGCTTAATTGAATCGGCACTTATGAAAGAAATTCTCGACTTTAATACTTCCGACGGCCAATTTAATACTAATACCTTAATAAGCAAGAAATTCATACTTCCGTCTTTCAAAAAATGCCGACACATTCTCGCATAATCCACCTTAGCGTCACTGATTTATGTGTTTGTACGTTAAGCAACTTCTGTATCTCACTTGTTCACTAGCGATTGAAAATGACGGATGTCTCCTTCGAAACCTGGTTTCGCATATAAAATTAGTCCTATTACTGTGGTTTTATCCATATATATATATATATATATATATATATATATATATATATATATATATATATATATATATATATATATATATATACTAGCAGACATACATGTTATTACCCGGGTAAAATATGAGTTCGGAAATTAAGTAAGACTTTTTATCCAAGCCATTTCTCGGACTAAAAAGTCCTGTCGCAAATAAATACAGATGACCATTGTTTCAAATTCTTATATTGTGGCACAAAAATATCTTTACTTGATGATTATTATTATTTTATATTGAAAACAGATTCAGGAGAGGTGTGCACTCTCCCTATCATATAATATACTTATAATGAATAAATGTTTCACCGCGCGTGCTCGGCAGTTTACGCTCACGGGTGACTGACCGTTAGTTATGAGGGATCAACGTTTGGCCACAGAAACAGATCGAGCGTCTTATCTATTCTATTCTATCTTCTTCTATAACTCTATATTTTAAGAACGGGATTTTTTTTATTTGGATTTGGATGTCCCTTTGTAAGGGAGAGAGAGAGAGGGGGGAAAGATTAGGGAAGAGGGAGGGGAGGGGAAGAGAGGGGGGAAGGGGAGAAGATAATTTTTTCTCTTGCATGGATATCCTTTTATGAAGGGAAAAGAAGGAGGGGGAGGGGGTAGAGGGGAGGGAGATATAGGGAAAAGATGGTGAAGGGGTGAGAGATTTTATTTTATTTTTTTAGCCCATCTGGAGACTGCCTACTTGGGCATAAGTCGCCTTATGACCACAGCCTACTATTAGGCTATATTAAAAAACAAATAACAGTATGCAAATAACAAATAACAACGAGAAAAAGGACAGGAGCTACAAAAATATCAACAACAAGAAAACAAAGGTAAAAGGCAAGAAGGAGGCGCGCTCCGGCATCGGGAGAAGGCTCGCATTTCCCCGGCGCAATAACATGCAACCTACAAAGAACAACAGCAAAAAAAAACAACAACAGTCTACAAGTCAGTGTGCACGAATCCGTCCCGACCCGTGTACAAGGGACAAACGGTAGCGACCCCACTCGGGACAGGTAACGTGCGCGAAGATCACCCAGACTGGGACATTCAACAAGAATGTGCTGAACAGTCTGGGGGACAACGCAGTCTTCACTTAAGGCGCAGGCGAGTGTTCCATCAGGGAAGGGGAGAGAGAGAGAGGAGGGAAGGGGGGAGATGGGAGAGATGGGTGAGTTTGGTTAAGGATAGATGAGGGAGGGATTGAGGGGGAGGAGAGGGGAGGGGAAAGAGGAGATGGGATGCAGGGGTGAGAGGGGGAGAGTAGGGATAGAGTAGGCAGGGAGGGAGAAATAGAGAGGGGTGAAAGAGGAGGAGAGAGAGAGAGAGAGAGGGTGGGATAGAGGGATAGAGAGTGAGTGAGAAAGGGGGGGAGATATAAATGGGGAATGGGAAGAGAGAAAATGGGGGGAATGGGGTGGGAGAGAATGGGAAGAGTTAGAACATGATTTTTTGATTCCTATAAATGGACAGACAAACAGACAGAGACCCAGACAGGCTTCATTTTTTATTATATATATATATATATATATATATATATATATATATATATATATATATATATATATATATATATATATATATATATATATATATATATATATGAATGTAAAAATAAGCACGACTGAGCTTTGGAGTGTTTATTTATGAGCTTTCAGACTCAAGCAGTCCAAATGTGCAACGATTTCAGTTCGAATCGAATCTTTGTATAGAAAGAGAAAGAGAGGGATTCCTGTGTGTATTCAGGAGATCATTTACTCGGAGAGGAGCGGTTCAGAAATAACTTAGGAGGGAATAGGAGGAGATTAAAAGGTCGATGGCTATAAACCGGTGCGAAGTTTTGAAAGAATCTGATGAGGAAATAGTAGAGGTCCTTAATGATCATTTTGCTTCAGTATTCACGGAAGAGAAACCAGTTAGATTAATTAATGATAATTCTAGGTCAAGCGAAGTAGTGATAAATTCTATTAATATAGACAGAGAAGAAATTAAAGGGCTTATAATGCAGTTAAATACTAGTAAGGCATTTGGCCCTGACAACATTCATTCTAGGATACTAAAAGAAGGTGTAGAAAGTATTTCAGTAGCTCTTGAGAAGATATTTATTAGATCACTAGAGTCTGGAGAAATACCAAATGATTGGAAATTGGCAAATGTAGTGCCAATTTTTAAAAAGGGAAGCAAAGATGATCCAAATAACTTTAGACCGGTAAGCTTAACTACTATAGTCTGTAAAATTATTGAGAAGATGGTTAAGAAGGGAATTTCTGATCATCTAGAGAGTAGCAGGTTAATTAATGTTGCTCAGCATGGTTTTAGAAAAGGTAGATCGTGTTTAACTAATTTACTGGATTTTATGGATTATGTAACTAAAGAATTAGATAGGGGTGAGAAAGTTGATGTGATCTACTTAGATTTCAGCAAAGCTTTTGATAAGGTTCTACATAGAAGACTAGTTCATAAATTAAAGCTGCATGGGATATGTGGGAACGTTTTAAATTGGATAACTGAATGGCTGAAAAATAGGAAACAGAGAGTTGTACTGAATGGAGTAAGGTCAGAGTGGAGGAATGTTATTAGTGGCGTACCTCAGGGATCAGTTTTAGGGCCTTTATTATTTATAATCTATGTAAATGATCTTGGGCAAGGTGTGAATAGCAAAGTATCAATTTTTGCTGATGACACTAAATTAGCAGCTGTAGTCAAAGAGGTTGAGGGTAGCTTTAAAGTGCAGGGTGACTTAGATAAGTTGTTAGCTTGGGTTCATAAGTGGCAGATGACTTTTAACCTTAATAAATGCAAAGTTATTAACATATGAGAGATAATAGGGAATTTAGCTATGAGATGGATGGGTATTGGCTTAATTCAGTTGAAGATGAGAAGGACTTAGGAGTAGTAGTAGACAGGTCACTGAAATTTTCAAAGCAGTGTATTGAGGCAAAAAATAGAGCAAATAGGGTGCTAGGTTACATTAAAAGAAATGTTAGCTACAAGAGTAAGGAGGTCATCCTTAAACTATACAACTCTTATGTGAGGCCACATTTAGAGTACTGTATACAGGCATGGTCACCACATTTTAGACATGATATAAACTTATTAGAGTCAGTACAAAGGAGGGCAACAAAAATAATACCATCCCTGAAGCACCTTCAATATGAAGATAGACTGAGGGTATTAAATATGTTTTCATTTGAAAGAAGGTGTGTGAGGGGAGATATGATTGAGCTTTTTAAAATCTTTTCTGGGATGGATAAATTGGATTTCAGCAAGTTATTTGAGTTAGAAGGTAGTAATAGAACTAGAGGCCACCACTTAAAGATTACAAAACAGAGGTGCAGACTGGATGTTAGAAAGTATTTTTTCACTAACAGAGTAGTTGATTATTGGAATAGTTTGCCACCTGAGACTGTAGACAGCCCAAACTTGAATGTTTTCCAGCGCAGATTAGATGATTATATGGGGATGGAGGGTTAATTTCTTACTTTCGGTATGTGGATATGTTTCTTCACTCATTCCTGTGGATGCAGTTTCTTTTTATTGTATATTTTGGAGGACTTTGATTTTGTTTTTGACAGACTCCTATGGAGGCTTTAAATTATATATTGTAAATGCATGGTTGGACATTCCTATGGATTGTTAAATTGAATATTGTAGATGCATGATCTGACAAAATCCTATGGATGCTTTGTGTGGGTGGATTTGATGGATACGGATGACCTTTGATAGGTCCTTGTGGCTTTTGTCATCCGTCAAATTATGTTATGTTATATGAAATTATGTTATGAAGTGTGTGTTACGTGGTGTAGGTTCGACTGGGGCCGAAGGAGGGCAAGGCTCAAGCAAAGGGGCACCCGTATTTTGGGACCATGCTGCGTGATGCTGTGTGTGCGAGTTATCGTGTGTATTTATGTTCCCTGGAAGTTATGTCGATCGGGTTATTGGGGCGTTTGGGTCTAGGGGACTTGTTAATTTCTTACGCCGCGTGGTAGACTACCGCCACTGTTTGTTTGAGCCTAAGTCGCACGCGGTGGTTTCCTGCTCCGGGGCCTTACGTTCCGGCCTTGAGGCTTCTGCCACCGCTTGCGCTAGTGTTTGAATTGGCTGTTGTGTAACTGTTTCTATAGGGTCTAGTGTTAGTGGTTGTAGTTGGCAGTATGTGGGGGGTGTTGAAGAGGGGATAGGGGACAATAGAGGAGTAGGAGTGCATCGATGGGGGAGGAGGGCCTAATAAGGTAGGAGTAAAATCAATCTCAGAGGAGAAAGTGAGACAGATAATGTGCTCATCGCGAGTAAGGACGGGAATGACGGAAGAAGAGACAGGAGCGGTGAGGGAGAAGATGGGGTTGCTGGGGGAAGGGTCAGGAGTACAGGAGGTAGGGAAAATCGATTAGGAGTCGAAACTGGTGAAGGGGCAGGAGTAGGAACTGGGGAAGGGATGGGAGTAGGAACTTGGGAAGGAGAAGGGGAAGGGGTTGGGATGGGAAGGGAAATAGGATCGGTGGGAAGGGGGGGGGCAAGGTCTGGGAAGGAGCGAGTGGAGGGATAGGGGAATCTGAAGAAGGATGAGGAGTGACGAGAGGGGAGACAGGAGCAGTGGGAGGAATGGAGACTGGAGGAGTGGTAGGCCTAACAGGAGAGGCAGTGGACGGGGGTAAGGGGGCCAGTAAGGGTGGGGGTAAAGGGGCCAGTAAGAGGGGGGGTAGAGGTGAATTGTAAATGAGTTGGTAGGAGTGGTGGTCTTGAGTTGTGGCGCTTTCGTGTATGCTGTTTGTGTATATTTGGTGTAGGAAAGAGCGGTGGCCGAGCGTTTTGTTGTGCGTCAATAAGGAAAAAAAGTGTCTCAGGAAAGACAATTTGCCCTAAACTGTTTGCAGCGTCGAGCCGGTTGAGTGCCGTGGCATATTTTCGAGGGTCACCCTTAGATGTGTCTTTTGCCACCGTGGAAAACACGATTGCCAGGTGTGTTTTAGAGTTAATGTGTTGTGAGAGTGTGTACGTTTGTGAGTAGGTAGTATTTTGTGGCGTGTTGGAATGACTGGCCACATGAGCGCTGACGGCAGCGGCGTATGGTTTTGTGAGTGGAACCCCGTAAGGAACAGGGCGATTTGCCTCCCTGGCCGCCGTGCGGACAGGACTCAGGGCTCACTCCGGCCCCAGTTTATCCTCTTCTTCATCTTTCAGACAGCCTGTCTTCTTACCCCGCTTCCTCACTTTCCCTACCACCTCTCCCACAACTTTCTCTGGTCGGCCTCTAATTTCACAGGGTAGACGCCGACCAGCTTTCCCCCACCCAATTATCCCGGATCGGGGTTGAGGGGGAAGGGGACAAATTTCCCTCATCCCTGAGTTCCTGTTTGGGGTGATCGGTTTTTATCAACCTGCTTCATCCCCACCTTCACCTTCAACACATAACCTTTCTCTCTCTCATTTTCACAGTCTATCTATTTTACGCCATGCCTAAGGTGGAGCCGCCATGCCGATGGGCTACCAGGCCACTAGACGGGAGGAGTAGCCTCAATTCGCCAACCCCGTATTCGCCCCTCCGGAGCTGGCTACTGCGTGGGGTAATTAGCGTTTGCGTCCCGTCAAAATTATAGGGTCACCATGGCCCCGATGATGATAAAAAAAAAACCGTTTACTTCCCCTGTAACATCGTCGGAGTCGCCTTCAGGCAGCTCCTCCGAAAAATGGAGGTCACAGGTGCCCCTTCAAACCTCTCCAACCGGAAAAGAGGTTTAATCCTCTCCTATGCATATGGATGTAGGGGATTACCCCTCACCCCCTTCTCTGCAGTCGCCCTTGAGCTACTCCCTTTTCCAGCGGCAGTCCGCCCCTTGCTTTCCAAGTGGTCTGCCGATAAAGCATCAGGTGGCCCATAATTGATCGCTTGTAGTGGGGGCGGGTTGATAGGGCCAACCCCAATAGGGCAGCAAGGGATGACAGGGCCCATCGGCCTGTGCCCCTCAATGTCCTGCAGGCGTGTGCGACTAGTTTGCAGGGGATCAGTGTACCTGCCCCAATCTCTTTCGCGACGGATGCTGGTTCGTCGGCATTAGAAGGTAAAAAAGGAACCTCAAATTGGATTTGCGATTTCTTGGGGGGAGGGGGGGGCAAAATAGACCCCCACCCCCCTGAGATTAACTTAGTCCTTGAGGTAACCCAGCCCCAGATGGTAGGACCTTAAGTGAGGTCAAAAATGGGCTCGGTGCCAAGCACTGAACCCAAGTCCGCCCATGTGCGTCATGATGTCGCGGAAGGCCGTGGACTAGACTTTACCTCCAGAGGCGAAGGACCATTCAGTGACAGGGTTACTTTGAGCGAGTTGCGTTCCGCTCTCGCTTGGTGCGCGGACACCGCCCCTGGTCCGGACAATGTCACGTGCGCCATGCTTCGACACCTGAGTGAGCGAGGCGTGGCCCTTCTCTTAGATTTGTTAAACATAATATTGGTTGAGGGTATCCTCACAGATTCCTGGCGAATCTCTATTGTGCTCGCTTTTCGGAAGCCGAGGAGTGACCACTCTACACTGGCCGGTTTCCGCCCAATCTCTATAACCACCTACGTATGCGAGTTGATGGAAAAATTGGTAAATGTTAGATTAGCTTTCTTTTTAAGACAGCGGAGGCCATCTGTATTCTGCACAGTGCGGCTTCTACAAGTTCCAGTCCACGTCGAATGCTCAGCACCGACTGGAAAATGCCGTCTACGAGGCCTCCTTCGTAGGCAGCACTAAACGAAGGTGTTCTTCGACCTGGAGAAGTCCTATGATACCGCATGGTGATACGGTATCATGGAGACTCTCCACACGCTGGGGGCGAGTGGGCGCCTCCCAATATTCATAACTTATTTTTTGCGAGATCGTCGATTCCACGTACGGGTGGGGAGCCTCTCCGGCAGAATGGAGCAGGAAGAGGGTGTCTGCAGGAAAGTATCCTCAGTGTCACACTCTTTGCCCTAGCCATCAACAGCATCACGGTGCTGCGGGAAGATGTACCCGCTACGCTCTATGTGGACGACCTTTCTCTTTTGGCGTGGCACAGATGCCAACTCAGGAGCGTCGACTCCAACATGCAATAAACCGCGTCGCTTGCTATGCCAAAGCGCACAGTCTTCAGTTTTCTTTGGCCAAGACTAAGGTGGTGCACTTTTGCCACCATCCAGGGCTCCACCCTAACCCAGATTTGTTTAGTGGACTCGCACCGTTTCCTTGGTCTTGTATTTGAACGACGCTTCACCTGGGAGGCTCATATTCGCAGCTTTAGGTTGTCTTGTACCCGTGTCATGGATATTCTTCGTTCCGTGACGTTCAGCGTCTGGGGAGCTGATAATGCTACTGTTTTATCGATCTTTTCTTAGTTCGAAGCTCAACTACGGATGCGATTTTTATGCATCTGCAGCCTAGCGTGTATTGACGAAGGTGTACTCGATCGACCACCCCGGTCTTCGCCTGGCGACCGGTGCCTTCCTCACGTCCCTCATTGAGAGCCTACCCTTGGATGTTAGAGGGATGCCACTCATCCTTCCCCGTTCACAGTACATTATTTTTAGACTGTGTGCGCGAGCCCGGCGCCTCCCTCAGTCGCCAACAGCTCTCACCGTACCCGCAGCTTATCTCGACGGTGCCTATGCCGACAGGAGACGCCAGTCATACCTCTTAACCTTCGAGTTTAGGGCTGGGCATGGAAACTGCTTCGATAGCTAGGTATAGCTCTCAGGCCGGTGGCGCCCCTAGGTCTGCCAAGGACGCCACCCTCGAGGGTACCACCGTTGACTATTTGTCGTCACGCCTCTTCTCCCAAGCTTATACAGCGCCGGGAGTATTGCGTATTGCGTTCGGCCTATTTGGAGCACACTTCGTGTCACAATAGAACCACGCCAGTGTATACGGATGGCTCCAATTCCACAGAGGGGGTTGGTATCTACGCCTTGTCACCTCTGTTTGAATTCAGTGGGGCTCTGCCAGGCGCTGCATCTGTCTTCACAGCCGAGCTGGTTGCAATATACCGCTTGCTACGGGAGATAACGCGACGTGCCCGGTTCAGAGAGCGGATTGTGATTTATAACGACTCACAAAGCACTTTGAGTGTTCTCGGGGCATTGGAATCTCCGCCTACCCTGGTTCGCGATATCCATGACGCCACTATTTTTGGCGAGCCGGGTGGATGTCAAGATTATCTTCTTCTGTGTCCTGGACATCTAGGAATTGTAGGGAATGAGCACGCTGATGAGGGCGCCAAAGAATTAGTGAGGGCAGGGCGACCAGACCAGTGTTTCCCTCTTCCTCACACCGATTACATGGCAGGAATACGGGCTGCCGTCCGGGCAGCTTGGCACAGAAGATTGGAGACGATCGAGGGGAACTTAAAGTTACGTGCCATTGTGCCGCGGCTATTTCAATTGACCTACCCCCGAATGCCGCGACGGCTTCAGGTTGCTTTCTGCTGTCTCCTAATTCTACACACTCGCGGGACGCACCGCCATTTAATGAAGCGTTTCCTGCGCCTTATTGTGACGACTACGTTGTCCCCCTGACTGTTCGTCATATTTTTGTTGAATGGCCGAGTCTGGGGGATCTTCGCGCACGTTACATGTCTCGGTACTGTGACGAGCGTGGACGCTACTGCTTGTCCCTTATACTCGGCACGGGTACGTGCACACAGACTTGTGGACTATACGACTTTTTGGAGGAGGCTGGTCTCCCACTTTATTTGATTGTTTTTTGTTATTTTTAGAGGTCGCATGTTCCCTCACTGGAAAAGGCGGGCCTATCCCTAACGCTTGAGCGCGCTTCCTTATTGCCTTTTTGCTTTGCTTTCTTGTTATTTTTTTAACCCTTGTCCTCTTTTATAGTTGTTATTTGTTATTTACATGTTGTTATTTATTTCTGTTTGTTTGTCTTTTTAATATTGCCTAGTATTAGTCCTTGTTGTGTACGGTGGCTTATGCCCTAGCAGGCAGTCACAAGATGGGCTCCTAAAATAAAATAAATAATGTGAGTGGAGGTGGTATGGCAGTGTGAATAGAGCTTAATGTGGTGTGGGTGTTTTGCATAAGGTTAGTCTGGGCCTCCTGAACTCCGTGACGGCGTCCGCTCACTTCGTTTGAAGTTATAGGCACTTTAAACAAACCGCGACGTGTCCACCACCACATTTTACACAGCGGAAGGTGTTATGTTTGCAAACGGTGTAAAAGTGTCGTTTTACACTGCCCTTGGAACAGATTGTGTCAGATTTGCTGGAGCTAGTCTGGTGGCTTGTCTTGTAACACCGTAGGCATTGAATAGGACGAAGGTTCTGTTGAAGCTCCATCTGGTGCACGTGTGTGCCTAGGACCTTAATGCCCTAGTCAAGCAGTGTCTTAGTGTGTGCATCGTCTTTTAGTGTTAGTAGGACCCAGACTTCTGTTTGTCGTTATATTGGTCCTGGACTGTGTCTTCACCGTACTCTTCTTTGAGAGCGGCGAGTATCTCCCCTGTGCTGAATTCCAGCTAGAGGGGGCTGGTTCGATGTATACCTATCTGGTTGTTTGTTATGGTGTCTGGCAGTGTGGTGTAATGTTCCGTGGTTGTGAGGGAGTCGTGTGCGCGCGTGTGGAAAGTCTGGGCATCATTTTTTGACCTGAAAATCAGTGTTCAGTGTGTGTATTACCAATCTTAGTGATGGGAGTGCCCAGGGTGTGAGAGAGAGTCTTAAATTTCCATGTTTGTGAGTGTGGGTCTAGTGCGTGTTCTGTGTCGAAGGAGTAGGGTGGTTTCGCCACCCATGTCGTAGTCGTCTCCAGAAAGCGAGTAACTTTAAGTATTTGTGCACGGGTGAGAGGGAGGGGGGCAATGTCAAACAAGCCCCACGGGATGAGACTGGGGCGAAGGATGAGCCTGGTTGGGCTCTTCAGAAGGTGCAAAAGCATGGCAGACTTGATGATTGGAGGGGACCGAATCAACAATCCCCATCTAAGGGGGCCACCCCCTCGGACGTGTTTTTTGCTCATTCAGAGATACTTCTGACATGCATAGAGACGGGAAAAACTGTCCAAAGAAAGATTAAAGAACTTCCTAAAAGAAAACGAGATGCAAAACCACCAGCAACACGGATTCAGGAACAGCGCGGTACAGATACAGCACTGGCACTCATTACCCTAAAGATTGCAGTCAATCTTGCAAGAGGCAACAGAATGGACTTAACACTCGAAACGAACCTGGCCCGATTCCTTTGTAGCTATCTCGAAGGAAGGAAGGCAAAAACTTGAGAGACATCGTACAACGTACTACCAGAGAAATCACAAAAAATAACAATTTCGAAACAACCTACAAAATAAAAACAAACAAAAACAAGTTTCAAACCATCCTCATGAACACGAGGAAGACGAATCGTGATACTGCAAACAACTACAATTACCCATACAACAATCGAGGCAGGGTCCTCGGCCTAAACAATTCAAGAACCTCTCCGAAAACAATAAGAGGAAACTATATTTATCCCTTGTATGCCCCCCTATTCTGACATACCCTACTCTACCGACCCACACACTACCCCTAAGATGAAAATGCTACATATCCAAAGGGTTCAAATTAAAGCGACCCGATTCATAACACATACCTCCAGATTAGAAAGAACCCTGTCTATTGAACTTCACAAAAGAGCTAAAATAAACCAATTAACCAATTCTTGCATGAACGTGGCTTCAAATAGAAGAGAAACTCCCGGACGATGTACTGAACAAAATTCGACTGACTGCACGAAAAAACAAAGTCTACATTTTAAACAGAATTTTAAAAGTAGTAGGAAGAAAATACAGGAGGAGATAGTACCACTATACAGTTAAGCAACCTAAGAAGGATCCTAAAAGAAAATAATTTAATATTAATTAAAAAACAAACAAATAATATATATATATATATATATATATATATATATATATATATATATATATATATATATATATATATATATATATGCCAAAAAGGAAGAAAACAAAGCACCAGAGTGCATCCGTCAAATAACCAAAAACCTGAAAATAAGAAGATAACTTTTAAGAATAAATCAAGAAAACAGAGGCTCGAAATCTTCCCGCAAAAGATGAAACTACAAAATAAATAACTATTTACAAAAAAATCCACGAAAACAAAGGCTCTTATGTTCAAAGGAAACAAAAACTATATGTAAAATAAGTAAAATAAAACAAAATAAAGCGAGCAACCTGGTACATATCACCATCACCCTCATCCATAGCATTGTTCATGTTCCCCTTCTCTTCATCCATATCATTAACATCGCTCATCCTCTTCTTTACACAATCATTTCTACCTATTCCCTATTATACTGTTACATATTCACCACTTTTTGATATCCCTATCCCTCCGGCCCAAATCCAAATGCCTCTTGACCTCGGGTTCCTCAGTTGGCTAGACCGCAAACCTCCTTTCCCCGACGCCTGCAATTATATCCTTCTAAATAAAAGGCAGAGTTGTAACGAGGCTATGTGTAGATTCTCATCCACGGCGCGAGTCCAACGACGCGAAGAGGCGGTGGGGGAGTATTTAGGCCATCGTGTTTAGTGAAGGCCCAAGTACAGTATTATTTTCTCTGGTGGGCGGGGGGTGGGGATAGCGGAAGTAGAGGTATACCGACTGCGAATGTCCTGACCAAGTGTACCTCAAGGCAATCCTCTCCGTGTATGTTTTTTGGTGGCCGATGGCGTTTTCTTCGGGCTTCTGTTTTCCTTGCCTCCTGTTTCTAAAAGGCGGGTGGAAGAGCAAGCGAGTAGATGTCAAATCTCCGAGATCACAGGGATCGGGATAAAAGAAAAGGTGAAAGTGTGGGAGAGAGATAGAAAAGATTGTGTAAGTGAGGGATGAGTGGTGTTAATGAAATGGATTAGGAGAGGTGATTGTGATAAGTGATCATAATGAGGGTGATGGTGATGTGTGCCAGGTTGTCTGGCTAACGCTTTCATTTTACATTGTGTTTTGCTATTTTGGTTATATTATTTACAGCATAAGAGCCTTTGTTCTCTGGCTTTGTTTTTCTTTCTTGGGTTTTTTTTATTAAGTTTTAAGTTTAGCATTCAAGCCTTTGTTTTCGTGATGTTCTCTTGCGAGCTTTGTCATTTTTAGTCGCGAGTCTGTCGGTCAGTCGGTCCCCGTTTTGCTTTTTTTTTGTTTCTGTAATAACATTGTAATTATTCGGCCTATTCTAACGAAATTTGAAATAATTATGTTGTTTTACATTCTCTTTCTAATGATATAATCGCCAAAGTTCTCCCAAAGTCATCCCAATGTTATCTATTTTAATTGTGTTTTCGATGCTGGCTTCGATATTTGGGTAAACCTGAAGATCCATACCCGGCTAATTTCCCCGCTCACGTTCCATAATATTTCGTCCATTTCTCAATATGTTTCACTTAACTCTCATTAAGTGCCATTTTACTACTTCAGTTTTACCTAATGTTTTATTGTGTTTGGTTACGCTACGCTACGCTCGCCATCAGGAACAAGTATTAAAACGACAGTTAATGAGGCAGTTAAGGGAAACATATTGGAAAATGGACGAAATATTATGGGAACGCGAGCGGGGTATAGATTTTGAGTTTTAACGATATTTTTAGCCATGTTATGTTGATTTCTTCTTATTAGAGTTTTCGTCAAATTCGTTTTAGTTCTTCTTATTATACGTTTCGCCAAAGTATGTATATTTCTTCCGAGTTTTAAGGTCCTGACGTCACGTCAGAGCCTTCAAAGAAAATGGAACCACAAGAAAAAAAAAACGAGGCTGGAAAAGGGCAAGCTATAAAATTCTTCTAGCTGCCAATTTCTGGAACAACTCCTCTTTTTTCTTTAATAGCCGATCCGAGGTACGGAATATCACTCAAATAAATCAACTAAAACATCCATGCATCTAATTCATTAGCGAAAATCCTGGGGGAAACTGGGAAATAACCCAATAATGCGTCACTAAAGAGAAAAAGGGCCGCCCATTGCAATGTAAACAAACGCGACTAAGCAAAAAATAGGGAATAACCTTTAAAAAAAATAAAAAGCCGCTCATAACGGTGTCCAAATCCTTTTATATATTAGTTTTCAAATCCCTGGATTTATTTTACTAGCCCAAACCGAGGTGGAAAACGATTAATTACCCAACTAAATACAAATACAGCAAACGTGACTAAGCAAAAAAGGAAAGAACCTATAATAAATTAATCGCCACTCATAGCGCTTGTCAAATAATTTTGAACATTAGTCTACAAATCCCTGAAATTATTTTAACATCCTAAACACAGCGAGAAAACGATTAAATACTAAAAAAAAAAAAAAAACACCATGATGACTAGGCAAAATACCCAAACCAAGGGGAAGAGGGATGTTTACATACACATGGAAATAAAAACAAAACAAAACAAAAATGGCCGACGATCCGTTATTTCCTTTAGCCTTTTTATATAGGAATTGCTCTAGGTGCACATGATTAAAAAGCTACATTATAATTATGTTTTCGATGCGGGCTTCGATATTTGTAGCAAGTTTAGGTTTAGTTATTGTACTTTTCTCCAATTGCTGTCTATTCCTCTCATGTTTAAACGTTATGGCGTCATATATTATCCTATTTCTATAGGAATTTCGAGAATTTCACCCGATTAAATCTATTTTAATTGGGTTTTGATACGGGCTTCGATAGTGGGAGCTAGTTTCGGTTTAGTTCTTCTATTTTTGGCTACCTTAGGCTTAGTTCTTTGAGTTTTGGCTACCTTAGGCTTAGTTCTTTGAGTTTTGACCGCTATGTCGTCACTTCCTAGCCTATTCCTATAGGAATTGCTCTATTTTCACACGATTGAAGCTATTTCAATTGTTTTTTCAATGCGGGCTTCGATATTTTTAGCTAGGTTAGGTAGATTATTTTATAGGTTTCCCCCAAATCAGTTAAGTTCAAATTAGTTTCGCCAAATTCGGTCTATTTCTTTGAATTTCTAAGGTCATGACGTCACATCAGAGCCTATATTTATATGAATTGCTTTAATTTCACACGATCGAACCTATTTTAATTGTGTTTTCGATGCGGGATTCGATTTTTTTATTAAGGTAGTTGATATTTGTTTCTTCTATGTTTTGCCAATTGAAGTGTATCCCTCTCATGTTTCAATGTTTTCACGTGATATTTTAACCTATTCATATAGGAATTGCTCTAATTTCACACGATTGAACCTATTTTAATTGTGTTTTCGATGCGGGCTTCCATATTTTTAGCTTGGTTAGGTTGATTTCTTCTTATTGCAAGGAATAAAACGAGGTTGGAAAAGGGCAAGCTATAAAATTCTTCTATCTATCGATTCCTCCAAAAACTCATGTTTCAGTCGCTAGCGACTCTACATCTCACTATGTCGGTCAGTCGGTCCCCGTTTTGCTTTTTTTTTGTTTTTGCAATAACATCATAACTATTCCGCCAATAATTCTAACGCAATTTAAAACCTTTATGTTGCGTTACATTCTCTTTCGGATGCTATAATTGCCAAAGTCCTCCGAAAGTTAGCCCGGGAATTATATTGTTTTGGCAATAACATCCTAACTATTCGGCCGATTCTAGCAAAATTTGAAACCCTCATATTGTTTTACATTTTCTTCCGAATGATATAATTGCCAAGGTCTTCACAAGTTAACCCCTGGAATTATTTTGTTTTGGCCATAACATCATAACTATTCGACCGATACTCTGCTAGACTAGACTAGACTAGGCTATAATATGCTATACTCTGCTAAGCAAGCATAGAATAGGCTATACTGTGCTAGCCTATCATAGGCTAGGCTATACTATGTTTAGATATAATATACAAGCATAAGAAATACTATGCTAATTTAGGATATAAAATGCTATGCTAGGATACCATATAGTATGTTAGGCTAGACAATACTAAGCTAGGTTATAATAGGATAATATAGGCTATACTTGTCTAGGGTAGACTAAAGTATAATAGGCTAGGGAGGGCTATGCTCTGCTATGCTAGGCTATGCTAGGTAATACTATGTTAGGCTATCTAACCAAGGCTATAATAGACTAAGCTATTCAAGGTTATTCTAGTCTAGGGTATGGTATGCTATACTAATCTAGAATATACTAGGATATGCTATAATATGATGCGCTTGGCTATAATATGTTAGGTGTGGTTATGCTAGCATAGGCTATACCAAGCTAGCTTATAGTATTCTAGGCTAGGTTATCGCATGCAAGGATATATTGGCTAGGCTATTGTAGCCTATTCTAGCTTGGCTATAGTAGGCTAGGCGACGCTAGGTGACTCTAGGCTAGGCTCTGGCATGCAATGCTAAGCCATACCTGGTTAGGCTAGGATAGGCTATAGTAAGCTAGTCTACATTAGGCAATGCTACGCTAGCCAAGGCTATACTAGGCTAGGCTAAGCTAGGCTATACTATAATATGCTAGGTTAGACTAGGGTCTACTAAGCTAGGCTAGGCTATACTTGGATACGATAGGCTAGGCTATACTAAGCTAAGGTAGGTTATACTAGGCTAGCTAGATTATACTAAGCTTGCTAGGCTATACTAAGCTAAGGTAGGCTATAATATGCTAGGTTATACTAGGCTAGCTAGATTATACTAAGCTAGGCTATTAGATTTTAGACTAGGATATCCTATGTTTGGCTAGACTTTCTTTCTTCAAATCTTGAGCTGACCACTCCCATGGAAAAGGTCATAAGACTATAAACCGAAGGGGCTCCAGAGGGGGATCAGCCTGCAAATAAAAATACGATAGAGAAAAAAGAAGAGTAAAAATTAAATATGAGGGGGAAAAAACAAAACACTGAAAATCAGGTGATGTCAGCAGATAATAAGAATGAGTAGACTTCACAACAGCACTAGCTAAACCATTCCACATCACGGTTGCAGCCACAATAAAACTCCTGGCAAACTGGTTAGTACTATACCTGATACTAGATAATGTTACACTATTAGCAGTGGCTGCCTGCCTTGTATTAGGAGCAAAAACAGCTAGATCAGCTAAGTACAAATAAATGCAAAGAATGTTTAGCACTGTAGTACATTTTATGCAACAAGAGGAAATAACTCACTTTACGCCTATGCCACACGTAACATTATTACTTGGTAAACAAATTTGACCGAAGACATAACTCTATCCAGGAGCTTAAGATGAGAATCTGCACCTGAGGACCACACAGGAGAGCAGTACTCCAAACAAGGAAGAAGGAAAGAATTAAAACACTCAGTTATAATAGCTTCATCTCCAAACATTCTAATACATCTCTGTAAGATACCAACTTTCTGGGAAACAGAGGAGGCAATATTATGTATGTGCGTCTCAAAAGTCAATTTCTTGTCAAAATTAACGCCCAAAACCTTAAAATAGTCATTGGTATTTAATACTGCTCCATCAATATGTAGTTCAGGATGCATAGGCAAAAGTCTTCTGGACCGACTAATTATCATATTCTTAGTTTTAAAAGGGTTGGCTATATTAGGCTAAAACAAAGTAGGTTATACTATGCTATCCTTTGCTATGACATGCTATGCTATACTAGGCAAGTTTAGGCTATGCTATGCTAGACAGTCCTCGCTATGCTAGGCTAGGCTATGCTAGACAGTACTACGCTATGATAGACTAGGCTATTCAGAATAAGTGAGGGAACGCGACTTTTTTGGTCAGCAGACCTTGTTGAGTCGCTCGAGACTAGACTTGCACGCGACTTTACATTTCACTATGTCGGTCGGTTCCCGTTTTGCTTTTTTATGTTTTTATAATAACATTGTAACTATTCGTCCGATTCTAACGAAATTTGAAACACTTATGTTGTTGTACATTCTTTTTAGAATGGTATAATTTTCAAAGTCTTTCCAAAGTTAGCCCGGGAATTATTTTGTTTTGGCAATAACATCACACCTATTCGGCCGATTCTAACGAAATTTGAAACCCTTATATTGTTTTACGTTTTCTTTCGAACGACATAATTGCCAAAGTCCCCCCAAGGTTAGCCCTGGAGTCAAATTGTTTTGGCAATAACATCATAACTATTTGGCCGATTCTAACGAAATTTGAAACCTTTATGTTGTTTACATTCTCTTTCGAATGATATTGCCAAAGTCCTCTCAGGGTTAGCCCGGGAATTATTTTGGGGGGCAATACGATCATAACTATTCGGCCGATTCTAACGAAATTTGAAACCCTTGGGTTGCTTTATATTCTCTTTCGAATGATAAAATCGCAATGTCCTCCCAAGGTTAGTCCGGGAATTATTGAAAGTTTTTAAGGTCGTAAGGTCATTAATCAGAATAAGTGAGAGCAGGCGACTTTTTGGTCAGCAGACCTTGTTTATTTTTCTATATGGTTTTGGTTGTTGGAGCATTCACATGCCGTTATGTCTGTTTTTTCCTTCTTCTGTAAATGTTGTAATTATTTGTTTTTTATTTATCGTTCTTTTTATTATTTTTTTGTTGTTTTTCACGTTTTTCTTACTTTAGTTTTAGCTGTAAAGTGGTTCTATTTCATTTCGAACCTTTTCTCTACTGCATTTGAATTGTTGTCTAAAGTTCAATGTTCTCTTTCCGTAAGCTGGATTTTTTCAAGAATTTCGTCCGGGAAGTTTTCTCGTATTTTTCGTCATATATTTTGGGCGCGTTCGTGCATAAAGACGTTTATAGGTTCTAGATTTGATTTTTGATGCAAGACGCTTGATGACGTTCCTTCTATTCTTCTGGATCGCGTAATGAAGCGGGTCGCTTTGCTTTGGACCCTTTGCTTCTGCAAGATATTTGTCTTTGGTAAAGTACGTAGTGGAATAATTGGGTAGGTCATAATCGGGCGTACTAATGCTGAGTATAAAGTTCTTTTATCATTAGCCGACAGGTTATAGAACCTGTGCAGGGATAATAGGACGGTCTTTGCATAGTTAATTTTCTCATTTACGTGTGAGAGGAATCCTTTTCTTGTGATTTTCAATTCAAGGACTTTTCCTTCGGCATTGTACAGTAAGGATATATGATATTGTTCGCGATGACTCGGTGGATGTTGTATCTATTCACTAGAAGCGTGCGGAACTTATCCGTGTTTGTTTAATTTTATTGGCTTTCTCGAAATCATTGATATTTTGGATTTCGCGAGCAGTTCGCTGCGCGCTATCTCGGGTTTTGTCGTTCGCTGGTAATGATAATGATTTGAGAAATATCGTCTCCTAATTGGACATACATTGCGCAGTCATCCGTTGGTTGAGGGAGGTCTCTCGTATACACGGTATAGAGCGTGAGGCTAAGCGCCCCGTCCCTTGAGGACCCCCTGCATTTAAGGTGAAAGCTTATCCGGTGAAACAAAAGAAATTTTTGTTTTTACTTTTGTAAGATAACTGCAGAGGATTCTTTTCGTGAGGTTTGAGTTAAGTACGAGGTCAGCTTTTTTTTTAACATCAAATGCTTTTGCAACATCGTGGAACGTTAAATCCACTCTGTTGCCTCTTGCAATTTTTATGGCGAATTTTTCAGTGGTGAGTGCCAGTGCTTTCTCGGTACCTCGATGTTTACGGAATCTATGTTGGATGCTATTTTGCAGATCGTTATCTTCCAAGAAATTTCTAAGCTTATCATTGAGGAGTTTCTCGGGCAGTTTACCAGTAAATTATAACAGCGAGATCAGTCGGTAGCTTTCGATGTGCCCTTTTGTTTTGCCAGATTTTGGTATAAATATCATTCTTGCTCTCTTCAATGCTGATGGAAAGTGCCTTGTGTTTAGGCATGCGTTGAAGATTTGTAGTAATGATGTTAAGATGTTATCTGGGGCGTTCGTTAAGCTGTGTTTGGTAATACCATTTATTCCTGGGTTTTCTCTTTGAATGATGAAAGGGCTGTTTTAAGTTCTTCATGAGTAAAGGGTCTTCCCTAGTTTCCTTGTTCCATGGTTTCGTCTACCCGTGAATGAGGACGGAGTTCGGGATCAGGGGGGGGGGGGTGATATGCCCAAGCGATGACAAGGTTTCCAGTTGTCATTTTTAATTTGACGGCTAAATATGACTCTTCTAGCTCTTTAATTTCGGAGAACTCTAGTCCTCTTTTGATCCCCATGACTGTTTAATCGTAGCATGTCTGCGTTGGGTTCACCGTTATTACGTTGTAATTGGGAATTTTTATTCGTTCTTCCTGTAGGTTTACTCCGTGTTCACTAATTATGACTATTTCTGGGTCTATTTTTCTTATTATATTGCAAAATTCTAGTTTCTTTGTTCTCCATCCGTCTACATTTAGGGTAAAGATTTTGAGGTTTGTTTAAGGTAACGTACTCGTACGAATGGTCCATTATTATTTAGAGGTTTTTACTGTCTTTGTCTTGTCTGATTTTGCCGGTGATTGGATTATGATTTATAGCGACTCACAAAGCGCCCTGAGTGCTATCGGTGCATTGGAATCTCCGCATCCCCTGCTTCGCGATATCCGTGACGCAACTGTTTTGGCGACCCGGGTGGATGTCGAGATTATCTTCTTCTGGGTTCCTGGACATGTAGGAATTGCGGGAAATGAGCTTGCCGATGAGAGCGACGAAGAGTCCGCAAGGACTGGGCGACCAAACCAGCGTTTTGCTCTTCCTCACACCGATTACATGGCAGGAATGCCGGTTGCCATCCAGGCGGTTTAGCTTAGAAGATTGGAGACGGCCGAGGGGAATTTAAAGTTACGTGCCATGGTGTCGCGACTGTTCCCATGGACCTACCCTTCAATGCTGCGACGGCTTCAGGTTGCTTTCTGTCGCCCCCGAATTATGTACACTCGCTGAACCCATCGCCATTTGAATGTCCCAGTCTGGGTGATCTTCGCAGACGTTAACCGGCTCGGTACAGTGCCGAGCGACGTAACTGCGGTTAGCCCCTTGAACTCGGGACGAGTTCATACACACAGACTTGTGGACTATACAAATTTTTGGAGGAGGCTGGCCTCCTCCACTTTATTCGACATTTTCTTCTGGGTCGCATGTTTCTGCGCCGAATGGAGGCGGACTTTCCCCGATACCGGAGCGCGCTTCCTTCTTGCCTTTTCGCTTTTCTTGTTTTTGTTATTTATTTTTTAATATAGCCTAGTGAATATTTTTCGAGAATACCCAGAAGCTAAGGAGGCGTTGTAGAGGTGTCTTAGTGTTCGGTAGATGTTTTCTGATAGACGATGAATGAGGGTGGTTGGGAGGCTGGAGGGACCGGGGGCTCGTTTTCGTGTGGTTTTGATGTAATGTTTTATTTGCTCAATGATGATTGGAGTGGTTAGTGTGGTTGTGTTGTCGAGCACTTCTATATCAATCAGGGGGGGGGGGGAGTTCCAGCTGGTTGGTATGGATTTCTTGGAAGTGCCCTTGTGCGTGTGGTTTGGTTTGACTATTTGTGTGGACTTGGTCAAGGTGGAACCTGAATGCTCTGAAGATGTTATCCGTGGTTAGTGTGTTTAGTTTTTATTTGTAGTTTTATGGGCTTGGGAGGGTCGAGCCCATCATACTCTTGACGCGCAGCGAGCATCCTCGCCCCACTGTCAGTTCCGATCTAGCAGCACGCACTGTAGGATGCAGGCACGGAGGAGATTAATATTACGTTATCGGGGGCTTCTGCTATAGTGATTGTTATACATATATCGTGATTAGTCTGTGTGTATGTATTGAGAACGTGAAGTGTATTATGCGTTTGTATGTTTTGCGTGGTGTATAGGTGTTACGGGCTGTTATTATGCTGTCCATGAGAACCCTCCAGTGGTCGTCTAGTTGCATGGATCTGGTCCCCTGGAGGTTGAGGTTGCGTGGTGTGCGTGTGGTTATATGGTTCCCCAACTCTACCCATTCCGTGTTATTGTAGTCGTATAGAGGTGGTGTGGGGATTAGTATCAGAGAAGTTGATGATAGGAGACATATGGGAATGTGTTCGGATAGTAGAGGGTGACCCCCCCAAAACGAACCTGCACACATTTTTTGTGATATATTCCTTCATTCATTCACTAATCACCCTTACTTTGCCGGACATGACAGAAGCAACACCTGTGAACACAACTGCATCTCAATGGGAGCTCCAGCAAAGAATATAGTGCGTCAAACATTACTACAAGACAACTTCGTTCAAGAAAGTGCAAGACACTTTCGTGCATCAGTTCGGATGTGAAAAAGCCCCCTCCAAGAGCAGAATTCAGGACTGAGTGGAGCACTTTGAGAACTATGGGACAGTGGAGAACCTCAATGCAGCCATTGACAACCCTTCCACGGACGCCCCAAGAAGCGTACAGCTGAGCGAGTCGAGAGCGTGAGAGAGTCAGTTCAGCAGAGTTTAAAACGCTCTGTGCGCAAGCGAAGTCAGTCCCTCGCTATATCCCGTGAGACTTGCAGGAGAGTGCTAGCAATGGTTGTAAAGGCCTACCCATACAGAAGACAGCTGAAGCAGACCCTTACAGCCTCGGACAAGGAGCAGAGAAAGGCGATGGCACTCAAGATACTGGAGAAGATTCAGGAGACGCCAACTTTCATCAACGTCCTTTGAACCTCAGATAAAGCTCACTTGCATCTTGAAGGAAAGGTAAACTCGAAGACAAATGTCTTCTGGGGGACGTCCAGACCAAATGAGGTAGCCACCATTCCCCTACGGTATGGACTGCAATCTCAGCCAGAGGCAACAATCGCCAAGGAACGGAATGTTGAGGTCCTTAAAACCTTCAGGAGGGAGTTGCAGACCCTGTTCCCGTCGCTTATGGGGAGGTTCTGGTTCCATCAAGATGGAGCAAGCTCTCACACCTCAAACCTGTCGGCACCTCACAGCCCAGACCTTAGCTCCCCAGATTTCTTTCTCTGGAGCTACCTTAAAGACAGAGTGTACGCAGGGAGACCCAGAACCATCACGGAACTCAAGGAAGCCATCAGAGAGGGGATCAGAGACATTAGTCAGTCGGTTTGTAAGGACATCATGGACAATTTTGTGCTACGCCTCAAGAAATACACAGAGCTAAATGGAGGTCATCTCGAACACGTGCTTTAGAATAAAGAAGAAAAGTCCGAAGAATCTCATGTTTTGATATGATGTTTGTAAACACAATAAACTAGTTAACACCAAAGTTTCATTCAATCCTTGCAAAAATTAAGAAATGAGGCCTATCAAAAGTTGGGGCTTGTTTTTTTTTAGGGGGGGGTCACCCTGTACATGGGAACCAGGTGGTATATGGGTGTGAAATCTCGTGGTGTGGTCATTACAGAAGACTACGTCCGGGGATGAGGTCCCACAGCACTAGCCGAAGAATATGTGGGGAAGGCCTGGCCAATGTGTTCGCAGCGAAATCGCTGCGAGGCACGGACCAGGTAGCTTCCCGCCTCATTTGTTTCGATGGAAAAAAATTTGGGATGTTGTGCTTTTATGTCCCCAAGGAAGAAGAGTGGAAATTATGGTTTAACAGCGCCCGGAGTGGAACATCTATTTGGAGTTGTAGACTGGGTGGTCTGTACTGTGTGGCAACTTGGATTGGTCCAGTGTCTGTGTTGATTTTGCAGGCTATAAAGGAGTCGTCTCATGTGTCTATGAGAGTAGGTGTATATTGCAACTTGGAAAGACACATGTATTTATAGCTGGGCTGCGGCTGAAAAAGTAGCGTCAAGCTAGGGTAAAGGTGGCAAGGGTTTTGTGAAGGGGGTATCACATCGAGTAAAGTAAATTTGATTAAGGCATAGCATGCGTTAATAAATAAAGACTAATAATAAATTATAATTTAAGATAAATTAAAACCCGATTAGAATAAAAGCTACGTTATGTTTCTGGTATCTAAGTCTGTTGTAGCATCCTGGAATATCGATGTGTCTGCTAATGCAAGACTCGTTGGGGAACCAGGCTTCGAGGAACTCTGCTTTTCTTGTTTGTTGATCGTCACAATATTTTTAGTCGCGTGCGAGTCTAATCGCGAGCGACTCTACATCTCCCTATGGCGCTCGGTCGGTCAGTCCCCGTTTTCCTTTTTATCGTTTTTGTAATAACATCATAACTATTCGGCCGATTCGAACGAAATTTGAAAACCTTATGGTGTTTTACATTCTCCTTCGAATGCTATGATAGCCAAAGTCCTACCAAGGTTAGGCTGGGAATTATTTTGTTTTGGCAATAACATCATAACTATTCTGCCGATACTCTGCTAGACTAGAATAAGCTATAATATGCTAGGCTATTATAAGCTAGGCTATACTATGCTAAGCTATCCTAAGATATAATGTACAAGGGTAAGATATACTATGCTAATTTAGGCTATAAAATGCTATACTAGGATATCATATAGTATGTTAGGTTAGACAATACTAAGCTATGCTTGACCTGGGTAAAATAGGATGTTATTAGCTATACTTGTCTAGGATATTTAATGCTAGGCTAGGTTATACTATGTTAGGCTAGGCTAAGCTATACTAGGCTATATAGGGCTATACTATGCTATGCTAGGGTAGGCTAAAGTATAATAGGTTAGGGAGGGCTATGCTCTGCTATGCTAGGCTATGCTAGGGTACCATAGGCTAGCTAACCAAGGCTATAATAGGCTAAGCTATGCAAGGTTATTCTAGTCTAGGGTATGGTATGCTATACTAGTCTAGGATATACTAGGCTAGGCTATAATATGATACGCTTGGTTATATTATGTTGGTGTGGTTATGCTAGGATAATGATCGATGATGAAATGGTGTTTAAAGAGAGAAATTGGTGTGGGGATAGTTAGAGAAAAGATAGAAGTATGTGTAATTAAGAGAGGCAAAACTAGGCTAGGCTCTGGCATGCAATGCTAAGCTATACCTGTTAGGCTAGGCTAGGCTATAGTAAGCTAGGCTGCACTATACAATCCTGCGCTAGGCTATACTATAATATGCTAGGTTAGACTAGAGTCTAGTGAGCTAGGCTAGGCTACACTAAGCTAAGGTATGATAAAGTAGTCTATTCTATGCTAGGTTATACTAGTCTAGCTAGATTATACTAAGCTAGGATATGTTAGGCCAGGCACAGCTAGGCTATTCTATTTTAGGCTCGGTTATCCTATGTTTTGCTAGGCTTTGCTATACTAGGCTAATATAGGGTAGGTTATACAATGTTGTGTCTGGCTATGATATTTTATGCTATACTAGGCATGTTTAGGCTAGGATGTTTTTAGGCTATACTAGTCTATGCTATGCAGGACAACATTACGCTATGCTAGGCTGGGCTGTTCTCTACTATGTTATGCTAAGGTATGTTGCTTTACCAAGGTCCTCCCATGATTACTCCGGAAATTATTTTAAAGTTTTGAAGGTCTTAAGGTCAAAATTATCATTGTTATGATTTGCTAAATACCCCCACTCTCTGCCCTGCCGTGATTTTGCTCCGTAAACGTGACTTGCACACATAGTTCTGTCACATCTATGCCATTCTACTTAAAAAGGGCATAATTGTGAACTTTGGGGAGAGGAGGTTTGAGGCTTATCCCCCTGCGTAACCCAAAGGAAGGAACAACCTGGACTGGGATTCGGTTACGAACGCAGGGAAGATTAAGACCCTACCCTGCGGTACCTGCTAGGATCACAGACGGAGACACTACCGTCTCAGTGCTATGCAGGATGTAACCGAGAAATAACCAAAACCCAATAGAGGGGGCGTTACCCCAACTGGAGTGAGTTGATTCGGGCTCCAGTCATCATTAAGTCCGCCATCTTTTTACACCCTCCGAGGATCCCAACCAGGTCCACACCTTACACTCTCATCATAGCTCATCACATCCTGAATCATGATCATGGGTTAGCTATCGGCAGGGTGGGGAACTTCAGTCAAGAAAAGTTAAGCAAAAAGACTTATCCTCAACACACTGATCACACATACAATCAATACCATGAGCGGCGAGACTACTCTCCGTCTCACAAACACTGAACACAAAACATGCACACTTCCAATACCAGAAACACTCAGACTCTCCAACACACTTGACACCCCATTCACAAATATCATAAACACAGAACATATACTCATATTCAGGTCATCTGACGACGCCCTGAAGTTTTACACAAACGCACAAACAATACTGGAAGAAGAGCTACATCACACGCTGCTGCTAGACGTAATCACACACCTACACCAGGTACGGATACGCCGTACCAACCCACTATGGCTAGAATTTATTGATGAAGACCTCCTTGCTGAACTCAGATCAGAGTACGGCACTGAGGTGATCAGAGAACTACACTATAACCGCTTCAAACAGTGGGCGTTCTTATCAGTATCAGACAAATATAATGCAGACAAACTAATCAACCAGGGCATCAAAGTCTTGGGTACACTAACACACGCTCACGCAATCGAGCTGCGCATGCCACAATACCCTACCTCCATACAGACCTCGCCTGCCCCACTCCACCCACTGTAATGTGATCCTTCGCTGCAGCTTGAGGAGCCACGGAGAGCCCGCTTCACTTACACGCCACGCAAAACACACAAACACATAAAAATTCCACCTTCTCCATGCATATGTAACAACCACTAGTGCAGAGGCCCACGACAACGTAATATTATCCCTTCCGTGCCCGCATCCTTCAGTGCGTGCTGCTAGATCGGAACCGACAGTGGGGCGAGGTCATCAGCGTTGCAGGGGATGCTCGCTGCGTTGAACCCTCCTTATTATGGTGGCGCATCAAGAGTATGATGGCGCGAACCTTCCCAAGCCCATAAAACTACAAATAAACAATCAACACTCACAAACACGGATGACATCCACAAAGGATCAAGTACACACACGTAGTCAATCCAAACCTCACGCACAAGCTCAGGAATAGTGCCGGCTCCATGCCAACGAGCTGGAACCGCCCCCCACCCCCTGATCGAAATGGAAGAGCTCAACAACACAACCAATTTAACCACTCCAATCACTATCGAAGAAACAAAACATTACATCAAAGCCACACGAAAACGAGCTCCCAGCCCCTCCGACCTTCCAACCACAATCATTCATAGCTTGCCACAAAACAGACTGAACACTAACACACCTCTACAACGCCTCCATAGCCTCTGGGTATTTTCCAAAAAAATGTTCTACTTCATAAACAACACAAAGATCCAAACAAATCAAACAGCTACAGGTCTATTCCTCTCTTAGATCAATTAGGCAAAATACTAGAGCGTATGGTGAACACCCACCTGCGGAACTTCCTGGAGCAGGAGAACTGGTTCTCCCCCTGTCAGTACGGCTTTAGGATGGGCCAGTCCACCTGATCGATCATCACTATCGTTCACCTCCTACAAAAAGCATGACAATGACGACAAAAAACACACACTTTCAGCAAGGATGTCGAGAAAGTGGGCAAGGGGGGCTCCGTTGGAAACTCGCCAACAACACGGAGCTGCATCTCTGGACCAGAAGGCTCCCATCACACTACTTTACGCTACAACAACTCAACATCACGACCATTCAGGCCACACGGTGGAGTACCCCAGGGCACCATGTTGGCACCCACACTCTTTATAATCTACACGGGTTACACTCCATGCCCAGAAGAAAACTGCACACACACACTGGCGTATGCAGATGACGAGACCATTCTCTTCTCTAGCGTGCGCCCTGACATTCTTGCGTGCCGGGCACAAATAATACTAAACGAGAGGACAGATTACGACAACATGTGGCTCATAACCACTAATTCTCAGAAGACACAGGTTAGGCAATACGGTGCGCAAGACCACTACATGCAAAACATACAAATATATGATCACATACCCAACTAACAATATCCAGCCTCGATTAGACTCACATACAAACCAGCAACAAAAATACTCGGGGCAACATTTGACAAGTACTTACACTTTCACACAAAAAAAAAACACCACACAAGCCAAAGCCAAACGAATAAACAATTTTTTTTAGCCCATCTGGCGTAAGCCTACATGTGTATAATTCACCAAACACAGCACAGCCTATTCCTAGATTATATTAAGAAACAAATAACAACGACAAAAAGAGGACAGAGGCTAAATCAAATATACACAACAAAACAAAGCGAAAAAGCAACAAAGAAGCGCGCTCCGGCGTTAGGGGTAGACCCACCTCCACCCGTTTCAGGAACATGCGACCCAGAAGAAAATGTCGTATATTTCACAAGTCTCTGTGCACAAGCCCCTCCCGAGTAAAAGGGTCAACTGGTAGCGACCCCACTCGTCACGGTACCGATACAGGTAACGGGTAGGAAGATCACCTAGACTGGGACATTCAACAAAAATGTGCCGAAAGGTCTGGGGGACAACGCAGTTTGCGCAATAAGGTGCAGGCTAGCGCTCCATCAAATGGCGGAGCATTCCGTGAATGTGTCCAATTCGGAGATGACAGAAAGCAACCTGAAGACGTCGTGGCATTAAGAAGTAGGTCCATGGGAACAGGCGCGACACAATGGCACGTAACTTTAAGTTTCCCTTGGCCGTCTCCAATCTTCTTTGCCAAGCCGGCCAGAGGGCAGCCTGTAATCATTTTGAGGAAGAGCGAAACACAGGTCTAATCGTCCAGTCCTCGCGGACTCTTTGCAACCCTTATCGGCGCCCTAATTCCCAGCGATCCCTACAGGTCCAGGAACGCAGCAGAAGATAATCTCGACATCCACCCGGGTCGCCAAAACCGTCGCGTCACGGATATCACGAACCAGAGGATGCGGAGATACCAATGCCCTGAGAACACTCATGGCGCGTTGTGAGTCGCTATAAATCACAATCACGTCTCCGAACCGGGCACGTCGCGTTATCTCCCATACCGAACTGTGTTTTGCAACCATCTCAGTCATAAAGAAAGACGCAGCGGCTGGCAGAGCCCCGCTGACTTCAAATAGAGGGGATACTGCGTGGAAACCAGCCCTCTCTTGCGACTTGGAGCCACCCGTATACACTAACACGGTCCCAATATGACACGAATTGTGCTCCAAGAAGGCCGAAGGCAATACTCCTGGCGCTGTCGAAACTTTGGGAGCAGAGGGGTGCCGACAAATAGTCAAAGGTGGTAGCCTCCAGGGTGGCATCCTGGGCAGAACCAGATGATCTACCGGCCTTGGAGCTATATCTAGCTCTCGAAGGAGTTTCTTAGCCCTAAACCCAAAGGGCTTAGGGTATGACTGGCGTCTCTCGGCGGTATATGCACCGTCAAGTTCAGCTGCGGATGCAGTGAGAGCTGTTGGCGACTGGAGGAGGAGCCGGGCTTGCGCGTACAGGTGAATAATGCACCGTGCAGAGCGAGTGGCATCTCCCCACCATCAAGAAGTAGGCTCTTAGTGTGGGAACTGCGGAAGCTACCAGTCGCCAGGCGAAGAACGGTGCAGTGGATTGAGTCCACGTTCTGCAATACACGTTCGGCTGCGGATGCATAAAACTTGCATCCGTAGTTGAGCTTCGAGCAAACAAAAGATCGACAAAAAAGTAAGGCAGAAGCCCTATTACTACCCCAGGCGCTGAACGTCACAGAACGAAAATATCCATGACGCTGGTACAAGAGACCCTAAGGCTGCGAATATGAGCTTCCCACGTAAGACGTCGGTCAAATACAAGACCAAGGAAACGGTGCAAATCCATCCCTTTCAGGTGCACTCCATTTGGAAACAAGTCTGGGTCAGGGTGGAGCCGTGGGTTGGGGCAGAAGTAAACCACCTTAGTCTTGGCCAAGGAAAATCGAAACCTGTGCGCTTCGGCATAGCGAGAGACGCAATCCACTGCCTGTTGGACTCGACGTTCCAGAGTTGGCATCTTGGTAGCGCCATAAGAGATCGAAAGTTCGCCCGGGCAGGGCGTAGCGAGAATATATTCTGACAAAACCCAGATGATGCCGTTGATGGTCAGGGCAAAGAGTGTAACACTAAGGACACCTCGCTTCGGGACACACTCTTCCTGATCCATTGGGCCTGGGCCAGAGAGGGCTCCGCGCACACGTACGCGGGATCGACGATCTCGCAAAAATTCAGATATAAAGATTGGAAGGCGTCCCCTCCCCCCCATAGTGTGGAGAGTCTCCATGATACCAAATCGGCATGCGGTATCATTGGCCTTCTCCCGATCGAAGAACACCGTAGCGTAGTACTATCTAGGAAGGAAGGCCTCGCAGAAAGCATTTTCCAGTCAAGCAGATCATTCGACATGGAGCTAAACTTAATGAAGCCACACTGTTAAGAAGACAGATGGACCCTGCTGTCCAGAAAAAGGCTAATCTAACATTGACCTATTTCTCCATCAACTTGCACACTCATTAGTTTAGAGAGATTGGGTGAAAACCGGCTAGGGTTAAGTGATCTCTCCCCGGTTTGCGAAACGCGAGCATAGTAGCGATTCGCCAGGAGTCTAGGAGGATACCTTCTACTCAGATCCTGTTGAACACATCTAACAGAAAGGCTATGCCTCGCTCACTCAGATGTCGAAGTATGGCGTACGGGACATCGCCCGGACCAGAATGGGTGTCCGCGCACAAAGCGAGAGCGGAACGCAACTCTCTCAAATTAAACCTGTTGTTGAATGGTTCTCCGCCTTTTGAGTTAAAGTCCTTTCGGGGCCGTCCGCGACATCACGATGCGCATTGAACGCTTGAGCAGCAGCATCCCGGCTAGAGAATGAGGAGAAAGCGGTTGAGAAGGATTCCGCCACGACGAGGGCTCCGAGATTGGGGACCCATCATCCTGGAGAAAGGGAGGGGGGTCCTGCAAGAACTTGCCCCAAATCCTTTTGACTCTCTTCCACACCTCTGATAGAGGGGTCTGCCCGTTAAGTGAAGACACATATGCCCGCCAAGAAGAGCGGTGGGCGTGCTTTGAAATATACCTGAACCTAGCCCATGCTCGACGAAATTCACCGACACTGAAATCGTTCGGGCGGCGCTTATAGCGCATGTAGGCATAACGCTTCTGTATGAGGGCCGCCTCACACTTGGCTAACCACCACGGGAGGGGTGGCTTGCAAAACGGCCAGACGTTCTAGGTATAGTAGTTAGGCCGCGGTGATGAGGTTTACAGGAAAGAACTTAACTGCCTCATCTACTAAACTAAACTCCTCGAGTGGGACAGAGAAATCAGTCATTTCCTGAAATGCGGACCACCGCGCCAAGCACTACCTAGGCAGGTCCTCAGGCGGCAACGCCAGCGGTTCAGAAAATGATATTTGAATGGGAAAGTGATTATAACCTAGAGGTCATCGACCACTCCGCACCCAAAATAAGGCTGTGCATCAAGAGAGCACAAGGATAGATCGAGCCTGGAAAATGAAGCAGTTCTCGGGCAGTGATGAGTAAACTTGTAGCCTGGAATGGCCAGGAACAGAGGGTGTCTTTCTTAACATTGAGGCCTAGAACGTCCCAGGTAGACCCGGGCGCTCCTGGACTAAGTCCTTAGCCTTGCGAAATGAGAGACAATCCTGGACCTGAAATGGCAGGATTTCCTTCTCGAGGAGATATCCACCACATTGCTTCGAAGAAGCTGGGTACGGCCCTCTGTAATTGACACATTTGGCCACACACGATTTAGACTTATCGTGTGCGGCCTTGGAGCAACATACACAGACTTCAGGTAACCACGACTTTGCATGTCTACATGTACGGCCGAAGCGGTGGCAGTAATAACAACTCCGCGGCAGTGGCACGAATGCCTTCACGCGGTAGCGATACCAACCGGCACGCACCGACTCAGGGAGCTTGTCACAGTCGAACGTGACGAAGAATAGGGGTTGGTCTCGAGGCTCCTCCGTGTTTTCTCATCACACGTTTGACCTTGATCGCTCTATGGTT
This sequence comes from Ceratothoa steindachneri, assembly GCA_963969495.1. Lineage (NCBI taxonomy): Eukaryota > Metazoa > Arthropoda > Malacostraca > Isopoda > Cymothoidae > Ceratothoa > Ceratothoa steindachneri. Next base: position 29,978,423 of record OZ018319.1, read on the forward strand.
GGCCAGCTCTAATGTGATGTCATCTATGGAGTAATCCATGAGTGTCCTCGCATAAACTACTTCTTTCACGAAATTCATGGTAGAGTGCGGCGTCACACTCACCGGCGTCTCATCATGTGTCCTAAGTCCGTCATTAGTCACCTCCCAAGAGGATCCCCCAGGATTCATCATCTTATCCATCTTTCATTCATCCTAAGAGGCAATTCCTTTTTCCATCGAGGCAGCAGGTAAGCGAGGGGTGTAACCTTAACACAAAGTTAAATAAAACATATCGATAAATAAGCGTAAGATAAACACGCACATACCAATCATTGAGTATGTATAACTACCACGGGGAAAAAACGAGTTTTAGCAGAAAGGTAGATTTTCACTCCCCCTTCCCCACCAGTGAGACAGCAAACAACAAAAATGGCGTCTCACCTCGCCACAAGAGTCCCCTTGAGGACCTTAGGCGGGCAGCAAAAGCCGAAACAAGGTAAATTCTTCGAGACTGTCGTTGGAAAGCTAAATGTGGCTATCCTTAGACTAATCGAGACATAACCGAAAACGTCGCCATCTGTGAAAGAGAGGAAGAAGTTTAAACCCTGACAAAATAGATGGGGCAACATGTACTAAAGGAGATAAATCTCCAGCCCAGCACCCCCCATCCCTCAGATACAGACACATCGAAGTGTGATCTACTGGCAGCTAGACCCCTAGATAGGGCAACATTCAAAAGAGGAAATATCGAAAGAGATATCCAGAAACAAGCCGTGAGCCTAAGTCGTAGAGGTGGTGAAGTTTTGAAACAAAAGTGACAACACAGAATACCAACACGTCTTTAAGATCATTTTTAGCGAAATGCAAATGGCCCAAAAGGCCAAAGAAAAGGGGCTACTACTCTTCAACGCAATAATCAACGGCGATAAAATTGAGAGGGTGGAATTTACCCCCATTCAAGTATGCTTCCGCTGCTTCAAGATGGAACACCACCCGACTGAAGAGTGCAAGGAACAGGAAATGACCTGTTCAAAGTGCAGCGGGAAACGTCATGGAGGGAGAGAATGTACCGCCCAAAGAGAGAAGTGCCCAAACTGCGGGCTGAATCACGGGGCTATGGCCATGTCCTGCCCCCCCCCCCAAAAAAAAGAAATCATCAAAAGGAAAAATTGCGAAAAGAAATCTGAGGAGACGAGGACGGCAAACACCTCATATGCTCAGGCAGCGAAACACGCGCCAGCCAGAATTCTCAAACAACAAACAGCAGAAAACATATCTGAAGCTGGAAAATGAGAATTTCACAAAGATTCTCACGTGTATACTTTTTTCACACGAAATAAACCTTACCCAACCAGGGACATTCTCCAAAATACTCAATCTCATTCTTAAGAAGAATGGTATGTCGGAAATGTGGTACCCGGACGACCCCCTATCGTTAGACGTCCTACAGTTGCAGTTCTTGCCTAAAAATGCACCAGAGGCAGCGGCTACCCCATTTCCAGCAGAAGAAAAAAACTACAACAAACGCTGAGACAGTAACACAGGCCACGCCAGAGCCCAAAAGGTCCGTCAGGAAAGAACCGAGAGTGGAGGCAAAAAGGCTCTGACAACAGAAAGAGAAGAAAGCTGCAAGGAGAATCAAACAAGCAGAATGCAATCTTACGAGCTCATCGTCTTCAGAATTTGATGCTGAGGAGGTCAAACCCAAGGCTCCCAAGAGCCCCGTAAGATCAAAGAGTTGGGCGAAGACTTCTAAGAGTACATATAAGTACGATGGAGAAGAGATCGACCTCAAGGTCTGTATGATGGAGCGGGTACCATTCTCAGAAAGATCCTCCTCTACGGAGATATATCTTGGAATCCGAGACAATAGATACAAATGGGCCTACTCAACATCAGCACAAAAATCAGATATTAAACAAGCTCTCCACGAAGAAAAAGTAAAACTCTACAAAAACTCCTGCCTCACCTTTAGTGAAGCAGAATACAGAAAGATCTGGAACGGAAAATCCCGCAACGCTGAGTAAAGCAACTTAAACAAACACACTCACGCGCTAACAACAAAATGGAGAACATCAACAACAAACTAAAGATACTCACACTGAATGTGAATGGATGGGAAGGAAAAAACATTGCCTATGGAAAAATTTTCCGTGCAGTGGACCCACAAATCATCCTCATCTCAAAACACGGTATCAACACAAACACGGATACAATGAAAATACCTAACTTCATCGTAATACAAAAAACTCACACGCAGGAACGATTTGACGGCATAGCCATCGCGATCCGCAAAAACATAAAGTTCAAAACGCTACCGGATTTAGACGAATCATTCGTAGCCTTCGAAATCACAACCCTGGTTAGGGGCCTAACAGTGACGGCAACCTACCAGTCGGCCACTTCGTGCACAGGAGACAGGCGTTGCTAGGAGGCGACCTAAACGCCAAATGCCGAGCATCTGGCTACAGTCGCGCCAACCAAAGGGGAATGAACCTGGAGCTACTGCTCAAAAGAAATAAGTTCTAGAGGATCGGGCCAGATTTCCAAACCTACCTAACCCACTGTTTCGCGACAAAACTGGACATTGTGTTAGCGAGTTCAAACTTCCCCTTCAACATCAGCAACAGCCTAGGGCCTGTGGTCCCGAGGGATGCTCAAGCCCGTCCAACTTTTGGAATAACATCCGGAGACTTAGGGGATTGCCTCTCAAGCCCAGAACACGAATCAAAGAAGGCGACGACATCTCAGAGGATCCGGAATCTCTCGAAAGAAGATTTAGAAACCAGTGGACTGAGATTTTCGCGATGTCACCAGAGGAGAACGATGATTTCGACCAGGATTTTAAAGTGCAAGTGCTCGGGGACCTTGAAACGATGATACATAGGAACCATTCTCACCCGCAAGTATCTAGAGAAAGAGAAATGGTTAACCATTGGTGCCCTATCACCATTGATGAGACCATGAACACCATAAGGTCCTTCATACAAAGAGCGCCGGGCTGGTGTGGGCTCATGAAAAACCACCTCGGGAATGCCGCACGGCAAATTATTCAGGGCCTGGTGAACACCATGAACGTATCCCTAAATACAGACTACTTCCCAGACGGCTAAAATCATCTTCATCCCGAAAGGGAACAGGCCACAAGACCAGGTGGCTAACTACCGCCCATTCTCTCTCTGGCAAAATCTTTGAAAATATTATAGCTGAAAGGCTACAAGCTCAACTGAGCGAGTTAGAAGCGCATAACCCGCAACAGCATAGGTTTCGTCTGAAAAGGAGCACAAAAGGCGACTACATCTAAATCTGTACAACTCAGAGATTACTCTGTTCGCCAGATTCTGCCTCTCCGTGTAGTGCCTCGAGTATCCGTGGTCGGAGAATTTTAGGCCTAGCGCTCCTAACGGAAAAGATCACATATTGCCAAGAGAAGGGTTACTATGTAGACATTGTGCTGAGGTATGTGCAGAAGGCCTTTGACAAGGTATGGCTGGAAGTAATCTAATACAAGATCCTAGGCCTCCAACTTGACCAAATCCTGGAAAGAATCCTCTGTGACTTCGTCATGGATAGAAGGGCGCGTCTCATGATCGAAAAATACAGAGGACCAGAGTTCAAACTCAAAGCGGACGTTACCCAGGGGAGTTGCCTGAGCCGTCTGCTCTACCTGGTCTTCACCATCAACCTCCCTATTCCGATACATAGGGACATGATTTATCTGCAATTCGCAGATGACATCACACAAATCGTCCCTAGTACGGAGAGGAAAGCAAAGGTGTAGGCGACTCGAAAAATGGCGGAAATCTATAACATTAACCAATACGAGAAACGATGGAAGATCCGAACTAACAGGGACAAGTTCAGGATCCTCCCGTTGAGCCGCAGACTGACGTGGACGGTCAAGATAGATGGGAGGTGATATGGCTACTCCGTCGAAGGAACCTTCCTAGGCCTAAAAATCTTCGACCACGGATACTCGAGGCACTACACGGAGAGGCAGAATATGGCGAAGAGAGAAATCCCTGAGTTATACAGATTTAGAGATCTTAGCTTGGCCAACATCAGGAAAATATACCTAATGTTCATCCGGGATAAAATTATCTACCATGCGGTAGTGACCCAAGCGGCCAACATGACCTCTATGAGGAGCCTCCAGCGAGTGCAGATTTCTGCAAGCATATGCATTAACAAAGCAAGAAAGCGCGACCATCATCAGCAAAGGAATCTGCACCGTAGACAATGTCTGGAGCCCGTCACTGTCGTGACACTGAAACTTGACAAAAAGGTCTGGTCAACACCGGTGAATGATATCAGCCCGAAACTACGAGGAACAGGTGACAACATCAAGATCCCTGCCAGATTGCGAGAGAAAGTCACCCGCAATCGACGTTTCCCAAGTACCAAACTCTGCTCTGAAGAGAACATATCACCAATATTTACCTAAAACACTCATACACGATGAAATAAAAGTACAACATAAGGAGACAGATGTTTCTTTATAAACAGAACAAAAGAAATACAATCAACACAAATACAAGGTGAATTGCTGAACTCGAACGACCACAAAGGCTCGAAAGCTCAAAAGTAACTACGCAGAATAAGTAAACAACACAAATGAGATAAACACAAGTACAAACAGAATACGTAAAAGAATACACAAAAACTAAGACAACAAATACACTGAACAAAACCAATAGGACGGAAAAATCAAAAGTAAATAAATGCAAGCGATGCACTCTACACCACAGCAAAACCATCTCTTTAATCTTTTTCATCACCTATCTTCTATTACTATCCAAGTTATCTTCCACTATTGAGTATATCAGAAACCATTCCGCTTTTGGACTCGCTCTGCTCAGTTCTCTTAACAAGGACCATAGCCTGGGTCTGAAAGCTCTGAAATAAAATCTCGTAAGCTCAGTCGTGCTTATTTTTCCTTCAACATGTATCCTGAGCTACAAGTATTCCACGATATATATATATATATATATATATATATATATATATATATATATATATATATATATATATATATATATATATCATCATTAACTCTATAATTTAAGAAGGGGATTTTTTGAGTATTTGAATAATAATTTCATCTTAGTTTGGTTATGACTTATGTTTTTTTATCAAAGTTATTTCTAATAATTCTTTTATAATATCAAAAAACAAAATGATAAAGTTCAGAAATAAATCAAAGTATCGAAATTTTGTGAATTTTTTAAAACCCAAAGAATTACAAATGGTGAAGTTCAGAAAATATTTTTTTATATATCTTCTATTCTATAATTCTATATTTTAGCAACGTGATATTTTGAAAGGGGAATATTTAGTTTAGAGTTCCTTTTTAAGATTATTATAATTGACCAAGTTCAGAAAATTTATAAAAATTTAACCATGGCTGTTTTTTTTTAGATTTTAAATTTTAATCTTAGTAGCAGGGAGTGGCCAAGCCATTGCCTGATATATATACATGATGATGCGGACTCTTGTTTGCATGTTCATTTAGTAAATATAAATGATAAAAGCATGCCTACAGAAATAAAAAAAATACTGAACTTCTTGGACTTCAAGCTAAAAGACAGCTTGGATCAATCTGGATGTAAACATGCATATATAGATAAGTAGTCAGCATTCCGCCTTTGGTCAAATAACAAGTGGTTGCATCATCTAACCCTTCTTGATTATCGCCTAATCTCCATTAGTCCAATTTTGCCAAAGATATTCGAGAAGGTAACTTACAATTTGTGTTCCCCAAGGGTCATGGTACTTTGATGCACATTTTACCATCATCTCTTCAGAGCTTCATGAAGCTCTTAATTTTGGCCTTTGGGCTCGTATGGTTTGTCTAGACTCTAGACTTTAGTGCAGCCTTCGATGAAGGAAAGCGTTCTGATCTCATCCATAAGTTGAAACTATTATTAGGTAGAGGATGAGGTTCTTTCTTAATATTCTAATAGAGTTATTAACGAGTTGAGCTCAAAGACTCGTGGTTGCAGGACAAGGTGGTGATATTAGAAATGTCATATCTGGAATCCTTCAGGATAGTCTCGTTGGACTATTGTTTGTTATTATTTATACAAGTGAAATATGCCGATGATACATTGTCTGCCAGTATACCATCTTCATCATTGAGGTTTTCTGATGATAAATCTAGATCTTACACATATTAATAATTGGTACAATTGTGGGGTATGAAGTTAAATCACCCCCCCCCCCAAAAAAAAAAATATCAAAACATTATCATTATTAAGTCCAGAGCATCCAGATTTTCCCTGTTAGTAACTTGCAACTCGTTCAAAATTCTGGTGGTATATTTTGATAATAAACTTATCCTTGATAAACAGATTCGGAATGTTGCCTTGCGAATATCATAAAAAAGGGTATTCTACAACAGTTTTTTAAAGTGTTTGGTGATGATGCTATTATGTTAAAATACTTCAATGTTTATTTTTTCCTTGTTTATAGTATCGTGCACCATCCTGGGTTTCGTGGCCGATTCAATCGGAAACTCCTGGATAAAAACTTGTCTGCTATTGTTTCTATTACATTTAAAAAAAAAATTATAACTTCGCTGGTAAATTAGTTCTCTTTGTATGCTGTATAACGTGTATAATTTTCTTGGTCACCCATAGCATTCATCTTTGCCTCACTTGTCTCATCAATGTACGAAATACTAGGCAAGCTGCTAGCGTCAATAGTGTTAGTTTCTCAAGCATAAGATATAATACTAATCAGTAATGTAGGTGTTTTATTCATGGCATAAAGCTTTGTAATACTCATCCTAATTTTGTTTTTGACTCAATTGATGTTCAGAGGTTTGAACTTGGTGCTAACACTTTCTTAAATAAATGGATGCTATCTTGTTTTTCTATCTTTTTTGTACGCTAATTTATCTTGTTATATGCATTTATACCTAGTTTCTTATATTTATATTGCGTAGCAAGTTACATGCCATGCTAGAGCCTCGTTTCCATCAGCACTTTCCTTTATATCAGTACTCTTTAGTGGCTTAAGTTACGAAATAGGGCAACATTCATGGGTGTTGTATGTCACCGTCTATCAGGTTCCAAGTCTTCTCTTTTGGTTCTAAGTATATTCAGCACACTTTCACTTCTCATAACTTTGTATTCTTAACGAAAGTGTTTTTTGAAATTCCCTTGTTGGTTTTCACCTTGAATTAAATATAAGTGAATAATAAAATAAATCTTTCGTGATGGGCTGCTCGAAGCGAGTCGATCGGGGCTTGTCCGGACTAATGCAAGCGGCTCCGAAGTCCACTTTCGCTCGATGTCGTTTGATGGCGACCCCTGACTCTGGGTCACCCCCATCCTCCTTTGGGATTATCTGTGCGTGGCATCGAGAGATTCTTGCTCCTCCATCTCGCTTATCCCCACCATCTTGGTGCGAAAGTTTTCCTCTGCTTCACGCCTCACACAGGAATTTTTCTTCATTGACATGTGCGTTGGTGAGAGAAAGTCCCGCTCACAAGTGACCACCCCATCTAAATTTGCCAACTTAATCCTGAGAGGATGAAGCCTCGTACTAGGAACACTCTTGTGTTTCAGCCTAAATTGCGCCTCGGGAAAGATCCTTGGATGGCGAACGTGTCCTGAAACCGACCGGACTTTTTGCGATGGATATTGACTCTCCCTTTTGCTTGGATTTCTTTTTCCTTTGAGTACCGCATTCTGCACATTCCAGCTCCAGCGAACGTGGCAACACTCATCCAGAAACGCACCCATGGGTGCAGTCATGGACGAGAAGTAGGTGAAAGGGGTGTTTGAAATGATGATACCCCTTCCCCCTCCCTCTCATCGACTCTTTCTCCCCCTCGCCACCGCCCTTCAACTCGCTCTTCTGCACATATCGCACCAGCAAGAAATATCATGCGTGACATTTGCTCTCCAGTTTCCTCCACTTAATTTATTTAATAGAAGCGTAAAAGCTAACGATTAGAAGCATATAATTACCTAAATAATTCGTTTAATTAACGAATTATGTCGAAGAAATTAGAGCCTATTGGTACATTAGCCTTCGCTCTCGCTCCCGCAAACTCTCTTTCTAACACTGCCCACACAATGTCTCATATTCCCTCTTTCACATTATCTGACACTTTGTCTGTCCTTTACTCTATCCTGCACTCCCATTCGACTCTCAAACGCTCTATATATCACTCTTACATACAAACTCACACTCATTCATAAAAACTATCACCCCCTCTGTCTCACACACACTCTCTCGCTCTCTCCTTCTTTTCTCATTCTTTGTCTCTCTTCTTCTAGCTCTTTTTCTTTTTCCCTTTCTCTCTTTCTTTCTATATCTCTTTTTTATTTCTCTCTCCTTCTATATCTCTCGTTCTTCCTCCCCCTTTCTTTCTCTCTCTTTCTTTCTCTCTTTCTATCTCTCTCTTTATCTCATCCTATGTAAGCTCTCAAATAGTGATGGGCCTTGGATTTCATGTGCAAGGGTGGTGTCGTGGTGGGGGTGCAATTGAAACTTCAGCTCCCTATGTTAAACCAAACCAGTCCAGAGATATGCAAGAATTATCCCTCCTCCATTTACAAAAAAAAAAAAATATCGAACTATTACTGGTTGCCCGACGATATTATATTGACTCCAATAGATTCTAGAGAGCGGCAACTTCCCTGTGCATAGATTAATTGGATTGGAAATTGCATTCATTATTTTTAATACTTGATTGCAGAATGATTGTGCGTTGGCACGTGACAAGATGCAACGTCAGATAACGCGGACATATTTAATCGCCTTATACCCTTTCTCTTCTAAGAAAGAGGTCTCTGATTGAGGCTTGAGCTATTTATAATCATGTTAGGTCTGTTCGTGTAATTGGAGGTCAAAGGGTGGCATTGAGTCAGGCAAGCGAGTGATCTGATAACACTTCTCGCAAGCTTTCATCGTTTTATAAATGATATAAAGCTCTATCTACAATTTTTAAAAAGCAGAAAACACCATACTATTACTATTCAGTCATGCGTGTTTTTCAATTACCCCAGTTAACAATAATGCAATGTCATTGGAATTTTCTTGAATTAATTTTCCGGCAGACTCAACTATAGCTGATCGCCCACTGCCATTAACAGCTTCTGAAACTATAAACCGAGACAATCCACGTTTGAGTTTTGGCTGAAAGTTGTATTTATTGAATCCTCAGCCGAGTGATCTTCAAACACATGCAAGGGCAATCTCTGCAAACTGTGCTAAAAGCCAGAGACAAGTAGCTCACCTCGGCTCAGTTAAAAGCCCCTTGATCTTATAAAGTTGCACCGTGTAAACCCAGATTAACCAAACTGCTGAAGATCGTTCATTGCAGTTTTTGAGATGAGTTTTTCATTTCTAGGGCATTTATCAAGCTTAATTTAGAAGGGGCTTCTTAATAATATTTTTAAAAGTATGAAAACTTGTGTCAAAAGTCTCAAGTTGACAAGGACGCGATTAAAATAATGTATAACCCTTTCCTTTAAAATGAACTTTTATTCAGTTAAGAGTAAAGAGGGGCCTTCCCATTTACTTCGATGTTTACGGCTTCGGAAGTCACCTTAAACTGATCAACAATCAGCCCTTTTAAGAAATAAGTTTCTTCGGGATCTCCGTTTCGTCTATATTTAAAGGGAACATTGCAATCAAAACAGTATTAAACGAATCTCAGTCACTATTATGGCAAAACATTTCAATACTAACATTTTATCAACTTATGATTATTACTTCTTTTGTTTCTAATGTGCACCAACCGACGGTTGTCTTTATATTTTTTTCTTTGCTGGAATATGCAGCACATCGTTCACAATTTAGCAGGAAACGAGCTACTCTTGCGAATCTTGTGACGTTAATTGTATATGTATCTATAAGACATTCGATCTGTTCCTGCGGCCACAACGTTGTTCGCTCATAACTAACGGTCATTCACGCGTGCGCGTATACTGCCGGGCGCACGATGTGGAACGTTTACTCATTGTAAGTATATTATATGATAGGGAGAATGAGCACCTCTCCTGAATCTGTCTTCACCCCATAAATAATAATAATCAGCAAGTAAAGATATTTGTTTGCCACAATATAAGAATTTCAATCATACATCTGTATTATTTGCGACAGGACTTTTTATCTCGTGCAATGCTGGGTATTTATGCTAGTAACCAATATAGGTTTGAACTAACTGTCTGTGATGGAATAAAGATCCCACAGGATCTCTCTATGACTCGTTTCTAAAACTCCAATTCGCTCCCACCTATTGTGAGTGTCCCACTTGCGAAGCTTCACCCCAGGAATTTCTCTGGTACCTCAGCCCCCTAAGCCGGGGGAGTGAGGGAAAAGAGGAATCTCAAAATTGCCTCGACAGAGAAATCCCCCAAACACACACGATACTCTCTCCTGAATTATGGAAACGGGGTTCCATTTTGGGAGTCATTCTTCATAACTTGTGAAGAGAGAGAGGAGGAAAGTAGACAGAACATGTAAAGGAGACTCATTGTGAACGCTAGTTTACTGACCCCAGTGAGGACGAAGGGAAAGTTTTAGTTAGCCCTAAAGGACTCGGGGCCGAAATTTCGAGCACAGAAAATGAGCGTGATCAGTTTATCTCAGGTTAAGGCCCTTTGCGAAGTGTGTGCACTTATGTGCACATGAGTAACGATCAGACTCTATGAGAGAGTACAAGGTGTAAAGTAAGAGCAAACATGTTGCAGCTGACACCTAGAATATTGGGTGGAATCGCGGCCCCAATCTTGGTAGCAGGATCAGCGGCTGACCAGCGTATCAATCACTTCCTCCATCTTCGCATTTTTTTACAGGTCTCTCCCTGAAAACCCTGCGCTGGAGATGCTCTCGTTGGTTTTTGCTTTAAATATTTAAAACGGGCGTGGGAGAAGAACCAATATACAGGGTGCACCGAAAGTCTTGTTACCCCCTGCCGAAAAATAATAAGAAGGATAGAGGAGCAATATACATAATAATATCAAACACATGTACTGGTTTTAGTGTAGTCACTTTCATTGACGTTTCTCTTTCCATCAAAGAAGAAATAAGCGTCTCTTTTCTTCGATGAAGAAATGCCCGTCCCTTTCAGTCGATGAAGAAATGCCCGTCCCTTTCAGTCGATGAAGAAATATCTGTTTTTGTTATTTATTAATAAAACTAAAAAGAAGGAATAGTTCGTCTCTATTAGTCGCGCGCGCGACTCTATAAGTTAGTATGTCGGTCTGTAGGTCGGTCGGTCGGTCGGATGGTAACCATTATACTTTTCGGCCGATTCTAACAAAATGTGAAACCCTTATGTTGTTTTACATTTTCTTTCGAATGATATAATTGTCCTCCCAAAGTTAGTCCAGGAATTATTAAAAGAAAACTAACTATGGGTCGGATTGCCCTACTTGTTGAAAGTTTGGAAGGTCGTAAAGTCATAGGGTCATAATTCAGAATAATTGAGAGCACGCGACTTAGGTATGTTGACCTGTTCACCTTCGAGTGGAAAGCGATAGAGTAAGGAAGATCTCAAGGTGAATAAAGGACATGGCTCGAAGGTTATTGACCCTGAGCATTTACATGGTTCAATAAATGAAGAACAATGCCCTAATGAACCACGGGTACGAATAAGAAGAAACGTCTGCATTCACTAATATGCAGCCAGAGTTAACTGTTTCGGCAACAGCAAATTTCGTCCCCGAAACACCTTTTTTTATAAACAAAATAATATTACAAAAATGCCTCGTAAGTACGACTCGTACGACCAACCAGAGGAATTTGGGCGGCGTTTTCCATTCTGATACAGAGCTTGGTGTCATTAGACACAAGTATAGAAGTGAAGTAATTCTGACGCCACCATCGCATACATGGTCCGATGGGTAATTTGTTGCCGTTGGCAACTCCGAATTCCGCGCATGTGTGTTTTCTGGTTTAGTTTCTCTCTTCTTCCTATCACAGTAGACTCGGTTGTACATCGTCTGTAAATTTAGGAATACAATGTTTGAATGCATTCCTCCCCTCAAAAATTGAAAAAGCAGGTTGAGCTGCTAAGTATTCACGTTGAGAGGTCCAATGCGAAGATCTCTGAGTACTTGAGGGTTAATCTGAAGACGCTGAAGAAGATCAGTAAAGAATTGGACGACTCGGAAGCCTCCCTCCAAGCGTTCTGATACTAAAAGTATCCCCTAATGTGCCATGGAGATCCAGGCCATCATTAGGCAACGATCCCAGCTAGTCAATGAGGCTCATAGATAGGGGCAAGGGAGTGTTAGTCTCTCATCAGGTAGTTAGTGCATGAGGACATCCATTACCAGTCATACAAGATGAGAAAAGACCAGCTTCGGTCGCAGCAGGTAAAGTGTGAGGGGAAAGAACGTCCTGCTAACCTTGTAAACAAACTAAAGCATCCCCTCAGTCAAGCCTGGCATGCTTTGGTTCTTTTCAGACGAGAAGAATTTCTGCCAGGACCAGAGGGGGAAACTCGCAAAACTGCAAAAACGGGCGCTGGAGGCTGTGCCCCCCTCTCCCAAAGATGCTGCGAAAGTCATAAAGACCAAGTTCCCGATCCGCATCATGCCATTTGAGATAGTCAGTAGCGAGGGCCACGCTATCCCCCTGTTTATCTCGCCGGAAGACTATCTCAAATGTTTGGATGAGGTGGTGTTCCCTTGGATCAAAGAGGTGGTTGCTAGAAAGACGTACGTGTGGCAACAGTACTCCGCTTCCTGTCACACCATGTCAGACAATTTCTTTAACCACATCACTCCGAACATTTGTCCTCCCAATTCCCCAGACTCCCAATCCACTGTATTACTATATGTGGTGTGTGGTTGAGTAGTTGAGAGAAAGTGAGACCAACAAGTACCCGTGTACCACAAAGGTGGAGCTTATGTCTAGGATCAGAACAGTTTTCATCCAATCAAACAAGAGGACCGTCAAGAAGGCCTGTAGCAAGTTCGGACGCTGCCTGGAGGTTGACGGCGATTTCATTGAATAAAATGAAGAGTACAGCAATCCTTCAAGTCTTTAACATTTAATTCGGGTAAATATATTTATATAAATGATTTCTTTGTTATATTCTTTTATATTGAAGTTAGTCGACAAATTAGCCACCGCGCCTTGTATATGGGTGCATAGCCTAGAAACCTCCTAGATCTTATTCGATCGAGAAGCTGTGTGTCATCCTCAAAAGGATGGGTAGAACCATTGGTCGAGATTCTGATTGTCTGGTAAGATGCCCTAAAAAACATATAACTGGTAGAGTTAAATAATCTAAAGCAATAAAGTTTATGAACTACAAAATTTGATGTCCAAACCTTTTGGCCATGAGTACTTTGGATCTCCTTTCATCTATAGTACATACTATATGTTCATTAATATTAAAATAGAATATGATCACTAATATTCAACGCCTGTATTTGTGCCCAATTCATTACAGTGAGGAACACAATCTTTCCTGGCCGCAGTGCTGACGGGACTCAGCGCCCCGTTGGACCCCAGCTTAGCCTCTTCTTATTTCTAACAGCCTGTCCTCCTACCTTGCTTACTCACTTTCCATACAACCTCTTCCACAACTTTCTCTGGTCGGTCTCTAATTTCACAGGGCAGACGCCGAACAGTTTCAGCTCACCCAACCATCTCAGATCGTAGCTGATGGGGAGGGGGGGACAACGCCCCTCACCCCTCAGCTCCGGTTTGGGGTGGTGGGTTTCTAATAACCTGTTTCATCCTTACCCACAATTTCCTCACATCCCCTTCTTTCTTCTTTCAATCTCTATCTATTTTATGCCGCGCCTCAGGTGAAGCCGCCATGCCGATGGGTTGTCAGGTCACTAGGCGAGAGGAGCGGCCTCAAATGGCGGCAGCCGGTTCTGCAGGCCTCGTGTTCACCCTTCAAAGAGCGGGCTACTGCGTGGTGTGATGAGCGTTTGCATCCCGTGCTACAAATTGGTCCCCATTGAGGGTCGCAATTTACCGACAATATTGTTTTCGATAAATTTTTAATTACCGAGAAATTTCTAGTTAAATTATTTGTATTAGAAATTTTAAAATCACATGTATATAGAACCTTTTAATGAGATCCTTTGCCATTATGAGTTTTTATAACCAATAAAAGTGTTTTATCTTAATTTAGAACGTATAGCATAAAACAGTAATATTCTCCTCATTAAAAAAAAATTATATTTCGAAAACATAAAACATTATTTACTTTTGTGTTTCATTCTTATTAAAAAAAATATATATAGGAAGCATAACTTTTCAAAAACAAGACATTAATTTTATCCTTATCTAAAAATATCTAGGGCCTACACATTAAAAACAATCAAAATACGTGGCGGTATTAATATTGATTAGGGCTAGCCTACTTAGAATCAACCAGTAAATTAATGTAACAACATAATGTTGTGAAGTTTACGAACTTCTGCAGCGATTAAGGAGATAATTATTATTATCAACACATAGTACAATGAGTACGAAATATATTAACATTGATTTACTACGTCAATCCATACATAGCATTTGTATTTTCAAAGAACAACATATAGCACACACAGCACAACTAAACATGGCCCTAATTCGACTTTTAAATTAAAACGTTTTCTATCACAATTCACAATTAATTTCTTTCGTAAATACGAAAGAAAATTGTTTATTGAGCGCTAACTTAAATAATCATAAAGTTACATTAAATTACCGATAAAAAGGTATCGGTAAATACGCGGTAATTAAATTTAATTTATCGACAAATTACCGGTAATTTTTTATCGGTTGCGACCCCTGGTCACCATGCCCAATGAAGACTTTAGAAAAAATAATAATACTCTTTCTCTACCTTCCACAATACCATCGTAGGAGACGCCGTCGGGAAGCTCAAACGAAAAAAAGGAAGGTCCTCCCCTCCACCTGTGCTTTCACAGGGGACCCTTCAAACCTCTTTGAGCAGAGAGAGGGTTTACTCATCTCCTTTGCATACGGGTGCCGGGGAGCCCCCCTCACCCCCCTTCTGTTCAGTCGCCTTGTGTGACTCAACTTTTCCAGCGGCAGTCCCTCCTTTGCTTTCCAAGGAAACTGCCAAAAAAGCAGGCAGGCGGCCTATAAGTGACAGCTCCCGGTGGGAGCAGCTCGATAAGGCCAACCCCCTTAGGGGGGCGACGGATGACAGGCCCGTCGGCCGGTGCTCTCAAAAGTCCGGCTAACGCGCATAGCGAGCTTACAGGGGGTCACGGTACGTGCCCCCATCTCTTTACTGACGGATGCCGGCTCGCAGGCACAGATTACGAGAAAAGATACCTAGAATGGGACATGTGATGTCTTAGGGGGGAATGGCTACATGGAGGCCCCCCTGAAATGGACATGGTCCCTGAGGTGACCCCGCCACAGACAGTAGGATTTTACATGGGGTTGAACCTGGGGTCGGTGCCAAGCAGAGAACCCGTGTCCGCCGCTATGCAAGCTGGTCCTGAGACAGCTCGGGTCCCTGAGGCTTCACAAAAAGAGGAGGGATCTTCTGCCCCGGCTGGTGGCCCTGTGTCAGCCGAGACCTTCTGCATTTTAGAGAAGGATCTTGCTGAGGCCGGTCCATCTGTCATAGGGGCTCCTACCGGCGGAAGGGAGAAGCGGATTACCCCCCTCCCCTCCTCTCCTAAAAAGAAAAAACCATAAAAAAGACCAAAAAGACTCTGGGCTCATCTCCCTCCACAAGAGCCACGGGGACGGACGGGGCCGCTGCCCTTTTCGGTATGCGATCAAGCCAAGATCGGCACGTCTGGCCCCGTTGCTCTCCCTGGTGGAGAGTCCCAGACTTAGACCAAAAGTGGGCAAAGCAGAGCCTCGATTACGTCGGGGCCCTTCATTTAAAGGTTAAATGGATTCTTCGGGCGCGCTGGCTTCAAACGCTTCCTCGTTATTCGCTCCACGGATGGCAGCATGTTGGCTAAGGGCAACATGATCCATCAGATGAGAGTTTTAGCTAGCGTGATTGGTAGAGAGATCAATTTGACCCGCTTCTCGGACGGTAGCTTTCTGGTGAATGCGTCGAATCCCTCAGAGGCGGCCATGTTTAATGCCTTTCGGACACTCCTACGTGTGCATTTTGATGAAGAAATTGGTAAATGTTAGATTAGCCTTTTTTCTGGACAGCGGAGTCCATCTGTCTTCTGCACAGTGCGGCTTCCGCAAGTTACACTCCACTTCTGATGCTCTGCTCCGACTAGAAAATGCCGTCTGGGAAGCCATCCTTCGTAGACAGAATTACGCCACGGTGTTTTTCGATCTGGGAAAGGCCTATGATACCGTATGGCGATACGGTATCATGGAAACTCTCCACACGATGAGGACGAGGGAACACCTCCCAATCTTAATATTTGAATTTTTGCAAAATTGTTGAGTCCGCGTACGGGAAGGGGGGGCTCTTCGGTCCAATTGAACAGAAAGAGGGTGTCTCGCAGGTAAGTGTCCTCAGTGTCACACTCTTTGCCCTGAGCATTAACGGCATCACCTCGGTGCTGCCGGAAGATGTTCTCGCTACGCTCTACGTGGACGACCTTTCGATCTCTTTTGGTGCGGCCCAGATGCCAACTCTAGAGTGTCGACTCCAACAGGCATTGAAACGCGTCTCTCGCCATGCCGAAGTGCACAGGCTTCGGTTTTCGTTGGTCAAGACTAAGGTGGTGCACTTCTGCCGCCATCCACGTCTCCACCCTGACCCAGACTTATTTCCAAATGGGGTTTGCCTGGAACTGGTGGATTCGTACAGTTTCCTTGGTCTTGTATTTGACCGACCTCTCACGTGGGAAGCTCATATTCACCGCTTTAGGGCTGCGTTACGTTCAGTCTCTGCGGCGCTGATGGGGCTATTGCCTTACTTTTGTATCGATCCTTTGTTCGTTCGAAGCTAGACTACGGATGCGAGTTTTATGCATCCGCAGCCGAGCGTGTATTTCGGTGAGTTAGATCTGACTCTTGTTTTTTACTCATTTTTGCCTCTGAATCCCCAAATACCCCTTCGTTTTTCTGTATCACATCAAGTTTTTGAGCTACACGATACTCTCGCTTAATATAAAAAAATCATAAATATACCGCATCTAAATAATATGTGCTTACTTTATAGATTTTTTAATAATTTACATACACTGGAAATAATATAACCTTGGTTTACTGTAATGTTTATACAAATTTATTTGGTTCATACAAAAGATATTGTTACTGTAAGTCAAATTGTGTACAAGTACAGGGTGCGGTAGAACCGATTAAGCAGTTTTAAGGAGTTATAAAAAAGTAAGGAGGGTATATAGAGACAAATGTTATTATACTTGAGGTTAGCAGTACATACCATTTATAATCCTTAGGTTCTGAAAATAATGTCATGTAGATGGCGGCCGTTAACAGCAACACACTTTTGGAGTCGATCTCTGAAGCTTAGTACAGCACGTACGCATATACTGCGGGGCACGGAGTTAACTTTTTCAATAATCCGCTCCCTTAGCTGTGGTAGGGAGTGAGGGCGACGTTTAAACACCTTTTCTTTCAGATATTCGCAAAGAAAGAAGTCACAAATGCTCAAATCAGGTGACCGCGCAGGCCACCCTAAATCACCCCTCAGAGACACCAGACGTCCGGAAAACATTCGTCTCAAAACATTGAGTGAATTTCGGGCTGTGCGAGCTGTAGCCCCATCCTGCTGGAAGCACACGTCCCCCAATCCTTCATCTTCAACAATCTCCTCCATTCTGGGCTGCAGAAAATTGTGAAACATTGAGACATAACGTTCGGAATTCACGGTCATTCCTTCTTCCTCAAAGAAGTACGGGCCTATCACGCCAAATTGTGATATGACTACTGAAATGGGGATGTCTTCGGAGCAGAGCGAAACACGCCCCCCCCCCTCCTACCTCCGAGCATTGACTCCTCAAAACTGATCAATCGGTTCTGCCGCACCCTGTAGTTAAAGCAAAAATATAGCTTTTCATAGAATGTCCAATATGCGGAAAACATTCCCTCATACTCCAACTCTAGTCAGCCAACATATTTACATCCATTCTAACATGATACCGTTCCTCCATGACCTTCAAATCTTGATGGAATCGTTCACCTGGCTCATCTTTGACTTCGCCAAGGTTTTCCAGGAAATTAGCAAGATGGATATGTAAAAAATGCAACTTGATGCTCATGTTGCAACCAAGTGTTTTGTAGCTCTCTTTCCAAAGGTTTTTGGACAATTTTGATTCAATTAATTTGCTCATATATTTCTAAGAAAGCTCATGACCACCTCTGTGAATGATAATCGAGCATTTTCTTCGAGTTTTGACAATGACCCGATGAAATGTTCATCTTTGATAAGCTACCGTATCTGTGGACCATCAAACATACCGGCGTCGATTTTTTCAATTAACAGGTCAGGAAATACCCAAATTCAATTATCATCAGTAAAATTCAATTACCATCAATTGTTGCAGCAAAGAGATTTTTATAATAAAGTCATCAAAACAAGAATCGTATCATCCCTTGCCACTGCCATTCCTTGAAGTTCTCTGGAATCGAACTTGTCCAGAGACTTTGAATAACAATCCTGTCTTCCCCGAGTGTGTAAGATTATTAGTTTTGTTTTTAATTTAATACCCTTATGTAAGTAATAGGAGACATTTTTCTAGTTTTATTTGTTTCTTTTGTTTATCTTTTATTATTCAATAAAAATACATAAAACCTAGTAAACATATAAATATATATAAACCAAGTTTCACCAACTAATTAAGAATATTCAATCAAAATTTCCACTATCTTTAGGTTATATTAAAATCGGTAAAAAAGAATGAAAACAAAGCGAGGAAAAAAGAACAAATTCCAACCCCCCTAAAAAAAACAAAGACTACGATAAAGAAAAGGCACATTGACATCCCGAATGATGCCCTCTCCTTCCGGGGCCTGAGGGTGCCACCGAAAGCCGAAGTGGTTAAATACTATGAAGGAAGACCGCTTCCTCTATTATTCCACAATCGGGTGTGCAAGAACTCGTCCTGAGTACAAAGGGCAAGCGGGCGCGAAGTTCACCCAAACTCGAACGTTCGACAAGAATGTGTCGGGCAGTCTGGAGGACCAAGCAGTCATCGCGGTAATGTTCAGAGGAACATCCCCATCAAATGGCGTTGCTTCCATCGGATGTGTCCGATTCTGACTTGACAAAATATAACCTGATGTTGTCGAAGTATTCGGTGTTAAATCCTAAGGGAAAGGTCGCGGCACAATTGCACTTAACTTTAAATTTCGGTCAGCCGTCTCCCATCTTCTTTGCCATACAGCCCGAAGGACTGTCCTGATTCTTACAATGTAGTTATTTTGAAAGCTTATTAAAAAAATGACTAGATTTCGAAAGGAATTATTTTTGTTTTATTTCCTCGCTATTTGAGCTTCATTGTAGAATTAAGCATCAAAGTATAGGATGAGTAGAAAATTATCTTGCTCATAACCAAGTAAATCCAAAGATACATAAAAACTGACGAGATACTAACATTAGTTTTTCTCTTCAACCAGAACGCTTTCACACCGACATCACGTCTAATTATCATGTAATTATGTGATCAATGCCGTTAAGTTCCCAGAGAAAACTGTGAATGTGTGTTGATCTATCCACTTTGTAGTTACTTTGATGGAGATGGAGACCGCAGCGGAGTCATATCAGTGTTAGCCGAGTGTGTCGTGGGAAGTGGTGTTTGTATTGATTAAAAGTCCCAGAGTTCAAAAGGCTATTGCGATTTACTGAGAGGAAGGGGTTACTGCTACGGGTAGAGACGAGTAGTACTGTATTTTGTATCTTTTGTAGTGTATTTAGCTATGTGTATTAAGATCATGTGTCCAGGGCCATTATGGCTTATGCAAGTGAGAGGTAGATGTATTGAGTAGAGGGGGCGGCATGGAATCCTTTCGATTTAATTTTGTGTTTATTTTGTTTGTTGGGTTTTTGTCTCAATCATTTAGTCCTGTGTAGACTGTTACACCTCACGCTTAGTGGAGCAGCATGCCCACCTGGCTCAAGAACAAATAAGTGAGGTCCTGTTCACTGGATTGACTTGAAGTGTATGGCTATGGCTGAGGAAAGTGGTGCATTCTCTCTTATCCCTTCATGCACCCACATTTTTCTACCACTATTCACTCTTCATTTTCTCTATGGTTTAATGACCTGACCAGCTACATCATGCCATGTCAGAAGAGGGGCATTGGAACCTCTAAAATCAACGCCCTTAGGTCGAAAGGTAGCTGGATTTCAGGTCCCCTGGGCGTTTGGGTCGCGATTAAAGTGAATGCTGGTTTGCGCTCAATATTCCCTCCCCTGTGTTTACTGATCTGACCACCTCCCTGTGGCCGTGCCTTAATACATCATTTAATTCAACCCAAAATTGTTTACCTCGTTGAGGGCTGACAATCCCTTCTCGGTTTTTTTCGGATGGATATCTGCATTCCGGCCCCAGTGACGTTTGCTACGGGCAATAGAACTATTGAGTCCCTGTTCAATATCTTCGGCACTTTTGGGGTGGCCATTTAGAAGCCTTTCTTAATGTGGAAATGAGATTCAGTGGAAAAACCTCTGACCCAGAGTTTGCCCCTGTGCAATCCTCCTGAGCCGGCATGGGCCCCCTATGACTCACGAAGAAACTAACTGGCGCTTTCAAGCCCGCTGGCTTCAAACGCTTTCTGGTGATTAAGTTATCTGATGCTAGGATGTTGGCCAAAGGTCAGATGTTCTATAAGCTAGGATAGATGGTAGCGAACCGAAGGTTACCCGTTTCTCGGACAGGATCCTTCTGGTGAATGCGACGAACCCTGCCCATATGGACATTATTGGAGTTCTTTGGACACTGCATGGCTCACCTGTACAGGTGACACTGCACGCAACCATTAATGTTGTGAAGGGGGTGGTTTATGGAAGGGGATTCGTAGACTACGGCTTATAAGATAACCAAGGAACAGTCAAGATCGAAAGTGCGATGAGAAATCAGGAGGAGGCGAGCTTGAGATCCACCCCTACACTCTTCGTCACGTTTGATCGTGACAGACTCTCTGACTCGGTGCATACGGTTCGTATCACTTCTTTGTCAAGGTATTCTTGCCATTGCCGTGAAGGTGATACTACTATGACTGCTTTGGTCACACGAATTGCTCATGTAGGTGTGCAAAGTCGAGTCTAGCCGAGGTCTATGTAAAGTGCTCCAAGAAAATACACGATAATTTCTTGTTATGTACGATCAAGTGTGTTATTTGCAGAGAGTTACAGAAGGCTTCCTCAAATCATATAGCATATATATCCTGGATAAGGAGGTCCTAACCGTTCAGGCCGCGACCTAATTTCTTTTGCGGGAGGCTAAAGACTTGGTCCTGTCGTACCCTGTGCAACCTAGAATAGGATATCCTTTGTCTTTAATTTAAAAAAAGGCACTCTCTGCTCCTAAGTTCCACAGGCCTACGAGCACAGTCGCTTCCGCGCCCATTTCAAACCCGTTCGCAGGTTCGACACCCACCCCAAACACTCCTTGGTAGAGCTTGCGGCTCCACGGACTCAAACAACACTTCGGCTAAATCTAGGGATCCCTCATCCCGCATGTGACCGGGGCTGCGCATCTGCACCGATTCGTTAGACTCTCGGGAGGTAAATCCCCCTAAGTTGGCGTTAGACCGTCATCGGGGATTTCTAATGCTTTCCCAAGAGAGGAATACAGCACCAAGAAAGTCTCGGCTCTACACCCCAACTCAAGGCTGAACGGGACGACCCAGAGGAGCGGAACCCTCCAAAAGAAGGATCCCCCGCCTCAGAAGCCGCCCTGCAAGCTAAAGATTTTGAAGTGGGGGATGAAATAACTCGTCGAGGACAGCGTCCTCGACGACCAATAGCACCTGGAATTCTGCCTCCAAGAAGCGTACGGCTATTTTCGTGAGGGTCTTCATGACGAAGAGAACCACACCATCCCCTTCAATAGAATTGCGGTAGACTCCAGGCTAGCAGAAAAGAGCTGCGGAAGCTCGTCTCCTCCCATTCTCCGTTAGTAATCTCTTTGCAGGAGACAATTCGGGCCGCGTGTCCCCTCTCCAACCTCCAGTGGCATATGAGTTTTGCGTCCCCACCACTACATGATAGGGACCGGGCTGGAAGATATGCGATTAACATCTGGCATATGCCTCCGATCTTCTACTCGCTATAAATACCTCCTCTCAGGCAGTAGCAGTGGTATATTTGATTTCTCCATACGAATGTACCCAGAAATAAAAATATACTGACTTCGATTTGCGAGAGTTCGGCCGCGTTGTGACAGGTTTAACGAAGCCCTTTCTCCTCTGGGCTTCAATGGTAGGCGTACCCTCAGGAGGAAGACTCCAGAGTTAGGGTCCTCGCCGAACTGATCGAAGAATTAGAGATAGGTGGCCAGAATGTGGATGAGTTTGTTCATCATTGCCTGAAACCGCTCTATTTTCTTGTCTTGATCTGTCTTTGTGCTCTGCCTCCCAAGACTCACTTCCTGCACACACCCAATATGACCGGTTGCGTTGCTTTGTTGAAATTATGTGCTAACGATGTCTTTTTTCGTTAGAATTGGACGAATAGTTACGATGTTATTGCCATGAATAAGATTTGATTACACTATGCTTTAACAGGGATTTTTCATACGATGTTATTTTCTTCTTCTTTTTTTAAGTTTGTGTGTCAGGATAGGGCAAATTAAAATTAGACTTAGAGCCTCTCTAGCTCGGAAAAGACCTAATCTAACCCACAAAAGGAGAGAGGGGTACCCCAAATTGACCCAGGTCAACCTCTAATCCCAATAGAAGGGAGGAGGGGTCTTAGGGCTGGGGTTTTTTTTTCCTATTTTAGAAAGAATAGGCCAAGGCACTTATGGCACTGGAAACCTTTGAAACAAGGTCAACAGAGCTAAGTCGCGTGCTCTCAATTATTCTGACTTTCTACCTTCAAAATTTTCAACGAGTGGGGCAATCCAACCCATACTTAGTTTTATTTTAATAATTCTAGGACTAACCTAGGAAGGGCCTTAGCAATTATATTATTCGAAAGAGGATGTAAAACAACATGAAGAGTTTTAAATTTCGTTAGAATTGGACGAATAGTTACGATGTTATTGCCATGAATAAGATTTGAATTGGATAGGAAGCAAGAGCGAATGAGATTCAAATGTAGGCGAGGGTAATTAAGAATGGGATTAAAATCGTGGGTGATCTAAGCACGAATGAGTTTCAAGTGGGTTGAGGACAACGTTACATGTAATTTATCTGAGCTTAGTATTCACGGTTAGGGGGGCTTACGCAGATGGAGATTCATTTGTAGCTTTGCTTCGTCTTATTTCTTCACCGTAGTTCACATATACAGTCCAATATATGTTATGTACTCTTTTACGTGGCTGCTAACTATGTACGATGGGCCGTTTTTCTAATTAGTTTTTTTTAAAACAGTCGCTCTAGAATCTTTATCGAAACACGATCGATCTGTTCCTGCGGCCAAAACGTCGTTCGCTCATAACTAACGGTCATTCACGCATGCGCGTTAACTGCCGGGCACGTGCGGTGAAACGATTACTCATTCTAAGTATATTATATGATAAGGAGTGTGCGCAACTCTCCTGAATATGTCTTCACCCACAAATATTAATGATAGTCAGCAATTAAAGATATCTTTGGTCTATAATATAAAATTTCAATCAATATGCATCTGTATTTATTTGAGATAGGACATTTTATCCCGGGCAACGCCGGGTACCTATACTAGTACCTAATAAATATAAATTGAGATCAAATAGGATACATCTACTGCATATGTATAGGTCTCCCATTAGAAGTATAACAGATTACGGTTCATTCTTATACCATACAACATCAGGAAGTAATCTATTAAAACTTGATATAATACATTTAAGTGTAGTAGACTAGCTATAGAGGATTTAAATCCTCCTCGAGTTGAATGCTCCTAGGATTAAAGTACTGAGCATTGGGAATCATCCTTCACATAACTTTACTTAACAGTTCTTTTGGTGTAATTTTTAGGAGCTCCAACCTCTCTGAGATTTTCGGACCATTCATAACCTTGCCATTTCAATCTTTCCCTTAAGTGCCACAATCATTCACAACAGGCTCATTCCACTTCGCATTTGTGTATTTTTGAATAAGACAGGCGCAAGGGTTTAAGGCTGCTAAATCATGGCATACTTCTTCGTATGATTGTAATATTGTCCTGGGAGTAATATTTTGATGTCGGAGAGGACGCATCAGCCATTTATAAAGTCACAAAAATTCAAAATCACAACCCTATTTTCTGCGACGCAGGTCCTTCAACGACGCCATCACTAAATGGCTATTTTCGCTCATTTGAAAATAGCGAACCAAGGGAGCTTTTTTTAAGGTTAATAGTATTTAAATTTATTTTCCGAGCCACGATATAAAAAGTTAAGGTTATTAGGTTATTAAAACATGTGTAGTTTTGGTAATTATAAAGATTACATCCAAAAAATCGGAAAGGGTGACCTATTTTCTTACACCCCCCCCTCCTTCCCGAAACGAAAAAAAAACAGTTTCTTCATCAAGTCATTTCGACATCGCGCTACTAATCTAAACCAGCTAAATAGCTCTACCCCACAATTAGAGTAACACAATATTTTAGAGTTAATCTGTTGAATTGCCAAAACTAAACATGTTTAAATAACATATTACCCCTAACCTTCTACATTATTTTTCATAAAATACTACTTTCAAGTGGTAATAACTCGGAAAATAGTGATTTCCGCACCGAATAAATAGCAAAAGACAATTCAGAGAGCTTTTAGGAATGATTTAAATTAAATTTTCCTTTAAAAAACGGTGGGGTAATTAGGAATGTGACAAACGCAAGTAGGCGGTTTTGGGCGTTTTACCACCTCCCAAACACTAGCTGTTTTTTCTGCATTTAATGATGGCGTCTTTGAAGGATTCCTGCGTTGCAGAACCGGGTTGAAATATTGAAGTATCGTGGCTTTATAGTGAGTGATTGACTCTCTCCGCCTTCCAAATACATATTACTCTTGAGACACTATTACAATGATACCAGTAGCGTCAATTGGGTGTGGCAGGGTGTGACAACCGCTATACCCTAGGTCCCATGGCAAAATGTAAAATATACATTTATAAAATAAATGTATGAATTTCTTTGTCCATCTATGATGTGTGCATCTAAAATGTGACGGGCACTAATGATGTTCGGAACATCATTAGTGCCCAAGTCACATATTCATTTTCCCTTACCTCACCACTTTCTATACTGCCTTTTATAATCTGGCAGAGGTGTTCAAAGTGGCGTGATGGTGAGTGAGGCTACGTTTGAAAAAGCTCAAGGTGTCTTAAACACTCCAAAACAAAATGTGCACAGACAGATATTAAATGAAAGCAGTTAAATAATTACATAAATAATTAGGGGGAGAGGGGGGGGGCTGATGACGTTGCCACACCCTAGCTTCGGCTGAATTGGCGCCTCTGAATGATACAAAGATGTATTGCATGATTTAGAACCCTAAAACGCTTGCGCCCGTCTTTTTTTAATTCCTCGCATTAAGCATGGTACACACATTGGTGTGTATGATTACATCTTTCCCCAAACCGCCATCATATATTGTAAATCTTTAAAGCCATAAAATGAAATCTCCTCAATGACAATATTATTTAATTGTTACTTATAAAAAGTAATTTTCTATTCTTTAAGGATCGTTTTCTATAGTTGAAAGGGTAAACTAAACAATTCATTGGAAGGCTGTCGTAATGAGGTGATCTAGTGTTATGGTTGACTATAGTCTTGTTGTTGATACTTCAATACTAGAGGCCTCTCAAATTCCTGTAGAAATACCTAACCACTCTACGCCCATCACCCCCTCTATAAAGATAAACAACAACCTACTTACGACAAAAACATAGGCACAACAATTCTACTGTATTTGTTCCTATCATAACCTAAGCGATTCCCTTGAATTAAAGTTTGATACGCTAACACAGGCCACATCTCTAGCCCTGTTACCAGGAAACTCTAATTATGTCACATATTCTAATGCTTACAGAGTCCTTAACGAATTTTGAAAATTTAAATATAGTAAATTCCTAGGGTAACAATTTGAGGGCGAGGCTGTCGTTAAGTTAGAAGGGTTCCTCCTCTTTATGTTCCGTATTTGTCTACTTTTCAGGCGGTTTGAATAGGCACTCGTCTTCGTATTTTACCGCGACCTTTTGAACATTAGGGTGGAGCTCCATTGAATTGCTTCTCGAATCAAAGTTTTTATGAACAAAATGTGTAGAGTCTAATGTATGAAAGGTGTGATTGTAGTGATTAGAAGTACAGTCTCTTCCCCAAGGGACATCATCCTTTAGTTCCCAAGAATACTCCCCCCAAACGTATCTGGAAATCTCTGTCCTTATACCCAGAAGAACTTTCTCGGTTTGTGGAGAGCCAACCTGCCCAGGCTCCGATAATTTCCTTCGACTGGTGCCTAGTGGCTTTTTAAGAAGTAAGGTGTCGGAAGCGCCGGCGCCTCCCTTGTGCCCCCTTTTTTTGGCGAATCCTGGATAAGCTGATGCTCCCGTACGGTATTATACTGAGTTTGGTCGCCAGACATGGTTTCTCTCGGCACTCCGCATTGATTAACCTCAGATTTTGGATTAGGCCCACTCTAAGCAAGCAGCCAATCCCGCTAAACCTCATCTCGCAAGGAGAAAGGGAGGTAGAAGGTTCTGTCTTAAGGGAAAACCCCGCTTTCCCTTAATGTCAGAGTGGCACGTTCCACCCGACCTGCGTTAAAAGTGAGGCATAAGTTTGATTCGACTATGAACCTAACCAAAATTGTCAGAAACCGAAAAAAAAAGGAACGACTCCAACTCACCAATGCGTTTGGTCTGTGCGCCAAAGAAAATTTTGATTGTAGATGTAGATGACGGAAGTTCGCTCGAGTTTGCTCCCATAAATAGAGCTACGGATTCAGAGATGTAGGACCTTTGAAAGGCAAAATCAATTAGGTATTGTAGAAGTCTGAATTTACTCACCAATTCAAGGTCTTCAATGAAATAAAAAGAAGTGGAGACTTTTGATTGATATTAGTTGGTTATTTAGAACCCACAACAGATTTAACCGAAGCCAAAAAAACACTTTTCCTTATTTTAACCCGAGGTTTAAGGCCTTTTGCGCAGGGATGAAATGTGACTCGATTCTATACCACGAAGCACCTCATTGCTATGAAACCACTGGCAAAGGAAAAACTGTACTCTTGTGGTTAATAGGCCACAAAAGGGTGGGTCAATAGGACAATTATAGAGGCTTTGATGCGCACCTACCCTAATTTGTGGCCAATTGGTATATGACGGTCAAATGACGAATTTACATATTTCTCTCATAGATTGAGACTCCTCCTTCTCCTCCTCCTCCTCCTCCTCCTCCTCCTCCTCTTCCTCCTCCTCCTCTTCCTCCTCCTCCTCCTCCTCTTCCTCCTCCTCCTCCTCCTCCTCCTCCTCCTCCTCCTCCTCCTCCTCCTCCTCCTCCTCCTCTACCTGACTGTTACAAATATCAAACCCATTAATTTCATACTCTATTGCTTGGCTTGAGCATTCGAAGGGATACGTTTGTTTATGTTTTAATTTAAAGCAAAAACCAACGAGAAAATCACCCGCAGAAAGTTTATAAGGAGAAATCTGTAAAGAAATTGGGATAATGTTAACAAGAGCAGTGCGCGCTATTTTATAGGCTTTTCAAACAGCCTTAAACACTAATATCTCTCCTTCAGGTCGAGACGAAGTGGCGCTAGTAGGAAGGTAACTGCTTATATAATTGCATAAAAAATTAACTAATATTAACTTCAACCTTTGGTTCGCTATCTTCAAACGAGCGAGCTTAACTTGGCCGTATCTTGGCATTTAAGGATGGCGTCGCAACGAACAAAAGTGATCATTTTCAAATTATTTTTAGAAACTCTCTGCGTAATTAAGACAATGAAAACGACTTGTAATCATTGTATAAAAGTACAAAACCCAAATTAACCAAACTTAACTTCCCTAACACGTCAAGTAGCTCAATTATGCAAATAATAACAACTAAACCGAACCATAAATACTCGAAACTTGGCCATGTTGAAAAGTTCTTGGATTGCAGAATCGAGTTGAAATAATGACTTTTAGTGACTTTATCAGGGGTGATACACCCTCTCCACCATCAAAATATTACTTCTAGGACACTATTAAGTTTTGTTAGCTTGTTTGGATTAAAAAAAACTATAAAATAGAACACCTAACGAAATTGTGAAAGATAGAGGAAGTAAAATTATGACGAAGATATATAGGCACAGATCCTACTGAAAGTATTGGGGCCTGGATGGCACGCATTACTTCAGATGTCAACTGCTACGTGGTTGTTCATGATACACCTGATATCCCCTTACCTCATATTACAAGAAACAGTACTCTAACATAGGGCACATATTCATGTTGATAATGTATGACCAACAATTAACAACATCACCATAGATGATGTGACGTGTCAGACTTAGTTATAAGTG
The DNA here is from genome assembly GCA_963969495.1 of Ceratothoa steindachneri. Lineage (NCBI taxonomy): Eukaryota > Metazoa > Arthropoda > Malacostraca > Isopoda > Cymothoidae > Ceratothoa > Ceratothoa steindachneri. The sequence goes on from OZ018319.1 coordinate 30,006,934, forward strand.
TCACGGTAAAGTGTTAGTTGAAGTGAGTAAATTGAGTATAATATATCAATTAAGTTATGATATGAGCATGAAAGTGACAGTTGTTGTGCCTATAGTTTTGTCTTAAGTAGTTCGTTGTTTATCTTCATAGAGGAGGTGATGGGCGTAGACTGGTTAGGTATTTCTACAGGACCTTGAGAGGCCACCTAGTTCCAAGTATCAACAACAAGACCTGGGCATAGCAATCAACAAAACACTTAATCCCACATAACATATTGCTAATATAGTTAAGAAAGCAAATCAGATTGTGAGTAGCATCAGGCACCCGACTCGTACCCCGGCCCAGGGGACCCAACCTGAAGGAAGGAGGACCGCCAGAAGGGCAACCCGGGAAGAGCGCACGTAGGCCAACTGGGTCCAAAAGCGCGGAAGGCCAATGGCCATGCCCACGAAGTTTAGTAGGCCACCAAGCCTGGCCCAAAAGGGGGAAGCAGAAGGTACACGTGGGGCCCGTTCAAGAGCCGTGCAGGTCTTTCTCCTCATCTTCGTGGTGAGGCGGGTGAGGCTGGAGCGCAAGTTGATGTCAACGCCCAGATACACAAGGTGACGCGTGGGAGTGAGCACCGATTTCTTCTCGTTAATTTTTATCGAGGAGCCGCGGAAAAGCTCAATGAATATGAGGAGGGCGGAGGGGCAGCCTAGGCCCAGGATATCATTGATGTGGGTGTACCCTGTGATACCCGCTTGTCGCGAGAACTCAGCGAATATCAGCGCCATGCAAGATTGCATGATGTAGGGTGATCCCGCGAACCCCATGGGCAAGCGCTTAAAACGAAAGCGCTCGGAACCAACCTCTTATGTCTGTATAAGTCCCCAGTTCCACCCTATCTGGAGTACTACGTTCAAGCATACAACCAGAATGATGTAAACTTGGTAGAAGGAGTACAAAGGAGGATGGCAAAGATGATCCCAGCGATTGCTAGTTATTCCTATGAAGATCGACTGCGGAAGACGGGACTAATTACTTTAGAGATGGGAAGATTGAGGAGCGATTTAATTGAGGTCCATAAAATAAGGCATGGACTAGAAGGACTCAACGCTGAGTATTTTCTCACTCTCGACACTGGACTAACAAGGAAGCACCGTCTCAAGATTTTCAAGCAACGGTCAGGAAGTATTTCTTCTCACAAAGCGTAGTTGACCAGGGGAACAATTTGCCGGAGGTGGCAGTTTTGGCTGCAACTACTAACAGTTTTAAGAACCATATTGAAAAGTTGTTTAATCACATGGGGGAAGGGGCACACTTCAAGAACCAGCAAAGGCTTCCTTCCCCAGTTCTCACCCGTCCGCCCGTGGAGTAATTATGCATCCCGGGGCGGGGATAGTAAGTTCCAAACCCCCTCTAATAAATTGTTTAGTCAGCCCTTATAATAAGAGAAAACTATTTTTGAACGATAGAAAATGTTTTTTTTATAACTAACTAAGAAAGGATTAAATATTATTGTCAATGAAACTGGATTTCATTTTAGGGCCGACAAAAATTTACAATATTTGATGGTGCTTTTGGGGAAGATGTAATCTTAGACTTCAATGTATGTACCTTGGTCAAAATCGAGGAATTTTGAATAGGACGGGTGTAAGCGCTTAAGGGTTCTAAATCAACCCATACTTCTTCGTATCATTGTAATAGTGTCCCAAGAGTAATATGTATTTGGATGGCGGAGAGAGTCAATCACTCACTATAAAGCCACGAAACTTCAATATTTCAACCCGGTTCTGACCCGCAGGAATCCTTCAAAGACGCCATCGTTAAATGCCAAGAGACTGAATTAATGGCATGTGGAAGAAACAACGAGTGCTTGGGGGGTATAAAACGCAAAAAAAAAAAAAAAAAATCAAACGCTTGCGCTTGTCGTATTCCAAATTACCCCACCGTTTTTTTAAGGAAAATTTAATTTAAATCATTCCTAAAAGCTCTCTGAATTGTCTTTTGCTATTTATTCGGTGCGGAAATCACTATTTTCCGAGTTATTACCACTTGAAAGTAGTATTTTATGAAAAATAATGTAGAAGGTTAGGGGTAATATGTTATTTAAACATGTTTAGTTTTGGCAATTCAACAGATTAACTCTAAAATATTGTGTTACTCTAATTGTGGGGTAGAGCTATTTAGCTGGTTTAGATTAGTAGCGCGATGTCGAAATGACTTGATGAAGAAACTGGGTTTTTTTTCGTTTCGGGGGGGGGGGGAAGAAAACAGGTCACCCTTGTCGATTTTTTGGATGTAATCTTTATAATTACCCAAACTACACATGTTTTAATAACCTACTAACCTTAACTTTCTATATCGTGGCTCGGACAATAAATTTAAATAATATACACATTAAAAAAAAGCTCCCTTGGTTCGCTATTTTCAAACGAGCGAAAATAGCCATTTAGTGATGGCGTCGTTGAAGGACCTGCGTCGCAGAAAATAGGGTTGTGATTTTGAATTTTTGTGACTTTATAAATGGCTGATGCGTCCTCTCCGACTTTAAAATATTACTCCCAGGACAATATTACAATCATACGAAGAAGTATGCCATGATTTAGCAGCCTTAAACCCTTGCGCCTGTCTTATTCAAAAATACACAAATGCGAAGTGGAATGAGCCTGTTGTGAATGATTGTGGCACTTAAGGGAAAGATTGAAATGGCAAGGCTATGAATGGTCCGAAAATCTCAGAGAGGTTGGAGCTCCTAAAAATTACACCAAAAGAACTGTAAAGTAAAGTTATGTGTAGGATGATTCCCATTGCTCAGTACTTTAATCCTAGGAGCATTCAACTCGAGGAGGATTTAAATCCCCTATAGCTAGTCTACTACACTTAAATGTATTATATCAAGTTTTAATAGATAACTTTCTGATGTTGTATGGTATAAGAATGAACCATAATCTATCATACTTCTAATTCATACATATAGTATATGTATCCTATTTGGTGCCAAATCGGATTTATTAGGTATTTAAAGAGGATGCCAAATATACTTTTTTCTATTAATGGAGTAATGTGAGCTGACAGGCTAATAATCTCTGATCGAGTACCATCCCTAGCTAATAGCCGATCTGGCAGAGATGTTTACTGGCGCGTTTCGTAAAATTAATGCACTTGTTTTTTTGTAGGCGAAAAGGTGATACCCCATTTGCGAAGCCACTCAGACATAGAGTCGATGATATGTTGCATGTGGTTATACAGTTGCTCCACGACTTCTCCAGACAGTCATACTGTAATGTTATCGGGGCTACATAGCATGATTTATTCTTAAATCATTCAAAATAGGGATGAGTAAACTCTCTTTCCATATATCAGGAAAATTATTATTTAGAAATATGTGCTTGTAGAAATATAAGATAATATTTATTTAGGTTATTAATATTATCTAAGAAGGCATATAATATGCCATCCACAACCGAGGGAGTTTAGTTTGTTTTAAGGGATAACTTGTTCCAATTCATTCATTTAAAATTGATTGTTAAATTCCTTATTGTTAGATACATCAAGTGAAATTTCGTTAAATTCAGCCTCTACCATACTTTATATTAAAGGTTCTATGCCACAAATGTCTAATTACATTATATGAATGATTTATACTTTTGGCCATGGTTGTATGTAAATAAATAGAGAGGGGAAGAGAAATGAAAAAGATTATTAGCACTTGGGTTTCGAGATAAGCCTCTTTAGCCTTAAATAGTAGTGTTTGATCGTCACTCAAGGAAGCAACCCCTCTGTGGACACTACTTGCGGAAGTCATATTCTGGTGAGGTCAATGGATTCCCTTGCCTTCGCCGATAGATGACCTGCATTTTAAAATTCCCTCGGACACTATTTGGCCTCTCTCGTGTGCATTCTTCCCCTCGGATTACTTGTTGATGAACTCTTGAGAGTGATTAACAAGTTCCTATGTTAAGAGATGTACCGGAATCGTCGATGACTTATTTCACATTAAGACTGAAACCTAATGTCGTGGGGTAGGTTTCTTTTCACAACATTTAAAACACATTTAATTTCTTAAGCAGGTTTTTTTAACTATACGGAGTGAATTTAGTTTAGATCATGAAATGAGTTTGATGGGGTGCTACATTTTAAAGGTTTGCTTGATTTCAGTCACCAACTGCTCACTCATTTCACCCACTTATGTATTTAGCAAGTTTCTCTGAGGCATTATTACCACGAGGATTGAGTGTTTTTTTCTTTTAAATTCTATTATTGACTTTATTCTACAAAACAAACCACGCATTTAATGTTCACTACTATGCTCAGGCATCCTCCCACGGACCAAAGGCAGAGATGGTTTTTTCAGTAGAGCCCACTACACAAATAATTGCCTTGAAACTATCTGCAGAAGTGAAGGCGTTTAATTTGTAAACTTCTGAAATGACTTTTATAATAAAAAGGAACTTTTTCTTCCAGACGGACTCCACCTCAACACCATGGGTTCAACAGGGTTGTTATGATTGTTTACAGAGGCAATCACAAATTTTCAGATACTAAACAGATTTCACGCATTAAAATAATAAGTAATTCTCTCCATACTATCAATCATCAATTAAGATCTGGGACAAGCGCGAGGGCACCCATCCGTAACACCTTGAAGGTTTTCTATGTCAACGCTCGTAGCATTCGTGACATTTTTTCAGATTTAGAGGAAATTGCGTTAACAGATAATTACGACATAATCGGCATAACAGAATCGTGGTTAAATATCTAAGACAGATATTTCCTAGCAGAGTATAAACTACCCGGATACAAAATGTTTGAGAAAATTCGAATTAATAAAAAGTGAGGTGATGTCCTATTTTATATCAAAGAAAATCTCAACCCGATCCAACTATCAAAGCCACAAATCGCAAAAGTTGATACATCTAAAAAACAAGTACGGAATGAAAATAGTGCTGGCCTTAATATACAGAGCTCCATCTCAGCCATTGCAAACCGACTGCGATGGCTATGAACAAATCAGTGAAATAAGTAACACTCATGATACCGTAATTTTGAGGCGATTTTAATTCACCAGTATCAAAGTGGCGAGAACCGCTATCCACTCATTATGGACATGAACTCTATACTAACTTGCAAGAAAGTTCACTAACTTAGTTTGTACTACGCCCTACTCGCGGAAATAACATACTCGACCTAATTTTTTAAACAAAAGAAGATTCGGAGAGGAATTTAATAACAGCGACCACCGTGCAATCAAATTTAGTATAAATTTCACTAGAAGCTATATAATTGGAGCAACGAAAAAGCCCCCGACTTAGAAAAGCGAATTTTATTAAGCTTAGGGCAAAATTTAAGCAAAACTACTGGAACAGTTTGCGTGACAAATATGATATAAACGCTAAATGAACATTTTTTACTAGTTCGTACTTCGAAGCGGTGAAAGAATGAATACCTTTAAAAACTCGACGTTCGCCACACATAAATAAACCTAAGTGGTGGAGTAGTGAGATAGCTAACTGTTTATGAGATAAGAGGAACGCCCATAATAGATAAAAAAAAATCTCTAACGATGAGGCAGAACGTGCCAAGTATACAGAGTTACGAGGTAAATCCAAAAGGTTAATCGAACAAAGTAAAAGGTCTTTGGAATCACACGTGGCGAATCAAAGTAAAACTAACCCGAAAGAATTCTATAGTTAAATAAGACAAAAGAGATAAACAACATCTATCGGACCGCTAACTGGAGAGAACGGAGAATTTACCACGAACGAAGAGCAAATGAGCGATATCTTAAACACATTCTTTACATCAGTTTTTACTACAGAAGATCATAGCGATATCCCAACACCGGCAGCTGTCCAAATAGGTAACAACGAAGCGTTAATTACTATCAGCGTTACATAAAGAGACTTTTGAAATGAATTGAAAAACCTAAGATAAATAAGTCACCCGGCCAGATATGATCTCTCCTCGGGTATTAAAGGAAGCCAAAAGTGAACTAGCCAAACCGCTGTCGTTATTATTTAATTATTCGTTACAGACCAGAACAATACTCAATGAGTGGAAGCTCGCTAACGTAACACCCTTATTTTAAAAAATGCAGTAAATCTCTACCTAGTAATTATCGCCCAATTAGTTTAACTTTGGTCTTTTGAAAATTATTAGAAACACTTATACGCGACGAACTCGTTAACTACTTGGAAGAAAAGAAGCTACTTAGAGACACCTAACACGGCTTTCGTAATAAACACTCTTGCCTAACGAATCTATTAGATTTCTTAAATGACATTCTTAATGAATACTCCGAGAGTAAAGCACTTGACATAATCTACCTCTACTTTCAAAAGTCCTTCGATAAAGTTCACCGCAAACGTTTACTAACTAAACTAAAGCGCACACAGTTCAAGGCGCCGTATCGATGTGGATAGAACAATCGTAGGCAACGCCTAGTTATAAATGGAAAATCATATAGTTGGGCAGACGTCACTAGCGGGGTACCTCAGGGGTCTTTTCTGGGACCAGTTCTATTTCTAGTATACATTAACGACTTAGACGAAGGCCTTTCAGGCATAATATCTAAGTTTGCTGACCACACCAAAATTGCGAATTCAGTACTCATTAACGCACAAATTAATGAAATGCAAAACAATCTCGACAAATTGTCGAACTGGGCGCAAACTTGGCAAATGCCTTTTAACGCGGATAAGTGTAAAGTGTTCTATATCGGATACCATAACGGCAAAGCAAATTACTAACTAAATGTTACTCAACTCTTAAGAGTATACAGATATATGAACCAAGGAATAACAATATCGAGCGACCTAAAACCCAGTCAGTAATGTTCAGAAGTCCTTAGGAAAGCAAATAAAATAATTGGATTCAGTGGTAGAGCGTTTGAGTATAAGTCCAAAAATACAATCCTTACTCTCTATATTCCTTGGTCCGTCCCATTATGGAATACTGTGTTCAAGCCTGGTACCCGTACCGTATTACCAGATAGATATAGCGAAATTAGAACGAGTCCAACGAAGGCTTACTAAAATGATACCAAGTTTAAAGAACAAAATCTATTTCCGTTAACTCAGCATAGATTAAGAGGGGACCTAATTCAGGTCTTTAAAATAATGATCAAAGGCATAGACAATATGGAATGCAACAAATATTTAACTATCGACCGGTCAAATTCCACGAGAGGAAACGGTTGCAAAATTATAGGTAAACATTTTAACTCGCACGAATCTAAGAATTTCATTTTTAATCGAATCGTCAACTTATGGAATGGACGTCCTCGTACAGTAATAGACTGCAACACCGTAGATACTTTCAAACGTCGTATAGATAAATACTTTGAATCTAATCCCCGACTAACAGCGTTTTCTAGCGAATAACTAATTCCCTAGCCTTCAGGTGACAGGTTCAGGTGTCTTCCCCATAATCTTTATCCCAAGTCACCTATTAAGTCACAAGGTCAACAAACCTAAGTCGCGTGCAGTCAAATATTCTGACTTATGACCATATGACCTTACGACCTTCAAAACTTTCAAAAACTAATTGAAAAGTAAAATGGTTACCATCCGACCGACGACCTACGGACCGACATAGTAACTTATAGAGTCGCGTGCACGCGACTAAAAAGTGACTCTCAAATCGTTCTCAACGGGTTGTCGTAAATGAGAGAAATTTGGACTGGGCCCAGTCAATTGCGTAGTACCTGAAGGGTCAATACTGGGCCCACTGCTGTCCAAAGCATATAAAGAGGGTTTCAGATAAATCGATATAAAATTCTACAATGGAGAAAAACAAGTTCTTATCGAACAAAGCAATGGATGCTTTTGAGAATTTACCCACAGCCGAATGAAAACTATGTGGCTTGTTTACTGCTAGTTTATTGTTTTGGTACAGCTTGTATACTGTTGTCTTTTGTGTTTGGTTACTACTGTAGGAAAACTATTGCTTGTTTACAAAACTATAGTAAACAAGCAACATATTTATCCTTTAACTGCTAGCTAAAAGATAAATGTGTTGCTTGTTTACTATAGTTTTTGTCGTTTAGTTAGAGCTGATGGATACTTATGTGGCTTGTTTAATTTTGCTTGATTACATCTGAAAGAGAAGTATGTGTCTTGTTCATTGTTGTTAGGTTACTGGTGAAAGATACTATGTGGCTTGGTTACTGCTGTTTGGTTGTAACTAAATGCTAACTATATGGCTTGTGTACTGTTGTTTGGTTGCAAATTAATGCTAACTATGTGGATTGTTTACTGTTTTTTTGTTACAAATGAAGGATGACTTTGTAGATTGTTTATATTTGTATGACTACAGCTGAAGTATAACTATGTGGCTTGGTTCTTGTTGTTTTGTCGTTTGGTTACACCTAAAGGGTAACCATGCAGCTTGTTTACTCTTGTTTTTGGTCATTGGTTACAACTGACGTATACCCAAGTAGCTTGTTTACTCTTGTTTGGTTACAGGTAAGGAATATATATTTAGCTTGTTTACACTCGTTCTTGTTGTTTGTTTACACCTAAAGGATAACTATGTAGATTGTGTATACTGTTGTTTTGTTAAAGTTAAAGGATAACTATGAAGCCTGTTTACTGTTGTTTGGTTACTGCTCAAGGATAACCATGTGTCTTATTTATTGTTGATTTTCTTGTTTGGTTACAGCAGAAAGATAACAATGTAGCTTTTTTCCTGTTTGTTTGTTTTTTTTTGTTTAATGACAGCTGAAGGATAATTATTTCGCTTCTGTAGGGGTGCGAAAATGTATCAGAGAAATTCTTTCCAACTCGATAATATAAATGGCCGATAAAATTACCAACTAAGGGACGGACTAAAGCCGGTCGTGAGGCTAGAGTATTGGCGTTTAAATCCAACAGTACCGCGTTCGAAACTCAAGAGTCCCAAAACTTTTATGAAGATCTTTCAAGAAAGAAAACGAGGCTAAAAAGAAAACGGAAGGAAAACGTTTGAAGGACCAACTCAACAAGATTCAAAAGAAATCAGAAGACTCAAGATAAATGGAAGAAAATGAAGATGCATCGAGAAATAAAAACGAAGATTAAGGACCAACCCAGCCAAGACGAATATGGACGTGAAGAAAATGTTTGAAGGGCCAACAAAAGGAAATTCATTCAAGAAGAAGAAAATGCATCGATGAAACCAAGTGAAAAGCAAGAATACTATTGATAAATAAATAAAAGGGGGATAAGAAGGATATGCCCCCCCATAACTGGTGACCCTCAAAGGCCGAACAATCTTCTGATCTTCGTTACAACTGCACCTGCCCTTCTACTAGAAATTTAAGAAAAAGTGCTGCAGGGAACTTCGGAGACCCGGGGAAGGAGAAGCCATTACTCATTGATTAAAGACAAGACTTCGTTCGCTCTCTTCAATCCCACTAAATTAGCTCTACTCATCCCGCAGACTCGAAGGCCGTAGGATGGAGAGCTACTACTCCTCGATTAAGAAAATGTATCAGAGAAATTCCTTCCAACTCGATAATATAAATAGCCGATAAATTTACCAACTCAAAACGAACTAAAGCCGGTCGTGAGGCTAGAGTATTGACGTTCAAATACAACGGTACCGCCTTCGAAACTCAAGAGTCCAAAAACTTTTATGAAGATCTGTCAAGAAAGAAAATGGAGAAAACGGCTTGAAGAACTAACTCAACAAGAAGTACGAAGAAATCGTCAACTCAAGATAATTGGAAGAAAATGAAGATACATCAATAAGACAACGGAGATTAAGGACCAACCCAGCCAAGAAGTATACGGAAGTCAAGGAAAATGGAAGAAAAATATTTGAGGGGCCAACTTAAATAAAAGGAAATTCAGAAGAAGAAAATGCATTGAGGAAACCAAATGAAAAAGCAAGATGAACAAGAATAAATAAATGGGGATAAGAAGGATATACCCCATCCCCCTCCATACTTTTTTACTGTTTTTTCTTTTGCTTACAGTTGAAAAGTAAGTATGTATCTTGTTTACTCTTGTTTTGTGGTTTAATCAGGCTGAAGTATAACTATGTGGCTGGTTTACTGTTTTTTGTTGTTTGTTCACAGTTGAAAGATAACTAAGTAGCTTGTTTACTGTTTTTTGTTTTAAGCTGATGGACAACTATGTGGTTTATTTACTGTTGTTGGATTACAGATGAACGATAACTATTTGGTTTGTTTACTTTCATTTCGTTATAGATCAAATATAACGATGCCTTGTTTACAATTGTTTGGTCATATAGCGTAGCGCAAATGTTACGTAATATTTAAAAAAATAATAACACCCCAAATTATTAAGTTTATGAAAGTGGATGATATGGAAAAAGAAACAAGAGATTTTGAAGTTTTATTATTTAAATACAAATATCCTTCTAATGTTCTCCATTATTGTAAAAACAAAGGCAGATTCTTTACACCATAATTTTCATGACATTTTCCAAAATATCAGAAGTGATTTTGTCGATTTCTTCAATGATATTTTGTTTCACTTCTTGAAGATTATTAGGTTTATTTACGTATACCTTTTCTGTAAGGTGTCCCCAAAGGAAAAAATCTGGAGGGGTAAAATCAATTGATCGTGGTGGGCAAGAAACATCACCTAAAAGTGAAATTAACCAACCAGGGGAATTAACCAACCAACCTGCTCTTAGTGTTTCCATGGTTTGTCTCGCTGCGTGTGGTGTCGCCCCATCTTATTGAAACCGCATATCGTGCATATACAAATCTTTCAGTTCTGACAATAAATAATCTTGTATAATTTCTCTGCAAGTGTCCCCGATTACTGTAGCTGTTTTTTCGTCAGCATCGAAGGAAAGCTTTAGCTAGATTGACTGGTAGAAAGCCGAAGGAATCCTTTTCTAGGACGAACCCTTCTGGCTAATGCGTGGACCCTTCTGAGGTAGCCATTATTAGTGCCCTTCGGACACTTGATGCCTCGCCGGTGAGTGCGACGCCGCACTCTACCATGAGTTTCGTGAAAAGAATAGTTTATGCGAGGAAACTCGTAGACTGGTTCTTAGAAACCCTCCCCTAAAAGTTGGCTGACTAAAGAGCAGTCAGTAGAGGTCGACGGTGAGATGAGAAAACAGGGAACCTCAAAATCCTCCCATACACTCTTCGTCACGTTCGATCGTAACAGACCTTTTAAGTCGGTACGTGTCTCTTGTTATCACTACCGCGTGAAGTCATTCGTGTCACTGCCGCTGAGATACTACTACTGCCACCGCTTTGACCATACAAATCGCATGGGTAGATCTGAAATACCCGAAATCTGTGTAAGTTGCACGAAGGTCATACATTACACGATAAGTCCTTATCATGTATGGTCAAGTGTGTCAAATGCAGAGAGCTGTTTACTGTTTCCTCGAAGCAATGTGGCGCGTATCTCACGAAGAAGGAAATCCTGGCCGTTCGGGCTGCTGATCGTCTCTCCTATCGCGAGGTTAAAGACTTGGTCTTTGCGGGCCTAGCGCTACCTGGGACGTCTTAGACCTCAAGTTTAAAAAAGGCACCCTCTGCTCCTGGCTCCTTCAAGCCTACCAACGCGGTCACTCCACTGCCCATTCTTAACCCTTCTGCGGGTTCTACCCACCCCGGTCGCTCATCTGGTACAGCTGGCGGCCCAAAAGGTTCACACCCAGCCTCGGCGAAAACCAGCAATCCCCCTTCCTCTACCAAGACGTTAAACTTAAGGGAGGAAAATCATCCAAAAGTAGTAGTGGAACCGTCTTCTGGAACTCAGTGGCCCTACGTCATAGCCCAAAAGTGGACCAATCGACTTGGAATCATGGGGCCCTCCAAAAAGAGAGATCTTCTTCGCTGTAGCCATCCCGCCCTTCCAAAGCTTTCGAGGCGGAGGGAGGAAAGTACACTTATAGCGAGGCCAAGGCCCCCAGCTAAGTCATCGCAGGCGACAGCACCTTCAGCGCCTTGTACAGCCATCACCACCTGTAGTTCTGACTCCGAGAAGCGTAAGACCATTCCCGTGAGGGTCGAAGAAAGCCCCTACTTCTACTTCGAGCTAGGCCTGGAGAGTAGATTCGTTCAATGGAATTGCTGCAGACTTTAGGAGAAATAAGAAGAGCTTTAAAGGCTCGTCTCATCCCGTCTTCCCTTAGCAAATTTTTGCAGAAAACCATTCAAGGTGTCTACTCCCTGCCCACCTTCCATGGGTAGAAGGGTTTTGCGACCTCACCTCAATGAGTTGGGGGCTGTGGAGAAGGATGCGCGATTTATACCCGGCATGATGTCTCTGTTCTATCAGCTTTAAATACCTCCTTTCAGACAGTGACAGTGCGGCTACATCTGGATAAGAGGTAGACTGTTATTTTTGCGTACATCTTACCGTCAGCTGACTTCTATGCAGAAGACCTCCGCTGCGTCGTAGCACGATTGCCAAGATGGCCATTTATTTGATTTGGTGATTTGAACGGTAGACACTCCCACTGTGGGAGACTACAAAATAAATCTTAAGGGTCAAGTCCTCCCTGACCTGATCGGCGAGCTGGAAATAAGTGTCCTAAATGTGGATGAGTTTACCCACCAATGCCCGAGAACGGCTTCATTTTCATGCGTCGATCTGTCCCTGTGGTCTCCGAATAAACAGGCTAATTTTAGGTGGATGGTGGTCGATGAACTTTATAATAGTGCCATCTTTCCTATTCAACTATCATTTTCTTGGCGGCTGCCGCCTAAAGACCACCTTGGTTGTGCTAGAAGCGGGTGCGGTGGTCCAGATTTCAAGAAATGACTGATTTTTCTATCCAGGTCACGAGTTTAGGTCAGTGGATGAGGCCGTTGAGTTTTTCTACGGTAAACTTGTAACCTTTGGCCTAAATACTATTCCTAGAACGTTTGGTCGTTTTGCACACCGTTCGCTTCTTGGTGGTCGGACGAAAGTGAGACGTCCCTCAGACAGAAGCGGTATGTTTACATGCACTATAAGCGCCGCCCGAACTACTTCACTCTCAGTAAATTATGTCGAGCTAGGGCTATGTCCAGTATATTTCGAAGCGCGCCTGGCACTTTTACTTATGGAAGCGAGTATAAAGGATTCGGGCCAAGTTCTCGCAGGTCATCCGTCCCGTTCTCCAGGAAAACGGGACCAAATCTATGACCCCAAATCAATAGCAGAGTCTTTCGCGACCACTTTCTCCACATTCTTTACTCGAGATGATGCTCCGCCAATATTTAATGAACGTCGTGATGTCTCTAAAGGCCACAGACTGGACTTTACCTCCGGAGGAGAATAACCTTTCAACAACAGTTTTACGTTGAGTAAGCTGCCTTTCACTCTCACCTCATTCGCGGACACTGCCCATTGTCCGAAATATGTCTCTTTTGCAATGCATCGACACCTAGGTGAGCGAGGCATGCCATTTCTATTAGATTTGTTCAACAGGATCTGAACAGAGGGTATCCTACTAGGCTCCTTGCGAATAGCTGATGTCCTCGCCTTTCGCAAGTTGTGGAGAGATCAATCTATACCGGCAGGTTTCCGCCCAATTTCTCTAACCTGTACAGGTTGACGGATAAATTGCTACTATTAGATTAGGTCTTTTCCCGGAACATCGGAGGCCACCTGTCTTCTGAACAGCGCAGCTTCTGCAAGATTCACTCCACGTCGGATGATGTGCTACGACTCGAAAATGCTATCTGCGATACTTTCCTTCGTAAACAGCAATACGCCATGATGTTTTTCGATCTATGGAAGGCTATGATACCGCATTACGATACGGTATCATTGAGAGCTTCTACTCGATGGTGAAGAGGGGCCGCATCCCACTCTTTACTTTCTGAATTTCTCTGAGGTCGTTGATTCCGCGTACGGATGGGGAAAGCCTTTGATTCTAAAGGAGCAGCAAGAGGGCCTACGGCAGGGAAGTGTCCTCAGTATCGTAATACTTGCCCTGAACATTAACTGTATCCCCTCGGTGCTGTCGCAAGATGTTATCGCTACGCTCTATATAGATAACAATTCGATCTCTTTTGGTGCGGCTCAGATGCCAGCAATGGAGCGAGACTCCAACATGCATTGAACAGCATCTCTCGCAGTACTGATGCGCAAAGGTTTTGGTTTTCCTTGGCCAAAACTAAGGTGGTGCACTTCTGACGCTATCTACGGCTTCACTCTGAACAGAGCTAGTTCTTAAACGGGATTCGCATGGAAATGGTGGATTTACACAGTTTCCTTGGTCTTGTTTTCGACAGAAGCTCATATGGGGGATTCATATTTGCAGCCTTAGTGTCTTTTCGTTCCGCGACCTTCAGTGTTTGTGGTGCTGATAGGGCTACTGCATTATTTATATACCGATACTTTGTTCGTTTGAAGCTTGAGTATGGATGCGAGTTTTAGGCATCCGCAGCAGAGCATGTATTGAGGAAGGTGGTCTCGATCCACAACCCCGGTCTACTTCTGGCAACTGGTGCCTTCTGTACTTCTCCTATTCCACATTGAGAGCATACCCGCCGATGCCAGTGATATGCCACTCGAATTAAGCCGCACAGAGTGCTTTATGGCTTGTATGTGTGGGCTCGGCATCTCCCTCATTTGTCAGCGGGTCTCATTGCATCCACGGCCGATGTTGATAGTGCCTATGTCGCCGAGAGTCAGCAGTTATACCCTAAGTCGTCCGGGTTTACGACTATGAATCTATTTCGAGAGCTTGAAGTCACTCTCGAGCCAGTGGCGCCTCTGGTTATGCCCACGAAGCCACCCTGGTGAGTACCACCTTTGACTATATGTCCCCACGCCTCTGCTCCCCAGGCTTCCACAACGCCGGGAGCATTGCGCTCGGCTTTTTGGCGTACACTTGGTGTTACGCTGGATCCGTGCCAGTGTAAAATGATGGCTCCAAGTTTTAAGAGAGGTCGGCTTCAATGCCGTATCCCTTGTGTTTGAAGTCAGCTGGGCTATTATAGGCCCTGCGTCTGTCTTCGCTGCCGAGTTAGTTGCAATAAACCACTCGTTACGGCAGATAACGCGTCGTACTCGGCTCATAAACCGGATTGTGATCTTTAGCGATTCACAAAGCGGCCACGATTGGAATATCCGTTCCACGTGGTTCCTGCTATCAGTGATGCCACGGTTACAGCGAGCCGGACTGATGTCGAGATTATCTTTTGCTGGGTTCTGGAGATTACGGGAAATGAGTGTGCCGATGAAGGCACCGGCTAGGGCGCCAAAGTGTTTGCTATGACTGGGCGACCATACTGACGATTCGCTCTTCTTTACAGTGATTACATTGCAGGAATCAAGTCAGCTCTCCAAACTACCTGGAAAGCAAGATGGGAGACGGCCGAGGGGAATTTAAAGTTAGTGTCATCGCGCCGCAACTATTTCCTTGGACCTACCCCCAAATACCACAATGGATTCAGGTCGCTTTCTGTCGTCTTCGAATTGGGCACACTAGCGGGACGCATCTCCATTTGACGGCGGAGTGCTTCGCTGCACCTTAGAACCACTAGTGTTTTGTCCTCCATAATGTTTAGCCCATAGCTGTTGTCTGGGTGAACTTCGTGCACGTTATCAGTCCCGGTACTGGGTCGAGACTCGAGTGGGGTAGCTACCGCTGGTCCCATGTAGTCAGAATGAGTTCGTGCACACAAACTTGTGGACTATTTGGCTTTTGGGAAAGGCTAGCCTCATCCATTTTATTTGACTCCCTTTGGTGTTGGTCGTATGGTCTTGCGCAGATGGGAAGGGGGCATCCTCCCAACACTGGTAGTTTTTGTCTTTGTTTTGTTTTGTTTTTTGTTTTTAAATCTAGCCTAGCATTAGGCTATGAGATAATTACGGTGAGTTATGCAATTGCAGGCATAAGCCAGATTGAAGCTCCCCAAAATGTTGTTTTTGTTGTTTGGTTATAGCTGAAGGATAATTATGTCCTTTTACATTCTCATTCGAATGATATAATTGCCAAAGTCCCCCCAAGTTAGCCCGGGAGTTAATTTGTTTTGGTAATAACATTGTAACTATTAGGCTGATTCTAACGAAATTTAGAACCCTTATCTTGTTTTGTATTCTCTTTCGAATGGTAGAATTGCCAAGGTTCTCACAAGGTTAGTCAAGGAATTATTGAAAGTTTTGCAGGTCGTAAGGTCATAAATGAGAATAAGTGTGAGCACGCTACTTTTGGGTCAGCAGACTTTGTTTTGTTTGCATACAGCTGAAAGATAAGCGTGTGGTTTCGTTACTGTTGTTTATTACAGCTGAAAGATAACTATATGGCTTGTTTACTGTTGTTTAGTTGCAGTTGAATGATAACTCTAATGCTTGTTTACTGTGTGGTTATAGCTGAAGGATAACTATATGTTTTGTTTAGTGAGGTTTAGTTATAGTCGAAGTATAGATATAAGGCTTGTTTAATGTTGTTTGGTTACAGCCGAAGGTTTATCATCTGGCTTGTTTACTGTTGTTTGGTTACACCTGAAAGATAACTATGGCGTTTGTTTACTGTTATTTGGTTACATCTGAAGGATAACTCTGTAGCTTGTTTACTTTTGTTCGGTTGCAGTTGAAGGATAACTGTATGGCTTGTTTACTGTTGTTTACATACAACTGAAGGATAACTATATGGCAAGTTTACTGTAGTTTGGTTATAGCTAAAGGATAAATATATGCTTTGTTTACTATTGTTTGGTTACTGCTAAAATATATTTATATTTGTTTTCTTACAGATAAAAAATATCTATATAGCTTGTTTCCTGTTGTTTAGTTACAGATGAAGAATAGCTCTATTTCTTATTTACTGTTGTTTGTTTGCAACTGAAGAATAATTATATTGCTTCTATACTGTTGTTTTGTTACCGCTGAAGGACAACTCTATGGCTTGATTACCGTGATTTAATTGCAGCTGAAGGTTAAAAATATGGCTTATTTACTGATGTTGGTTGCAGCTGCAGCGTAACTAAATAACTTCTTTACTGTTGTTTGGTTACAGCTGAAGGATAACTATATGGTTTGTTTCTAAATTGGAAGAACACCTCTGAGCACAATACCGATCACTCGAATGCTCTTGCGGGGCAGATTCATTTAAAATGCGCACCCGCCCGGTTCCTACCGCCCCAAGTAGAGGTATATATATATTTTTGATATGTACTTTGCACACATTTTCACTTCCTCTAACTTCACTACTTTATTTTTTTGTGGGGATGGGGTACTTGAGGTCCGAGCTCTCCTTAGGGAATTATGTGCCAAACAACCGAGGAGGTGATGTTTTGCGAAAGCTCGAAAGATATCAAAATATGGCAGAGAGAAAGAAAGAGCTGCAAGGGCCAGCCGTTTTCACCCCCGACAGACGTAACATCTGCTCCGTCTGTCAACAACTAAATATGAGCTTTAAATTGTTATGAAAGATTGAGAAAAGAAATTTCAATCAATCAAATTCTAGATTTAATTAAGATCCTGCGAAAAATCATTTCTCAAAAATATCATCATTCACGCTTCCTTGTTTCCTTGGCAAAAATATGGGTGTAACGTGTAGATAAACCAACGCCTTCTATAAGTAATCTTTTAAACACAAATTATACCAACACGTGATTTTGTTTCTTCGGAGCTTTCAAAAATAACCTTTATTTTCAATTTTCCCCTAGGGAAGTTTTCGATTTTTGTGAATTTTCATAATTTCTTGCTCTCAACAGCGAGTATTTTGAGACCAATATGATTTTATTCGCTTCGAGCAAACTCATGACGACGCCAGACTCGCGAAGATCCATCCGTGGCACTGACAAATACGAACGAAGATACAAACTAATATTGCTTAATCTCTAATCGTCCGATGGTAGCTAGGAAAAGGACCTTGACTGTTGTTTTGCCTGAATAAACCTGCTTCTTATAATGTCCAGTGATATATTAACAAAATTATATTGGATGCGTTGGCGGTTGGAAAGATGAGGGAGAGAGAGGAGGTTCATTCGATTATAGCACCTTTTGTCAAGTCATCAGGTGAAGCGAAATTCAACAGGCCTTGGACATGCCCTCCTAACGAACAGCTTCGTTTAATTTAAACCACGTTTAATTTTGCCAATCGGTGTCTGTTTTAGTTGCACAGGTGCCGTTCGCCGTCAAGGTGTGGTGGATTTGCGCCATTGGGGTGTGTGCAAACGACTCATCCTCAGCTCTACTTCTGTATCCCCACTCGGTCTTTTTGTCCCTTAGATCTCCCTCTAGCAGTCTTTTTGGCTCCGCTTCTCAAAACTTTCCACCATTAGTAAGTTCATATAATATTTCAATGTTTGGATTGCAATGAAAATATAAGTTTATCGAGTTCTCAATCGAATTTAAGCAAAACACTCGAACTCCAATTACGCTTTTAATTATGCCAAAGTGACTTCATTTACACTTTTCCTTTAAACTTGATTCACCTGATTATACCACGCCATCAGTGGGGTGATTAAAAGTATAGAAACCTTAAACAAGCAGTAAAACAGATTCTAATTGATAAAATAATGCAATTAGTTTAATTATCTATGCCTTGTATCTAACACAAAAATTTACACCTTATACATCTATATATATATATATATATATATATATATATATATATATATATGAATGCAATGTCCCGCAGGAAAAATGAAAAGGTGCTTCCAAGTACTTTCGAACTTTATTCATTTCATTCTCAAGGAAAACTACAATAGAAAATAATATAATAACGGTATATATAAACTAGTAAAAGATAAAGGACCGCCTCAAAGACAAGAAATCACCAATGAGGAAGTAGGAGAAGGATGCGTAAATTCACATTAAGATTTAGCTATAACAGATCACAAGGTCAAACCGAGAAGCAAGAAAGAGTCAAGATCAGAGCCAAAAGGGTTAAAACGATTAATGGATAAAGCGATAGTCTAAAGAGGGAGATTAGGAGAGACACGAGAAGTAAATTGAAACGAACAAGAGAGGGACAAGAAGAGAGGAAGAGAAATAAAATAATGTTAATACAAAATCAATGCAAGAATTAAATTGACACATCGGATTCCCATAAAAATGAAAATTGACCCCCCAAAAAATTAGGAATATAAATCAAAGCTTATTTGTTTAAGAATGAGTTTTTCCATAACAACATCAATTTTAAAAAGGCCAGGAGAAATGTTAAAGTTATTAAATTGGCTTATACATGAACAGTCAACAAGGTTTATTTAATTAAGTCATTTGAGCGAAAAATAAACTTTGCTGAATTCCAATTAATTAAGTGGTTATTTTCGGAGATCCCATCGGTGTGCCTTTCTTTTAGTGGTAGGTGATATTATTGTATATGAAAACCGTCGAATCTAGACAGAAGTTAAGGAGAGGAAAGGTATTCGTCTTTGTTGAATC